>OU342740.1:263246050-263851468 GCA_910589775.1 Avena eriantha
ATTTTTCAAAAATAATAGACCCACCTTATATGAACAATGTCCTAACTGGGGTATCTAAAACCTTTCTATCTACCCCTGGCGAAAAAGACAAATTTCTGCCGAATCGGTAGGAAGTGGGTTTAGTTTGAACTATAGGTACATGATCTAATGCTCATGATTTAAAAAAAATTATTTTTAGACTCACAATATGATGTTTCTTTAGAGATCCAGTGCAAGTTTAGTGAGGCTCATCCGCTATCTTCATGCCCACCGTTTTGACCATAGTTTGAAACGAAAAAAATTGAAACGGGTATAAGAAATTCAAAAATGGTCCGAACAATATAAATCCTTCGCGTGGCATCATATTATGTGACATAGTTTCAAGGAAAAATACCAAACTTGGTATATTGCAAGTTTCCTGAAAAAACCTTCACAGAAATGACCTATTATGTTCGAGGTTTCATGACTTTTAGGCTAAACGACCAATGTTATGGCTAGAATGAAGGCATAGCTTGTGATAATGTGTCCATATTATGCACGAATGTGCATCTTGGGATGGTGAACAATGTTGCAGGAGGAAGTTTTCCTTTTCGTCGCACAGAAAATGCATTTTCTATTTTCTGAATGCAAAAAACATGGCGTTTTGTGAAGCAACCACCAAAGTTCTAATTCAAAATGCTAGCACCGTATATTTCAAAAAGACTAGACCACCTCAGACAATATCCCAACTGGTATCTCAAACCCTTTCCGTCCAACCCTAGTGAAAAGACAAATTCCTACCAAATCAGTAGGAAGCGGCCCGATTTGAACTATAAGTACATTATCTAATGCTCATGATTTAAAAAAAATATTTTTAGACTCACAATATGATGTTTTATCAGAGATCTAAGAGTTTCCTCTAATTCAACACCTAGCAACATGGGTCAAACCCTTATTGTCAAAACCATGATTCAAAATCTCTATTTACACATATTAAGGTTTTATATGAAAAATATGTCCTTGTATTGTTCTTGAAAAGTAGAAGTGTTCCATAATGTTCTCAAAAATTTCTCAAAAATTTACAAGTTCTCTGAATTTTGTTTGACTCTATTTGGCGTTCCAAATAAAAAGACACAAAGAATTTAGAAAATAATAAAAGAATAAAGAGAGAAAAAAACGACTCAGCCACGCCAGATGGGTCAACCCAGCAAGACATGCACCATCGGCCCGAGCCAGCCCAGGAAGCATCCCAACACGCTGATGGAAAAAATCTAAAAAAATGATGCGGCCTCGCCTAGCGTGGCCCAGGACGAAAACGGGTAAAATCTAATAAAATTTGGCCACGTCTTTTATTTATAGAACGATTGTTGTGGCGTACTGGTCTCAGGTGTGTAGTTTCCGCTGAGGATGAGCGCGCGGGTTAGGCTCCCTGTGTCGTGTGTTTTTAGCTTGTTTTTCCAAAAAAATCAGTTGTGTGTTAGCCTGGCTCCCGTTTGTCGGTTTAAAATTTCTTAGGTCTTGTTTTTCCAAAAAAATCAGTTGTGTGTTAGCCTGGCTCCCGTTTGTCGGTTAAAAATTTCTTAGGTCGCGCTAGACGGTGGGTTCCTCCTGCCAGGTCGGCGGTGAGTCTTTATATGACAGGTTGGTCCCATATACAGCTTGGTCAACTTGAGGTGTGTGTCTCATATATCAGTAGTAGGGTCAACAGGTAAACTTGCGAACACTAAGCCAAAATTGTCACGAGGATACTACATATATACACACACATCATCGCGAAGGTTGACACATGGACACGACATGCAGACCAACTTGCGAAGGTGGCCGATCTGTATTTTTAAGTAATTATGAATATTGACCATGACCATTTAAATTGGTCGTGGTGGCCTAAAATTAAAGTCATGGAGTAGTGTTGTATATATTATGACCAATTGGTGTAAGCAAAATATGACCTTTCTAACAAAATTGGTCATAGTTTTTCAGGGTTTGGAGCCTCTAAAATGGCCTACGACCATTAGGTTTGAAATGGTTATAGATCTATGACCAAAAAACTCATGGTCATTAAAAAGAGGTCACTAGTCAACATATTTCTTGTCGTGGTTCCTGTCGCGCTGCTCTTGCGTAATATCGTGTTGGCGAGGCAGATCGAGGAGTGCCGCCGCCAACTTCCGGAGCGGAAGAGGGAATTGACACGGTACTCACGCACGAGCGCGTACTCGCGAAAGCTATTCAAGAAGGAGCGGCTGCGTTGATTGAGCTGTGCGGAACCCACCGGCGGTAGATCCACCCGGATCTGCACAACCCCGAAGGGAGGCATCGCTCCTGGGCAGTGCCTGGGCGTACGACCTCCAACGTTATCGATGCGGCGCGCCGTGAAGAATTCACAGGGAGGAGGAACGCTACCGAGAACATCGGCATCGATTCCGACGCGGAGGAGGCTAGCGGCGACACGGACAACGTCGTCGATGATGGAGACTGCAAGAGCGTCATAGTCGATTAGGGCCACTTAATCATAAATTAAATCTATGTACGGTATCTTAATGCCCTCTTTGGATCTGGGTCACTTGAGTCATGGTCGATTATTGTCATAATATATATATGTTGGCCATGTTTTAGTTGTCTTTGTCTTTGAAACTAGTCGAATCGTCCGATCCTGAAAATAAATTTCACGCGTTCCTGGCGTATCGGATGGGACAATACGCTGACTCTGCTCCCAGCACTTGATGGCACAGCCATAATTTGGAGTGCGCCAGAGAAGAAGGGATTGAGCGTGTTGTAATAGTATACTACTGCTATATAACTGACTTAGTTTTTTTAGATATTTAATAAATGTGTCTATACCTAAAACATGTCTAGATACATGATACATGTTTTAGGTTTCTCAGTCTTTCAAACTAATCAAAAGTCGTCAAATTCTGAACAAAAAAATCATTGCGTTCACATCTGATGGGACAATACGCTGACTCTATTACTTGATGGCACAACCATAATTCTGGAGTGCGCCAGAGGAGATGGGAATCTAAGGGAGATAGGAACTAGTAGCTGCGTCCATACGCAGGTAAAAAATTAATATAATAATATTTAAAAAATTGTAATCTAGTCCAGATGACCCCATCACAGACACGTTGCACACGCTAGATATAAATAAAGGCGACACGACTAGTTTAGTTTTAATGATATAATTCAACATACGATGTTACTTTGCCCACATCTTTGTGCTCCTCTTATTAGTCTGCTAGTCCACGCTGCATTAAGCATCAGTTGATGAGGATTAAAAAAATGATAAAATGGCAAATAAAATAATTTCTAATCTTATCTTTCATCCGAAGAATCGTATAAAGATGAAATTGGCAGGGATTTATTAGTTCTCCTGCAGTTAGCCGAAAGATCCTCAAGAACACCTCAATCATCCCTGCAACTTCTTCATATTCTAATACACCTCCATTATTTGCCCTTTCCTCCCTGTTCCGCTTACCCTTTTATTTTTTTTCACACCCTTTTATCGCCGGCACCTCTACTTCATAAATTGGCTGCTTACGTATGTTTTCCTCTGAGTGCTCATCACCGTTTTCCTCCACCTGCTGCACTTCCTCAAGTTCTTCGTCTTCGCGCTGCTCTTCCTCTAGTTCTGGTTGAGAAGCCTCATTTTTCCACCGGAGTGTGAACAGGGACAATATCATGTGTAACTGGGTTTTTACACAACCTCTTGATATGGCCGAATCCGCCACAACGTTTGCATTTCCTTTTCGTAGCTCCCAGCCTTGAACCTTTATCGGTGGAGGCTTTGATCCTTAGCTTTCTAGGCCTCCCAGGTGACCTCCTAAGAACGGATGGTTGAAGTTTGAACCCTGGATCGACAATCTCCCAATCATTTTCATCAGCCATAGGTGGTACGTTTTCTGCATAAGTTGCAGCAAACTAACGGAGAAATAGTTGTCGACATAGTTCTCTATTTTAGCTCCGCTACCTCTAAGCTTTAAGATGAAGTAAATTGCATGGTGACATGGCAGACCAGTAATCTGCCACTGCCTGTATGAACATGAAGGGAATATGCCCGAGAGGCAATAATAAAGTGGTTATTATCTTATTCCATGTTTATGATAAATGTTTATTTTGCATGCTATAATTGTATTAAATGGAAACGTTAATACATGTGTGTTTAATAAACAAAATACAAAGTTCCTCGTACTGCCTCTCATATAAACTAGCTTCTTGATTAACAAGATGATCAAGGTTTCCAGATCATGGACATTAGATGTTGTTAATAATGAGGTCACAACATTGGTGGAATGATATGATGAACATTCTGTTGGGGGGATACCCCCGGGTAGGGTCACGCCGGGGTATAAAGGCCAAGTTAGCCGAGGTTCGGCAAGGCCAAAGCAGATGCTGGCCGGGTCACCTCAAGGCAGGCCGAGTCACGGGGTAATCCGGACCTGGGGGCATTCGCCTAACTAGGTCTCATGCGACTTAAGCAGTAAGTGGGAAGTGTATGTCTAACCTGTATGCAGGAAAAGGGTGTGGCCGGATGAACCATCGTCCGGGTCGCAGTAACCTTCTAGGAGAAGGAAGGAATCTCGCTGGTCAAAAGGAGCCCCGGTACGCACTGCCTGAGCGAAGCGAGCAAGGACTGGACCACCGGGGCATGGCCGACAAGCGTGACGACGCCCGTGTCAGCTGACGAGCTAAAGCGTAGCTGACGAGGGGCGGGGCGTGGCTCACGTAGCTAAAGCATAGCTGACGAGGGGGAAAAAGCACCTCGGTCGGTTTGCCACTTTGGGAGGAGGCATATTCTTAGGAATATGCCTCCACATATGCCCTAGGTAGGAACCGAGCCTCCTCTATAAAAGGGGGGCTAGGGCTTCTGTAGAGGGGGTTGATTTCTCCACAATTCAATTTTGGGCTAGGGTTTCAGGTGTGATCTGTGGGTGAGAGTAAGAGAGCTCTTTCTTCCTCCTCTCGCCAATACAGCTCTAGGAGCACTTGTAACCTAGGAAGCAAATCAATACAAGCTCTTGTGTGGAGAATCACCTCACTATCCCTCCCTGGATTCCCCTAGCGAGTATTAGTCCCCAACTTTAGCCTATACATGGCATCTGCCGTGACACCACCACGACAGTTAGCGCAAAACCCGGGGACTGATTTGGGAAACCCGGGGACTGCTCCGCAAAACCCGGGGACTGCTCAGCGTAGTCCGGTTGAAGTTATGCCGGTGGATCATATGGAGATAGACGAGGACGTCTTCCCCGTGCGGCAAATACCGGCTTGGGCACTGCCTATATTTCAATTCCTGAAAGATGGAACGTTACCCACTGAGGAGGTATTGTCCAGGCAAACACAGAGGAGGGAAAAGGCTTACACGATCATCAATTCCGAGTTATACAAAAGAAGTGTGACCAATGTCCTCCAGCGATGTGTTGACCCGGACGAAGGGCTTGAAATCATCCGAGATATACATCAGGGGGAGTGCGGGCATCATGCCTCATCCCGAGCCTTGGTAGCGAAACCTTTTCGACACGGATTCTACTGGCCAAACGCCTTAGAAGAAGCAGAAGATCTGGTGAGAAAATGTAATGGTTGTCAGAGGTATGCCACAAAGACGCATATGCCAATGTCGGAACTCAAGACCATCCCAATCACTTGGCCATTTGCCGTATGGTGCCTGGATATGGTGGGCCCGTTCAAACCAGCAAGAGGAAACATGACTCACATTTTGGTGATGGTGGACAAGTTTACGAAGTGGATCGAGGTAAAGCCTATAAGAAAATGTGATGGGGCTACGACCGTAACGTTCCTCAAAGATATCATCTTGAGGTACGGTTATCCACACAGTATCATAACTGATAATGGCACAAATTTTGCGGAAGGAGCATTTGCTCGTTTCTGCCGGGATAAGAGGATCCGACTTGACGTAGCTTCGGTAGCCCACCCCGCATCGAACGGGCAAGTGGAAAGATCCAACGGATTAGTATTATCTGGGATAAAACCCCGGCTCATTGAGCCGCTGCAAAGATCAGCTGGGTGCTGGATAGAAGAACTACCAGCGGTACTGTGGAGTTTAAGAACAACTCCGAATTGATCAACAGGCTATACGCCGTTTTTTCTGGTATATGGGGCAGAAGCTGTATTACCAGCCGACATAGAGCATGATTCGCCTAGAGTCACCCAATACACAGAAGCCGAAGTGCAAGAAGCCCGGCAAAATGATGTTGATCTGCTGGAAGAAGCGAGAGAACTGGCATTGTCTAGATCCGCCATATATCAGCAAAATCTCCGACGCTATCATAGCCGGAAAGTGTGCCCCCGGGTCTTCTGGGAAGGCTATCTGGTGCTCCGGTTGGTACAGCGTACTACTGGAATGCATAAACTATCCCCCCCATGGGAAGGGCCATTCATCGTGAGCAAAGCATTTCACAATGATTCTTATTATCTTATAGATGCAAAGCCACAGGAAAAGAACAAGGCGGACAGGTCCGGCGAGGAATCTAAACGTCCATTGAATGTAGCTCTCCTTCGTCCTTTCTACACTTAGCGAAGAAGTGTATGTATCCGGGTTATCTCATATGTCGGTATGTACGTCGGCAATGAATTTATCAATAAAATGTTGGCACCTCGAGCAGTAACTCGGGGACTGCCTTAATAATATTTGTTGTCTTTTGTTATTTGTGCATCGGCTAGAATAGGTTATTCTACTTAGCTCGGATTAGTAGTGTGTGAGCACCAAAAACCCAACTCTTCAACTTGCTGCTGTCCAACAAGAATTGGCTTCATGGCAAGCAAGAGAACAAGTTTGGAATTGCGTAGCACATGAAAAACGACTAAGGAAAAGAATTTATTCGAGCCGACGTTTATTTTCCGGACTAATCCCGTATTTATTTTCGAGCTAAGTCTAAAAGTTTCCCAGTATTGTTAAGACAATTTTTTAGGCTCGGATTCATAAGTTGTAAAACCGAATCAAGGTAGACACGACCCGAGCCAAAAGATTAAACGAACAAGAAAAAGAAACTTGGGGACTACGCCCACGTTAATCCGGCATAAGTACTCAGTAGCAAAATATCGCATGTATTTGGAATACAATTCCACCCGGCATACCGGGGATCTCACAAATTTTCAAGTGTTTTTACCTAGGAGCAGCAGGACGGAGTTCGGCATCATCATCGCCCTCTTCGATATCCGAGGCTGTGTCCTCCTCCGATTCACCCGAGTCATCTTCGCCTGTGGCTTCCAGGAAGCTCGGACCCTCAGTCCATTCATGAATGGGGGCATATTCAATGAGGCTGTGGGCGCAAGCCTGGCGCCGAGCTACCCACTCCGGATCATCTGTCCATTTGGACCCGGTGCGCAGCCGTGTGAGGAGGCTGAGGTCTATCTTTTTGTACCACGTCAAAACATGTTGAAGGACGGTATTGGCAGCAGCACGGCCAGCAGATTCTCGCCAGAGGTCGAGCTGGGTCTCAACTTCTGAAAGCTTTTCAGTGAGATGCGTGATTCTCTCCGGAGCGTCATCGGTGGGCCAGAAAGCGTGGAAGATCCGGACTGAAACATCGAGGAGGTCCCGGCCGTAGTTCTTGATAATTTCCACGCGAGATGACAGGCTGACCAACAGGTCCTCCATGTCATAGGGAATGGACTCACCCTCAGCAGCGACCGGAGTACCTCTCTCTCGGCGGAAATTAGCAACAGCAGCACGTGCAATGGCCGTACCCTCTGGAAAGTGGCCTGGGAGACAAGGCAAAGGACAAAGTTGAGAAAATAAGACATGAGACGTAACCCGGAGAAGTAAGGTGGGCAAAGGAAGAGAAGTTACGAGAGATATGACTGTGAATCCGGGTCAGCTCCTTGATGCAAGCATCACGCCTTTTCTGAAGCTGCTCGAGCTCAGCATTTGCCGACCCAAGTTTGACCTCGGCTTCCTGGAGGAGTTCGCGATCCTTAGCACTTTGGAGTTGGAGGCGCTCGCGTTCCTCGGTGAAGTCCTGGCCAACCCTTTTTAGCTCGGCTTGGTGCTGCGCCTTCATTTTAGCCATTTCAGCTTTGAGCTTGGCTATGTCATCATCTTTGGTCCGGAGGAGGACGAGCTCATCATCCTTTTTCTTCAGCTCGGCTTGATGCTGTCCTGCTTGTTCGAGAAAATGCAGCATCATGTCAGGCACATGCACACTTTCTTCAAGCAATGCTGAAACCGTGTGTTGGCCCGGCAGAGCCGAGGTATGAATATTTGTCGAGCCAAGGAGGTAAAAGGATGAGAAGCACAGTAGGAACAGATAAGAAGGACATACCCTTGATCTGCTCCAAGTTCTTTCACATGATTTTGTTTTCAGCTTCCACCCCAGCTGTGGAAACCAAACAATCAGATTCATTCGGCAAGTGAAGTGGAAGCAAAATGAGGAAGGGAGTAAGAAAGAAGGTGAGGGGGAGGGGTGGTTTGGCCAGAGTAGTTCAGCAAGGTGGCTCGGCATGCATGGTTGGGTCGAGCCCAGGTGGCACGGGGAGGGAAAACAGGGACCAGGTGGGTGGTGGCGGTTTAGGGTAGAAAGGAAGGTTAGGGTAAGCTTAGCCACGGTTAGGAGGAAAGGAGGGGTTAGGGCTAGGGCCAAGTAGAGCATGCTCTCACAAGGTCACATGCATGGGGGTGTTGAGGGTGGTGGAAAGAGAGATTAGGGGTGTTGGATGAAAGGGAGGATTTTAGGGGAGATGCTTCATTGATAAAAGCACAAGCTTGCAAGAGAGTTCAAGAAAAACTACACCCTCACAATTTAAAATAGAAGAAAAATAAACAAATGGAGAGGAGGTGTTGCATGGGCCATGCAAAGCAAGGAAATGCCACAATTACTAGATGTGAGAACAACTAGATAGCATATGGGCATTTATTCTCTCATGCTTAAAAAATATGGGATTAAGGCCAAACCAAAAGGAATAGAGTGGGTGTTCCATGTGGAGTAGATGAAATATGCTCACATTTGAATATAAATTGTACATGCTAGTGTGTGTGTCCCACTAGATGCATAACTAGCCTCAGTATATTCCAACATGAGCATACATTCAAAAACAAACCATATGGAAGCTTGATGAGGCATTCTACTCACATAGCATGCAAAGGTGGCCATGTGGCTCTCCACATATCAATATTGTGAAAACAACATGATGCATCTATGGGAGCATGTGGAAGTAGAAGTGGATCCATCTTAAATATATGTGAGCTAGACAAGAGCCAAAAGAAGTGCAAAAGCCCACATATAGTTTGGATGGTGGAATTATGGGATGGTCGAGTTAAAAGAGAGATGCCCCCAACCCAACTTGGGCATCAGCAATTCATCAAGAAGCAAATACATTTTATTAAGAACCAAATACAATTGATAAATGCATATGAGACAAAAACCAAATGAAAAGGGTTTTATATGATGCTCAAATGCAATGTGGCATGATGACATGAGCATAATATGATTATGATGCAACAATTATATGTAGGAATGTAGCATACTATTATTAGACCATGTAGCATTACAGATGTTAGACAGATGGGATGCTAGACTCCACTACGGTTGGGGTAGCTTGGGCGAGACATTGGGGGTCAGTTGTTTCTGGGTGCATATCCTGGTGAGGGGTTGGGACGGTACTTATGGTGACTGTTGGATCTAGATTGCTGCATCATACGACGTTTGTGGTTGTCGTTTGCCTTATTAATCTTCCCTTCCATCTGAATAGCACAGTCGACTAGCTCTTCGAGATCCTCGAAGCGGATGTTGACGAGGATAGTCTGCATCTCATCATGCAGTCTGTTCAGGAATCTCTCCTTCTTCTTTGCCTCCGTGTTGATCTCATCAGGTGCGTACCTGGCAAGCGACAGGAATCTGTCACGGTACTCCACCACAGTCATTCTGTCTTTTTTCAACTCTTTGAATTCATCCCTCATTCAGGTGACTAGGCCTTGTGGCACGTGGGTGCGGCTGAACTTGATATTCAAGGCTTCCCATGTCATCACTTGACCATGGTTCATCAGGCGGATGCTGTTCCACCAGGCTCTTGCGTCTCCTGCCAAGTAGTGGGTGGCAAAGAGAACTTTCTCGTTATCATCAACTCTGGCTACCTCCAAATTGTTCTCCATTGTCTGCAACCAGTCATCAACATCTAATGGGTTCTCTAAAGTGCTAAAGATTGGGGGATTAGTATTCTGGAAGTTCTTCAGCTTGGATCCTTGATGATCCTGATTTCCATGCCCTTGGTTGTTGAGAGCCATCTGGGCGATCTGTTGTAGTGTTGCTAGATTAGCTTGGCGCTCTGCCCTGCTTGCTTCTCTGTCTGTGATGAGACTCTGCAGGATTTGCAGCATTGGGTCTTGCGACGAGCTGCTCCCTCCTTGGTTTCCACGAGTCATCTGAAGATTGAGGTAGATAAAGGGGTAAGAGGGAAAGTTCCAGGTTCATGGTTTTGGTTTCAAAGCTAAAAGTTTGAGTTTGACTCAAGTTTTGCAACTAACTCCATTTCATTCATTCAAACAAGCACACGATACAAACACACACACACCACAAGAAGGAAAACAGATGGTTTTAAGAACCATTCTGCAAGCTATGATACAGTGGGACCGATACATCTCATGCTACGACAATGCTCTAGTGCATCTACTCATCGTCGATGAAGTGGGAGTCCTCATCGTCACTGTAGAAGTCCACGGCATCCTCCTCCAGAAAGTCATCATCACTCCTGAGGTAAGAATCCATGTCTCCCTGGATGTCTTCACCCTCCTCTTCTTCCTCCTTTGCTGCAAGCTGAGCTTCTTGCTCCTTGACGGTCTTCTCGAGGTCGGCCACCTTCTTGCGAAGACGGGCGATGGTGCAATCCTTCTTTTCGCGCTGGAGGCGAAGAGACTGATGGTCCTTGATGGCGCGGTTGTGGGTGGCAAACTCCGTAGCATTGTCCAACTCCTTCTGACGATCGTACAACAGGAAGTGAAGATTCTCCACTTGACGCTTCAACTCCGGGTGACTTGGCATCTCCATCGGCATTCCCATGAAGTCACACCTTGCATAGTGCGCAAAGCGGGTTCTTGGATTTGGTTGACACTGAGGGCACATAGACGTGCGAGAGCTTCATGCATTACCCTGGCTAATCCATCTAGCCAGTTGTTTTCCTTTACGGAGAACAGGATTCTCCCGGATGTTGGTGCTTCTATGCTTCCTCGAAGTTCAGCGGTGACTAGCCACTTTAAATCTCCTCCTGGGGGTCCAGTAAGTTGAGCTCCAAGAAACTCGGGATCTAGGCATCCCAATAACTCCGACAGTGAATCTAGGTCCCTCTCGAAGATCAGCTGACCTCCGTTTCCCAACCGGTAGAACTTGCTGAACTGAGTCTCCATCTACAAGAATTAAGGATGAGGAAGTTAGTGAAATGATCAAGTGTGTCAAATTTTATGTAGTAATGTAAGAATTTCAGGAACATGAAATTTTGAGAAAGAATGAATTCCCAAGGGTAAGAGAGGAAATAGTTTTTCATAAATACTCACTTTGGTTTTGAAATTAAGTTTTTGTTCGGACGTCCATTCTAACTAGGGTCTCCTATGGTTAGGATGGCTCTGATACCAACTTGTCAACACCCGGATTTTTAATCCCAGATGCCTGTTATGTCATACATCGCAATCCCAGTATTACCATTTTTGCGAGACATAACAGATTGGATATCACAATACATCATCCATTACAAACCATAAATAAGGTCTTACACAAATAAGGATCTCATGATCCAGTCTTAATACAACAAGCAGCGGAATAATTAATAAGTGTAGCGGTGGGGTCCATCTTCAGGGGCACATGCAATGCTGGCGAAGGCAGATAGTCCTAGTTATCATAGCCGTCCTGTTGGTCGTCATCTTGGTAGTCTCCTTCATAGTCCGGCCATAGGAATAGCCAGGGAGAAAAGCCATGAGTACTTTTTAAGTACTCGCAAACTACCACTAACAAGTAGTATAATTCTAGTGGGAAAAGCTAACGCAAAGTTTTAACTATGAAGTTAAGTTTGAAACCTAAGCTGAGTTCAGAAACAAAGAAAGATAAAATAAAGTTCTAGAATCACTTAAGTTGGGAAACTAGTGTCATAGTCATAACTCTATTGTGGTCAAGTCAAGATTCATCAGTCATCTCATAAGTCATTTTGAAAACATCTGACAACAAAACAGTATGGCCACTCCAACAGTCCATAACCGCGGACACGGCTATTCGAATAGTTTGACACTCTGCAGAGGTGGTACACTTTCACCACAAGATTCGATACATCTGTCAGGGATAACCCTGAATCATCATACTTAGTATAAGCACTTCTCCTATGAGCATGGCCTCCCAACCATGACCATCTTTCATCTTGGGCACTGTATAGGTGGACAACATTGAGAGGTAGCCTCAGCTCAAACCTCTCCCGCGAGGGAACTAATACTAATGCATATAAACTTCCAGCTAAGCCTTACCAAATTCAGGTATTGTGGTTGTACGGTAAAATTGGAATGGTATCGCATCCAAATCCAACCATCAATTTTGTAAAAGGGTTAAGGCTCATGCCTCAACATTTTCATCATCCTAAACCATTTGTGTTTCTCAACACATGTCAAAACATCTCAATAGAATGACTCATCATTCCAAGGTTTTCATAATTCATTTTCACCAAGTACTCCCATCTAAAAGTGACTCAAGTTTTGATCTAGCTCTAATCTACTAAGTTAAGAGTGTTCACTAAAGTGGGATGCTAAGATCAATCTCATGCCATAGAATGACATCTAAAGTTATCTAGATAGGTCAAGTTTTATACTTTTTATGCTACCTTGAACAAGTAAGGGACTTTGGTAAAGTAAAGGAAGTAAAAGCTTGAAAGTAAAACTTGGAGTAGGTACTAGTCAACTTGGTATAACCAAAGCATGCCTAATGCCTTTGCTTAGGTTATCTAGCTTGCATTGTTAATGATGGCTTTCTAGTATAACACTTGCAAGTGTTAGCTTGCCTTGGTTGGTGCAGTGGTTGAAGTTTTCTTCCTCTTGTTCTTGGTAGCACTCCTCCTCATCGAAAGGTTGGTCGGTACTATCATCTATAAATACATACGAAGTACAAAATGACCAAACAAAACTTAACTAGTCTACTGAGCATACTAAGGCACACATTTTAATGATCTATTATCATCACAAGCATCACAAGGTTTTATTAACTAGCTTCATTCTTTTTATTTTAGAAAAGTAATTTCTACTCATTGAAAAATAACTAAGATTTAATATTCACCAATTAAAATATGGGATCATATGGACACATGTCATCACCACATATTCTAACATATGGGAATGTGATTTAAATGTTGGATCACATTTAATTAAGTTTAAGTTTAATAATTAATGTTTTAAAGTGACTAGAAATGCCTATATAGCATTATTTTGGTACTAGTCCAAAGTCACTGCATGTAAACCTTAATATTATTACATATTCAGATAGGTATGGTTAAATGTGATTTTTGAGAGTTGGAATCAACTCAAAAGCTACTATGGTTGATTTTATAAAAATGTTTGAATGTGCAAAGGCTTCTGTCTTGTTATTTTTACTAGGAGAGATCCGTAACTCTAAATGAATTAAATCCAACGGGCTTGGATAGATCTTTTCAGTAGCTTTCTAACAGATTTTGAATCACTCAATTTGGTTTAGTAGATCTTTTGGAATTAATTTTTAAACTAAGGGACATAAGTGAATTCAAACTAAAATAGAAAAACCTAAATTTGAATTCATGGGCTAGCGCTGGAAAACTAACGGGCCGGCCCAGTGGCGCTCCGCGGTGCGAATGACAACTGACAGGGGGTCCCGCAGGTCAGCGACACATCAAACGCGAAGCGGTACGGGGCAACATGGACTGTGCGATTAAAAAGAAGATCTACGGCTGAGGAGCGTCGTCCCCGGCGAACAGGTCACCGGCGAGAGCTAACCGTAGCGGCTCGGTGGGGGTGTAATGGGGGCATACCAGGGCTCCAGCTAGCGTGGCGATGGGGGCGATCGAACGTGTTGTCGATGGCAGACTCAGGCGTGGTCGCGGCGGCTCCTGGGGTGGACGGAATCGACGGCGCCTCTCCTCCTCTGCTGCGACAAGCTTCGGCTAAATTCCGGCGAACGGCGGCCCGCCTTGCTCTGGGAATGGGGTGGAAGGCTCAGTGAGGAGACGGGACTGAGATGGTGTGAGGAGTTTGTCCTGGGGTGGCCTCCTTTTATAGGTCAACGAGGGGGCCGAGCGGCACGATGGTGAGCTCGTCGGTGACGTTGATACATGAGGCTAGAGGCATGGGCGGCGTAGGCGGACGGTGGCCTGCCTCCTGGTGATGCTCTATAGCATTAATGCGTGGCTAGGGATGGTGGCGTTTGGTCGGGCGAGGCTGGCACTCTTGAAAATAGAGGCGGTGCTTGACGCGGCGCATGGCAACTGTGGGTCGCGCAGTGGCACGCGGCCATGTCTGGCGGGGTGCTGGGGTCGAGGCGGAGCGGCGTGCATGGTATTGGGTCGAGGGGCGGTCTGTGGCGTGCTGGCGGTGAGGGCGCTCTGGCGCGCTCTGGCTGTGCGCAGAGAGAATGGGCGGCGAGGCTGGGGAGTGGTCTAGTGGCTGGCTGTGGCCGTGGGGTGTACCGTGGGTGGCGGTAGGGTGGCGCCTAGTTTCCTAGAGCGGTGGAGAGGGGCTGGTGGTCTGCTGCTGTGCTGGCAATGTTGGCCGGCGAGCATGGCGTCGGGGCGACGTTGCACTGGCGCCAGGGCTAGAACTAGGGTGGGTTTTGGTCTGGTTGTGCTCAGGAGAGACAAGAGTGATCAATGCAAACAAAATGGCTCGACAAGAATTGATCAAAAAAGTAATAGTTAGGCCAAATGGATTATGTCTGCAAGGTGTTTGTAGAAATGGCCGAAAGACAAAAGTTTTTGAATTTTTGCTTGAATTTTGGTGGAGTTGTTGATCACATGCTTGAGCATCTCTGGTTGCTTGGGATTTGAAAATGGAGCTCATTTGAGTGGTTTTGGAAATAGTGTGATCTTGATACCTACACTAGATTCAATTTTGAAATGCCATTTAAAATTAGTGTTTGAAAGTTTTTGGTAGATCACAAAGTGGGCCTTGGTACATCACTACATGTACTAGCAAGGGGTGCAAAGATCCACATTTGTTTCTATTAAGAATTGAGTTCTAGGAATAGCCAAAGTAGGCATGTTGATTAAAATGGCACAAATGACCATTTGCTTCTTTTATTCATTTTGATTTGTTTTTCTTTTGGACTTATTTGGGAATGATCTAGATGATGTTTATTTCACCTAAGAATCATTTTACAAGCAATGGATCATTTAATCAAGGCAATTCAAAACAACTCCTATTTAAATGCACACACATATGAATGCTTTAATATTTTTAAATGGAAAAGTTTTTGTTAACTCCAATTTTGATGATTTGGATCTTAATAACCTTGGATTAAAGTTTTGGGATGTTACAGAGAGCATAGTGGCCATTCTTAGTTCTATGTGCATTGTTCCAAGACTTGTTGATTGATGCATAACTTTGATATTGCTTGTTTTAAACTAGTTGTATCTAGTCACTCTTATAAACTTTGAAGGTGTGCTATGCATTTTTTTGCTACTCTATGAGGGACAAGCTGAATACTACTATGCTATGTTTTATTTATGTGAAACAAACAAACGTCTTGCAAAGCATTGCTATTCATGAATCTTTTGTTTGTGCCTTTTCATGTACAACATAGTTGCTTTGTCTTAATGCTAGAACTTTATCTTTCATGTTATGATTGAAGTACTATGATCCCAGCTTTCAATGTTTTACAAATACTTGGATCAAGTTTATGATGGTGATGTCACCTAAAAAAATATTCTTTCTTTTTATCACTTATCTACTCGAGGACGAGCAGGAGTTAAGCTTGGGGATGTTGATACGTTGCTAACGAATCTATAATTTTTGATGTTCCATGCTTGGTTTTATCTACTTTCTTATGTTTTCTTCCAACTTTGGAGTACTTTTCATACACTTTCTTGGACTAACCTATGAACAAGAGCCGCAGTGCCAGTTGCCTGTTTTCTGCTGTTTTTGGTTCCAGGAAGTCAGAAAATGAATATTCTCAGAATTGGACGGGGCAAAAGCCAAAGTCAGTTTTTCACCGAGGGACACAAGGAGCCAGAATACGAGACGGAGAGGGGCCAGGGGGTCGCCACACCACCTAGACACGCAGCCCAGCCTAGCGCACGCTAGGGGTGGTCTGGCCGCCTCCGGCACCCCGTCGGCATCCCCTTCCAACTATAAGATGCCTCCGATACAGAAACCCTAAGTACCCGATCAAAATTCCACGAAAGAGTCTGTAGCCGCCGTCATATCCTTCCCTCGAACAGGATGGATCTGAAGATCTTCCCTAGAACGGGATGGATCTGAAGATCTTCCCGGAACCCTACTAGAGAGAGGGGAATTCACCCTGGAGGCCTTCTTCATCATCATGCAAGCCTCCGGTGTGATGCGTGAGTAGTTCATCTCTGGACTACGGGTCCATGTAGTAGCTAGATGGCTAGTTCTCCTCCTTTGTGCTTTCATGTCTAGATCTTGTGAGCTCCGTTCATGATCAAGATCATCTATTTGTAATTCTACATGTTGTGTTTGCAGGGATCCGAT
The DNA here is from genome assembly GCA_910589775.1 of Avena eriantha. Lineage (NCBI taxonomy): Eukaryota > Viridiplantae > Streptophyta > Magnoliopsida > Poales > Poaceae > Avena > Avena eriantha. Next base: position 263,262,660 of record OU342740.1, read on the forward strand.
GGATATTGAGATGCTATTTCAGATTTATTATTGATTCTATCATGTCTTTGTTATTTGTGATCTTGCATGCTTTCCGTTGTTAGTAGCTATCTTGGCCAAGTAGATGCTAGCAACTCCAAAAGTTAGTATTTATGCTCGATAGCGGGTTCAGGCCTCTAGTAATCTGGGAAAGTGACAGAAATCTCTAAGGTACTAGATGTGTTGTTGCTACTAGGGAGAAAACAAAAATCCTTTGTTCATAGAACAAACGTATTGTTTACTTTACACGCAGTGCGTAATGCAATTATCTCTTTCTTGCAACTTAATACTGGAGGGGGTTCGGATGATAACCTGAAGGTGGATTATTAGTCATAGATGCAGTTAGATGGCGGTCTATGTATAATGTTGTAATGCCTAATCATGTCTCAAAGGAGTCAAGATGAGTAGTATATGCATATTGCTTTCTCAATGTTTGTCAATTGCCCCACTGTAATTTGTTCACCCAACATGTTATTTATCTTAAGGAGAGCCACCACTAGTGAACTATGGACCCCTGTCCTTTCTTTTACAATCAATCTACAATCAACTGTTTACTGCTTTGTGTTTACTTTCTGCAAACTATTACTTTCTTACACTCGATACGTTTAATCCTTTGTTTTTAGCAAAACCGGTGAGATTGACAACCTCATCGTAAGTTGGGGGCAAAGTTTTGTGGTTGTGTTGTGCAGGATTCCACGTTGCTGCTAGCAATGGTAGTGCGCCCTGGCAAGGCTCAGCTAGAAACACCTTTGAGGTGTTTCCTTGCTCCTACTGGATTGATAACCTTGGTTTCATAACTGAGGGAAACTTACTGTTGTGCTCATCATACCTTCCTCTTGGGGTTCCCCAATGAGCTCGTTAGTACACGATTCAGTAGCCGCCGCCACGATAGCCGCCGAAACTGAGGTATTTAGCCCCTCTAAAGCAGGTCATGAAGCTCTACTTCAAGGCCAGTCTCCCATTGCCCTGCCAGGCAGATGATTTCCCCGAATGTGCCGAATCAGCCGCGACGGCGACGGGGGCGTCGTCGGCGCCAGATGTGGCAAGCAGGGCCAAGAGAGCGATGTGGAGAAATCGCGCGGCGGCATTACAGTATGCTCTAGGCAATGGGAACAAGGTACGTATCAAATCATTCATGAGAGCATGCCGCCGAGGGTACACACCCTCGAACAGGGCAGTGCCAAGGTCTAGGAACTCTCGCGTCCATGCTTTGGCGCGGGCTACCTTACCGCAGTGGGGGAGGCTGGGAACACGCTATCTGCGGCAAAGACGCTCCATCCTACACACCGTCGGAGGTCGTACCATGGTGGAGACCAAGTGTCTACACTCAGCATGCTAGATTGTTCGATAGACAGAGCCGGTGGCGGGCATCAGCTCAGCGCCGGAATTCAGGTTCGAGTTCACACGGACCTATGACCCCAAGAAGGAGATGCCGAATTTCAGTTTCGAAGAAATCATTGTGGCGGCGCGGATGGTCCAACTGAACTGGGACTGGCGCACGCAAATCGCTCGTACATGAACGATGCAGTTTTCTTGTAGTTTGGCGGGAAGGCAATAGATCAGTTTGGGTTAAATGATAAAAGAACTTATGTCCTCTCAAGGAAATTGGCCATCCAACTTTTCTGGTGGAGATCTATAGTCTCTTCAGTGTAGAATAGTTAAGTTCAGACTAAAGAATGGATTTTGTAGATGAAATGTTGACGAATTGTTCTATAAACTAGTAGGAAGTTTAGCCCTCTTTTGTGCAGGTATAAGACCCTTTTGTATGGAAGTACTACTGTTGTAAGAAAATACTATCAAGTATTTATTTCCTTCAATTACTAGTCGTGGTTAAATCCTGTTAACTGGTATTTTTTATCCCAGACTACAGATTTTGCGTCTGCTGTCGGTGTTGCAAACCATTTTTCCTTAGTCTTGTGTTGTCTGCAAAATGGTCCTGCAGTTCAACGTGTTACAAATATAGCTACCTTGTACTTGAAGAGGAGATGGACTACATTTTCCTGGCATCCACAGAATTGACATTGCTCATTGCCAGACCACCCTCTTTTCATGAGGTTGTCCTTGGTTATTCATAGAAATTATAAAGCACGGTGTTCAACTACATCGATTAAAACTTTTACACACACACACACTACATCACATTCATTACCCACACATACTACATCGATTCAAACTATTACACACACGTACTACTTCAAATTCATTACCCACACGTACTACATCGATTCAAACTATTACACATTTTTACTCGATGCTAACTTCCTGCTACGCTCTCCATACTACAAATTCATTAGCCACACATACCACGGAAATTCACTAGAGCTCTGTCTTCACTCGAGGGAAATCAGAACCACCAGCTCGTCCAAGTCCAGTTCCCCCACCGAAACTGTGTGCGTCGTCCCGAAACGGCGGTGGTCCTGTGCCATCGATCCTTCCAGGCCAACATTGCAGGCGACAAGGACGCTTTCTGGCAGCCTCTTCGGGGCCCTGATTGCCAAGTACCGATTCCAGAACCTCCTCCAGGTGGATGATGACCAGATGCTTCCAGCAAAGCTGTCGCCCTGCCCTGCTTGGAATCTGCACCTCATACATCTTAGGAACGGCGTCAGGATCTTTCAGCCACGCCTTTACCTCGATGACCCATCTGTCGCTCGGTGGCACGATTTCCACCAGCTCGCTGCCAAGGCTACTGATGACCTGCTTGAGGGCCTCCGTCTCCCAAGCATCGAATGGGAGGCCGTCAAAGCCGAGTTTGGAGAAGAAACGAAGCTGCCCCAAGCGATCGTCTTACCCACAGGCGTGATGCCAATGCATGAAGCTCATTTTCTCCCCGCAGCACTCGAAAGAAAGGGAAGAATGCAGAACACGCTCGGTGTCTGAGTTGTGCTCGAACCGGATGAAAAAATAGAATGTCGGAACGCATACCTAAATCTTGACCTCATTTTGTCTGATCCCAAAACGAGATCTGAAAGCCAACAGCAACTCTACCAGCGACACGGCGGGACGGACGCCCAGCACGGTGGCCATGAGAGCGTGGTCGTCGAACTGTTGTGCCAGGGCTACCATGCATGGGGTGCGCGGTAGCACGCAACTTCCCGAGGCCGGTCGCCGGCCTGGATCGCCCAACGGGACACGCTCCGCCGTGCGAGAAGGACTAGCCAGAGGCGAGATATTAGTCCGAGGACGCGAAGCTCCGATATGGCGGACGATGCGACGGCGACGGCTTCGAGATTTGATTAGAGGCGTGGGCGGTTGACCGGACATGGCAGGGACGCAAATTAGAGCAAGTGCGAGCTCTGATCTGAGACGAGCAGTCGGAGCTGAGCAAATGTTATGGGGAGGGGAGCAGGGGAGAAGACCGAAGCAGAGCAAAGAAATAGATCTGGTCCACTCAGGGATCTGGTCCACGCAGGGGTAAGCTAGTCCACGACCGCAAAAGATAACAGAGAATACTGACAGGGCGGGCCAATAAGAGTTGACCTAACGGCGGTATTTGAGTTCAACCATTTTTCGTCTGGTTCAAATGACTGTTTGGCCGATAGATTTGTATTCACCCCCATTTGGACCTTCTGGACAATTGGCGATTCTACTACGGCCCCTCCGCGCGATTGATGACAACTCGGGTACCGGGATGCACTCGCCCGGGAAGTTTGGTACCGCAAACGAATTATCCCGCGCAACCCGCCCATGCCCCGCAGCCGTCAACACGTGGGGCCCACCCCATTCTCCTCCTTCCTCCCGACACGGAGACCTCGACGAACATAGACGAACTGCCACGCATATCCACCCGGATTTGGTGTGATTCCGTTCGTCCCCCTTGCCCCTTGCACATGCCAACCACCCTATATATCTCCCGCATCGCCCCTTGCTGATTTTTCTCTTTTTCCCAAACCCTAGCCACCGCTCTAGCGAATTTCCGATCTCATTGCCATCGCCATTGACGATCTCGGAAGCTCGAGGTCACCGACAAACCGGAGCCCCGTACCCCTCCTTTTTCCTCTGGTTTTCCTCCCCATCCTCTACCGCCTCGTCTCACGCCTTTATCTTTTTCCTAGGGGCACTAGAGCGTGCAGGAACCGTCACCAGAGTTCCGCCGGAGTCAAAGGAGCTCTGCGGGCCGCCATCGCGAGCCAAGGAGTCAAGGACCAACGCCGTCCGTACCAGGAGAACCGGGGGAAGGAGTTGTATGTCGTAAACTACTCCGCCACCTTGAGGACCCACCCTATCGCCGCCGAGATCCGCCTCCGACGCGTCCGCCGGCCATCGCTGTCATCACTGCTGCTAGGTTGGTCGCCTTGTTTCCGTCCGTTAGATCGAGGATCAACGCATATGATTAGGTCTGCCGGTGAAGCGGTACCCACCAATCGCGTTACGCCAGGTGGCAAGCGGACGTAACAGGTTAGGTCAACGCCTAGTTAGCAGCGCACCCGCGTCACCCAGTAATATTGCGACACGTGGCCACCTGGTCGGGATAATGTTGTTTCTTTTCGTTGTAATAGGCAGATTATTGTTTTAACTCGTAAAATTCGTAGTAAATCAAATACATGGCCAAATTTTGCGTATAATATACCGTTGGATTCATAAAATTGAGAAGAACACAGATCTTCAATAATATTGCTATTTTTGTATAATGATCTTGTGGTATAATTTAAAGTTTAGTTTGGAGTATTTTAATTATAGGAAAATAATCGTAACTCCGTTTTAGTTGATTCTTGTTGTGTTGGCTTTGTATCTACGAGATCTACTGTGTAAAATTGGTATACCATGATTATAGTATTTAGATCTATTTCGAGGTAGATTGGAAGTGTAGATCTATTTATGAGCGTATTTAATTAAGCAATAATCCAAAATACTTAAGGTCTGTTGGAAATAAATACTAAGGACATCCCCAACACAATACCACCCCTGAACTATATTCTTGGTCATTTTTTAACCATCCTTGCATATTACCATGTGGCATGCATGCATAATTACTTTTGTGGCATTATTTTGTGCCAGTTGTGATTGGATCTATGTTTGTGTTTTGTTAGATTATTCGTAGTGCGCTGAGGAGTACTGTTGTGTAGAGTGCTACTTGAATCAAGGCAAGTTACACCACCTGTTCATGTTTAATGTCCCAGTTTTTGACTATGCATGTTTTACTCTTCAAAACTGGTAGTATGCATCTGTAGGTTTTTAGTAGAATTTCTTAGTACTATTTTTGCAACTGCAGTTTTGTAGTATGCCATGAGTAGCTCTAAGTTTAGGATTTTCCATCCCAATAGGTTATCCTGTTTTGCTAAGTTATGTTTGCTATGCTATATATTTATATATCAAGTACCGTTAGGGGGATTCGAAAGACTCAAAAAATTTCTAAGTATAAGAGCTCTCTCGAGCGAACCTTTTCTTCTCAAAACCCCCTTCAAAATAAAAATTAAGTTTTCTTCTGGGCAGAATGGTTGTCGAGACAACAAGTGGAATTTTTTTGGAGGACGGCCGCCCAGGAAATCAAAGATGTCTGCCATGTTTCAGAATTCAAAAGCTTCCTGTGGAACCACAATACATATGGGCTCTGTCTTGGCTTAGTACTTAGTGGGAAACCTCACCGGGGTACCAACATATGGAGGTTCTTGGCACGGTTGGATCCAGCTGGTAGAGGGGCTACTAAGGGAAGGCATCGCCATGGTCTTGTCTATAAAAGGACTTAATCGTGGATTGTGGGGAAAGTGCACGAACTCTCGAGAGTATTGCAATCTGATTGATCAGCTGAGTTCACAGAAAAGAACACTTTGAGCATCTGAATGATGGAGCCTCTGAAAGATCTTCCTCTCTCTTTCCAAACTTAAAGTTTTATAAAATCCCAGGGCGTGAGTAATATCGCCATTGGGTGGGATTTGGGGGACTTGGTGCGTAATATCCAAGAGCTAGGTTGATTGGACACTTGCTGAGTAATATCCTCGTGTTCCACTCGACCCTATACTACTTAAACAATGTATACAAAGTAGGGTAAAACTCTCCCTCTTTTCTTCTTACTTAGAGAAAAATTGGCTTAATGCAAATAAACCCCCAAAGCCTACTCCAAGCCTTGCATGTAGTGTTAGTCTTATTCTTTCCTTGGTGTAATTTGCCAATACATTCAAAGTATTGACCCAACTCGTTGGCTGTACGTCTTATGTGCAGAATCCGAAGATTGAAAGGTGCATAGGGATCGCGGGTCTTCACGCAACTTGAAGGGAATATGCCCGAGAGGCAATAATAAAGTGGTTATTATCTTATTCCATGTTAATGATAAATGTTTATTTTACATGCTATAATTGTATTGATCGGAAACGTCAATACATGTGTGTTTAATAAACAAAAAGAGTTCCTAGTTATGCCTCTCTTATAGACTAGCTCGTTGATTAACAAGATGATCAAGGTTTCCTGATCATGGACATTGGATGTTGTTAATAATGAGGTCACAACATTGGTGGAATGATGTGATGAACATTCATCCAAAGTATAGCATTACGATCAAAGTCATTATGTTTATATTGCTATAACATCATACGAAGTAATCTTTATCCTTAGACCATGAGATCATGTTAATGCTAACACCGAAAGAGTATCTTGATAACATCAAACGTCACACCGTAACAGGGTGACTATAAAGATGGGTTCAGTGCTACAAAGGTGTTATGTTGAGGCTCATGGATCAAGAGTGGAATTTGTCAATCCCGATGACGGATAGATATACTCTGGGCCCTCTCGGTGATATCACATTGAAATAGCTTGCAAGCAAGTGATGTGATCACTAGAATGTTATATCACAGGAACGAGAAAAGAGTGCATGTCGGTAACGAGATCAAACTAGGTATGGAGATACCGATGATCGAATCTCGGACATGTAATATATCGCGAGACAAAGGGATTTAGTTACAAGCGTTAAAGGTTCTCACGATCACATAAGTCATCGTAGAATATGTAGGAGTCAGTACGGATCTCCAGGTCCCGCTGTTGATTATTGATCGGAGAGGGTTCTCGGTCATGTCTGCATTATTCGTAAACCATAGGGTGACACACTTAAGGGATACCGACACCATTTGGAGCAAATATGTTTCAGATAAAGATTTAAGAAAGCGCTGGAATTATTTCAATAGACACCGAAACTGTTTCGGGTGAAATTGCTGAAATTGGTTCTGCATGTAATACTGAAATGTTGCAGGGGGTTTTATATGTGAATGTTTGTTAACTAAAGTAACTAACAAAATTCTGAATAAATTTAATAAAAGAGTTTTATTAAATGAGAGAGCATTAAATTTGGAGAAATTTAATGCATTTAAAGTGGAGACTTTAAAAGGGAATGTGAAGAGGCATTTTAATGTGGAGGGGTTACCACCACATGAATGGAGGAGGTGAAGAGACACCTCCTCCATGCGCCGGCCATGAAGGAGGGGCACCCCCCTCCTCCTATAAAAGGCCACCCTCTCCTCACTTCTCAAACACACCTCCTTGTGAAGGATCTCTCTCCCCCTCTAATATTATTCCCCCATGGTCTCGGATTAGCGAGATACATGTTCCTGGTGGCTTTATCTGGAAAGGAGTTGCTGCTTCCGCTGCTTTGCTGGAGCGAGGGACGAAGGTTGTCGGGGGTACCGGACGTGTGTGTGATCACGGATGCACCGCTGCTTTGCGGTGCTGGACTTGGTGGTGCTGGAGCTAGATCTGACGGACGTGCTGGAGCCAGACCTGCTGGACTTCATCACGATCTTGAGATCGGCAAGTGTACGACTACATCAACCACGAGTTCCTACTCATTAACAAAACTCATTGTCTACGAGGGTAAGTTCTTGTTGGATGTATGTCCATGCATTGCTTTGTACCTAGTAGATAGATCTGGCATGTAGTTCACACCGTAGGAAATTTTTTGTTTTCTATGATGCGGACCCAACAGTGGTATCAGATCCTGATCTATGCGTAGGTGCTTTGCACGGGTAGTACACATATTTTTATATGTGGGCGATGATGATCATGTTATTGCATCTTCTATGTAGTTTGGATATTGGTGGCATAGTGGGATGAAGCGGCCTGGACCAACCTTACATGTCATCGTACATGAGACCAGTTCCACGACTGACATGCAACTTGTTTTGCATAAGTGGCTGGCGGGTGTCTGTCTCTCCTACTATAGTCAATATCTGATTTACAACGAGTTGCTAACAACTTGGTTATCCTCGTTGTGGTTCATGTTCGTAGGTAAGAACGGTTCTATCTCCGAAAGCCCTAAGCCACGTAAAACTTGCAATTGATAAATTAGAGGCGTCTAGTTTAGATCATTGCGGGGCTAGTGTCTTGATATGGTATTGTTGTAAGTAGATGTATGATAGATACTCTTACAACACACTTGATGTGTAAGTTCCATAGACCTTGGCCTTACACACAAAGGAATGATAGAGATCATACCACGATGCAAGTGATAGAGATCAAATACATGGAGCATATCATCTCACTTTACACATTAGATGTTAGCATCTTATACTGCTAGTTTGGCGCTTTCTGTAGCATTGTAAGATGATCCCTCATTTAGATATCAAGATAAAAATGTGTTCTTCCTTAAGTATGCACCGTTTTATGGATCGTGTTTCGAGACATCACGTGATGATCAGGTGTACTCGACTCTACGCTTTCATATAAACAGGTGTGAGACAGTTATACACATGCGATTACTAAGGTTCTTACTTGGTGAGCCTAGCATGTACATACATGGCCTCGGAACACCGACCGAAAGGTTAAGCATGAGTCATATAGTTGATATGATGCCCATATAGATGCTCGCCTTTGAAGCTACATCAACTCACGTGATGATCGGACTTGGTGTAGTGGATTTGGTTCATGTAATCACCAAAAAGGCACGAGGGATGTCGTTTTTGAGTGGGAGTTCATTTCTAATTTGGATTAGTCGAACCAAATTTGTCATAAATTAAATCGAAGTGAATTTGCATAGTTTGTTGTAGTCATTGGCATTCGTTTTCTACCTTATGCTTAGTTTTTATTTGAGATAATAGAACTATAGAATTCTGGATATTTACTTTACGAACTGGTATCGTATTGTTTTGAATGTCAATTTAAAGTTTATAAGTCCTATTGCAAACTTTCAGCAAACTCTATTTACTCCATGAAGTCTAATAAGTAGTATTAAATCAAGAGTAAGAATTCCAATGTTAATATCTAAAGTATCATGTTTGCCTCCATGATTATTGATATTCAAAAGTTGTTTTAATATCAAGATTATATTGGAGCTGAAAATTGTTTCAGAAACCATCATGTGTGAAAGATATTGTGATATCTCAAACAATGTTTTTGGTTGCATTATGATAGAGTATAATTTAGCAAAATACATGTTCTCATATTGTATGAGAATTTGTGAAGGTTGGAGATGCTAGGCTTCCGAATCTACCAAAAAGGTTTTGGGAACTGATATTATACTCGCGATTCTTCCTTATAGGCTATAGTAGCTTGATCATGAAAGTTGTCATGATAAGGATGAATAGAATATGTAAGTAAAATGTTTACTACACTAATAGATTACTATAGAATGGATTTTTGAAAGAATGCCAAACATTTGATGATGGCGATCCACTTCAAAGTGGAAGTCCAAAGGTATTAGTATTTGACTATATACAAGCTTTGTACCATGTGTCATGTTGATGACACCACTATTGATGTTGATAGATTCTTTTAAAAGAAAAGGAATTACTAAAAGAGAATCTATAAAATATTTGGCAGAAAATAAAAGGTTGGAGATGTCCAACTTGGGTATATAGAAGATATACATGTTATGGTTGTATTCCTTGCTTATTAAACAATGTGGTTCTTAGGTATTGGATACCGAATTGGTTGGTATGAAGTGTCATACAGGACAACACAATTCATGAACTGCAATGGCCTACGTAACTAGCAAGAGAATAAGTGATGATGATCATCGAAAACAAATAAAGTGTTATTGTGATTTTTCGTTGTCGTCAAACCTAGTCTTCAAGATTTGTTTTAATAATTGTTATTTTGTTCCGGTATTACGAGAACAATGGTTGTTCAAATAATTGCCGTATTCCATAAAGGATGGATGAACTTTTACAAGTCTAGTGGGAGAAATCACATCCATAAACACTATTGCTAAAATGTCGCAAGACAAATGATTGAAAGATCACTTATGAAGTGACATCGCTGTTTAAATTATATTGGAAAGAAAACATGAAGAAACTCCATGTTGATAGATTTTTGGAGTCTTTGATTTTGATCAATTGACGCATGTAAGACTTTCCTCGAGATAATTGAAACTCCGTCCATAGGCCAGAGAGGAACGGATGACTAGCTTATTGGAAATTGTGCATGCTGATGTGCATAGTCCATTATGTGTAGCCATATGCGATGGATCTTTTTGCTTCATATGCTTTCTTCGAAAATTTGAGTGAATATATCTGTATATTTACTTAATAAGGAAGAAGTATGAAACATTTGAAAGTTGTTCAAAGACTTTCAAGATGAAGTGAAAAATCATTGTAACAAGAAAATTAAGAGTTTATGATTCGATCATAAAGGAAGATATTTGAGTTACATGTTTAGCAAAACACCTAAGATTTGAGGAATTGTTCCATGAATTTGGATTTCCCGATAAACCACAGGAGTATGGTATGTTCGAGAGATGAAATCAAACCATGTTTGACATGGTAAGATCAAAGGTGTCATTTATAAAACTGCCATTATGTTTTAAGGGTTGAAGCTTTAGAGACTACCGCTTTTACACTGAAAAGAGCACCATCGTGATCCATTGAAATGACACCATATGAATTATGGTTTGGGATAAAACCCGAAGTGTCTTTTCTTAAATTTTGGTATGCTATGCATGAGTAAAATGTTTACAACCAAAGTCGGATAAGCACGTCTTTGTAGGTTATCCCAAAGAATTTGTTGGGAATTTCTCCATAACACCGAGGACAAAAGAGTTTGTTACTTGGAACGTCAAGTTTCTTGAGAAGGAATTTTTCGTGAAAAGTTAAGTGGGAGGACAATAGAACTTTGATAAGGTTGTTGAACCTTAGCTATATGTGCTAAGTAGCGCAGCGCCGGAAAGGGTCCCGATGGTAGCCACAATGCTGATGGCTCTCGCGATTACAAAAGGTGTGATCTCGGAGATTAGAGTTCCTATAGAACCGTGTGGGTCGGTAAGAATCAAATAGTAAGATTTGATAAGCAAGTCGTTATTGTTTTGTCAATGATGAACCCACTACATGCAAAGAAGAGATGATGGGCCCTGACTCCATAAAATGACTAGAAGTCATAGAATCCGTGATAGTATCCATACACGAGAAATCAAGTTTCTGAACTTGGAAGACCCTCCGGAAAGGCATGAAGCCTATCGGTCATGTTTGGATCTATAAAGAAATAAGACATGGATGTTTAACATCTATGAAATAGTCGACATGTCGGAAAGAAGTTTACGACGATGTTCAAGGAGTTGACTATGACAAGATTTGATCTTTCATAGCGATATTTAGTCTTGACGGATTAATGTAGCAACCACTACATATAATTTGGTATATGGTAATTGAATAAACAAAATAATGTTCTTCTAATAGAACGGTTACCTAGGACGTGTACATGACACGGTCCAAAGGATTTTGGTAATTCAAAGGGTGCTAAACGGGCATGCAAACTTCAATAGTTGAAGTAAGCATAGCGGAGTTGGAATCTTCCCCATGATGAAACTGTTAAAAGAGTTTAAATTCATCGGAGATGATGAAGATGCTTGCATTTGCAAGAAATTAAGTGGGAGCGCTGAGACATATTTCTAATACATTATGTAGAGGACATATTGTTGATTGGAAATGATGTATCTTGTATTGACACAAGTTAAGAATTTCATTAAAATAAGATTTCAATGAAAGACTTGGGCAAAACCGGAATATTAGGCATCAATATATATATGGATAGATTAAGGCACTAATATGGTTGTGCCAGACATACATATATGAGATATTGAAAGGGTTCAATATGCAAACAACAATAAAGGTTCTTGCTGCATGGAAAGGATTGTATCAAAATTCAAGTGTTTCAACACTTGGTGAGTAAAATCACATGAAGATTTTGATCGATTATACCATGATATGTATATATCCAGAATGTCCTATGCTCTAAATGTTATGAGCACATACCAGAATGATTCATGAGATGATCATTGGACGATAGTAAAGATATTCTTATGAGCTTTTGAAGAACAAAGAATATATAATGTATAAGTGACAAATAGTTAAAGGTAGTTCATTGTAAAGTGTTACATTGATACTAGTTTTGTCACAAGATACAAATTAAATTTCTCTCAATTTAGACTATGGGTGGCACAATGTAATGGAAAGGATGTTCCATGATGGATTTGGATGAGTTCCAAAGTTGAGACATTGTGACAGATACTACAACAAAAGGCTAAGTATATGACTGCTATAGTAGCAGCATAGGAGGGCATTTGTGTTAAGTAGTTTGTTATCAAACTAGGTGTGGTTCAAAGTGGGATAATACTATGAAGATATATTGTGTGACAATAATATCAACATATTTTAACCGGAACAAACTAAAGGTCTCACCAAAGGACCAAATTTATACAATGCCATCTCATTTGAGAATGAGTGATGCGTAGAGACGCAAAGACATGCAAATACACACGGACCTGAAACTGTCAGATCCGGAGATTATGTTAACCACTAGCAATAGCGTATATGCAACACTAGAAAGCCATAGGTGTTCAATACGCAAAGTTTTTCAAACTAGATTATTGACTCTAGTGCAAGTGGGAGACTAAAGGGAATATGCCCGAGAGGCAATAATAAAGTGGTTATTATCTTATTCCATGTTTATGATAAATGTTTATTTTACATGCTATAATTGTATTGATCGGAAACGTCAATACATGTGTGTTTAATAAACAAAAAGAGTTCCTAGTTATGCCTCTCTTATAGACTAGCTCGTTGATTAACAAGATGATCAAGGTTTCCTGATCATGGACATTGGATGTTGTTAATAACGAGGTCACAACATTGGTGGAATGATGTGATGAACATTCATCCGAAGTATAGCATTACGATCAAAGTCATTATGTTTATATTGCTATAACATCATACGAAGTAATCTTTATCCTTAGACCATGAGATCATGTTAATTGCTAACACCGGAAGAGTATCTTGATAACATCAAACGTCACACCGTAACAGGGTGACTATAAAGATGGGTTCAGTGCTACAAAGGTGTTATGTTGAGGCTCATGGATCAAGAGTGGAATTTGTCAATCCCGATGACGGATAGATATACTCTGGGCCCTCTCGGTGATATCACATTGAAATAGCTTGCAAGCAAGTGATGTGATCACTAGAATGTTATATCACAGGAACGAGAAAAGAGTGCATGTCGGTAACGAGATCAAACTAGGTATGGAGATACCGATGATCGAATCTCGGACATGTAATATATCGCGAGACAAAGGGATTTAGTTACAAGCGTTAAAGGTTCTCACGATCACATAAGTCATCGTTGAATGTGTAGGATTCAGTATGGATCTCCAGGTCCCGCTGCTGATTATTGATCAGAGAGGGGTCTCGATCATGTCTGCATTATTCATGAACCGTAGAGTGACACACTTAAGGGATACCGACACCATTTGGAGCAAATATATTTCAGATAAAGATTTAAGAAAGCGCTGGAATTATTTCAATAGACACCGAAACTGTTTCGGGTGAAATTGCTGAAATTTGTTCTGCATGTAATGTTGAAATGTTGCAGGGGGTTTTATATGTGAATGTTTGTTAATTAAAGTAATTAACAAAATTCTGAATAAATTTAATAAAATAGTTTTATTAAATGAGAGAGCATTAAATTTGGAGAAATTTAATGCATTTAAAGTGGTGACTTTAAAAGGGAATGTGAAGAGGCATTTTAATGTGGAGGGGTTACCACCACATGAATGGAGGAGGTGAAGAGACACCTCCTCCATGCGCCGGCCATGAAGGAGGGGCACCCCCCCTCCTCCTATAAAAGGCCACCCACTCCTCACTTCTCAAACACACCTCCTTATGAAGGATCTCTCTCCCCCTCTAGTATTATTCCCCCATGGTCTCGGATTAGCAAGATACATGTTCCCGGTGGCTTTATCTGGAAAGGAGTTGCTGCTTCCGCTGCTTTGCTGGAGCGAGGGACGGAGGTTGTCGGGGCACCGGACGTGTGTGCGATCACGGATGCACCGCTGCTTTGCGGTGCTAGACTTGGTGGTGCTGGAGCTGGATCTGGCGGACGTGCTGGAGCCGGACCTGCTGGACTTCATCACGATCTTGAGATCGGCAAGTGTACGACTACATAAACCACGAGTTCCTACTTGTTAACAAAACTCGTTGTCTACGAGGGTAAGTTCTCGTTGGATGTATGTCCACCCGTTGCTTTGTACCTAGTAGATAGATCTTGGCGTGTAGTTCACACCGTAGGAAATTTTTGTTTTCTATGCTACGGACCCAACACAACTAGCCTGAGGCGTTGATGGACTCAAGTTTTATTAAGTTTCCGCTGTTTTATTGGAGCTAGCAATAAGCTATGCAAGTTGTAATAAATATACTCTGGATTATTCGTGTAATAATGAATTGTGTTTTACATGATATTCATCGACTGTGAAATGCTAGCTATTGATCCAGGTACTAGCATGTTAATCACAGGGACTTAGGATCTTTAACAATCCGAGGTCACAACACAACTATAGAAAGACATAATTTTTGTGTGTTTTTATAAAGGAAGCAAACTAGAACAACTAATTTTTTGTGTTTTTGATAAAGAAACAAGCAAACAAAGTAGAAATAAACTAAGCAAAACAAAAACAACAAAGTAAAGAGATTGGTTATGAGGGACTCCCCTTGTGAAGAGGTCCTTGACTCCCCGGCAACAACGCCATAAAAAGAGTTTTATGGCCCAAAATATATTCGAGCTCATTGGGGAACCCCAAGAGGAAGGTATGATGAGCACAGCAGCAAGTTTTCCCTCAATTATGAAACCAAGGTTATCGAACCAGTAGGAGCAAGGAAACACCTCCAAGGTGTTCTTTCCAACTTGGAATCTTGCACAACATAACCACAGAACTTTGCCCCCAACTTACAGTGAGGTTGTCAAATCTCACCGGTTTTGCTGAAAATAAAGGATTAAACGTATTGTGTGGAAGATAGTAATAGCTTGCAGAAAGTAAACAAAAAACAGTAAACAATTGTAGTTTGATGGTAAAAGAAAGGACCAGGGTCCATAGTTTACTAGTGGTGATCCTCCTTAAGATAAATAACATGTTGGGTGAACAAATTACAACGGGGCAATTGACAAACATCGAGAAACCATACATACATATACTAATCATGTTGACTCCTTTGAGATTTGATTGGGCATTACAACATTATACACAGACTGTAATCCAACTGCATCTATGACTAATAATCCACATTCAGGTTATCATCCGAACGCCCTCTAGTATTAAGTTGCAAGCAACAGATAATTGCATTAAGCAAAGTGTGTAAAGTAAACAATACGATTGTTCTATGAACAAAGGATTGCTATTTTCTCCCTAGTAGCTAAAACACATATAGTACCTTAGAGATTTCTGTCACTTCCCCAGATTCCTAGAGGCATGAACCCACTATCGAGCATAAATACTCCCTCTTGGAGTTGCTAGCATCTACTTGGCCAAGATAGCTACTAACAACGGAAAGCATGCAAGATCAAAAATAACAAATATATGATAGAATCAATAATCAATCTGAAATAGCATCTCAATATCCATTGGATCCCTGCAAACACAACATGTAGGATTACAAATAGATGATCTTGATCATGAACAGAGCTCACAAGATCTAAACATGATAGCACAAAGGAGAACCAACCATCTAGCTACTACATGGACCTGTAGTCTAGGGATGAACTACTCACGCATCACATCGGAGGCAGGCATGGTGATGAAGAAGGCGTCCAGGGTGAACTCTCCCCTCCGGCAAGGTGCCAGGAAGAGCTTCAGATCCCTCCCGATCTAGGGATGGATATGACGGCGGCTACAGACTCTTTCGTGGAATTTTGATCGGGTACTTAGGGTTTCTGTATCGGAGGCAATATATAGGCGAAGAGGCAAGGTCGGTGGAGGCTGGAGAGGCCCACACCACCCTAGGTGCGGGCCAGGCCTAGCCGTGCGACTAGGTGGTGTGGCCAGCCCCTGGCCCTTCTCCGTATCGTCTTCTGGCTCCGTGTTCCCCTCGGTGAAATATTGACTTTGGCTTTTGTCCGGTCCAATTTCGAGAATATTCATTTTCCAGCTGTTTTGAAACCAATAACAGCAGAAAACATGCAACTGGCACTGTGGCATCTTATTAATAGGTTAGTTCTAGAAAATGTGTAAAAGTACTCCAAAGTGTGGACAAAATATAAGAAAGTAGATATAAAACAATCATGGAACATTAAAAATTATAGATACGTTAGCAACGTATTAATGGGTCTTGCTAAACTTGAGCTTGAATTCTTCCCAAGTCATCATCTGACCTCCATTCATTGTACGGGTGTTGTTCCACCATGATCTTGCATAGCCTGCCAGATAGTGGGTGGCAAACAGTACCTTCTCATTGGCATATACTCCTGCCACTTCTAAGTTGTTTTCCATGGTCTGCAACCAGTCATCAGCATCTAAGGGCTCTTCTGATTTGCTAAACATGGGAGGGTTTGTGTTTTGGAAGTTCTTGAGTTTGGATCCATGGTGATCCTGGTTTTCATGGCCCTGATTGCTATGGGCCATCTAGGCTATTTGTTAAAGAGTGGCTAGATTGGCTTGACTTTCTGCTCTACCGGCTTCATGGTCTAAAACTAACATCTGCAGAATCTGCAGCATTGGCTCTTGGGATGAGCTTCTTCCACCAGGGTTTCCACGAGTCATCTGAAGATTGAGATAGATAATGGGACAAGAGGGAAATTTTCTATGGTTTATTGGTATGGTTCAAAAGCTTTTAAAACTCTGAGTATTTCTAAGGTTTCAAACTAACAACTCCTTTTCATTCATTCATTCCAAGCACACAATACAAACACACACCATACTAAGAAAACAAATGGTTTTAAGAACCATTCTGTGAAGCTACGCTACAATCGGACCGGATACAACTCACACCTACAATAGTGCTCAAGTGCGACTACTCATCATTAGAACCAGAGGTTTCTTCATCGTTGATGAAGTCAGTGTCCTCCTCGTCAGTGTGGTAGTCCATGGCGACGTCCTCCAAGTAATCATCATCATCACTGAGGTAAGAGGTAATATCACCACAGATATCTTCACCCTCTTCTTCCTTCTCCTCTAGCTGGATCTCCTGGTCGTGGATGGTCTCCTCTAGGGTAGCTACCTTCTGGCGAAGACGAGAAATTATGCGACCCTTCTTATCGTGTTGACAACGAAGTGACTTGCGCTCCTTGGCGAGGATGGCAAGGGTTTGCTTCCTCTCAGCGGCTTTAACATAATTCTGGTTGGCGTAGGCACGGGTGTTGTCCAACTCCTTCTTTGTCTCGTGCAGCATGAAGTCCAAGTGGTCCATGATGGCTCAAAATATGATGAGCTCGTTGGGGAACCCCAAGAGGAAGGTATGATGAGCACAACAGCAAGTTTTCCCTCAGTTATGAAACCAAGGTTATCAAACCAGTAGGAGCAAGGAAACAACCCTAAGGTGTTGTCTCCAACTTGAAATCCTGCACAACACAACCACAGAACTGTGCCCCCAACTTATAGTGAGGTTGTCAATCTCACCGGTTTTGCTGAAAACAAAGGATTAAACATATTGTGTGGAAGATAGTAATTGCTTGCAGAAAGTAAATAGTAAATAGTAAATAGTAGATGGTAGATTGATGGTAAAAGAATGGACCGGGGTCCATAGTTCACTAGTGGTGATTCTCCTTAAGATAGATGACATGTTGGGTGAACAAATTATAGCAGGGCAATTGACAGACACCGAGAAAGCATATATGCATATACTAATCATCTTCACTCCTATGAGATTTGATTGGGCATTACAACATTATACATAGACCGTAATCCAACTGCATCTATGACTAATAATCCACCTTCAGGTTATCATCCGAACCCCCTCCAGTATTAAGTTGCAAGCAACAGATAATTGCATTAAACAAAGTGTGTAAAGTAAACAATACGATTGCCCAATGGACAAAGGATTGATGTTTTCTCCCTAGTAGCAACAGCACATCTAGTACCTTAGAGATTCCTCTCACTTCCCCAGATTACTAGAGGCATGAACCCACTATCGAGCATAAATACTCCCTCTTGGACTTGCTAGCATCTACTTGGCCAAGATAGCTACTAACAACGGAAAGCATGCAAGATCACAAATAACAAAGACATGATAGAATCAATAATCAATCTGAAATAGCATCTCAATATCCATCGGATCCCTGCAAACACAACATGTAAGATTACAAATAGATGATCTTGATCATGAACGGAGCTCACAAGTTCTAAACATGGTAGCACAAAGGAGGAGAACCAACCATCTAGCTACTACATGGACCCGTAGTCCAGGGATGAACTACTCACGCATCACACCGGAGGAAGGCATGGTGATGAAGAAGGCCTCCAGGGTGATCTCTCCCCTCCGGCAGGGTGCCGGGAAGATCTTCAGATCCCTCCCGATCTAGGGATGGAGATGACGGCAGCTACAGACTCTTTCGTGGATTTTTTGATCACGTGCTTAGGGTTTTTGTCCCGGGAGGCTTTTATAGGCGAAGGGGCAAGGTCGGTGGAGCACCCAGGGGCCCACACCCCCTGGTGGTGTGCCCCCTAGGCCACGCCGCCCTAGGGTGTGGCTTCCCTGGTATGCCACTTCGTATCCCCTCCGGACTCCG
Organism: Avena eriantha; assembly: GCA_910589775.1. Classification (NCBI taxonomy): domain Eukaryota; kingdom Viridiplantae; phylum Streptophyta; class Magnoliopsida; order Poales; family Poaceae; genus Avena; species Avena eriantha. The sequence continues at coordinate 263,281,584 of OU342740.1, forward strand.
AGTTGCTTCGGGTAAAATATTGAATTTGGCTTTTTTTCGGTGCAATTCCGAGTATATTTCCTTACTAGCTTTTCTAAAACCAAAAACAACAGAAAACAGGCAACTGGCATTGTGGGATCTTGTTAATAGGTTAGTTCCAGAAAATGTGTAAAATTACTCCAAAGTGTGAACAAAACATAAGAAAGTAGATATAAAACAAGCATGGAACATCAAAAAATATAGATATATTTATGACGTATCAACATCCCCAAGCTTAACTCCTTCTCGTCCTCGAGTATGTAAGTGATAAAAAAGAATAATTTTTGAGGTGACATGCACCATCACAATCTTGATGAAGGTATTTATAAAACATTGATAGCTGGGATCATAGTACTTTAACATAGACATGAAAGATATAGTTCTAACAATAAGACATAGCAACTATGTTGTAACATGATAAGGTACAAACAAAAGATTCATAAATAGCAATGCTTTGAGAGATGTTTGTTTCTTTGACATATAGAAAACATAATAAGAATGGTATTCAGCTTGTCCCTCATGGTATAGCAAAACATAAATGCATAGGACACCTTCAAAGTTATAAGGGTGACTAGATACAAATAGTTTAAGAACAAGCAATATCAAAGTTATGAATTAATCAACAAGTTTTGGGACAATGCACATTAAACTAATAATGACCACTGTGCTCTCTCAATAGGTGCATAAAGATAGAAGATGGAGACTCAACATAAAAGTAAAAAAGAAAGGCCCTTCATAGAAGGAAGCAGGGATTCAAGTTTCATAAAGAGCTTCCAAAAATTATCGTACTTATTAGCTTTCAGATCTCATTGCCCCTATCATAAGCATCTTTAGGTGATTAAGGTTAAAGTGAACAAATATGTGGATATGCTTGACAAGTTATAAATTGAAATCTCATGCCCCTTACTTACGAAGACCGAACCTCATGCTACTCAACTTTAGTCACGAGTAAGTTCTTGTCATTGTAAGTACATGTGTATCATAGAGGACCGCCAACGGGGTAACCCTTGCCCCATGATACATGAGCTTTCCCACATCAAAATGACAAGGCAAGCAGACAATGAGCATCTCAGCGATCTTTTTATTTGCTATTAGCATAGGTTTTTATTGAGGATGCTTCACAGATTGCTCACTATGGTTATGCTGCAAGTTTCCTCCATGATTAGGCATGGCTTAGGCTAGCGGCCCAGGCGTTTCTCTAACACATATACAAACTCCATGAGCTTACAAGCTCCCCTTTTATTTCCAACCGCCGGGATCCATAAGCAAAAGAACATGATATCAACCAAATAAAGTGCAATGTTGAAACCGTTCCCCATGGTAACATGGTTCTGCTAATTCACAACTTATAAAGCGCAAGCATATACACAACATAGATGGGAACAATGGTTCAAGTTTATTAAGTGCAAGAAAGTAAGGTGTGCCATCAAGTTTTTGAGAGCTTTAATCACTAATTTTCACATAACAAGTTTAATTCGGAAGGTAGATGAAAACATGAATATACTTGGAATAGCAATAATGCTAATAGGTAGGTTGTTGGAGATATGCCCAGGAGGCAATAATAAAGTGGTTATTATTATATCTTTATGTTTATGATAAATGTTTACATCCCATGCTATAATTGTATTAACCGGAAACATTAATACTTGTGTGTTTTGTAAACATAAAAGAGTCCCTAGTAAGCCTCTTGTTAAACTAGCTTGTTGATTAATGGATGATCATGGTTTCCTGATCATGGACATTGGATGTCGTTAATAACAAGATCATATCATTAGGAGAATGATGTGATGGACACACACCCATAGTAAGCGTAGCATAAGATCAAGTCATTAAGTTCGTATTGCTATAAGCTTTCAAATGCATAGTAACCTAATCCTTCGACCATGAGGTTATGTTAATCACCATCACCGGATGGATACTTTGATGACATCAAACACCGCTTCGTAACTGGGTGGTTATAAAGGTGTCATTGGGTATTCTGAAAGTATGGGTTGAAGCGCATGGACCAAGATTGGGATTTGTCCATCCATATGACGGATAGATATGCTCTGGGCCCTCTCGGTGGAATGTCATCTAATTAGCTTGGAAGCATGTGACTGGGTCACAAGGGATGACATAACATGGAACGAGTAAAGAGTACTTATCAGTAACGAGGTAGAACTAGGTATGGAGATACCGACGATCAAACCTCGGATAAGTAGAGTATCGCGTGACAAAGGGAATTGGTTTCGTATGTTAATGGTTCTATCGATCACAAAGTCATCGTTGAGTATGTGGGAGCCGTTATGGATCTCCAGATTCCGCTGATGGTTATTGATCGGAGAGGTGTCTCCATCATGTCTGCATATTCACTAACCGTAGGGTGACACACTTAAGGTTCGAAGTTGTTTTAAGTAGATATGGAATGTGCGTTGGAGACTGAATGTTGTTCGGAGTCTCGGATTGGATCCGGGACATCACGAGGAGCTCCGGAATTGTCCGGAGAATAAGATTCATATATTGGGGATCATTTTCTAAGTTAGGAAATGTTCCGGAGTATTTGTATGGGGATTCTAGAAGGTTTCGGAATGTTCCGGAAGGTTCTGGAAGATTTCTTGGAGTTTACTTGAAAACCAAGAAAGGATCAAGGAATCCTTGTGGGGTAAGACAAGGATTCGTGGGGGAGAAGGACTCTCCCCCCACCTCCTTGATCCGCCGGCCAAGGGAGAGGGGAGTCCTACAAGGACTCTACCTCCCCATGGCGCCTCCCTCCTTTAAATAGAGGGGTGGAGGCGCCACCCCCTGGCCCCCTCGACTCTTGCCCTAGCCGCCTCTCTCCTCCTCCTTTCTTCTGCTCAGGCTTAGGCGAAGCCCTGCAGAATTCTCTACTCCACCACCACCACCACCACGCCGTCGTGCTGCTGAGATTTCGTGGAGAGATCTACTACCTCCGCTGCTCGCTGGAACGGGGAGAGGAAGGTCTGCTTCGACTCCGCACGTGTGACCGACTGCGGTAGCGCTGCCGGAACGCGGCGCCGGAAGGATCGTCTACTCGATCTTGAGATCGGCAAGTGATCGACTACATCAACCACGAGATCCGATCTCGTAACGCTTTCGGGTCTACAAGGGTTAGTACAGATCTATCTCGTTGCACATGTCTAATAGATTAGATCTTGGCTTTTATCTAGATTAGATCTGGGTTTTGTTCGTTCTTACGGTAGAAATTTTTTGTTTTCCATGCTACGAACCCATCATAGGTATGGTGGACTCTTTGGAATAACTTGGTTTTATTTGGAGTTGGATGCATGAGTGGAACTCATACTTGGTACATGTGGAGGCTAGCAAAAGCTAGGAGCAACCAACTAAGAGAGCAATAATGGCCATAATCATGCAAAGTGACAAAACATTATTAATTAAAGCATAAAGTGATATTACAAGTCGAAAACTAAATGATCATAGAGGCTATGGTGACTTTGTATAGTCTTAACATGGTGTGAGCATGCGCCAAGTCAACCCAAATAAAGCATCAAAGGAGAATACCACAATATTATGCTTTTGTATGCTAAAACAATGCATGATTCTTTCAATGCACATTAAGAAATCTCAATTGTTTGTAACAAGTCATGCTAAAGCAATAATCACTAAGCATAAAGTCAATAAAATATCAAACATGACATGATAAAGTCTACGCCATAGTCGAAACAAGCTCCTTTTGTACCACTTATAAGCATGAACTTTCCTACTATTTTCCAATCCAAATCAACTTATTTGAAAACTAATGAATGAATTCGGGGGTCCAGCCAATTTATTTAAGAAAACCAAGCTAAATAAAACTAAAAACAAAAACGAAAACGCTCCAAGAACAACACAATTGTGCATGAAACAATAAAAATGAAGTGTTTGGAAGAAAACCTGAGATTTTTATTGATGAAGAAGGGGATGCCTTGGGCATCCCCAAACTTTGACGCTTGTACTTCATGAAAATTTCTTGGGGTGACATGGGTGGCATCCCCAAGCTTGAGCTTTTGTCCATACTTCATCTTATCACATTATCCTTCCCTACACTTGAAAATTTTCCTTCATACAAAATTTCACACGATCTTCATTAGCAACATTAGTGTACTCAAGATAATAAATCTTTGGGTTCAGTTTCAACACAAGTAAAACTTCCATTAAAACACAAGCTACTGTACCAATTCCTTCTAAAAGTTCAAATGATCAAATAGAACTCAAAATAGAAAGAGATTAAGAGGCAAATGCAAATAATGGCAGAAATCTGTCAAAACAGACCAGCAGGTAAAACCCGATTTTTTTGGAAAACCTTCTGTTGCTCAAATCGAAAAGTGTTGAACTAACGAAAGTTGGATAACAACCAGGGGCAGAAGCACAAAACATTATAGCTCAATCCGACATACAGAGATTTTTCACGAATATTTACAGTGAAGCACAAAAAATCTGTTTCGGGATAGTAACTTTCGTAAGTCTTACTTCTCTCTCATAGAGGTTACGCTTGGCACAAAACCACACAAAAAGGATAAGGAGAGGTTATTACTGAAGCAATAACTTCCAAGACTCAAAATAAAAACTTACTGAATAAATTTTTGGGTTATCTCCTGATAAGTGCTTTTTAACACCTTTGAGCTAGGCATAAGAAGCAAGATTCAAGTATTCTCCAATGAAGAAGCATTAAGAGCGAATTTTGTTTTAATAGGAGAGACAAAAGGAATCTTCTCTCTTTTCTTATGGAAGTGTTATATACCTTTCTTGAGTGGGAATTGATATTTAATGCTGCCTTCTTTCATATCAATAATGGCATCAACAGTTCTAAGAAAAGGTCTTCCCAAAATAATAGGGCAAGAGGCATTGCATTCAACATACAAAACATAGAAATCAACGAGGACATAGGTATTGTTAACCATAATAAGAATATCATTAATACTCCCCATGAGTTTATTTTTAGCATTATTATCAAGTTGGACATCTAAATAATAATCTCCTAATGGTGGCAAATCAAGCATTTCATAAATCTTTCTAGGCATAATAGAAACACTACTATCAAGATCACATAAATCTTTTAGATAAAAATCATTCACTTTCATATTAATGATGGGTTCCCAACCATCTTCTAATTTCATAGGGATAGAATCTTTATGTTTCATCTTTTCTTCTTTAATTTTTATGAGAGCATCAGTAATGTGTTTTGTAAAGGCCATATTCATAGCACTAGCATTAGGACTTTTAGCAAGATTTTGTAGGAACTTAATTATTTCAAAAATATTGCAACCATAAAGATCAAAATCATAATTACCATCTAAGGTAGTCGAGCTATTGTTTCCCATATTTTGAAGAATTTCAGCATTTTTATTGGAAAAGGATCCATTGGTTTTAGGCATTGTTGCAAAAGGAATGGGGACTTCATGTGGTTTGCTATCATCAACATTAGTTGTGGTGATAGTACACATACTACTATTTCTAGCAATTTCATCTTCTCTTTCCCACTTAGCATGCAATTCAGCTAACAGTCTAACATTTTCATCAATTCTAACTTGTATGGCATTAGTAGCAGCAAAGGGGTTTTCAATAGTTTCAGGTTTAGCGGCCATTTTATTAATCAAAGAAGATTATGCTTTAGACAAAGATGCTATATTTCTTTCAGCATTAGAGAGTTTTTCCTCAATAGTTTTATTGAAAGTAGTTTGTTTACTAATAAAATCTTTAAGCATGAATTCAAGTTTGGAAGGTGCACTTCTATTGTTGTTGTAGGAATTTCCATAAGCATTACCATTATTGGGAGGATATGGCCTATAATTATGATTACCAAAATTATTTCTATACACATTGTTGCTAAAATTGTTATTTCTAATGAAGTTCACATCAACTTGCTCTTCTTGAGCAACCAAAGAGGCTAAAGGAACATGATTTGGATCAATATGAGCTTTCCCATTAACAAGCATAGACATAATAACATCAATTTTATCACTCAAGGAGGAGGTTTCTTCAACAAAATTTACCTTCTTACCTTATGGAGCTCTCTCAGTGTGCCATTCAGAATAGTTAACCATCATATTATCAAGGAGCTTTGTTGCAGCACCCAAATTAATGGTCATAAAGGTACCTCCAGCAACAGAATCCAGCAGATTTCTAGAAGAATAATTCAGTCTTGCATAAAAAGTTTGGATAATCATCCAAGCAGTCAGTCCATGAGTGGGACAATTCTTTACCAAAGATTTCATTCTTTCCCAAGATTGAGCAACATGTTCACTATCAAATTGTTTAAATTTCATTATTTCACTTCTCATAGATATAATCTTAGCAGGAGGATAGTATTTTCCAATGAAAGCATCTTTGCATTTAGTCCAAGAATCAATACTATTTCTAGTTAGGGATAGCAACCATTCTTTAGCTTTTCCTCCTGCTACCTAATCGAAATGGTATCAGCTAATATCAGCGCTACGATTCGAACAAGATCTACGACTAAGGTTCATCGTCTCCGGCAAACTGCTCACGGGGGATTCTAGACCTAGCGGCACGATGGGGGTCGCTGGGGGCTTACCAGGGCTCCATCTAGGTCTGGCAATAGGGGCGAATGGGCTGGTAGACGACGACGAGTAGATTGGTGGTCGCGGCGGCTCTTGGGGTGGCTCCAATCGATGGCTCCCTTCCTTCACTGCAGCGGCGGGCTCCGGAGAAATTTCAGCGACGTGGTGCTCGCCTTGCTCCGGGGAAGGGTCAGTGAGGTTCCTGAGTGATAGAGGAGTGGAATGGTGTGCCGTTTGGGGTCTGGGGAGGGTACTATTTATACACCGGTGTTGGAGGCAGGGCGACATGGCTCGGGCTCAGCGGCGACGCTGCTACAGGTCGCGACAGGCATGGCGGATGGCATGGGTCGACGTGGTGGACTGCGGCGATTTTCACGTGCGTAGTGGCACGACAAGGGACGGTCTCAGTCGGTCGGGAGAGGTCCGTGCTCTGTGCGGGTACGACGGTGTTCGTCATCGAGTACGGTGGTCACGGGGCGCGCGGCGGCGAATGGTGATGTCTGGGAGGTCACTGGTGACGCGGCGAGTGCGGGTACGCGCGGAGAGAGCGAGGTGCGGCGTAGCTGCGTGAGGCGGCTTCGGTGCTTTGGTGTGTGCTCGGCATGGCGGGCGTTAAATGGGCGCGGCTACGCTAGCTTCTCCACTTCTTGCCATTGGTCAAGGGGTGGACAGAGAGGGGCGGTGAGGTCACGCCTGCCTCCTAGGGGTTGTGGGAGAGGGAGGCGCGGCGTGTGGCGTCTTGTCCATGGTCGACCGACATGGACATGCTCGGGTATGACATGGAACTGGTGCAACGACGAAGGCGAGCCGCTCCATTGCATGGCCATGTACTGGGGTGATCGTGGGTGAGTTACTAAGGCTGATTGCAGAACAATTGGTGAGCAATGGAGTGATCACAAACAGTAGATAGTTGGTAATCTGTACTCTATCTGCTAGGTGTTCGATCAAATGGCCGCATGAGATAAAGATTCAAATTTTTGAATGAATTTTAGTGGGTGTGTTGGTCACATGCTTAGGAGTCTCTGGTTGATAGGATTTGTCAAGAGGTGTTGGTTTGAGTGGTTTTTGCAAAAGGGTGATCTATGCACCTATACTTGATTCAATTTTGAATTGCCTCTCAAATAGGTTTGAAATTGGTTTCTGTAGATTTGTAAAGTTTGCTTGGGTTCATTTTTTTACTTAGTCTAGCAAGGGGAGAAATGAACTAGAATTGTTTCTGTTGGAAATCTTTTATTAGAGATGCCCAAAGTAGGCTAGTGGTTAATTTTGGCCAAAGTGACCATTTGCTCATATGCTTCATATTTGATTTTCTTTTTATTTGATTTTGTTTGCAATTGACCTAGATGATGTGGTATTCATATTTAAACTAATCATTATCATTTATAGCAATCAAACATGTCAAATGCAAGTATTCATGCATTAATACAAATCACGTATGCACTCATATGGTTTTAGTAATAAAAATATTTGTTAACCCTAAACTTGGGTGATTAGACTTGATAAGTTTGTTTAATATTTTTTGAGATGTTACAGGCCTCGCTAAAACTTGTATTGGATCTCTTAAAAAACATCATATTGTGAGTCTAAAAATGATTTTTTCAAAAAATCATGAGCATTAGATCATGTACCTATAGTTCAAACCGAATCCACTTCCTGCCGATTCGGTATACATTTGTCTTTTTCACCAGGGGTGGAAGAAAATGTTTGAGATAATCCGGTTGGGACATTGTCTATGTAAGATGGTCTAACATTTTTGAAAAATAAGATGGTACCATTTTAAAACTGTCATTTGGTGCTTGCTTCACAAAACGCCTCGATTTTTTTGCTTAGAAAATAGAAAATGTATTATACAAAATTATATGTAATGTTTTTATATTTTGTTCAATAAAAATATGTAATATTTGAGTTTAGTTAGATAGATCTTATTTATCTGCAAATTTTGATATATTATGTGTATTTTTTTGTGAATTAGAATGATTTAGTTATGATTTTTATAGTATTAAATGACAAAAAAGAAAAATAGCTATGCCGACGGCTTTGCATTGACGCCATCTCATTGCCGTCACAGCCTATCTAATACGCCGACGGTCGGTCTACGCCGACGGCTTTTTTTGACTACGTCGATAGTTTTTCTAGGCCGACGGCCTGTTTACCGGCCCGTCCGGCACGTGCCTCTGCGCCAACGGCCCCGGCGTCTTGAGCATTTCCCGTATTGTGAGTGGCAAGATAGCGTGGGGTGCCCGCCATATAATTTTTTTTAATTTTGCTATGGACTTTCAATTGCCATGTAACCTTCCATACAGGATTATTATATTAGCAGAGGAACCAGGTAGCGAGCTAGCTATTTTCTTTCATGTCTAGGATATTCCCTTCGGATTTGTGCTGCCAAGTTACGGTAGTTTATAGGAGTACTAGCTAGCTCAGCTATTTTCTTTCATATCTTCGCACGGCACGTCTCGCGCTCGAACGACGTACAAACGCATCTGCACGTGAAACTGCGCCATGTACACACCACGTTGATTCGATCCACCGAGATGGGTCGACGCGCCCGTAGTAAAGCCGGCCAATGGGGCACGGCACAGAACAATTGGCACGACGAGTGTAGTGCATGCGTGTAAATGTCGAGGTGCAGTTACTACTCTGGCGCAATGCAAAGTGCCCCCGCCGTTTTTTTTTTCTTTTTCTGCGTCGCCTCATGAACATGATGATGACCCGAAGGCGTTTCTCCTTATCATTACTGTGATCGCCACCACGGTTGCATGCACGGCCGAGTAGATGAAGCTTGGGAACCCACTAAGCCGAAATATATTTAAGACATGGCCAATCAATTTAGGTAATGCTATACTACACGTAGGAGTACAAGGATCCGTTTCGCCGCCGGGTATAGATCCCACCAAATCCATGCAATTACTGCTCGTCCCTTTCCTTGTCATGCATGGATGCGTTCCTATTACTGCTCGTCCTGATTGGCTGACGCGTCCATCTGGATCATACTGCAGCTTCCTTCCTGTATATAAAGGCAGGCATCGATCTCCTTCGACCAGGCAGCACCAAGCACTACGTGCTCTCCTGTTGTCTGTCTTCAGATCCCATGGAGATGCAGCAGTACTACGCCAGCGTCGGCGGCGGCGTCGGCGGCCACGACGTTGACTGGTTCCATTCGCTGTCCGAGTTACCTCCGTTGCCCTTGTGTTTGTTGCCGCCGTCGCCGCTCCTGACGAGGTCGGTTGAGAGCCTAGTCCCGCAGGTTTCTTAATTATTATGCAGTCTTGCGCTCGATCTTGATAACGAACCTACAGATCCATTGATCTTTGCGCTGCCTGCCTTACCAGCGACGACAAATTCTTGCCCATGGCCGCCACAGCGCTTTCCCACTCTCGTGGCAGTCTAGGAGATTGCTCGCCGGCTATCATGCTGAGGTATAGATCCATCTGCTATTTCCGATGTTGTTCATGTTATTAATTAAACATACTACTAACAATTAATTTGATTCAACTCCGACACGGATGATTCATAGGGAGGAGGACGCGATGACGAGCTGCCTGCCGCTAATCAATCCACCGTCTCCCGCCGATGATTTCTACAGCACGTACGCCCTCCCGCCGTTGCCTTCTGACCTTGCCACGGCCGGCCTCGACGACGCGCTGCTCTTGCAGCCCTTCAGCGACATCGATCTGGATGCCTTCGCCGAGGTCGAGGTTAAGCCCGAGCCTCTTGATCTTGACACGGTGATGGTGCTGTTGGGCCACGATGATTTCGGGGCACCTCCTACTCCTATGCAGATCGTGAACCCGCTGCAGCAGGACAATGCAGCGCGCGGCGTCCTCCACGTGGTCCCCGACGGCAACGCCGACGACGAGGAATCCATTAATGTCGTCGCCGAGGGAAAGGGCTACGGCGCGGCGGCCATTGAGTATGCTGGGCAGAAGGAGGCGCTGCCGCGGCTTGTAAAGAGGAGCAGCCAAGGGTCAGGCACAGCCGCGAGTGGGAAAAGCCTCGACCACATCGGGTTTGAGGAGCTCCGCAAGTACTTCTACATGCCCATCACCAAGGCGGCGCGGGAGATGAACGTGGGCCTCACCGTGCTCAAGAAGCGCTGCCGCGAGCTCGGTGTCGCACGGTGGCCGCACCGAAAGATGAAGAGCCTCAGGTCCCTCATCCTCAACATCCAGGTATATGTACTGCTTGCGCATGCTGTAGTACACCACAACTGCAAATGTTGTACTAAGAACTTAAGAAACGCGTGCGTGCAGGAGATGGGAAAAGGAGCCATGTCTCCGGCCGAGGTGCAGCACGAGCTGGAGGCGCTTGAGAGATATTGCGCGCGCATGGAGGAGAACCCGGCGATCGAGCTGACGGAGCAGACTAAGAAGCTGCGTCAGGCGTGCTTCAAGGAGAATTACAAGAGGAGGAGAGCAGCGGCCGGCAGCTTGCTTGATCACTGCTACGGTGACTTTGGTCATCAGGAGATCCCACCGAGGATGATTTCTCCGAACAGCCAGAGCAACGGTTTCATCGCATTCTAATTTCATCGCACCTGCTTCGAACAGGAATTCACATATAGGTATATACTAGGAAACGTGTTCATGCATTGCTACGGGTTTAAATTTTTATTAAATATTTTCATGTCCTTGAGCAATGTACCGGGATGAATGACATGGTGTGGTATCCACTGTAGTCCTCTGCACCTCATCATCGGATGTGTAGTCAGTGATGAACCTGTAACCGAAGGTCGTTGCCTCCTCCATCTCCTGCTCGCCACACCGTTGACTCCCGGCCTTTTCAGCCCTGCAGCTCGCCGCCAGAGCCTTGACCATCGCGGGGGTCCCTGTGTCACAAGGACAGGGAGGTGGGTTCAGAGCAACGGCCAGAGGAGGGCGGAAGCTACAGAAGATCGAGTTACAAAAGACTTATAACCAAATTGAGCATGTATCATTCTGGATCTAGGGCATAAAAAATCTACCTCGATCGAGCAGACTACAGTTTATTTTTGTAAGAAACAAATAATTTGGACGATCTACAAAATATCCATGCATGTGTTTGTTTATTCAACAATGTAGACCATGATCCAAAATCAGTATCAAGAATAAAGCCAAACTGACTCATTTAACTTCATTGGCCAACGGCAAAAAAAAAAACAGCAGAGAACCACCGAACCATAACTAATAAGCACCATTGGGTTCCAAGTCTTGGAATGTATTCTCATGATATCATCTTAGCTTTATTAACATCATGTTCTTCCTACAAGAAATTCAGAAGAAAGACTCGTTGGAAATTATGTTCTTCCTGCAATGGCGTAGGCTGCGGTTTTGCAAAAAGGGCAGGTGCATTGCTTGTTTAGGGCTCTGAAGGAATTGAGAACATCTATGTGATCAAATGTACTACTCCCTCTGATCCAAATTAATTGACTTAAGTTTTTCTATATTCAAATTAATCGACTTAAGTTTGTCTAGATTCAAAACATGAATGTCTAGATACATCCAAATCTAGAGAAATTTAAGTCAACTATACATATGTGCTTTGTATTTCTACTACCCAGGTAACGAAGAAGGATACTTGGACAGATGTGGTGACCTTGGACGTCATCTTTGCAAGAATCACTCTGCAAGACAAAATGAAACATGACAATATAATTGAGAACCTAGCGTTGTTCTCCATTGCATTTCTCGATTCACTTGGTCTAACATAGGAAGTGGTTGAATCTTATTATCAATGCGAGAATTTTCTTGACAGAAATCCACATGAAGAGGAACTCACCGGTGCAGTTCCCTTTGGCCAAACACCTGGATCGATTTCAAACTCCGGTAGAACTGCAATCACCGAGAAATATATTTTAGAACAAACAGATCAAAACAGGCGGAGACCATGTTTGCACGTAGCGAAAGAGACTCGTGGCACGACCATCCCTGTCAGCAGCTTAGATGCGCGGCCACTAGTAGAAAATGAGCCTTTGGTTCGCGCCACTAGTCTCGGCCGTGCTTGGGCCGAGACTAATGGTCCGAACTAGACAACCCGAGGAGGCCGAGGTACTTTGTCCTATCCTGTAAGGGACCATTAGTCCCGGTTTCTCAAACCGGGACTAATGGGTCTGGGCACGGTCCCGGTTTGTATCTCAAACCGGGACTAATGGTCTGGTCCTATATATATGCGCCCAACCCTCCATCCTCTCCTGTTTTTTTTTCTATGTGTGAGGTGGGTATAACTTTGTGCTAATGTTTTTTCTTCATATGCACTAGAGGTGTTCGGTGAAATGCCTGTTAGAGCGATGTCACTTGAGTTCACACAAGACAAAACATGATATGAGGTGCCAGAGCCACACTTAAGTTTTCTCATCTTTGTTTCCAGGTGTCCTAAAAGGTTAGCCACTATTTTCTCGTTTAGACCGCGCGGTACTAATTTGAGCATCGTGATTGCGTTTGATATATATGCATGGTTGTATGATGCAGATGAGCCATCCATGGATGTACGGTGACCGACGCTCTGACGCTTAGAGAGTAGGCGTGCGTTCTTTTCGCCTTGTGGCCGAGGCGAACAAGCTGCGGGATGGTTTTATGTGTTGTCCATGTGTTGAATGTCGAAATGAGCAGGCTCACACTTCCTCAAGAGTCATTCAGAGTCACCTGCTTTGGTCCGGTTTCATGTCCGGCTATAATGTTTGGATCAAGCACGGAGAAAGAGGGGTTATGATGGAAGACGGCGATTAAGAAGAGAACGATGATGACAACTACCGATCTATGTTCCCTGAATACGCTGATACCGCTATGGAAGACAATGAAGAAGAAGGGGGTGAAGAACGGGAACCGGATGAGCCCGCTGATGATCTTGGTCGGGTCATTTCTGATGCAAAGCGAGACTGCGACACAGAAAAGGAGAGATTGCAGTTCGAGAAGATGTTACAAGACCACAACAAATTATTGTACCCAACTTGTGAAGATGGCCAGAAGAAGCTGGGTAGCACACTAGAATTGCTGAAGTGGAAGGCACAGACCGGTGTGACTGACTCAGGATTTGAAAAGTTGCTGGTAATAATGAAGAAGCTGCTTCCAAGAAATAACGAATTGCTCTTCAGTACATATGAAGCAAAGAAGGTTGTCTGCCCTCTAGGATTAGACATGCAGAAGATACATGCATGCCCTAATGACTGCATCCTCTACCGTGGTGAGAAGTACGAGAATATGGATAAATGCCCGGTCTGCACTGCATTGCGGTATAAGATCAGAAAAGATGACCCTGGCAATGTTGAGGGCGAGCCACCCAGGAAGAGGGTTTCTGCCAAAGTGATGTGGTATGCTCCTATAATACCATGGTTGAAACATTTGTTCAGAAACAAAGAGCATGCAAAGTTGTTGCGATGGCACATGGAAGACCGTAAGAAAGATGGGAAGTTGAGGCACCCTGCTGATGGTCGGCAGTGGAGAAAAATCAAGAGGGACTTCCCGGACTTTGCTGGTGATGCAAGGAACTTATGGTTTGGTCTAAGTACCGATGGCATGAATCCTTTTGGGGAGCAGAACTACAGTCACAGCACCTGGCCCGTGACTCTATGTATCTCCAACCTTCCTCCTTGGTTGTGCATGAAGCGGAAGTTCATTATGATGCCAGTGCTCATCCAAGGCCTAAAGCAACCCGGCAATGACATTAATGTGTACCTAAGGCCATTAGTTGTTGAAATTTTACAGTTGTGGGCCAAACCAGGTGTACGTGTGTGGGCTGAGCACAAACAGCAGGAATTTGACCTACAAGCATTACTGTTCGTAACCATCAATGATTGGCCTGCTCTTAGTAACATTTCAGGACAGACGAACAAAGGATACAATGCATGCACGCACTGTTTAGATTAGACTGAAAGTATATATCCAGATAAATGTAGGAAGAATGTGTACCCGTACAATCGTCGTTTTCTTCCGCCAAGTCATCAGTTAAGGAAGAAAGGCAAGCATTTCAATGGCAAGGGAGAAGCCTGGACGAAGCCTGTCCCCCGTACTGGTGCTGATGTATTTGGTATGGTCAAGGATTTGGATGTAATCTTTGGAAAGGGTCCTGGAGGACAACCTGTTCCGAAAGACGCCGACGGACACGCACCCATGTGGAAGAAGAAATCTATATTTTGGGAGCTACCCTATTGGAAAGTGCATGAGGTCTGCTCTACAATCGATGTGATGCACCTAACGAAGAATATTCGCGTGAATATTCTAGGCTTCCTGGGCTTGTATGGGAAGTCAAAAGATATCCAGGCAACATGGGAGGACCAGCAACATCATAAAGGACAAGACGACAAGCATCTAGGGCAGTTTCAAGGGCTTGCCAGCTACGCTCTTACCAAAGAAGAGAAGGAAATATTTTTTGAAGTCCTTTTCAGTATCAATGTCCTGTTTGGCTTCTTGTTGAATATAAAGGGAATAGTAAATATGAAAGAGAAAAAATTTCAAAACCTAAAGTCTCATGACTGCCACGTGCTTATGATGCAATTGCTTCCGGTTGCATTGAGGGGAATTCTACCAGAAAATGTTTGACTAGCCATTGTGAAGGTATGTGCATTCCTCAATGCAATTTCTCAGAAGGTAATCGATCAATAAAGTCTATCAGGGTTACAGATTGATGTGGTCCAATGTATGGTCAGCTTCGAGTTGTTGTTCCCGCCATCTTTCTTCAATATTATGACGCACCTCCTAGTTCACCTAGTCGAAGAGATTAGAATTCTCGGTCCTGTGTTTCTACACAATATGTTCCCCTTCGAGAGGTTCATGGGAGTCCTAAAGAAATATGTTCATAACCGTGCTAGGCCAGAAGGAAGCATCTCTAAGGGCTATGGAACAGAGGAGGTCATTGAGTTTCGTGTTGACTTTCTTCCTAACCTTAAGCCGATTGGTGTTCCTGAATCTCGGTATGAGGGGAGGCTGACTGGAAAAGGCACACTAGGAAGGAAATCAATGGTATGTAGGGACGGGAATTCTTTCACTCAAGCACACTACACAGTTCTACACAATTCCACCATGGTGGCTCCGTATATTGATAAACACAAGAATATTCTATGCTCCGAAAACCCAGGGAAGCCTTACTCCTTGATTAAAGGGGAACACGAGAAGAATTTTGGCAGTTTGTTGCAGACACATCTCATGAATAACACCACTGTTGGATATCAGTTGTACTTGTTGGTCAGGTTACCATCTTCGACTATATGTACTTTCCAAGGGTACGAGATAAATGAGAATACATTTTACACGATGGCCCAAGATAAAAATAGCACCAACCAAAACAGTGGTGTCCGCTTTGATGCAACAGATGAAAATGGGCAGAACGACACATATTATGGGTACATAGAGGAGATATGGGAACTTGACTATGGACCTACTTTTAAGGTCCCTTTGTTTCGGTGCAAATGGGTCAAGCTGACAGGAGGAGGGGTACATGTAGACCAAAAGTACGACATGAAAACAGTGGATCTCAACAATCTTGCGTACATGGATAAACCATTTTTCCTAGCCAACAATGTGGCTCAGGTTTTCTATGTGAAGGACATGTCTACCAAACCGAGAAAAAGGAAAGATAAGCAGAAGAATACAAAATACGATGAGCCAAAGCCCCACATAGTTCTTTCAGGGAAAAGAAACATCATGGGAGTGGATGACAAGACAGACATGTCAGAAGATTACAATAACTTTCATAAAATTCCGCCATTCAAAGTGAAAACTGACCCAAGCATCCTGTTAAATGATGAAGATTCTCCATGGCTATGGTGCAGAAGAAAACCACAACACTAGATGTTGGTGATGTGTAATAATGTATTATTTAAACCTTTTATTTGAGACATAAATCTTTGTAATGTATTAAACCTTTTATTTGAGACATAAATCTAGGGAATGTGTGGATGTGTGGTGTTTTGCTGGAGGAAGACCACCGGAGCATCGGCCCCATGTGTAGGCCCCAGGTGTGACCCCCTTCCCGGACATGCGTTAACACTTAGTGACGAGGGTTTAACTCATCAATGCCCATTGTTATGGACTTAGGTTTTGGAGAAGGAGGGAGCGCTGGAGACATCTATCAGCTAGCAAACAAGCACACAGGGGACAAAGGATTTACCTAGGTTCAGGCCGTGTAGAGGTCCCTACTCCTTCTTGTCTGCTCATGGAATTATCAAAGGAGTCGAAAGTTACAATGGTGCGCAGATGCAATCTGACGAGGGTTGTGGAAACTAGGGTTGTGTGTGTCCTCCTCGCTGCCCCCTCCTAGCCTTTATATAGATAGGCTAGGTCTCGGGTAGCAGGTCGAGTCGGTTACAAGTTAGAGTTTTCCCCTTCAAACTTTCTATCTTTAACTTCTTCTTGTTCTTCAAGCAATCGAGAGTCCGTAGACCACTCGAGTCCCTTGTTTTGGGCCTTGGCGACACCGTGGGCCTATACGTATTTGGACCGTATATACCAAGCTCGAGTACCTGTAGGGTATACCCATGTCAGTAGCCCCCGAGTGTCCAGTGGAATCGCAGATTCGACTGGGGACTTTTGAAGTCTTCGAGTGCCTGAGTGCATTTCGACTGCTTTTATTTGTGTCATAGGGATTGTTGATATATGTGCCTGATATAACCGAAGTATCGGTATCAGTTAACCACCTTAGGGTGAAACAACGCAATCTACTCGAACTCGAGTCCACGGAGTCGAATCCGGAAAAG
This sequence comes from Avena eriantha, assembly GCA_910589775.1. Classification (NCBI taxonomy): domain Eukaryota; kingdom Viridiplantae; phylum Streptophyta; class Magnoliopsida; order Poales; family Poaceae; genus Avena; species Avena eriantha. The sequence continues at coordinate 263,298,786 of OU342740.1, forward strand.
TGCTGGTGTAATTCGACTTAGGCCGCGGAGGTCTTACAGGAGTCGAATTCCAGTTATATGGATGTGAGCACTCGAAACGTCCGTCAAGGCATGTTCATCGTACCTGTAGGCACGGATACATTTCTGGTAGTGTGCAGCTAAATGCGTTGCCAGGCCTTATTCAGGTCTTACCTTCACACTGTAAGCGCGGCATCCGAATTTTATCATCGCGGAGACGATTCGGGTGACCCAGGAGACGCAGTCTCTTTGTAGGGAAAATTATGAGGCGGTGTCACCATGAGCTTCGAGTGCGGATGTTATCAACACACAGCTTTATGTATAAATAATCATAGGGTGCGCGACCAGCACTCCCTATGGGAGTAGCCCCCGAGTGCCTGGTTGAGTCGAAGACTCAGGCAGGGACTAAATAGCCTTTGCGACTGCTGTCGTCTTTTGCTTGCTTGTTTCAGTCGAATTTGTTTCCGGTGCTCCCTATGGGAGTAAGCCTTGTCCATAGTCGAACCGTATTTCGAGTGGTTGGGTTTACTTTTGATTGTCCATGTTCCCGCAAAAAGAAAAGAAAAATTGTAGGGTGCGTGGCCAGCGCTCCCTATGGGAGTAGCCCCCGAGTTCTTGGTGGAGTCGAAGACTCCAGCAAGGACTAAAGTAGTCGAATTTTTCCACTGCATATCTTTGATGACGTCAGTGCTGACGCTTGTATGACCTCAGTAGCCCGTGTGAGCGAGTTTGACGGGACGTGACGAGTGGTGGGCCCCACTTCCCGACTTTGATTTGACCGGGCGTGCGTAATCTTTATTTTAACTGCGCCTCCTCGATTTCCGTGCGTAATGGGAGTAGTGGAGGGACGGTTCATGCTTCCCCTTCTCCATGTGTCCAACGCGATGTGTGCCACGCGTCCGGTAGGGTTTTTCTAAGCTGTTGGATTGCATCTTCCAGGGGTTAAGTAGCGGCGTTGCGACGGTAATTTTCCCATCTGCGCTCTTTCTTCCTTGCTGCCATCGCCATTGCTGTTGCTCTCTGCTTCCTTGCGCTCTTTCTTGCTGCGGCGCTGGACCAACTCCGCATCTTCCCCAGCTACTTCCTCCATTCACACCGCCGTCGCGCAATGGGGAAGAAGAAGGGAGGCGCTGTTGTTGATTCCACGACCATCGTTGCCGCGACGAAGAAGAAGGGTGGATCCGCTGCTGCGGGCACCAGCACCGCTGCCAGTGGGAAGAAGAAGGTCGCGGGCACCCGCGTGACAAATGGTGCATGGCGCCCTTCCATCATCAAGGCGTCGGATCTCCGTCTTCTTCGCCAAGACGGAGTTATCTCCGCAGCAGTCGCCAATACACGCGTCCCCAGCGGTGAGACCATTCCTGCTCCTCCCGCTGGTTTTCGAGTGATGTTTCTTGCATTCGTCATTCGTGGTCTTTCCTTGCCTATCCACCCCTTCCTTAGGGGTCTTTTTTGTTTCTATAGGCTCCAGCTCCATCAGCTGTCCCCCAATTCGATCCTCCATATCACCTGCTTCATCACTCTTTGCGAGTGCTCGCTCGCAATCAAGCCACACTTTGGTCTTTTCAAGCGCATTTTTAAATTGAAGCGTCAGTCCGCATCTGGCTCTTTAGTTTACGACATAGGTGGTTGCGGAATCCACGTCGACCCATCCGCCACCTACTTCGACATCAAGCTCACCAAGTCCATCCAGGGATGGAGGGACAAATGGTTCTATGTCCACGATCAGAAGTCCAAAGATGAGCACTTTGGACTCGCGCCCTTCGATCCCGCGACTCCCTGCAAGAAGATGCGTTCCTGGAAGAACGTAGTTATGCCTGGCGAACTCGCGGAGACAGACGTGCTGTATCAACACGTCTGCGACCTCGAGAGTCGCATAGGCGCAGAAGAGGGAGGATGCGCCCTTATCCAAACCTGGCTGCGCCGTCGCGTCCAACCCCTTCAAGCTAGAGTTCATCCCATGTTTCAATGGGCTGGCGCCGATGATGCCACTCGCGTGTCTGCCGATGGCATGTCCGCGAGTGAGGTGGATAAGAGGGTTCGACTGGTCACGAAGTACACTGGCAAGGATGTGCTTCCGAATGAGCCAGTTGTTCCTCCTTTTGATGCTTCGAATCCTCCTCCTGAGGTACAGTTGTGCTACGCAGTAGCTTATTTTCTCGATTTCTTTTCTGTTGCTTACTTGATATTTGCTGATTTTTGTTGCCTGTATGCAGGATTGGGCGGTGTCGACTTGTATGCCTCCTCTCCCTGAGGGGGTTATTCCTCGAGAAGCTTTGGAAGAGGACGAGTCTGAGTCGACTGTCCCTTCTAATGTGGAGAAGGAAGCCCCCGAGTCCGAGAGTCCGAACACTCGCAAGCGTTCGCGCAACAAGGATTCTGACGCGTCGTCTCCTTCGACTCCAGAAGGTACGGTTGGTGGCGCGGAGTCACCAATTCCTGCCATCCCTATGAGAGCTGTGGCACCGTCTTCTCGCAAGAAGATGCGATTGCCTAAGGAGTCTTCGTCGGAGTCGACGGAGGCCACGTTTGATCTGGACAAGTTTGTCTGGTAAGTTTTCGAGTTCATTTGCTCTTCTCTGTTTCCTTCTTGTTGACTTGCCCTGGGAGTTTGCCTTTTCTCAAGGTGAGTTTTGTCTTGTAGTCAAGAGGCATCGTCATCTTCTGGCGACGTCGAATTTTTGAAGGAATCTGGAGTCGCGACCTCGAAGGACAAGAAAGAGGTCGAGCGTGCTCCTTCCCCTCTAGTGGCGGCCCACTCCAGGCACAACTCTTCCAGCTCTCCTCACACAGGGGAGCATCGAATGTTGCCCGGATGACGGCACATCAAACATCTTCGGAGTCATTGGAGGACCATGTAAGTGTAGTTGTTTCCTTGTTTTGTAGTGTTGTAGTCGATGTTATATATTTCCTCTGATGGTTCTTTGTTTGTGCGACAGCTCCTTGTAAAGGAAGCCGCGCACTTGGCAGAGCAAGTGATGGCGATGGGCCGCCAGCATGCAATGCTGGAGACGCGTCACCGCGTGGTTGAAAGTGAGTGTTCTGCACTTACTCTTCTTCGTCTTCTCTTTTTGGTGTAGTCGACTGATAGTCATCTTTGGTTTGTCGTGTAGCTGAGCATAATGCTCTATTGCGTGACACTGCCACCTTGGAGAAGACACTGGCCGCGGATGTGAAGGGTCGCGACGAGGCAATCGCAGCGCGTGACGAGGCGCGGAAACGTGAAGAGGATTTGCGTGCCTCTTTTGCTGCCAGGGAAAAATTGTTTGAAGAACAACTGTTCTCAGTCACCAAGGCTCTCTCAGGTACTTTTGCTTGTGAATATTGTTGTCCTTCTCCGCATCGAATGTTTTTGCTGGTGACATTGAAGTTTTGATCCATGTGTGGGTTCATGTACATATGCTGGCGATTTGAGCTTTGACCCGCAGGCCCTTCGTCGCGATGACGCTCTGGCAGGTGCGGTGGCTGCAGTCAAGGACCGTAGCGCCGCCGTCCAAGATACACTTTCCAAGGCCAAGGTCGCCCTCAGTCGCCTTCATGAGGAGTTGATGCCGAAGGTGGAGCTGGTCGATAATATGGACGAGCTGGCAGAGTCACTCGCCGGGGCTGTGCCTTCCACCTACAAGAACTCCCTCCGCGCGGCTAGCGCGACCATGTCACTCGCCATGGTACAGGCCCACGGAGTCGAGATCGATCCCTCCGCGGTGTCAAAGGCGATGCCTGTTGGCACAGATGGTCAGCAGGTCGTCTTCGCTCCTTTTGCGACTGCCTGTGGCAAATATGGGCATCACTTGATAAATACTGTCGCGAAGTACTCGGAGGAGCTCCAACGTGCTAAGAAGGCGGCGAAGGCTTCGGCCTCAGGGGCCAGCAAAAAGCCCCCGAAGCCATCAAAGTCGAAGAAGCCAGCTGCTCTGTAGTTAGCTTTTGTAATAGTTGATTAATTATCGTTTTGTTTAAGAACATGCCTGCTGGCGAGTGTGTCTGTTGATACTTATGTCGGTCTTGAATGCATCTGACCCTTTTGTCTTTGTGTTGATTTGGTCGTCTTATTTGCTTCTATCTTGACTTGTGGTAGGGCACATCAAGTAATCCCGTGGGGGAAACCCAGGACTCACCATATCGTGATGATACAGTGGCACCACCGTGCTCCAGGGTAGAGGAGCTATCCTTGCTTTCGCGACTTCGTGACCGCGTGAAGCAGCTGGAGCGTGAGTTGCCCGTGATCCGCGGTAGCGCAGATGTGTGGAAGTCGAAGGTGGAAAAAGCCGCGGCCCGTGAGTAGTATCTGCTTGGCGAGGTGGCGCAGCTGGGCGACCAATTTAAGTGTTAGTTTGCCTATTCTTGTCTTTCCCTTTGTAGTCTGTCGCAGCGGTACGTTGTACTCATGCTATTGATGCTGCTTCGTGTAGTTGTTAGCGCGCGCCATCCGCAGGAGGAGAAGGATAGAATTGCCATTCGCCTTCATGATCTCACCCAGGAGCAACTTCAAGAGAGTGGATACTTCTAGGTAGATCATGATCGTGCGACTGCGTTGGCGACCCTGTAGGATCGCGCGTCCCAAGTGCTGCTTTTCCTGAAGAAGTCGCAGTCATGCTTGAAGAACATTTACCGGGCGATGTTTCTGCTGGACGACACTCCATCAAGCCTGCTGGCTCTTCTTGCCAAATTTCAAGATTTGTCCGCGGTTCGCGAGTGCGTGAGGCAGCAGTTGGTGGCTGGTGCCAAGGCTGCCTTCTCAATGGTGCGATTGGACATGCCTGACGTGGATATTGCCGCCATTGCCTCTAGGCCGCCAGCGCCACCAGCAGGATCTGCCTGGAATATGGTACCGCACTATCAGACAGTGGACCGTCCAGCAGAGGAGATCGTCGACTTCTTTGAGGAACAAACCAACATTCATCTGTTGCAAGAGTAGCCAAATTTGTATCCTGCACATAAGTGTAATTGTGTTGTAAAGTTCGTATAGATGTTGTAGATAATTAATTGTCGAATGTGTATCAAGAGCTCTGTGAGCGTGAGGTGCGTTGCACTATGCGAGTCCTTTTCGTTAGCCTGGCCATCTTTTATCTCGGTCCCTTGTCAACCTGTCAGGTGCGTTGCAGCTGAGTTGAGGTCGTGTTTTAAGGGTTTCGATTGATGTACCAGCTACTCAGGATATCGCGTTTTGGTTCGAAGAACAGATGTGTATAGGGTGGCGCAGCCCCCGAGTATATAAATTGAAAAAGTAAAGGAGAACACAGAGTTTTGGGGCACTTAGCTTTTATTTATTCGAAGAATAGTGCGAGGTACAATGTGTGGCTAAGTAGCCTTATTTTGCAATGTAAAAGTAAAAAACGAACTAAGGGTAGAAGCATCGCAGCTGTGCGACGTTACAGGGGTTGGAGTATGCGACTCCTGTCTCTAAATCTTAAAGGCGATAGGCGCCACCTGGGATTACTTATGTAATCACGTACGGTCCTTCCCAGGGGGACTCAAGCTTGAGATGCCCCTGCTGCTTCAGTCGCAGGACCAGGTCACCTTCGACGAAGGATCTGGGGCGAAGCCTTCTACTGTGGTAGTTGTGCAAGTTCTGCTGGTAGATCGTTGATCTTTTCGTGGCAATTTCCCTTGCTTCGTCAAGGAGGTCGATGGAATCTTTGAGTGCGAGAGATGACTCTTGTTCGCTGTAAGCGACCACGCGCGGCGCCTTGTACCGTACCTCAGCTGGTAGCACTGCCTCTGCTCCGTGCACCATAAAAATGGCGTGTAGCCCGTGGCGCTATTTGGAGTTGTACGTAGGCTCTAGAGTACAGATTGCAGTTCGTTTGACCAGCAACCCGCAGCTTGTTCGAGTGGCCGAAGGAGTCGCTTCTTGATGCTGCTGCAGACGAGCCCGTTTGCCTTTTCCACCTGACCGTTGGTCTGTGGATGCGCTACTGAGGCGTAGCTGATGTTTATCCCTAGGTTCTCGCAAAATTCTTGGAACTCCTTGGATGTGAAGTTCGTCCCGTTGTCGGTGATGATGTTGTGCGGCACCCCGAAGCGGTAGACGATGGACTCAAAGAATTTGACTGCGCTGTGCGCGGATTGGTTGGTTACTGGCATGGCCTCAATCCACTTGGTGAATTTGTCGACTGCGACCAAGAGGTAGACGTAGCCTCCTCGCGGGGACCTGGGAAGCTTTCCGACCATGTCAAGCCCCCACTGTGCGAAGGGCCAGGCCAATGGAATAGGCTGTAGCTCTACGCCTGGTGCATGGCTTGTCCGCGAATCGCTGGCAAGCATTGCATTTTTGGACTATGTCCTTGGCGTCGCGCAAGGCCGTGGGAAAGTAGAATCCAGCTCGTAGAGCTTTGGCAACGAGGGCGCGACTTCCAGCGTGGTGCCCGCAGGTCCCTTGATGGATGTCGAGGAGAACTGCTCTTCCATCGGCCATGGAGGTGCATCATTGTAGCACTCATATGATGCTGCGTTTATACAGTTCGGCGTTGATAATGGCGAATGCCTTGGAGCGCCGAGCGATGTGCCGTGCATCTCTCGGATCGTCCGGTAGCCTCTTGCCGAGGAGGTACGTGATGTACGGCTGCATCCATGATTGCTCAATCAGCATGACGCTCATTGGTCCTTCGAGTCCGGTGTCCAGCTCCAAGTCGTCGAGTGCCATGGGCTCATTGGGTGGCGTAGCCCCTGAGTCCGTTGCTGCGCTTGTTTTCTTCTCTGCGGCCTTTGGCTTGATGGAGCATTTGCATATGCGCTCGAGAAATACCCCAGGTGGTATGGGGGTGCAGGTAGAGCCTATGTTGGCGAGTGTGTCCGCCTCCTCGTTGCTTTCGCGACCTACATGTCACAACTCGCAACCATCGAAGTCTCCTTCGAGTGTATCGTAGAGGTCGCGGTACGCGATCATGTTGTCGTTCAGTGCATCACACTCATGCATTGTTTGGTTGACGACCAACTTGGAGTCGCCATATATGATGAGCCTCTTAGCGCCGTAGGCTTTTGCCATCCTCATCCCGTGCAACAGGGCCTCGTATTCAGCCTCGTTGTTTGAGGCTGTGAACTGCATTCGCAAGATATATTTCAGCTTGTCCGCTTGAGGTGACGTCAGTATGACACCTGCGCCTGCTCCGTCTTTCCGCTTGGACCCATTGAAGTGCATTGTCTAGAGGTAGGACATATCTGGCTTGTCTGGGAGTTGGTTCTCCATCTAGTGCACGAGGAAGTCAGGGAGGACTTGCGACTTGATTGCGTCGCGCTTTTCGTATGTGATGTCTCGTGGAGATAGTTCTATTCCCCAAAGCGCGACTCGCCCCGTGGCGTCGGGGTTATTGAGGATATGTCCCAACGGGGCGTCGCTGACTACCACGATTGGGTGTTCCTGGAAGTAGTGGCGCAGTCGCCGGGCGGTCATAAAGATAGCATACGCCAGCTTCTGGTAGTGCGGGTACAGCTGTTTTGTTGGCGTGAGGACCTCGTTGAGGTAGTATACCGGGCGTTGTACGCCATGGACCTTGTTTTCCTTAGCCCGCTCGACGACGAGCACTGTGCTGACCACCTGGTTGGTGGCGGAGATGTACAGCAATAGTGGTTCCCTTTCTCATGGAGTCACCAACACTGGCGAAGTGGATAGTAGGCGCTTGAGATCGTCGAATGCTTCTTGCACTTCATTGGTCCATTCGAATTTTTCAGCTTTGCGGAGGAGCTGGTAGAAGGGCAGTGCCTTTTCACCCATCCGACTGATAAATCGACTGAGGGCCGCGATTCGTCCGGCCAGTTGCTGGATGCCTCTTATGTTCTTCGGCTTCTCCATGGCCAGTATGGCTTTAATCCTCTTCGGGTTCGCCTTGATTCCCCTCGCGGAGATGAGATACCCGAGTAGCTGCCTAGATGGTATGCCAAAGGCGCATTTGTCCGGATTGAGCTTGATCTGGTAGTGGTCGAGGTTGGCGAAGATTTCATGCAAATCGTCGATTAGAGAGGCTTCCTCCTTGGTCTTGATTACTATGTCGTCGACATAGACTTGGATGTTGCGACCCAGTTGTTCCTTGAGGCAAGCCTGCATGGACCGCTGGTAGGTGGCTCCTGTGTTTTTTAGCCCAAAGGGCATTGTGTTGTAGCAGAACACACCAAAGGGCGTTGTAAACACTGTTTTCTCTTGATCTTCCTCCTTCATTCGAATTTGATTATAGCCTGAGTAGGTGTCGAGGAAGCAGAGACGCTCGCACCCCGCGGTGGAGTCGATGATCTGGTCGATTCGTGGCAGCGATAAGTGATCCTTTGGGCAGTGCTTGTTTAGAGAAGTGAAGTCCACGCACATTCGTAGGATATCCGTGTCCTTTTTTGGTACCAGCACCGTATTGGCGAGCCAAGTGCTTTCCTTGATCTCGCGTATGAACTTGGCCTCAAGGAGTTTGTTGATCTCCATTCCGACTGCCTGCGCTCGTGGCTCAGATAGTCGCCTGATTGTTTGCTTGACTGGCCTTGCATCGGGGTTGATGTTGAGTGCGTGCTCGGCGAATTCCCTGGGAACTCCTGGCATATCCGCAGGACACCAGGCAAAGATTTCCCAGTGCTCACGGAGGAATTCGACGAGCGCGAGTTCCTATGCGAGACTCAAGTTGTTGGCGATGAGGGCCGTCTTGGCGGGATCCGATGGATGGACCTGCACCTTCTTTGTGTGCACAGATGAGTCGAAGGAGAGGTCAGCTGAGCTTGGCCTACTTAGGGGAGGCAGACTGTTGTCTGTTGTCTCTTTCAGTCTTGCGAGTTCCTCCTACATGCCGAAGGACTGGGAAATTCTGTTGAATTCCCTGACGCAACTGTCAGATCGTTCAAAACTCCCGTTGATCGTAATGACGCCGTTGGTACCTGGCATTTTCATCTGCAGGTAGGCGTAGTGGGGCACTGCCATGAACCTAGCGAATGCGACGCGCCCGAGGATGCAGTGGTATTGTGAGGGCCAGTCGACGACCTCAAAGTCAATGCGCTTGCGCCGGAAGTTCCTTAGCGTGCCGAAGATGATGTCGAGGTTGATTTTGCCCAGGGGGTATACGCCTTTCCCTAGGACGATGTCGTGGAACGTTGTGTCTGATGCCTCCAGGCAGGAAAGAGGGATCCTCATCGCTCGAAAGGTACTCGTGAATATGAGGTTGATGCCGCTTCCGCCGTCCATGAAGACGCGACTCATGTCGAATCCTCCAATTTGCACCTCGAGTACAAGGGGGCAATGACCTGGGCGAGGTATCTGAGGCGGGTGGTCGCGTTTGTCGAAGGTGATGCACGACTCGCTGCCACTGAGGTACTCAGTGGTCGATGGTGGCGAGTGCGTGGCCAAGTTGACTTGGCGAGTGATGGCCTTCTGCACCCTGTTGGAGGGGCGCCCTTTTTGGATCATCATGGTACCCATGGCCCATGGGTACGGTTCTCCTCCGTGGTGCTGGTCCGGTGCAGCTCCGTTCGGGGGTGGCCCAGGTGGTGGTGGTGGTGCGCCATGTGCCACGGCGCCTATAGCGGCTCCGTAGCCTCTTTCGACTGCATTGCGGTTCATCCGAACCAATCCCTCGTGTAGCTTGAGGAACTCGCGGCAGTCTTTGAGGAGGTGGCTGGACTTTCTCTTGCCCTCATGCTTGTCGATGTAGAAATGTACCGTACATGGTCCGGACAGTTTGTCCTCGATGGAGGTCGCCGGTGCCTCATCGCGAGTGCGGCGTTGCCATACTTGTGTGGTTTTTCCGGAGTCGCGGTATCCGCCGCTAGGGTATCCGCTGTTGCGGTTATCGTTGCGTCTATCGGCATAGCCAGCTGCGACCATGTTGACGTCGTCACGATCGTCGTAGATGCGCATGCGACGCTTGCCTCGGCGGTCGCATCTGCGTTCGAGTTCTGCCTCCTCGTCGGAGTGAGTGCGATGCTTCACCGAATCTTCTCCATCGGCCCACCGATTCGTGATCTCCATCAGGTGGTCGATGGTCTGGGGCTTTGAGCGGCCCAGCTCCTCCCCGAGCTCTAGGCGGCAGACGCCACCGTTGAATGCATCAACCGTGCGGTCTTCCGAGATGTTTTCCGCGGAGTTCTTGATGATGGACCACCTTTGGATGTATGAGCATAGCGATTCGCTAGATCTTTGCTGGCAGCATCTCAGCTCTTCGATTGATGCGGGCCATTTGTACGTGCCCTTAAAGTTGCACACGAAGCTGTAAACCAACTCATCCCAACTGTGAATGGATCCATGTGGGAGGTTATTGAGCCATGCTCTAGAGGCGCCCTGCAGCTATAGCTGCGAGCATTGCATGGCAGTACTTTGACTGCCTCCGTGGAGACTGACGAAGGAGATGTGATCCTTCAGCCAGATCTTGGGGCCCTGTAGACCGTCGAATTTCGGGTTCTCCGACGGGAGTTTAAACCCTTTAGGCATCCGCTTCTGCCTAATGGATCTGCTAAAGCATCTGGCGCCGCAGAGCTCCCCATCTTCCTCTTCCGTGTCAGTCGACCGAGCACGTCATGCCCTTGACTTGTCGATCTTGCACTGCATGAGGTCGTCGCGCGCATCGTACTCACGATCATGTCGCCGTGAGCGGCGGCGCCAAGACAGATCGTGACTGTCGTCGCTTGATGATGGCGAGGAGTGGCGCTTTGCTAGCGCTTTGCCCTTTTTTGGGTCTGGCGTTGGCTCCTTATCGAGGGCGGCCTCAATTAATCCCAAGCCCGCGATCGTAGATCGGTGCATGGCAGTTCAGGGATCTCCAGCTGGCGGTTGGTTATTGAGGAGGTACATGGTGGCTGCCGTCACCGCAGCCTGCGGCGTTCTGGGAACCACGTTGCCTCTCATGTCGATTATCATAGAGCCGAAGTCGAGGACTTTCGCGGCCTCTATGCGCTCTTGTTCGGTGAGGTGAGCCATCCGCGGCTGCCTCTTCTTGGCGAGGTATTCATTGCCCTTTGAGGAGGATCCTTCGTAGGAGGAGAGCCCGGCGCGACGAAGGCTCGATTCGTCCGCTGCCTTTTTACGCGCCTCAAGTTGCACGATTGTTAGCACCTGTCGCTTGAACTCTTCCTTCAAGAGCCAGTGGTAGCCCATCAGCAGTTCTTGCGAGGACCCAAAGGGTAGAGGTGTGCCCCGTAGGGCCTCGCGGCAGCGAGCCCACTCTTGCTCGTTGAGCTTGATTACGACGCGTTCGCCGGTTTTCTCATTGATTATGCTGGGAGGTTCGACTGCTCTTCCGTTGTTGACGGGAGCGCGATTGCCGCCATTACCACCGTTGCCACCGTTGCCACCTTTGCCGGCGTTGGGTGGATCGGTGCCGTTGCCAGGGTTGCCACCGTTGTCGCGATTGGCATAGGTGTCGCCTGCGTTGATGACGGCGCACATGAAGTGATTGGGGAAGCTGTTGCTTCCACAACTCTCAGATCCGGAACCGTAGGTTCCATCTTCAGTGGCCAGATCGCTTAGATCGGAATCGCGACTGCTGTCGCTGACCGTATTCTCGATTGCCACCGGGGCGTTGGGCTCACTGAGGGTGCCGATCGATGGAGGGAACCATGACGCCGGGGCAATCGCCGGTGCTGTCGGCTGATCAGGCATGCGAAGCATGCCCATCTGACCAACTTGGAAGCGGAAGCTTCCAATCGCCAGGCTAATTCCATCGCCCACGGACTCGAAGGACGGGCGGGTGGCCGGCGTGTGGACGGTGAAGTCGAAGGCGCCGAAGAGCTGCCGAATCTCCGCTGTTGCGGAGTTATAGATCGCAGTTGATGGGGCCGAAGAAGCCGCAACATCAGCACTCCCAATTCCCACAGACAGCGCTAATTGACGAGGGTTTAACTCATCAATGCCCATTGTTATGGACTTGGGTTTTGGAGAAGGAGGGAGCGCTGGAGACATCTACCGGCTAGCAAACAAGCACACAGGGGACAAAGGATTTACCCAGTTTCAGGCCTCATAAAGGTCCCTACTCCTGCTTGTCTGCTCGTGGAATTATCGAAGGAGTCGAAAGTTACAATGGTGTGCAGATGCAATCTGGTGAGGGTTGTGGAAACTAGGGTTGTGTGTGTCCTCCTCGCCGCCCCTCCTAGCCTTTATATAGATAGGCTAGGTCTCGGGTAGCAGGTTGAGTCGGTTACAAGTTAGGGTTTTCCCCTTCAAACTTTCTATCTTTAACTTCTTCTTGTTCTTCAAGCAATCGAGAGTCCGTAGACCACTCGAGTCCCTTGTTTTGGGCCTTGGGGACACCGTGGGCCTGTACGTATTTGGACCGTATATACCAAGCTCGAGTACCTGTAGGGTATACCCATGTCACTTAGTGAAATCCTGGATCTGTACGTGGAAACTCCCGCCGCGGGACAACCGGGGCCTAGAATGTGGCAAAGTTGGCCCAACATTTGCTCTCCATGTACATATGTCCTAAACAAACAAAAACAAATAGAAAGGTCCACCGCGCTACCCTCGTACGGAGAAAGCTATAGGGGTAGACGATCCGGGCCCCCAGTCTAGGGTTTCGCCAGAGGAAGACCACCGGAGCGTCGGAATCACGTGAAAACTTGCATGTGCCCCTAGGATATGTGTGTGACAGTGGTGCAAGGTTGGTAGGTGCCATGTGTAGGCCCCAGGTGTGACCCCCTTCCTAGACACGCGTTAACACTTAGTGAAATCCTGGATCTGTATGTGGAAACTCCCGCCGCAGGACAATCGGGGCCTAGAATGTGGCAAAGATGACCCAACATTTGCTCTCCATGTACATATGTCCTAAACAAACCAAAACAAATAGAAAGGTCCACCGTGCTAACCTCGTATGGAGAAAGCTATAGGGGTAGACGATCTGGGGGCCCCGGTCTGGGGTTTCGTCGGAGGAAGACCACCGGAGCGTCGGAATCACATGAAAACTTGCATGTGCCCCTAGGATATACGTGTGAGAGTGGTGCAAGGTTGGTGGTGCCATGTGTAGTCCCCAGGCGTGACCCCCTTCCCGGACATGCGTTAACACTTAGTGAAATCCTGGCTCTATACGTGAAAACTCCCGCCGCGGGACAACCGGGGCCTACAATGTGGCAAAGTTGGCCCAACATTTGCTCTCCATGTACATATGTACTAAACAAACCAAAACAAATAGAAAGGTCCACCGCGCTACCCTCGTACAGAGAAAGCTATAGGGGTAGACGATCTAGGGCCCCCGGTCTAGGGTTTCGCCGGAGGAAGACCACCGGAGTGTCAGAATCACATGAAAACTTGCATGTGCCCCAAGAATATGTGTGTGAGAGTGGTGCAAGGTTGGTAGGTGCCATGTGTACGCCCCAGGTGTGACCCGCTTCCCGGACATGCGGTAACACTTAGTGAAATCATGGATCTATACGTGGAAACTCCCGCTGCGGGACAACCGGGACTAGAATGTGGAAATGTTGGCCCAACATTTGCTCTCCATGTACATATGTCCTAAACAAACCAAAAAAAATATAAAGGTCCACCGCGCTACCCTCGTACGGAGAAAGCTATAGGGGTAGATGATCCGGGGCCCCCGGTCTAGGGTTTCGCCAGAGGAAGACCACCGGAGCATCGGAATCACATGAAAACTTGCATGTGCACCGAGGATATGTGTGTGAGAGTGGTGCAAGGTTGGTAGGTGCCATGTGTAGGCCCCAGGTGTGACGCCCTTCCGAGACATGCATTAACACTTAGTGAAATCCTGGATCTGTACGTGGAAACTCCCGCCGCGGGACAACCGGGGACTAGAATGTGGAAAAGTTGGACCAACATTTGCTCTCCATGTACATATGTCCTAAACAAACCAAAACAAATAGAAAGTTCCACCGCGCTACCTTCGTACGGAGAAAGCTATAGGGGTAGATGATCCGGGGCCCCCGGTCTAGGGTTTCGCCGGAGGAAGACCACCGGAGCGTCGGAATCACATGAAAACTTGCATGTGCACCTAGGATATGTGTGTGAGAGTGGTGCAAGGTTGGTAGGTGCCATGTGTAGGCCCCAGGTGTGACCCCATTCCCAGACATGCGTTAACACTTAGTGAAATCCTGGATCTGTACATGGAAACTCCCGCCCCTGGACAACCGGGGCCTAAAATGTGGCAAAGTTGGCCCAAAATTTGCTCTCCATGTACATATGTCCTAAACAAAACAAAACAAATAGAAAGGTCCACCGCGCTACCCTCGTACGGAGAAAGCTATAGGGGTAGACGATCTGGGGCCCCCGGTCTAGGGTTTCGTCGGAGGAAGACCACCATTGCGTCGGAATCACATGAAAACTTAAATGTGCCCCTAGGATATGTGTGTGAGAGTGGTGCAAGGTTGGTAGGTGCCATGTGTAGGCCCCATGTGTGACCTCCTTCCCGGACATGCGTTGGAATCACATGAAAATGGAAAAATGGTTAGTAGTTTGACAAGTTATTCAAATTCAACCATTTTTTATGTTAAAAATTTAGTGAGATTCAAAAATATGCAAAATATAATAGTTAATGCATTTTTAAATTGAAAATGGCAAAAAGGTTATTAGTTTCACTAGTTAGAATAATTATTTTATAAAATAGAAAATAGATTTGGATTACTTATTCAAATTCAAGAACCTTTCATGTTGAAAATTTTCTCAAATTCATAAGTATGCAAAAACTGTATAATTCAAATGTTTAGAAAATATGCTAATTGAATTTTTTTTAAACAGACGCGCACCTGGGGTGAAAAATTGAAAAAGGACCTTTAGTCCCGGTGCGTGCTACACACCGGGACTAAAGGTGTGGCGTTGGTGCGCACGCGTTGGGCGGTGCCGAAAACCCTTTATTCCCGGTGGGTGGCACGCACCGGGACTAAAGGGGGGGCGGGGACCTTTAGTCCCGGTCCGTATAACGTACCGGGACTAAAGACCCTTTAGTCCCGGTCCGTATAACGTACCGGGACTAAAGACCCTTTAGTCCCGGTCCGTGACTAAAGGTCCCCCCTTATATTGGCGCGCCCCTTCTTCTCCCAAATCACCACTCGAGGACGCACCACGCAGAGCACCATGCGCGAGGACGATGAATTGACGCCGGCAGGCTGCCTGATACTCTCTAGCCGCCACCATCCCAACCGCCGTCGCCACTCACTCCAGCCGCCACCGCCCCCAACCGCGGCCGCCACTCCAGCCGCCGCGCGCACGCCCCCGCCTAGAGGTTCCCCACCCCCTCCCCTTCCCTTGTCCGACTACGCGGCAGCGTGGCGGTGCTGACCACTGTGGGTGAGCAGGCTGGGCTGGCGACAGCCGTGCACGCCGGCGGTGGTGCGGGCGATGAGGCCGGGGGGGCGCCCCCCGGCCAAGTTCTCTAGTTATTTTTCCATTTTTTATTTTGTAGTGTATATAGTTGTAATATTATTTAGTAGTGTATATAGTTGTAATTTTATTTTGTAATGTAATATTATTTTGTGTTTAATATTATTTTGTAGTGTATATAGTTGTAATTTTTTTATTTTGTAGTGTATATAGTAGTTATATTGTATGGCATATATTATAGTAGTATATTGCATATATAGTAGTATATTGTATGGCATATATTATAGTAGTATATATAGTAGTATATTGCATTATAGTAGTATATTGTAATATTATAGTATTATATATAGTAGTATATTGCATATATTGATGAATATTATATATATAGTAGTATATTGCATATATAGTAGTGCTAAATAAAGATAAGGTGAACGTGGCGGCAAAACTTGCAGCTTGTTTTTTCTTGGCTTTTATTCATCAAGCAAATGATCCGTGTCTGAGTCCACAATCCCTATTGCAAAAACTAGCTAGTAACGATCCCTAAAAATAGCTGAAGAAATAACTACCCTAAGTCCGGTAGTGCTTGCGGGTCCCCCGGACCTAGGGTTAGGGTGGTAGTGCTCGCGGGCCCCCGGACTTAGGGTTAGGGTGGCAGTGCTCGTGCGCCCCCGCACTTAGGTTTAGGGTAGGGGTGCTCGCGGGTCCCCGGACTTAGGGTTAGGGTGGTGGTGCTCGCGGGCCCTCGGACTTAGGGTTAGGGTGGTAGTGCTCGCGGGCCCCCGGACTTAGGGTTAGGGTGGTGGTGCTCGCGGGCCCCCGGACTTAGGGTTAGGGTGGTAGTGCTCGCGGGCCCCGGACTTAGGGTTAGGGTGGCAGTGCTCGTGGGCCCCCAGACTTAGGGTAAGGGTGGTAGTGCTCGTGGGCCCCCGGACTTTTTGTATATAGGAAATATATTTTTGTATATAGGAAATATTTGTATATAGGCAATATTTGTATATAGGAAATAATATTGTGTGCATCTCGCATTTTGCAGAAACTATGGATCCACCTAGTCCAATGCACAGAGACCTAGCACAAGAAGAAATTCCCGAGGATATGATCAACGACGCCCATGTTGATCCACCCGAATCTCCGTCGATGTATCTGAACCCCTCCGGTGAGGGTGAGGAGGTCGACCGAAATGATCAGGGAGAAGCCGACGGCTCCGTTGATGGAGAAGCCGATGGCTCCGTTGATGGAGAAGCCGACGGCCTCGGTGGAACCTTAACAAAGTCCGACGAGGTATATATATGAAGTCCGGTGATTAGTAGATGCATTAATTGAGTTTTTTATATATAAATTGACGAATGTTTCTTCTCTTAGGCCTCCACATCGAGTAAAAAAAATTCCAAACGAGGCCCGACCAAAAAGTTGGATGCATCTACGCTTTATACAATTACGGTGGTATCACCACGGGGTGAACCGTTGGAACCCGAAAAGGCTAAAACTGCATTTGTACAACAATGCGGAGTTATGGTTAGGGATTGCACCCCGTTCACCGTTCGAGAGTGGAATAATACCAAAGGGGCGAAAGAGGGTGAGTATGTCGCCGACAGGTACAAAGAGGGTCTTTGGAATGACCTCATGATACATTTCACCATGCCAGAATGTGAGGATGATGCCGACACAGCTGCATTGAGGAAGAAAGTCAAGTAGTGGACTCTTACGAAGATGGCCGAACTATTCAAGAACTGGAATAAAGCATTATGTCAAAAGTATCAGAAGACGAAGATTCCTCCTAAATTCAAATGATATCTAACGAAGCAGCAGGCTAACTGGGATGCATTTGTGATGTACAAGGAGTCAGAACCTGCTATGGAAAAGTCGGAAAAAAACAAGAAAAATGCCGCGATGAAAAAATATCACCATCACCTTGGGCCAGGGGGCTATGCGACTGCCATGCCAAAGTGGGATGCTAAAGAGAGTGAGCTGCTTGCTAAAGGGATCACTCCAGAACCAATACGCGAAGAATGGGATCTGAGGGCAAGCAATTGGTTCCTTGGGCATGGTAGTGAGTATGACGAAAAAATAGGGGACCTTATTTGCAGTGACGGGATTAGGATACCCCCGGGAGACATGACAGAGAGTGGTTAAGGAAATTAGAGGGGGGACAACAAAGTTCTGTCCCGATAGAGAGAATGACTTGCTGACAAAGGCCCTCGGGAATAAAGAACGCCGAGGACGAGTATGAGGCCTTAGCACTAGTAATACTTGGGAGATGGGGTTTCCCAAAGACAGAGATACTTATAGGAGCCGAGAGAGAGCAAAGAGGCGATGGAAGGAGGAGGATGCAGACAGGTTCACCGAGTTGCTAGGAACACTTCGAATGGATCAGCAACAGATTAACGAACTTTGAGGAGTAGCATGCCTGCAAGATCCTGCACTCGATATTACCGCCGTTCCATCTCAGCGGAGAAGTAGCGTGGCTGAATCGGAGGTCCCGTCTGATGATGCACAGATGGTAGACGACGGTCCCGGCTACCCCGTGGATGGAATCAAGGAGCAAGCATCTTGTGAGCTCCATCAGAAGATGAAGAACCTATCCATCAAGGTGGCGGTCAGATGTTCTTTACCTTGTCCACCTGACGGACGCTGGCATGGCCATGAGATTCCAGCTAGCTATGCTAAAGTCGGGGTGGATGAAATCGCAGCGGGGTGGGACTCAATGGAGCTTAACATCCTTGGACCTGAAGGTGAGAGGACACTCGGAGAAGTATTGGGTGGCATAATTTTATGGGACAAGAACAACATCAAGCTTCCAGGCTCAGCGCCAAGGCCAACACCGCCTCCGAGTCGTCGCATGTCACCTTCACCTCCATCACATCCAAGAATCCCACCCCATGACTACGACCACCACATTGCGAGTCCATCTCAATCTCTGCCGCAGGGTCAGCCGCCTTCTCCGCCCGCTAAGGACAAAAAGTGGAAGTGTGCTCCGTCGATAAGGACTAAACGATGCAGCAGCCCAAAACGACAAATGTCACCCCTCCCAAGAGTAACTCATAAGAATCTTCCCATCAGACCTTACGATCATACTGACGAGGAAAACGACATGATCGTAAAGGTCGAATGTGTTGCGCAGCTTCAAAAGAAGAAACCCGAGCCTACCCTGGTATACACCGAGAAAAAAAAAGCGTATGCACTTTATTTTCTAAACACAAAATCGCAATATGACTTGCACCATAAGCCAGATGACTATCGACGCACACTTCAGAAGGAAGTGAAGAAGAGAAAATCAAGAAGTGCAAGCGAGAGAAAATCGTCAAGTCAAAGTGCAACCGGGAAAAGAAAGGACGTCCCCTAGCTCGGGGAACATGCCAAAAAAAACGACCCCACCCCTCAAGGTGGTATCCCATGACATTCCCGAGCAGAATATGGAAGAAGCTGCGAAGCTTGCGGCCTCTATGAATGTGACTGTTGAGGAATTGCTAGGTCCCAAGGACGACAAGTTACCCAAGGCTTAGGTAGTCCCTACATATGTCCCAGGGAAGCCTCTGGTCAGCTTTGAGCAGTTCCAACAACTGCCAACACAAATGCGGAGTTTACACAACTAGTACTTGAAAGCCGTAAAGCAGGAGAGAATAATGATCGTGGCGAAAGTCCCACATGACTACTACTTCCGAGAAGAAGAGGTCCATGTTGAGTTTCCAGAACTCTTCCAGTTATACACTTTTGACGCCCTCGACAAATCTATCATGAGTTGCTATTGTATGTATGTTGTTGAATTCATTGTCTATATATAAGTTCTTCATTTTTTAGTTGTTCAGTTCATTGTATGTAATTATCCTAATTATATCCTTTTGTACTCTATTATTATGCAGAATGAAGATCATGGAATATAAAAGAAGGTCAATCTTTAGTGTTGGGTTCATTGACCTAGATAAAATACATGTAAAGATGCTAACGACAAAACCCGAGGAGACGCAGGAAAACCTTCTAAGGTTTCTAACAGAGCAAAATTTCTGTGACCACATACTGTTTCCTTACAATTTCACGTGAGGGTCTTACTCTGTTGTACACATTCACTTTTTCTTACTCAATGTTAAGTGTAATTGGTGAGTTACTGATGTATATATAAACGTGTGCAGTTTCCACTGGATTCTGCTAGACATTCAACTTGATAAGGGAAGAGTTGAAGTCATGGACCCATTAAAGAGACCCCTGGAAATGTTTAGGGACATGCAGAACATGCTCCAGAGGTAATTTTTGCGCTACATTGGTCTCTTTCGTTGATTTCCTGAGATATCACATAATAAATAACTCATTCATTTTCTTTACCGGGCAGGGTTTGGAACCAGTTCAAGAGTGCAGTTACGGGTGACTTTAGTGAGAAGCGGACGTTTAAGCTGGTCTCGGTAAGTAGTACGCGCATCTCTTTACTTCTAGTTTCAATATAATTATGATGCTAGATTATTATTTTGATTGAATTCTATTCTCGTAAAGTGTGTGAGGCAGCCACCGAAGACGAATCTATGTGGATTCTATGTTTGCGAGTTCATTTGCATGTTTACCAGTGAGCTGAATGATTATATAGTCGATGTAAGCAATACATTCACAACATTATTTTATTACCGTCACTTTTTGTTATCATGATTGATATTCATATTGATCTCCTTTTCTTATATAGTTCGAGAAAATGCGGGATCAGCTCCTACCAGAGAACACATAGTAGCAATTGCTGAAGAACTGGCAGGATTCTTGATGAACGAGATGATAGATGACGCCGGAGAATTTAGTGTGAATAGGCGCCGATGATCCCCGACCGTGTAATTGAATAGACAGGCTCTAGTCCCGATAATTGTGATCTCCATGTGTAACTATCATGTATATATTTGTATGCTCAATATTAAGAGAAGTTATCTTATGTATGCATGAAAATGTACGGTATGTGGTAGCGTAGAAAACTATTTTGAAATGAAAAAAGGATACAAATTGAATTCTCTACTATGGCAGAGAACCATTTGTCCCGGTTCGTAATACGAACCGGGACTAATGGTTGGCACCCCACGCCCGCAGAGACGACCACGTGGATGCCCATTGGTCTCGGCTGGTAAGAGGGTCGGGACTAGTGGGTGGGCCTTTAGTCCCGCCTCTCTAGTCCCGGTACCACAACCGGGACTAAAGGCCCGTTCTCCACTAGTGGGTGCAACTTCGTGCCGGATGGGATAGCAGTAGCACTGAGGTGCAGGCAGACTAGAACTCTACCCTCTACCTATCATTGTTATGGACAACGACCATATCAGGACAACAACCGGCCATGCAAGCTGTGCACGGTTACTCTGATGGAGAAACTCAAAGGTCAAAACCTGTTGCGGCTCACCTCATCCATGCCGTTCATCCGTGCAGCATGGCACGAAGATATACTCTAATATCGTGGCACGTCGTTGACGTCCTGACAGAGTGTGCGCCAATGCCTACCTCACGGTGTACAACGGGAGCTTCAGGATGCCAACCCCGCACCACTGCAGGTCAAGTGGCTCCTGCAAACCATGATGGCCATCGCTGTGGCCCGTGCACCGAGGCGCACAGACTGTAGATGGCCGGGGACCATCAACATATGGGGATAGGGGGGAAAATGGACAAAAATAACCCCTAGAAAACAAATTCGCAAAATGAACTTTGGCTGAAAGTATTTCACACGGACTAACCCTTTTTGTAGTGCCTAACATAAAGGCGCTATACTCTACAGGATAGCGCCTTTGTCATAGGCGCTATGGTCCCTGACAGTGTGGCGGTCGCCTGGCCCACCCTGGCCCCACCCGATCGAGTAGCGCCTGGGCGTTGAGCTTGGGCCGTGCAGCGCCTAGGCGCTATGCCCCAATGTGTAGCGCCTATGTGAAAGGCGTTACACATCGAGACTTAGCCCCAGCCGTGCGACCCCCCTCCCCACCCCGACCCACTCACTCCCAGCTCGTCCAAGAACAGAGAAGAACACCCAGCGGCGGCCCTCTCTCCTCCCTCCTCAAATCCCTCAGATTAGAGGCATCACTTGGTGGATTTCGACCCTCCCCGACTGCTAGAGGTACCCTACCTCTATTCCCTCCGTTTTTACCGATTGAAATCTTTCATTTTGGTGGGATTTGAGTTGAAACCCTAGAAATTCGATTTGTGAGGAAATGTTTGGAAATTTGTTGGGTTTATTGGCCAATGTTGGGTAGAATGGTGTCTAAGAAGCATTTAGTTAGGCTTAGGATTCTTGGATTGTTAGAGTTTGGTTTATTGGAATGTTATGGCTATGGTTAGGGTTAGGGTTAGGGTTTGCTCATGTAAGGGATGGTGTTCTTGTTAGATAAATTGATTCATAATGTGACTACTATATTTTTATTCATCTTGCCATGTGTAGTTAATGATCATATTCTCTTATGTGTTAGGTATGGCAAGAATTGTTCATGTTCATCATGTGGACAAGGATGCATTTGTGAAAGGCAATATAGAACCGGACCCGAATGAGCTAGACATGGTGTTTGAACGTAGTCCAACCTACACCGAGGTCTTGAAGCAAGTTAGGATAGAATTGAAATGGATGGACCCAAGTGATATTGTTGAGTTGGATGGAAGACATAATGTGAGTTTGGGAATGCATTTCCATTGGAAGACCATGCGTATCTCTTCCGAGGCCCGTTGGGTTTCATACAAGGAGGTGGTTGCGGAATCACTAGACAAGGCTCTCGAACTATTTTCCACCAAGAAGGTTGATAGTTCGTTGCCTTTGGACTTGAACCGTTGTGCCTCCCCTTTGGATTCTAGGAGTTCCCCACCCTTCAACCAAGAGGTATTGAGTGACCCTCCTTTAACCCAAACATTGAGCCCAATTTCGAAGTACCAAGATGAAGTATGGGAAGAGAACAATGATGATTATGGGCAAGATGAGAATGAGGTTGAGCTTCATGACAACAATGTTGGAGATTTGGACACATATATTACGCAAGAGAACATGGACCGTGACATCCCCTATGCTCGAGGGTATGCATCGGACTCGGATGATGATGGTCCCGAAGAAGAACTTAACGAGGAGGGGTTCACGGCTAGAGAGGCTGAAATCCACGAGAACGTATTGGGGCCGGACCACATGGTATCTTTGTTCCGTGATGTTAGTCTCGCAGATGAAGCCACGGTTGATGGCGGGAAGGGCATAGTGCTTGGACCAAGGTCAAGTTCTTACCGAGATGGTAATGAAGAGAATAATGTGATTACTCGCGGAATGAGATTCAAGACCTTGCTAGAATTTAATCAATGGATAAAGGCCTTCTCGGTTAAGCATCATCGTCCTTACAAGGTGGTGCACTCGGATTTGAAGAAGCGCTACACAGTTAAATGTGAGCAGGATAGATGTCCTTGGATTGTGCGTGCAAGACCATTCAAGGGAGGTCCCTATTGGCACATATCTAGTTGTGTATCAACTCACATGTGCCGAGGCCCAAAGGTGGATGGCAAGGATGTGAAGCACGGGCACCGACAACTCACCTCCGAGTTCATTGCTTATAGGATTTCCAATGACGTCAAGTCATTTCCAATAATGAGCATCAAGATGGTCATGGAGCTTGTGAAAGTCATCTTTCACTACGAGGTGATGTACGGGAAGGCATGGAAGGCGAAGCAAGCTGCATTCAAGATGTTGTACGGTGATTGGGAGGAATCTTATAACCGGATCCCTAGGTTGTTGTTAGCGATGGACAATGCTAACCTGGGCGTGATTCATATCATTGAACCTTATGGGAACAAGACAAGGATAATGAACGAAAAAACCATTCGAGTATTTGGACGTGCATTTTGGGGTTTTGAGCAATGTGTTCAGGCTTTTGAACATTGTAGGCCTGTTATATCCGTTGATGGCACCTTCTTGACCGGACAATACAAGGGCACTATCTTGATTGCAATAGCTAGCAATGCCAACAACCGGTTGGTTCCTTTGGCGTTTGCTTTGGTTGAGGTGGAAAACAATGACAATTGGGAGTGGTTCTTCCATATTTTGAGAACCAAGGTGTTACCCGCTCAAAGGGAATTATGTGTCATCTCGGATCGTCATCAAGGAATTCTCAATGCGGTGATGCTTGACATTCCCGGACATGTCCCATTGCACCATCGATGGTGCATGAGACTTTTTGTTTCAAACTTCAATAGAGCATGCAAGAGTAAGGACTTGTCCGATGATCTACAAGATTGTTGTCTCGCTTTCACTAAGCGCCGTTTCTCAAACTTGTACAACAAACTGTTCCATAACAGAGAACTCAATGCGGGGGGCAAAGAGTTTCTCCTTAGAAACATTGGAGATATGGGAAAGTGGGCACGAGCTTACGATGACGGTGGCCCAAGGTACGGTCAAATGACAAGCAACATGGAAGAATATTATGCTTGTTTATGGGTCCAACACAATTGAATCAATAGAAAAATTAAGACAAACAAGTACAACATGGTTTTATTACCATATGCTTCTCCGCCATCAAGTATGCATGGTGTTTTGTATCATAGTAATCATCAAGTAGCCACACCATCCTACAAATATATTCCAAATATCAAATCCATATACAACCATCATCGGTGGCCATTGTTTTAGTTTCTACAAGTAACTACAAAGGATATGGGAGCATATTATTGTAACATTTATACAAATCCATATACAACCATGATCGGTGGCCATTGTTTTAGTTTCTACAAGTAACTACAAAGGATATGGGAGCATATTATTGGAACATTTATACAAATCCATATACAACCATCATATACAAATCAAATCAACAACACATTGCCATTCCCCAACAAATACAACTAGCATACAACTACAAAATAACCAAAAACCATGAAAAAATCAGCCTAAACATGAATCCATCTAGAGACTAGGGTTCCAAGCAAATAAGACTAAAATGTGCAAGATTTTTTGGATGAAAAAGAGGGATTAGAGAAGAATACCCTGAGGGAGAGATTGGGGAGCAAATCCCCCACAAAATACTTTAGATCTGTAGGTTTTAGGTTTTTAGGGTGGGATTTGAGGGGGGGAGGAGAGAGGGCTGCCACCTGGCTCTTCCTGTGTTCCTGGCGGCTGGGAGTGAGTGGGTCGGGGTGGGGAGGGGGGTCGCGCGGCTAGGGCTAAGTCTCAATATGTAGCGCCTTTCACATAGGCGCTACACATTGGGGCATAGCGCCTAGGCGCTGCACGGCCCAGGCGCTACTCGGCCGGGTGGGCCAGGGTGGGCCAGACGGCTGCCACGCTATCAGGGACCATAGCACCTATGGCAAAGGCGCTATTCTGTAGAGTATAACGCCGTTATGTTAGGCGCTACAAAAAGGGTTAGTCCATGTGAAATACTTTCGGGCAGAGTTTATTTTGCGAATTTGTTTTTTACGGTTATTTTTATCCATTTTGCCGGGATAGGGTGGCTCTTGCCGCAGCAGTGACGGTGATTCAGGACAGGCGGCTCTCCGTGGGATACTTGGAGTTCTCTGCGTGCACGTCCAGGCCACTTGAGGTGCAAATCTACGAACCGGACAATCTCGACGACGTGCTAGTGACGTTGATCTGGGACACGTGGCTCTCCATGTGGCTCTCCACCGGAGGTTGAAATCTACGGACGTTATGGCGGACCAATGCCTGCCGAGACAATAGGGCAGTGGCGGTTTGGAACTGATCGAGGAGTTTTTGTCGCTCGTGCCCTCAGCAATAGGCAGACGTATTGTACTCACCTTGGTGTGCATATATAGTTGCCTTGCCTGAGTTGATGTATGAAGAACAGACTCTCCTCGAGTTGTACACATATTGGTAAGGTAGCTCGGACGGAGGCAAAAAAAATATGAAAAGTGGACACGGTGTGACCGAGGAAGACGCCTATCGCGCGACAGAGGAAAACATATTGGTGCGACCTAGGAAGACGCCTATCACGCGACAGAGGAAAACATATTGCGTGACGGACGAAAACGCACAATTACGGGCCAATAGAGAAACCTTAGCCTCTGTATTATTAGGTATAGATTAGAAGGACCTCGCGCGCTTTGCCGCACTATTTTCTTTCTTTGCGTTTTTTTATTTCACAAACTTTGATGGGAATTTGAAATTGCCCCTAGATGGGTTATTCTTTCGTATTCTCGTTTGATAAGCGAGAACGAGGATGGGATATATGTACTTAATGTTGCGTACTCTTGGTTTCTAATTAACGAGCATCCGTCTATCTTCGGTTAGGCGGATGTTGTGGCGTGTCTCTATAGAAATGTTTAGCTGTTTATCTTTTACTGCAATTTCGTCACCCCTAGGTTATCCCTTTAGATGCATAAATACTTGCTAAGTACCCCTAGGGTCTCACACCAATTATTGATCAGATTGTCAGGTATATCTGCATGGTGGTTACTACGTCAATGAGGCCGATGATGGAGGCAACAACTATCTTGCGTAGAGATTCCGGGGATAGAGATCTGCTTATTCATGTGGCATCTTATGCCAATTTGATTCTTAATTCGTACTTGGATCTGTGTTTTCCTCTTCCGCTTGATGTTGTGATGAATGATGTATGAGGATATAATCCTAAAATATTATTCTATCTAGGTATTTGGATCTTGCCGTATGGCGTTGCGATATATTTTCCTTTCTTTCTAGATG
Organism: Avena eriantha; assembly: GCA_910589775.1. Lineage (NCBI taxonomy): Eukaryota > Viridiplantae > Streptophyta > Magnoliopsida > Poales > Poaceae > Avena > Avena eriantha. Next base: position 263,324,633 of record OU342740.1, read on the forward strand.
GTTCGGCTCTGATGTACTATTGTATGTAGCTGGCATACATACTCATTTGTGTATGTTAGACTCGCAGACCAATCGGCTACGTTTCTCGCACATGAAACTATAACCATAGGATGTGGGTAGGGTGGTTGGCCGGTATCGTGCCCTGCTCCGCTAGACGGGCCTACACATGGTCGTCCTTCGGCCTCCACTGTAGCACATCTTATCCATTTTTGGGTTATAACTGCTTATGTTTAGCGTGTAGGGTCCGGGGTATTACATCTGGTATCAGAGCCATTCCGCCCTTAAGGGTCTCAATCAAGGTGGTCGTTATCAGTCAAGAAATATTTTTGGTAGCTATATACTAGGGAAAAACTAAACGTGAGAGTAGGACTTCTTCTATTTTTCTTTTTACCCATTCACTCACCCTATTCTGGTAAGGAAGTGTAACATTTGTCTATCCTCTTCTAAAAATTCAAACTATAATTCACGTGTTTGGGGTATCTGTAGTGCCATATGATGTGTTGATCCTTTGTCGAGCTGTTGCCAACTATGCTTCACAATCTGCCTATGGTTATCAACTATTGCTACATTTCATACCGACAGGCTTATGTGTAAACCGATGCGATCTATCTGACTCTTTATTAACCGACACGAACTTGTTAAGGGTGTTTATTCATTAGTATGCTTTCACATAATGTAGAGTTGCTAATCTCTATCTGATAAGTGGTGCGCATCTAGTTGGTATTTTAATACCAAAAAATTAGGAATTTTTTCTTTGATACATCCATGTTTCCACACTCCTTTTCAGTCGTGTGCGATACACTATCTACATTCTATTGTTGGCAGTTCATGTTTTCTCATTCTTTTGTCACCGAAGCATAATCCTATAGTTCTTACTTCATCTTCAAATTGTTTTGGGCTAAATACATCACTTGTGTTGATTCGACGCTTGAGATTGTAATTTGGTTTTCTGTATAGCTATATGACACTTATCATAAGTGGAATATGTTCAATGCTATCATTCTAATTCTCCAAATTACTGAGACTATCTCTTGTGAATTTGAGTTGTACCATGATCGTGTATATATCATAATCAAGTATCTTCATTAACCCAAAGATTTCTTAAGGCACTATGATGGATTTTCATCCGATTGTTGTGCTTCATATCTTTTTGGACTCCATATCCGCAAAAGTTCTCTTCGATACAGGAGAATCTCATCCTTTCTTCTCTGATAGCTTTACTTAAATGTATGAGTTATCATCGCTTCTTTATCCAAGATCTCCTTATCTTTGCAACCGGTGATCCAATCGACTATGTGAACCAGTCAATATCTAGTTTTCCATCCGAAGGGCCAGATAATCTATTCTACCCATGCATATTTTTCAACACCAATCTGTGCTCTTAATGTTGGTATTTTGAAGAGCGTTGAGCTCGGAAAGTGTTTAGAGCATTTTGTTCGTTTCTCTTGCCTCATGAACTCGGTATTCATGAAGTACCTTGATAATTCGTGGTGGTATATCTTGACGACATGCTTGCATATTCTATATCAATGGAAGAACATGAGGAACATATTCTCATTATCTCAAGCTTCGTGAAAACTGCCTATGTGCAAAGTTCTCAAAATGTGAATTCCGACTTTTTGAAGTCACCTATCTCGTCTACACCCTTCTACGAAATACATCGCTTCATATTCTGAAATCCTCAAGTCAATTGTTGATTCCATCTTCCAAATTCCAACCAACTCTGGAGTTTTTCCTCTGTTTGATAAGTAGTTGTCGCTACTTTGTTGAAAACTTCCTCAAGCCTGCTAAATCTCTCTCAGTTATTCTCAAGAAGGATAAGAAATTCTTTTGGTCTCCAGCTCATTAAGAAACCTTTTGAAACCTGATACATTGCAAATGTATCTATAAATTTTGATGCTCCATGCTTGGTTTTATCCACTTTCTTGTGTTTTGTCCACACTTTGGAGTACTTTTCATATGATTTCTTTGGACTAACCTATTAACAAGAGCCACAGTGCCAGCTACCTGTTTTCTGCTGTTTTTGGTTCCAGGAAAGTCAGAAAATGAATATTCTCGGAATTGGACGGGACAAAAACCAAAGTGCCTATTTTTCCAGAAGACTCCAGGAGCTAGAATACGAGACGGAGGAGGGCCAGGGGCTGGCCACACCCCCTAGGCGCGGGCTGGGCCTGGCCACACCAGGGCATGGTGTGGTGGCCCCAGGCACCCCCTCGGTCTCCCTCTTCGCCTATAAGAAGCCTTCTGACCTAAAAACTCCGGGAGGGTTCGACGTTTTTCTAGAAGGAGTTCCGCTCCGCTGCCACCACCAGATTCCACGAAACAGCACCAGAAACTCCGTTCTGGCGCCCTGCCGAGACAGGGAATTGGAGGAGATCATCGCCATCATCATCACCATAGCTTCTCCATCGACTATCCATGTTTCCCCCATCTATGAGTGAGTAATCCCCCGCTGTAGGCTTTGGTGATGGTAGGGATTGGATGAGATCGTTCATGTAATGGAATCAGATTGTTAGGGCATAGTGCCTAGTATCTTTTATTAGTGCTTTATGACTTTGTTGCGACTTGTTGTGCTTAATGCTTGTCACTAGGGCCCGAGTGCCATGATTTTAGATCTGAACTTATTATTGATTCATTATGATAGTATTGTTCTTGGTCTTATCTACAAGTTGTATACACACGTTGTTGTCCGGAACCTATGGCCCTGAAGTGACAGAAATCGGGATAACCGGAAGTGAAAGGATTTGATGTGAGGATCACATGTGTTCACGGAGTGTTAATGCTTTGATCCGGTGCTCTATTAAAAGGAGCACCTTAATTTTGAGTAATTCCCTAGAGGCCCCACTGCAAACGGGCTGGCAGGACAAAAGATGTTGTGCAAATTCTCATTGCGAGCACGTATGACTATATATGGAACACATGCCTAGGATTGTCTAGTACTTGGATGCTTTATCTTATTTATCTGCAATTGCCCTATGTTCTGATTGCTATGTGAATTGTCTTGTCCATGCAACGCCCGTCCATCCATCCCTATGCCTACCGCACTCGAATCCCACCGTTTACTGCTTTTGTTGCTACTGTCTTTGCTTTACTACTGTTGTTACTTTACTATTCCTACTACAAAACTGTTGCTACTGATAAACTGCTGTGAGCAAGATTGTTTCCAGGTGCAGCTGAATTGACAACTCAGTTGTTAAGGCTTATAAATATTATTTGGTTCCCCTTGTGTCGAATCAATAAATTGGGTTTCACTTTCCTCGAAAATACTGCGATACACCCCCTATACTTGTGGGTCATGAAGACTATTTTCTGGCGCCGTTGCCGGGGACCATAGCTTTATTTATCAAGTCCACTTGGATTCACTATTGTTCAAGCTAAGTTTATTTTCTCCTTTTTTGCTTGTTTCTTTATCAAAAATACAAAAAAAGTAGTTCCTACTCTAGTTGTTATTTTCGTTGGTCTGTTATTGTCTTGCCTTATCATGCTTGTTGTCAATGGTTGGTTTCTTTGAAACTGAAGCTTATTGGCAAGGTGGGTTCATGGAAGATCAAAAATTATTATAAGGAACACCACTTGTCACAAAAAGGGAAACACTTATGGGAACAAATTGATAGATTTTATACCATTGCTAGAAACGTGTGCTCTACTTATAATGTTACTTATTGTTGTGATGAATCTCGTTGCAGAAAGAGGTATAAACACCTCCCTTTTCAATGTGAGTATAATGATAATGATACCATATCTTCCTATGCTAAAGGAATTTATGACTTTTATGATGCGAAACAAATTGAAAAATTTATTGCTTGGAAGGGTGCTTTTGAACTAGTTTGCTTGAAAATATTGATGATTCTCCTTATAAGTATGAGGTTTATGGTATACTTAAAATTTGCTTTGATAATTACAAGGATGAAAATGGCTATATTCTTGAATATTTTAATAGATGCTTTCCACAAATGGAAGAGACTAATGCCTTGCATGATCATATGGAAGAACAAATTAATGAACTTGAAATGTCATTATATGAAAAAGAGGAGGAGAGTGATGAACAAAAGGAGGAAGAATGGATTAGCTACCCATTCCACCTTCTAATGAGAGCAACTCTTTATCCCTTACATTATTTGATTGTCCTCCATGATTACTAAAGGAGGATGAATGTTATGTTCCTGAGGATTCTTTTGAAAGTGTTTATGATAAAGCTCTAGTACTTGTAGATCATGAAAAGCATGCTTTATGTGATAGTTATATTGTTGAGTTTATTCATGAGGCTACTGAAAATTATTTTGAGAGAGGAAAATATGGTGGTAGAAGTTTTCCTGGTATTGAAACACCTCTCTATGTGCTGAAAGTTTTGAAGTTACTCTTGTTTTATCTTCCTATGCCTGTCACTTTGTTATTTGCTTACACGATTCCTATGCATAGGAAGTGGGTTAGACTTAAATGTGTTTTTGAATTTTCTCCTTCATGCTCTCTTTCACTTCAACTCATATTTCTTATGAGGGCATCCTCTCAAACTTTTATGCCTGAAGATGATAATATGTCTATTATTCTTGGGAGACCTTTTCTTAAATCCTGCAGGAGCTGTTATTAATTGTAATCAAGGGAAGGTGACCTTCCATGTTAATGACAAGGAACACATTGTCTATTTCCTCAAGAAGATTGAAAGGACTTATGGTTTGAATTCAATTGAACATGTTGAGGGCATTCAAGTTGGAGAAATATATTGTCCCATACCAAGAGAAAAATTTGAAACTATTATGATTGGGACCATTGCTATCAAGGTTGAGGTAACATAATCATTAGTGAAATACAAAGTTTTGTCTCATATGAATTTTTTTTGGTAACAAGACCTGATCGAACTTGTTAACAAAAGGATTTCATTGAACAAAAAAATGTTTTCACCATGATTATCTCTGCTTACTTCTATTCTATCCATTTTAGTTTTTGCTTATGCCTAACTTAAAGGCGTTAAAGAAAAGTACTTATTGGGAGATAAACCAAAAGTTTTAGATGAGTCTTGGAAGTTATTAACTCGGTAATAATCTCTCCTTATCCTTTTTATTTTCTTTTTGTGCCAAGAGTAACCTCTGATGAGAGAGAAGTAATGATTGGGAAAGTTGCTGTCCCGAAACAGATTTCTGTGCTTCACCGTAAAAATTCGTGTAAAATCTCTGAATGTCTTTTTGAGGCGTGAATTTTTGTTCTTCTGCCCCAGGTTGTTATCTAACTTTTGTTAGTTGAACACTTTTTCATTTGAGCAACAGAAGGTCTTCAAAAAAATTCGTCTTTACCCGCTGGTCTGTTTTGACAGATTTCTGCCATTTTCTGCATTTGCTTCTTGTTGGTTCATTTTTGAGTTCTTTTGGGGAATTGCGATTTTTGTGGGAAGTGCTACAGTATCTAGTGTTCTAATGGAAGTTTATTTAGTGTTAGAACGGAACCTTAAGACTTATTTATCTTGAGTGCACTAATGTTGATAATAAAGACTGTGTGAAGTTTTGTATGAAGGAAAAATTTCAGGTGTATGGAAGGAATGAGTAATGAGATGAAGGATGGAATAAAGCTCAATCTATGGGATGCCACGCGTGTCACCCCTAGAAATACAAGCGTCAAACCTTGGGGATGCCCAAGGCATCCCCTTCTTCATCAATAAAAATCTCAGGTTTCTTCCAACCACTTCATTTTTATTATTTCATGCACAGTTGTGTTGTTCTTGGAGCGTCTTCTTTTTTGTTTTTCGTTTTAGTTTTTGTTTTCTTAGTCTTCTGAATAAATTGGTTGGGCCCCCTCTTTCATACATTGGTGTTCAAATAGTTCGGTTTAGTTTGGAAAAGAGTAGGAAAGCTCATGCTTCAGTGGTAAAGAGAGCTTGTTTTTGAATGTGGCCTATGCTTTGTCATGCCATGCTTGATATTGTTTTGGCTTTATGCTTAGTATTATTTGTTGTAGCATGACTTGTTATAAACAATTGAGATTGCTTAATGTGCCTTGGATGAATCATGCGTTGTTTTAGCATATTAAAGCATAGTATAGTGGTATTCTCCTTTGATGCTTTATTTGGGTTTACTTGGCACATGCTCACACCATGTTATGACTCTCTCAAGTCACCATAGCCTTTATGATCCTTTAGTTTTCAACTTGTAGTATCATTTTTATGCTTTGATCAATGATGTTTTGTCGCTCTGCATGATTATGGTCATTATTTCTCTCTCGTTTGTCGCTTCCTTACTATTGCTAGCCTTCAGTTTCACTAAGTATGTGATGAGGACATCCCTACAATTACACCTACCCCAGTGAAAATGAAGATGCTACAACTGTTGCAAGAAAGGATCATTCCAATGAGATTAGAATTGGACCTATTAAAAGAGCTCATGCTAAGCTACTTGAACAATAGGTGAATTTACTCCTAAACGAATCTGGTACTTTGATTGATGAGAACTTTATACCGCCTAAGTCTATGCATTTATGTATGATCAGGTTCATTGGAGAAACAAGCATGGCGCAAGGAGGAGAAGGGCTACAAGAGAAGCCCAACATGATGATCACCCAAGGATGCGCGAGGGAGGAGCGGGAGGAAGGCGCAATACAAGCAAGGGAGATCATCAAAGAGAAGAAACGTTCAATTCGGACAGACAGAAGTCCTGAAATTGAAACAGACGTGGATTCCTCATACGAACTCCAAATCAAGCAAATAAGCACTTGTTGGATAGATAATTCCAAGATATTTCCAATGAGTACTTACACGTCTAAAAAGACCCCGGATAATCCGGCTCCCACACACCGGATAATCTGGCCCTACTTTGGAGATCCTGCTAAGGACGTCGGCGCGACGTTCTATGTCGGGGCGGATATTTGACAGGACTTTTCCCCCGGAAAATCCGGCCTCCGGATAATCCGGCCCACCTAGACCGGATAATCCGGCCCTAAAAGTCTCCATCAGATCCGGACGGATCTGACTGTATCCGACACGTTTTCGTTTCGTGTTTTCGGACGTTCCGGCGGCCATATAAGCCTGGGAAGGCCCTCTAGTTTAGGTGAGACCACGTTAAAACTATTTTGAAGTTGTTTCTTTCATAGAACCTCTGGAATTACCCTATGTTCAGATCTACCAACTATAATTGAGTGTGATCTGTTGTTCCATTGGGAATTAGTAGATTGCATACTACCATTCGTGGTCACGGCCGCGTGCGCAAGAGCGTGGTGTTGTGAATATCCTACAAGGTTCGAGAGTTGTTGCATTGGCATCAGGGATTGAGCGGGATAGTTCATAGCTACAGGCTAGTTATCTAACATCCACCATCATCACCGCCATCCGCTTACTGAGAAGATCGGGCCACCCCATATCATCTTGGTATCAGATTTCTAGTGTTGCCTCGGTAAGTATCCACAAATCCATCCATAGATTAGAGAGTGTTTTTTGTCCTATACAGAAAAAGCCTTACAAAAAGATTTGCCATAGACTAGATTGCATCGTTTTCGAGTTTTAGTTGCTGATTGTATCTTCTCGTAGATCCAATCTGCAAGTTTTTCCTCATAGGAGTCTAGTTTTTTGTTTGTGTCTAGGTTTAGGGTTTGATCTTGTTTTCTGCCGTGTCAACCATCACCGTGTTCTGCAAGTTTTTCCTCGTTTTTCCGAGTCTACATAGCGTACCTTTGTTTGCATATCATAGACACAGCCTATCTACAACATCCGTGCCTAGGAACGTACCCACGAGACTAGTTGCTTTGCTCCGACAGACTGCTCATTAGGGTTTGAAGTGCAAATTTTTCGTCCAGGTAGACCGGATTATCCGGCCCCCGACAAACCGGAATATCCGGCCCCTAATTGCTCAGAATTGTTGCATCACGTATTGCATTGTTTCAGATAGTTGAAAAATCAAAAAAAGGGGAAAGAAAACAAAGTTTGTTAAAAAAAAGAGAGAAAAGAAAAGAGATTCAAAAGTAAACAACAAAAGGGAGATATTAAGGTTGATTGAGGACTAGTTTTATAATAGCACTAGTAGATTGAGGAATCTTGTGCCTATTCTATTTGAGCTATTACTAGTGACTCTCTTGTGCATTGCAATATTCCTTTTCATAAGTTTCCTTGCCACGTTTATCTCCACTGTGTGTGTTTCTTGGGTTTTTATACGATCAGCACTAGGACTTGTTTGCGGTGTAGATAGGGTACCATACCTATAGCTCCACCTTAAAGAACCTGTGTGCCCTGCGATCGTTCTCTATACCTTTGATATTCACTTCATCACATCAAGTGCATCAGTCTTTGATTTCATTTGGTAGAGCATCTCTATTCACTTTGGAACGGTAAGATCTCCTTTCTTATTAGTTGTGAGTGAGTTGTGAGAGTTTCCACCATACATATTTTGATTTTTGCACTAACCTACTAATCATGTCTTCTAGTGATGATGATGTTGTGTTGCAGAAAAAGAAGGATGATGAGCTCGTCAATTGGCGTGAATATGAGGCTTTGAAATCCCACTTGACACGTGTGTTTACTAACACGACAGATGCCATTGTCAAGAATCTCCAAGATATGAATATGAGATTGGATCAGCATGTTGGGACGGTTGATACAATCCAAATGCAAGTGGCTACGCTCAATGTCAATGTCACCACTTTGTAGCGGTCCATTGAGGGTTTGACAGCCGCCTTACATAGAAGGGAAGATCCTCAACATGATGATGCCTTTGATGATTTCGATGAGGGTAGCGCTGTGGATGCTGCTCCACATGTTGGAAGGGGACGTGCTATTCCCCTGTCCATGCACCTGCTCATGGTCGTGGGTTTGCCCCTCTTGGGCGTGGTCAACGTGTGCCCAACCAAGACGATGATGGTTTGGACAAGCCAAAATTCTCAATTCCTAAGTTTGATGGTTCCATTGATCATAAAGACTACCTCACATGGGAGTTGAAGATTGAGAAACTCTGGCACTTATTTGACTATCCAGAAGATAAGAAGGTCAAGCTTGCAGCATCTGAATTTGATGGTTATGCTTTGCGTTGGTGGGATGCTCTTGTGCAACATAGAAGGGAGGACAATGAACTTCCTGTGATGGATTGGCGCGAGATGAAGAAAATCATGAAGGCTCATTTCGTACCAACGAACTACTTGCGATCAGTTTTTGATAAATTGACGCAACTGAAGCAAGGCACCATGACAGTTGATGAGTACTACATGGAGATGGAGATGCTTATGCAGCGTGCTAGAATTCGTGAGTCCATTGAGATGACCATGCAGCGATTCCTAAACAATTTGAAGTTACCGATCAAGAGCATTGTTCGTCATCACAAGTATGAGACCATGAATGAGTTGTTGCATCATGCTAGAGAGGCCGAATCCCAGTTGGTGGAAGAGGCGAAGTCACGTGCTCGTTTTCCGCCCTCCAGCAGACTTTCGGCCAGGTCTACACCTCCTACAGTCATGCCACCAGTTGCTGCTCCATTTACACCATCAGCCAAACCAGCAAGTACACCTTCGTTTGGTTCTAATGCTCGGAAACCCGCTGCTCCTGCTGCTAGCCTGGGTTCCAACATGTCTACGGCACGTACTCATGATGTGGTGTGCCATACTTGTGGAGGTAGAGGTCACTACAAGAAAGATTGTCCAAACAGCAAGTTTATGTTTGTTAATGAACAAGGTGAAGTAGAAAGTGGAGATGAAGCTTCTGATGATGATATTGATGACGGCGAGGATGGTGCTGATGCATATGCTGAGCGTGCACCCACTATTATCGTATCTTCACGTGTACTTAGTGTGCAACCGGTTGAGGAATCCCAACGTTGCAACTTGTTCCAAACAAAAGCTCTAGTTGGACCAAACAAAGCTTACAAGGTAATTATTGATGGAGGTAGCTGCAGAAATCTTGCAAGTAAGGAACTATGTGCCAAACTGAATTTGACATACTTACCTCATCCCAAGCCATACTACATACAATGGTTGAGCAACAATGGTGAGATGAAGGTAAATCATAAGGTACGTGTAAATTTTCAAATAGGGCCATACAAAGATTCTATTGATTTTGATGTGGTTCCTGTGACTGTTTGTCACCTACTATTGGGTCGGCCTTGGCTCTATGATCACCATGTGCAACACAATGGCCGAGCCAATACATATCACTTAGAATTCAAAGGAAAGAAGATTACTATGTAGCCAATGACACCACAAGAAATTGTGAATGATTCTCGCCAGAAGATAGAGGTGAACTTGAAGGAAGATACTACCACTCGGCGAGACTGTGTAACAACTGTTCCTAATGTAATTGAGCCTAAATTGAGTGATATAACGAAAAGTGAGAGAGTGCCTGGGTTATTGATACTAGCCACCAAGGATGATATGAGAGAGTTTCGTGAGGATCCTACAGCCATGCCACTTGTGCTCATGTATAAGGGCGAGGTATTGGTTTCTAACGACATGACCCCTATTTCTCTTGGTGTCTCTTCTGTTTTGCAGGACTTTGGGGATGTGTTTCCAGAAGACGTACCCGCAGGTTTGCCTCCATTGCGTGGTATAAGACATCAAGTGGACCTGATTCCTAGTGCCACACTTCCCAACCGTGCACCTTACAGGACTAATCCCGAAGAAACTAAGGAAATTCAGAAGCAAGTACAAGCGTTGCTGGATAAAGGGTACATTCGTGTCTCTCTTAGCCCTTGTGCTGTTCCTGTTATTTTAGTTCCTAAGAAAGATGGTACATGGCGCATGTGTGTTGATTGTAGAGCGATTAATAACATCACTATTCGATATCGGCATCCTATTCCACGCTTAGAGGATATGCTAGATGAATTGAGTGGTGCTGCTGTTTTCTCTAAAATTGACTTGCGTAGTGGTTATCATCAAATTAGGATGAAAGAAGGGGATGAATGGAAAACTACTTTCAAAACTAAATTCGGTTTGTATGAGTGGTTAGTTATGCCGTTTGGTCTTACTAATGCACCTAGTACTTTCATGCATTTGATGAATAATGTTTTGAGAGAGTTTATTGGTCGTTTCGTGGTTGTTTACTTTGATGATATACTCATATATGTCCACACCGAATCTGAACATTGCACTCATATTAGACAAGTTTTACAAGTGTTACGTGATAATAAACTGTATGCTAATCTTGAGAAGTGTACATTTGCAAAAGATAAGGTCATATTCCTAGGATTTGTTGTTTCTAAGCATGGAGTAGAGGTAGATCAATCTAAAATTGAATCAATTCAGAATTGGCCTACTCCAATGAATGTTAGTCAAGTGCGTAGTTTCCACGGTCTCGCTGGTTTCTATAGGCGCTTTGTGAAAGATTTTAGCACCATTGCTGCACCATTAAATGATTTGACAAAGAAAGGTGTTCCTTTTGTATGGGGCGCGGCCCAAGACATTGCATTTGATATAAAACGTTTGCTTACTTCTGCAACATTACTTGCATTACCTGATTTTTTGAAGCAATTTGAAGTTGAATGTGATGCTAGTGGTATAGGCATAGGTGGCGTTTTGATGCAAGAGGGTCGGCCTATAGCTTATTTTTCTGAGAAATTGACTGGTGCTCGTTTGAATTATTCTATCTATGATAAAGAATTGTATGCACTTGTTAGAGTACTTGAGGTTTGGCAACATTATTTGTGGCCAAAGGAATTCATCATACATTATGATCATGAAGCATTGAAATACTTGAAAGCTCAATCAAATTTACATAGAAGATTAGCTAAATGGGTTGAGTTCATTGAGTCTTTTCCTGACATCATTAATTATAAGAAGGGAAAAGAGAATGTTGTTACTGATGCTCTATCTAGGAAGAACATGCTATTAACCAATCTTGATGTTAAAATTCCTAGATTAGAAGCTATTTGTGCACTTTATGCAACAGACCATGATTTTGCTAAACCATATCGTTTGTGTGCTCTTAGAAACGCATGGGATAAGTATCATATACATGATGGATATTTGTTTCGAGCTAACAAACTATGTATTTCAGAATCGTCGTTGCGTTTGTTCTTAGTGCAGGAATCACATGCTGGTGGTTTGATGGGTCACTTTGGGCGTGAGAAGACGTTGCTCATGCTTGCTGATCACTTTTATTGGCCCAAGATGAGGCGTGATGTGTACAGATTTGTGAGCCGATGTATTACATGCCACAAGTCGAAATCTAAGCTGAAGCCTCACGGTTTGTATACACCTCTCTCTGCACCGACTACTCCATGGGAAGACATTAGTATGGATTTTGTGCTAGGTCTACCTAAAACTCAGAGAGGTCATGATTCTATATTTGTGGTAGTGGATAGGTTCTCTAAGATATCTCATTTTATTGCCTGCCACAAAAGCGACGATGCGTCGCATGTTGCTAACCTGTTTTTCAGGGACATCGTGAGATTACATGGAGTACCGAAAACGATTGTTTCTGACCGTGATGTGAAGTTCATGAGCTACTTTTGGAAGACCTTATGGGGGAAGCTGCTGTTCAGTACTACATGTCATCCCCAAACAGATGGTCAAACGGAGGTGGTGAATCGAACATTGTCACAACTGCTAAGGACCATGATTAAAAAGAATCTGCGGGAGTGGGAAGAGTGTTTGCCACATGTTGAGTTTGCTTACAACAAGGTTGTGCATTCAACTACTCAGCTTTGTCCTTTTGAGGTGGTGTATGGTTTCAAGCCATTAATGCCACTTGATATGTTGCCTCTGCCATTACATGAGAGAGTTGATATGGAGGCATCAAAACATGTTGATTATGTGAAGAAAATACATGAGAAGACTCGAGAGGCTATTGAGAAGAAAGGCAAGAACATTGTTGCTGCAAGGAATCAAGCAAGGAAAGAAGTGTTGTTCGAGCCTGGAGATATGGTTTGGGTGCATCTACGCAAAGATAGGTTCCCACTACTTCAAAAGTCAAAATTGAAGCCACGTGGTGCTAGTCCTTACAAGGTGTTAGCCAAGATTAATGATAATGCCTACTCGGTTGATATACCAATTGAGGAGTTTGGTGGAGTTAGCAACAGCTTCAATGTTGCTGATTTGTCACCATATGCTGGAGAAGACCTTGGAGCGTTGAGGTCGACGCCTTTTAAAGGGGGGAGATGATGAGGACATCCCTACAATTACACCTACCCCAGTGACTACTGAAGATGCTACAACTGTTGCAAGAAAGAATCAGTCCAATGAGATTAGAATTGGACCTATTACAAAAGCTCATGCTAAGCTACTTGAACAACAGGTGAATTTACTCCTAAACGAATCTGGTACTTTGATTGATGAGACCTTTATACTGCCTAAGTCTATGCATTTATGTATGATTAGGTTCATTGGAGAAACAAGCATGGTGCAAGGAGGAGAAGGGCTACAAGAGAAGCCCAACATGATGATCGCCCAAGGATGCGCGAGGGAGGAGCGGGAGGAAGGCGCAATACAAGCAAGGGAGATCATCAAAGAGAAGAAACGTTCAATTCGGACAGACAGAAGTCCTAAAATTGAAACGCGAGTGGATTCCTCATACGAACTCCAAATCAAGCAAATAAGCACTTGTTGGATAGATAATTCCAAGATCTTTCCAATGAGTACTTCCACGTCTAAAAAGACCCCGGATAATCCGGCCCCCACACCCCGGATAATCCGGCCCTGCTTTGGAGATCCTGCTAAGGACGTCGGCGAGACGTTCTGTGTCGGGCAGATATTTGACCGGACTTTTCCCCCAGAAAATCCGGCCTCCTGATAATCTGGCCCACCTAGACCGGATAATCCGTCCCTAAAAGTCTCCATCAGATCCGGACGGATCTGACTGTATCCGATACGTTTTCGTATCTCGTTTTTTGGACGTTCCGGCGGCCATATAAGCCTGGGAACGCCCTCTAGTTTAGGTGAGACCACGTTAAAACTATTTTAGAGTTGTTTCTTTCATAGAACCTCTGGAATTATCCTATGTTCGAATGTACCAACTATAATTGAGTGTGATCTGTTGTTCCATTAGGAATTAGTAGATTGCATACTACCGTTCGTGGTCATGGCTGCGTGCGCATGAGTGTGATGTTGTGAATATCCTACAAGGTTCGAGAGTTGTTGCATTGGCATCAGGGATCAAGCGGGAGAGTTCATAGCTACATGCTAGTTATCTATCATCCACCATCATCACCACCATCCGCTTACTGAGAAGATCGGGCCACCCATATTAGTATGTTTTACTCATGTTTCCAACTCCCTAAAACCAAATATTACCAAAGTGTCCATCATACCTACCTATTAGCATCATTTTCTACTTGTGTGCATATTCAATATGCCTTGTTTGAGAAAGTTAGTTAGTAAAGCTCTCACGAACTTGATGGCACACTTTACTTTCTTGCATTTAATAAACCTGAACCATTGCGTCCTTCTTTGTTGCGTATATGCTTGCGCTTTATAAGTTGAAGTTAGTAGAACCACGTATCATGGAGAACGCTTTCACATTGCATTGGTACTTAGTACCTCATTGATATCATGTTCTTTTGCTTATGGATCCCGGCGGTGTGAAATAAAAGTGGAACTTGTAAGATCATGGAATTTGTATGTATGTTAGAGAAACGCCTAGGACACTAGCATAAGCCATGCCTAATCATGGTGGAAACTTGCAGCATCACCATAATGAGCATTCTATGAAGCATCCTCAATAAAAATCTATGCACATAGTAAATAAAAAGATCACTGAGATGCTCATTGTCTGCTTTCCTTGTCATTTTGATTATGGGATAGCTCCTGTATCATGTGCAAGGGGTACCCCGTTGGCGGTACTCTATGATACGTATATACTTACAATGACAAGAGCTTACTCGTGACTGAAGTTCAGTAGCATGAGGATCGGTCTTCGTAAGTAAGGGGCATGAGACTTTGATTTATAACTTGTCAAGCATATCCTCTTAGTTGTGTCACTTTAACCTTAACCACATTAAAGATGCTTATGATAGGGGCAATGAGAGCTCAAAGCTAATGAGTACCATACTTTCAGCATTTGGAAGCCTTTCAAACTTTTCAAAACCTTTTTCATTTCCTTGTTGAGTCTCCACACATTCTATGAGCACTTTCTTGAGAGCATAGTGGCCATTCTTAGTTCTATGTGCATTGTCCCAAGACTTGTTGATTGATGCATACCTTGATATTGCTTGTTTTAAAATATTTGTATCTAGTCACTCTTGTAAACTTTGAAGGTGTCCTATGCATTTATGTTTGCTACTCTATGAGGGACAAGCTGAATGCCACTATGCTATGTTTTCTTTATGTGAAACAAACAAACGTCTTGCAAAGTGTTGTTATTCATGAATCTTTTGTTTGTGCCTTTTTATGTTGCATCATAGTTGCTATGTCTTATTGCTAGAACTTTGTCTTTCATGTTATGATTGAAGTACCATGATCCCAGCTTTGAATGTTTACAAATACTTTGGTCAATTCTTTGATGGTGCATGTCACCTCAAAAATTATTCTTTCTTTTTATCACTTACCTACTCGAGGACGAGCAGGAGTTAAGCTTGGGGATGTTGATACATTGCAAATGTATCTATAATTTTTGATGCTCCATGCTTGGTTTTATCCACTTTCTTGTGTTTTATCCACACTTTGGAGTACTTTTCATATGGTTTATTTGGACTTACCTATTAACAAGAGCCACAGTGCCAGCTGCATGTTTTCTGCTGTTTTTGGTTCCAGGAAAGTCAGAAAATGAATATTGTCGGAATTGGACGGGACAAAAGCCAAAGTGCCTATTTTTCCAGAAGACTCCAGGATCCATAATACGAGACAGAGGAGGGCTAGGGGCTGGCCACACCGCCCCCCCAGGCGCGGGCTGGGCCTGGCCGCGCCAGGGCATGGTGTGGTGGCCCCATGCACCCCCTCGGTCTCCCTCTTCGCCTATAAGAAGCCTTCTGACCTAAAAACTCCGGTGGGGGGGGGGGGGGGGGTTCGACGTTTTTCCAGAAGGAGTTCCGCTCCGCCGCCACCACCAGATTCCACGAAACAGCACCAGAAACTCTGTTCTGGCGCCCTGCCGGGATGGGGAATTAGAGGAGATCATCGCCATCATCATCACCACCGCTTCTCCATCGACCATCCATGTTTCCCCCATCTATGAGTGAGTAATCCCTCGCTGTAGGCTATGGGGATGGTAGGGATTGGATGAGATCGTTCATGTAATGCCATCAGATTGTTAGGGCATAGTGCCTAGTATCTTTATTAGTGCTTTATGACTGTGTTGCGACTTGTTGTTCTTAATTCTTGTCACTAGGGCCCGAGTGCCATGATTTCAGATCTGAACTTATTATTGATTCATTATGATAGTATTGTTCTTGGTATTATCTACAAGTTGTATACACATGTTGTTGTCCGGAACCTATGGCCCCGAAGTGACAAAAATCGGGATAACCGGAAGGGAAAGGCTTTGATGTGAGGATCACATGTGTTCACGGAGTGTTAATGCTTTGCTCTGGTACTCTATTAAAAGGAGCACCTTAATTGCCAGTAGTTCCCTAGAGGCCCCGCTGCAAACGGGCTGGCAAAACAAAAGATGTTGTGCAAGTTCTCATTGCGAGCACGTATGACTATATATGGAACACATGCCTAGGATTGTCTAGTACTTGTATGCTTTATCTTATTTATCTGCAATTGCCCTATGTTCTGATTGCTATGTGAATTGTCTTGTCCATGCAACGCCTGTCCATCCATCCCTATGCCTACCACACTCGAATCCCACTGTTTACTGCTTTTGTTACTACTGTCTTTGCTTTACTACAACTGTTACTTTACTATTCCTACTACAAAACTGTTGCTACTGATAAACTGCTGTGAGCAAGATTGTTTCCAGGTGCAGCTGAATTGACAACTCAGTTGTTAAGGCTTATAAATATTCTTTGGCTCCCCTTGTGTCGAATCAATAAATTGGGTTTCACTTCCCTCGAAAATACTGCGATACACCCCCTATACTTGTGGGTCATCAAAACCCTCTCGCTTTATCTTTTATCCTACATCCACCGGATGCCACAAAGACTGTCAGGATCTTTTGTAATTATTCTATTCAAAGTTTTGGGGTGCTATCCTTAATCTATCTTATGAATCTTTTATCTGTCTCCGTGATTTTCATTCATATCTTTTCCGAAGGCTTGGGAATTTTGACACAATGACAACATCATCATGTTTATCTACTTTGGATCCGACTAAGTGTTTGCATCATATATTTGTCTTCATACGGAGCATCATGAATTCTACTTGTCAAGGTCTTCAGTCTAAATTCCGAGAGTTGGGTTACACGATTTGCTATTCATGTACGGAGTAATGCTTTGAGTGCGAGATGGAGTCATGACCATACCACTACACTTATCATTCGCTTTGGTTACATTGAATTGGTGGATTAATCTAATTTCACTCATTCCACGGAAGTTAGAAGTGGCCTTTATCTCTTGAGACTTTTACCCCGTCCTTGTTTTTTTGGAGAGTTCTCTCAAAGAACGTAATCAATAACCTCTTGTTGGTGGTATCGTCTATTTCTATATGGAGAAAATATTCAATGATCTAGTGGAAACGAATGCAAAATGTTCCCTTCTTTCTACTGGAGCTCGACATCGTCAAACAATATGGATGAAAGATATCTGACTTCAATTGTCAAATCCTTTTTCTCTTGGTAAAGCAAATTATGGTCGATGCCATCAATCGCAAAATCTATTGCAATAACCTCTAGATATTCAATAGTCAATTCTTCTCAAGATTCCACCACAAACTTGTGTCACCTTCTTCTCTTGAAGATAAATCTGCTCACCTCAATTGCGTGATCCTTTGGTCCTTACCAGCACAAGAAGAATCTAATCCGAGAAGTCCTCAATTCTAATCTTATTTCGTTGATATCAACGAACTCTATTGTTTGAAGGAAATATTGTTTTTAAACTTGGTTGATAACTTCTCCAAGTCATTCTTTTCTTCCAGCAAAAGAATTACCTTCGCTTGCATCTTTCGATCTTTAATCCTATCAATGTGTCTTAGCCTTTGTATTCAAGTAAGAAGTTTGTCTCTCCCGAATCTCTTCTTGTCCTTTGTTTCTAAGAAGCAAAACTCAAGAATCACAACAAGTTTGTCAAGTTTTGGAAGGTGCAGTGGTCGCAACATTCCGCTGATGAAGCAACTGGGGAACATGAGGATCACCTTCGTTCTGAACACCCACCACTCTTGTGTCTTCTTGTTTTTCCTAGGAATCTCGGGGTGAGAATCTTGTTAAGTGGGGGAGAGTTGTAGCATCCCAATTGTCTAACATTGTAATGCTACATGGTTTATTATATATAATGCTACTTCCTACATATAATTATTGCATCATCATAAAATCATGCTTATGTCACCATGCCACATTGCATTTGAGTATCATATTAAAACCCCTTTTATTTGGTTCTTTCCTCATATGCATTTGTTTTATTAATTGTATTTGCCTCTTGATATATTGTATTTGCTTATTGATATAATGCTCGATGCCCTAGTTGAGTTGGGGGCATATCTATTCTAATTCCACCATCTTTCTTTGTTGCCATCTAAATTCCACCATCCCAAGTAATATGAGCAATTGAATTTTTTGTTGGCATTTAATTATAGATCATAAACATTTGGGTATGGATCTAATTCTATTCTACATGCTTCCATTCTTGTTACCTTGTTATTTTCACAATATTGGCTATGGAAGCCTACATGGTCACCTTGCATGCTATGTAGTAGTTGGGGCCAAATTCATTTCACCCATGGTTTTCCTATTTTTGTGAGCTTATTTGATGCCATGAGGCCATAATAAATCATAGTGGAAAATACACACTATATGGGTCTCATAATTCAAATAGAGCCTCCCTCCCATCTTCTTCCTCCCCAAGAAGGCCATGGCCACCCCTTAGTAAAAACCCTTGCTAGATTCTGCCTTTTACAAGATCTACATGCGCTGGTGCTCCCCAAGGCCAACCTGGAGCATCGTCGTGGTCCTCTGCTTCCTCTTCGACAACCGTGCCGGTGCCCGACGCTGAAGCTCACCGGAGTGACGCTAGCACCGCCGTGCACCTCAGCTAGCAGGAGGGTCCAGACCCTCTACCTCCATCACGACCGTCGTCTCCCCAAGCTCCAGCGACCATGCTGTCGTGTTTTGGTGAGCCTATCCTACCTCACAGACATGGATGCCTCCTTCCTCCCTTCCCATAGCTCGTCGTCCTTATGTCGAATGGCCTGTGTGGGCTGCTGCTCGCCACCGTTACCCGCGGAGACCACCTCGTTGCCGTACACCCCGCATGCTCCCACAAGTGCGTGGAGCTGGGCCTCCACCCCGCTGACTCCATAGACATCCTTCCTAGCCCCTGCGTCGACCCCGCCGTTCACGCGCTCACCACCCGTGGCAGCAGCCGCTCACCGAACTCGTGACAGTCGCAACATGCACCTGTAGACCAACCTCCTTGCCCTCTGTTCTTCGGAGTTTTCTGAGCGGTGCGGTTCACCTCCAGAAAAACTACCTGGACGATACCTGAGGCCTGTAGAACCCTCTCCATCTTTTTCTTTTCCATCTTGCTTGTTTTTGCAGCAGTTTCGTCGCCGCCGTCCACCGAAATCATACCGATCTACTAGAGCTCTAAAATCTGTTCGTCAGTTTTGAAAGTTTTAGTTCGTGTTTTCTTCCTCTGTTCACCATCCGTTTCTAGCACACACCGACATCCTACGGAGAAACCGTAGAGATCAAAGTTGTATTCCTTGTTTCCCACTACAAACTTGGTTGTTGTAGTGGCTTCAAATTCTGCACCGATCGCTCGCCATCTTCATCTATAGATCAAACCAGCTAGCAGTTTTCGCGTGTTAAACTTCCAGTGCATTCTAGGTAGCTTTTGTAAAAGCAACCTTGACCTTTCTAAAACATCAACCCGTGGTCCTCAATCATCCACGTGTCAACCCCGAACCGGCCACACGTGTAGTGGCCCCACATCGCCCCGTGGGTTCACCCGTCATCGGCTATGGGTAGAACCTAGCTCGATGCAAAAAACCCAAGATGTTTTCTAATTCAAATAAAAACTTCACGAAAATGATTAAAAACTAATTTTCATATTTTATTGAAATAATTTGAATTTGAAGAAACTTTCAAAACAAAAAGTGGATCATTTTTGAATATCAATTCAGATATATTTTCTGTAAATTCGAGAGTTGACCCTACCTAGTAAAACCTATGACGTTTTGTCCTTTTTGAATTAATTTGCAATTAATAATAGTTTTAAATTCATATTTTCAAATAATACAAATGATATATGTTTTCTAATCAAAAAAATGCTAGGAATATGAATATGCTATTCAAAATAATTTCTAGGCATTTTGGTTTTTTTGAATTATTAAATACCATTAGATGCCTATTTCTTGATAAATCTATAAGTTTTAAACTGTAATTCCGAATTCGATAAAGGATATGTCTAAATCAATCAGCACGACGATCCCTTTCTAATTATGCATTTCACGATATTAATTGAAGAATGCGTCATATAAATATAGAGTATACAACAAGGTTTATGGGAGTAAAACATGACTAAATAATTAATAAAAATGCTTTATTCTGGTTCCTACACCTCACCCATGCTATTCTATGTTATACCATGCCATTGTGCATCGTTCCATCATGGCATGTCTTGTTTTGCTTGTTGCATATATTTGATATGATTGCACATTTTATTTATTATGGACCTTTTGTGTGTTTCGTTTTAATTCTGGATAGATGCCGAGCAAGGGAGTTATCAGGAGACCCAAGAGTACTATCCGGGTCCCAATTATCCCACTGCTGAGCTTACAGGCAAGCATTTCCCCATGCTTGCACTACATATAGCACCTATGCCTCCATCTTTATTCTTGCATCATTGTGTGGTGATTCGAATTAAATTGCAATCCCAAGTACTACACAACCTTTACTTTTAAACCCCACTGAAGCTTGTACCTTCATCCTATCAGAACTTACTACAAGAGTTGTTTGAGCCATGCGAGTTGTAGAATTGCATATGTATAATTTGTGTGAGTTTGTTGTGGATAACGATATACCTAAACAACTTAAACTATGTAGTAATGGGATAACTAAAGAAATAGGCACCAGTGAGCAATAGCTGATATTTCATTTTTAACCACTTACTTGTGTCCCGTAGGACCCGAGCACTTGATTATTGTTCCTTGACTATCACACTATACGCATGTGGGACCATGAATCCCCTTCGCCTGAGCTTGATTCACATCTTATTTTTTGGGGCCCCAATTAGTTTGGGTCTTTACTATTATCATGTACTTATGCCATGCTTTACTGCATTATTTACTACTATTGCACGTGGACTGTTTACCTGTACTATTTTGGAACATGGAATGTTTTCGTGGTATCGATAAGCCCAGTCACACTTTCGGCTTCCCAGTTGTTCACAGCCATTGGCACAAACCCTGGGTCCATCTCGAAGCCCGACCAACTTTGTTGCAGGTAGCTTAGTGGGGTGGCCCTCTGAAATCATTTCTGAATCTTGTGAATGCTTTGTCGTGATGCGTCGTTGCTTTTCATTTGGTTTTTCCCGGGGTTGATAGTGCGTGTATTGCTATTTGTGTACTCATGTAGGGTAAATCTTTCTGAAAAGACATGTCCGCGGTTATGGATGACTTGGAGTATAGTTTCTCGATCATAGATAACAATAATTAAAGTACCATGTTTAACTTGACTAAACATGACTAGTAATTAGTACAATACTCATGGAATGGATAATAAAATTGCCAACGGATGGGTTATTCTTTCGTCTTCTCGTTTGGTAAGCGAGAAGGAGGATGAGATATATTTACTTAATGTTGCTTATATAACTGTTGGTTTCTAATTAACGAGGATCCGTCTATCTTTGGTTAGGTGGATGTTGTAGCATGTCTCTATAGAAATGTTTAGCTGTTTATCTGCAACAATTGCGTCACCCCCAGGTTATCCCTTTAGATGCATAAAGACTTCCTAAGTACCCCTAGGGTGTCACACCAATTATTGATCAGATTTTCAGGTATATCCGCATGGTGGTTACTATATCAATGAGGTCGATGATGGAGACAGCGACCCTCTTGCGTAGAGATTCCAGGGATGGAGATATCTCAGACTTGTGGGCGGGAATGTGCTTATTTCTATGGCATATTATGCCGATTTGATTCTTAATCCATACTCAGGTCTGTGTTTTCTGCTTCCACTTGATGTTCTGATGAGTGATGTGTGAGGATATAATCCTAAAATATTAGGGATGTCTATTTTTATGCCCTTGGTTCCTTAGTTGTACTCACTTTTCCTCAGCCGCTTAACTTTTTCTCACTTTTGCCTATCTCCTTATACGAAACTCTCACACGGTCTGAAACTCATTGTTCGTCAGCCTTGCCGTTATGTGGTAACAAGTGGGGCCACGTTCAATCGGGTCCCGTAGTGGACCCTTGCCATTACATGCTGACAAGTGGGGCCGCATTCTGTCGGGTCCCGTAGTGGACACTTGCCATTACATGCTGACAAATGGGGCCGCGTTCAGTTGGTTCCCATAGTGGACACATCTCTCCACTTATCCAGATCAGCATGGGACCCACAGCTTATCCATGTGAGCGCCGGACCCACAGCTTACCTAGGTTGGCATTGTAAGATGGGACCCCAAGCCAGCTCCACGCCCGCGCCCGTGCTGTTGCCTCCCCTTTCTTCTTCTTCTCCGACGACAACGACCATTTGTCTGGCTTCACTTCGGCCTCCCGTTCATCCTGGACACAGTATGGTGCTGTCATGTTGACCCGTATGAAGGATATCAATGGCAACGACACGCACGGAAGGTTAGATCTTGCACCAAAATGTTTCGATTAGACAAGGGCGCTTGGTGTGGACAATCAATTGACGCAACTTGGGAGCTCAATTGGGGCGCACGCTTGCTGTTGAGAATGCGGCTAGCAAGTCGTTACGATGATTCAACTGGTTTATCCAGTTAATGTCTCGTTTGCAATCAAGTGAATCTATGGGGTGAAAGTCAAACTTTGAGATCTAGGGAGATGGATGTATAAGAAATAATAAAATGACACGACTCTTGAACACTTTCAAATTAAAAAAATTATACAACTCTTAATGTAAAAGACTATTTATAATCGACACAAATATTGAACACTTTGAAATTACAATTTGGACATGATAATGTTGTCCTAAGAAAATCTTGAGAGTTTACAATTTTTAGAGTGTGAAAAGTGATCCCTAAACTAAAATCTTTATGGCTCGTGCATATACAAAAATTATACACCTTCGAACACTGTGAAAGCGCCTTAGGACATGATAATGTTGTGCTAGGAAAATCTTGAGAGTTTATCATTTTCATAGTGACATGGGCATACCCTGCAGGTACTCGTGATCAGCATATACGGTTCAACCCAGGAGTTTTCCATGATGCTACTAAGGCCCAGTCAAGATTCGGATGGCCCAAGAGGTGACGACTCCTTGAGGAACATGGCAAAGAACAAGATATAAGTTCAAAGGGAAAACCCTAATCTATAACCGACTGGGTCTTCTATCCGGAGACCTAGCCTCCTTATAAAGGCTAGGAGGGGCAGCGAGGAGGATATTGGCAACCCTAATTTCCACACCATGGCTAGATTGCATCTACGCACCCTTGTAACTTTCGACTCGTCGATTATCGCAAGAGTAGACAAGCAGGAGTAGGGTCCTCTACGAGGCATGAACTTGGGTAAACCTTTGTGTCCCCCTATGTGCTTGTTTTCTAGTCGATCTACGCCTCTAGCACTCCCTAATCCCTTGAGCTTAAGTCCATCAATGATGGGCATTGATGAGTTAACCCCTCGTCAATTGGCACCATCTGTGGGAAATGGGAGTGCTGATGTTACGGCTTCCTCGGCCCCATCAACCGTGATCTACAACACTGAAGCAGCAGAGAATCGCCTCCTCTTCGGCACCTTCGACTTCACCGTCCACTCGCTAGCAACTAGCTAGGTCTTCGAGTCCGTGGACGACGGAATCGGTATGACGATCGGAAGCCTACGCTTATAGGTCAGCCAGGTTGGGACGCTACACTTCCTTGACCAGCCGGAAGCCCCTTCGATTGGCCTGGCTTCGTGGTTCCCACTGCTTATCAGCACCCTAAGCGATCCCTCGGCTTCCTCCTATGACATAGATAGCAAAAATAGTTGTGAGTCTGTTCTAAGCGGTCTGGCGCCGCAAGATGACATATGCGTCTCTGGATCTGAAAGTTGTGGAAGTAGCAGCTTCCCCAACCACTATATGTGTGTCGTCATAATCAACGGTGCTCCCTTTGACAATGACCCTCTAGTCGACAACGGCTTCCGGGGCAACAACAGCGCACCGATTCCGTCGAACCCCAACAACAATGGTGAGCGCACCAATGGAGGAACCGAACGCCCTTAGATCCACCTCAACGCCGTGGAGTGGGTCTGATGCAGGGAGGCCTTGTAGGACAACCCCTACTAATGAACTCATCACAGTAGATGATGATGGGTTACCACTCGCTGCTCATCCAAGAGTACAACCGCCAGCAGGCGGTGAACACGCATCTCAAAGAACGTAGGAGAGCTGCGGATGAGTCGAGTGCCCGTCATGCAGTGCTCTCATCTATTGGTGGGTCGTCCTCTAAGGGTAACAACCCCACGGCACCCAAGAGACGTTCCCGCATGGACCACCTAACCGACAAGGAGCGGGAAGACACTACTCGCTTCCTCGACTTCTCGTTGCTGTCGGTAGATTCACGGGGTAACATGACCCCAAAGACGCCGCATGCAGCAGTAATGGCGACTACCATGTACCTACTCAATAACCAACCGCCAGCTGGATATCCACGATCTGCCATGCACCGGTCTAGAATCGTTGGGCTTGGGCTGGTCGAAGCTGCACTCACCAAAGACCTGATGGCGGAGCCAAAGATGTCAAAGAATAAAGCTCCGCCTAGGTACTAATCGCTTTCCTCCAGCGAGGACGAGCACGATCTGTTGTGGTGATGCCGCTCACGTCGCCACGATCGCAACTACAACGCGCGTGATAACATCACACAGTGCAAGGTCGACAAGATGTACGCAAAACGTGCCTACTCAACAGAGTTAGAAGATGATGGGATAGAGCTCTGTGGCGCCAGCTGCTTCAGCAGAGCCATACAGCATAAGCTAGTTCCTAAATGGTTTAAACTCCCTTTGGAGAATCCGAAATTCGATGGCCTACAGGACCCGAAGGTCTGGCTAGATGATCACATCTCGTCAGTCAATCTCCACGGCAGAAAACAAGTGCCTCTAGCTGTAGCTATAGGATGCTGCTCGCGCATGGCTCAACCATGTGCCTCCCGGATCGGTTCATAGCTGGGAGGAGCTAGTTTATAGCTTTGTCCGAAACTTCAAGGGAACCTACAAGCAACCCATGTGAATCAAAGAGCTCAGGGCCTTCTATCAAAGGTCGGGTGACTCACTTCGCTCCTACATCCAAAGGTGGTCCATAATCAAGAATTCAGCTGAGGACATCTCTGAGGATCGCACAATCGATGCGTTCAACGGTTGTGTACGCCGTAGAGAACTCAAGGAGTAATTGGGTCGCACGAAGCCCAAAACCATCGATCACCTGATGGAGATCGCGAATCGGTGGGTGGATGGCGAAGACTCGCTGTACAACGTCAACCACCGCTCAGACGATGAGGACAATGTCGGCCGCAGACGCGACCGTCGAGGAAAACGCCAAACATGCGGCTACGAGGAACGCAAAGAAGTCGACATGGTCATGGCTGGTTATGCCAACAAGCACGACAACGGAAACCGCAGCAACGGCAGCTACCGTGACAACGGAAAAAGCGCATAAGTGTGGCAACGCCGCACCAGAGATGAAGCATCTGGAATGTCCATCCAGGAAAAATTTTCTGGCCCGTGCAACATCCACTACTACATCGACAAGCATGACGACAAGAAGAAATCCAGTCACCTCCTCAAGGACTGCCATGAGTTCCTGAAGCTCCATGAAGGCCTTGTCCAGATGAATCGTGATGGGATAAATTAGGGGTATGGAGCTGCCCTAGGAGCAATCGCCCACGGAGCACCACCACTACCGCCCGGATGACCCGCGCAGCCTGCGGCTGCGCCAGTACAAAACAACAGAGGCAAACGGTACCCACCTCTGCTCAGAAACATGGGCATGATCTAGAAAGGGCGCCCCTCAAACAGGGTGCAAAAGTCAATCACTCGACAAATCAATCTGGCCATACACTCCCCATCACCAATCCTTGAGTGCCTCAGTGGATCAGAGAGTTGCATTACCTTCGACAGGAAGGACCACCCGCATAGCGTCCCTCGCCCAGGCCACGCGCCCCTAGTGCTCGAGGCCCAAATTGGTGGCTTTGAGATGAGTCGTGTCTTCATGGATGGCGGCAGCGGGATCAACCTAATGTTCGCTAGCACCATGTGTGCCATGTGGATCCACATCTCCTGCCTTGAAGCATCCGAGACAACCTTCCATGACGTCGTCCCAAGAAAGGGTGTCTACCCCTTGGGGAAAATAAACTTGGGCATAATCTTTGGCACGCCCTCCAACTTCCGACGGGAACTTGGGCATAATATTCGGCATGCCCTCGCAGTACCACACTATCCTCGGGCATGTACCATTCACAAGGTTCATGGTTGTACCGCACTATAGATACTTGCAGTTGAAGAGGCCAGGGCCTAACGGTGTCATCACCATCAAAGGGAGGTTCGAAAAGTCAGACAGCTACGACAGGGAATTCAAAAGAATCTCCTAGTCCTTCAGCATGCAAGAGGAGCTGGAAAGGATCAAGGAGTCAACGGACAACAGTCTTCCACCTGTGAGCAAGCCAAACGCACCCAACCAGTCCTGCGACTCGTCGGTGAACACCGAGGTGGTCCAGGTCCACCCAATAGACCTGACCAAGACAACCCTCATCACCAACAACTTGAGTTCCGCACAGGAACTCGTGCTCGTCGAATTCCTCCGTGAGTGCTAGGACATCTTCGCCTGGTGTCCTGCGGACATGCCAAGAGTTCCCAGGGTATTCACCGAGCATGCCCTCAACGTGAATCCAGACGCCAGACCAGTTAAGCAGTCGATGCATCGACTGTCAGAGCCAAGAGCTAAAGCGGTGGACATGGAAGTTGACTCCTCGACTCCGATTTCATACGACAGATCAAGGAAAGCACCTGCGTGGCTAATCCCGTGCTTGTTCCAAAGAAGGACACGGAGCTCCTACAAATGTGCGTGGACTTCACCGTCCTCAAAAAACATTGTTCTAAGGACCACTTCCCATTACCATGGACCGATCAAATCATCGACTCCACCACGGGATGTGAGTGCCTTTTTTCCTCGACGCCTACTCAGGCTATCATTATGCCCTTTGGCGTCTACTGCTACACCACAATGCCCTTCAGGATGTAGAACGTAGGAGCCACCTACCAGCGATGTATGCAAGCTTGCCTGAAGAGCCAGCTTGGTCGAAACATCCAAGTATACGTTGATGATATCATCGTCAAGGCGCATGCAGAGGACATGCTCATCGACGATCTCCACGAGACCTTCGACAACCTCGATCGCTATCGAATCAAGCTGAATCCAGATAAGTGAGCCTTCGGCGTGCCATCTGGGAAGTTACTCGGATACCTCATATCCGCTCGGGTAATCGAGGCCAACCCAAAGAAAATCAAGGCCATACTGGCCATGGAGAAGCCGAAGAACATCAAAGGCGTCCAGCAGCTAGCTGGGTGAATCATGGTGCTCAGTCAATTCATCAGTCGAATGGGCGAAAAGGCGCTACCATTCTACCAAATCGTCCGCAAGGCCAAGAATTTTGAGTGGACGCATGAAGCACAAGAGGCATTCGAATACCTCAAACGCCTTCTCTCCACATCGCCTGTCTTGGTGACTCCTAACAAAAAGAAACAACTCTTGCTCAATATAGCCGCCACCAACTAGGTGGTTAGTAAAGTGCTGGTAGTGGAACAAGCCGAAAAAGGCAAAATACACGGAGTGCAAAGCCAAGTGTATTACCTCAGCGAGGTACTCACATCAACATAACAGCGGTACCCGCATTATCAGAAGCTGGCTTACGGTGTCTTCATGACAGCGCGGCGAATGCGCCACTACTTCCAGGAGTACCCTATAGTCGTGGTAAACAACGCACCACTAAGCCACATCCTCAACAACCCTGACGCCGCGGGTCAAGTCGCCCTTTGGTGTATCGAGTTGTGTCCACGGGACATCACGTACGAGCGAAAAATGGCTATAAAGTCACAAGTCCTACCAGACTTTCTAGTCCACTAGATGGAGAATCAGCTGCCAGACACACCCAACATGACCAATCTTTGGACAATGCACTTCGACGGGTCCAAGCGCAAGGAAGGAGCTGGCGCAGGCGTCATCCTAATGTCCCTCCTAGGCGACAAGATGTGGTACGTCCTACGAATGAAGTTTCGTGCATCCAACAACGAAGCAGAGTACGAGGCGCTGCTCCACGGAATGTGGATGGCCAAGGCCTATGGCGCCCCACGACTAATCATCTATGGCGACTAAAACCTCATGGTGCAACAAACCATGAACTCGTGCAACGCACTGAGCGACAACATGGTCACGTACCGCGACCTGTACAATGCACTCGAAGGATACTTCGATGGCTATGAACTGTGGCATGTCGGCCGCGAAAGCATTGAGGAGGCTGACACACTCGCCAACATAGGCTCCACCTGCGCCCCAGTGACACTAGGCATCTTCCTCGAGCAGATCTGCGAACACTCCATCAAGCCCAAGAATCTCGTAGAACCACTCGATGTCGCAACACACTCGGGGGCTGCACCATCGGAGGAAGCCAAAGAATACAACGACGTAGAGCAAGGGCACGCACTCGAGGGACCAATGGAGGTCATCCTCATCGAGCCATCCTGGACGTAGCCGTATGTCACATATCTGCTCAGAAAGAGGCTACCGGATAACCTGACGGACGCACGACACATCACCCGCTGCTCTAAGGCCTTCAATGTAATCAACGACAAGATATACAAGTGAAGCATCACATGCTTCCTGCAAAGGTGCGTTGATGTGTCCAAAATTGAAGCATATTTACCTCTTGTTTTTGCATAAATAGAGTAGGTATATCACTGCGCCTACGCGCGCTATTTCGTTCTTGTTTCAGTAGGATCCCAAATCATGAAGTCATATGTGAACATATCAATTAGAGCTGTCTTATTGTGTAATTATATGATATTTCTAAGTGATAAAAATCATTTTATGAATCTACCTTCGAACCTGGAAGAATAACAAACAAGGAGGAGGCATCAGTACTAATAACGACCACTGGTACGGGCGGAGCCCGCCCGTACCGTCCGCCCGTACCAAGTGCCATCATGACCGCCTCATCAAATAGTTTCTCCTGGCAAAGACGAGAGAGAGATCCGACATTCACAGCCACCAGAAACCATGAAACACCACATCCGAGAGGTATCTGAAGGAGGAACTTGGTTGTGGTAAAATACCGGCTGCTTCACGGATCATTGGAGGACAATGCATCATCACCTTCATCATCAACCGTTGCATCTTCATCTCCACCATTACTCCATCTTTCATCTATTAGATCTCTTTGGAATTCCAGATCCAATTGTGGTTTGCATTAGATCTACCACCATACTTTAATCCATCCATTTTATTATGATGATGTTGTTGATTGCTTCCATGAGTGAGTAGTTCCTTTGTTCTTGGGGAGATGGAGAAACCCTAGAACCACTATGAACTTGTAATGAAGATGGTCTATTCTTGTGTCCATATGACTTGCTTGTCTATGATATAATTATAACTTGTGTTTGATTTCTCTTTTTAGATGATATGTGAAGTCGACCACATATCATTTGCCTTCGGGATTAAAGGGAGGAAGAAACCATTTGGACGTGTTGTGGAAGCGTACCTGGAGTGCCCGTGAAAAATTGGCACTGGCTTGTAACCTGCACGGTCAAAGGGGGATTAAGAGGGACCCTCTAAGCTAATTACGATATCCATGGGGAAACCCTTAATTGTGGTGGACTATACAGGTGATTGCTCTCATGCATTGCAGTGGTTATTTAGAGGTGACCTCACACTTGGCTCAACAAAGTGGCTTCCTACGAGCCTTGTCGTGAACATCTTATTATGGGGCTCTCTCCACACATATCATGACACAAGAAGTATGTTATCTTGATTACATATAATAATAGTACTATGCTAGTGGTATATCCTACTTCCCGAGAACGTTTTACCCTATTGAATCCAACCACGCTTTCATACAATCTCGTTACTTGTTTTATTTATTTTAATTGTTTTAATTACTTTTTTTGCAAACAACCATAAACAATTCAAACACCGTTTACTTGAGATCAAAGACAACTTACAAGTATTCTCTGGTACATAGTAACGAGGGGCATAAAGAACTTAACCAATAGCTCACTGTGCGTTTGATATCTTTACTTCAAAACTAGCTACAATTGGTCTGTGTACTTGCAGTCATCATGCATCACCAATGGCGACGGGTAAGGAATCCTCCTCGAGATACACGAAGGCACCTGCGGGCATCACGCCGACAGCCGCGCCCTTGTCACCAAGGCTCTACGAGCAGGATTCTACTGGCCAACTGAAGTGCGCGATGCAAAGGACATCGTCCAAAGGTGAAACACTTGCTAATGATTCGTGGATAAACCACACGCACTAGGTGTGGAACTCATGCCCATACCTGTGGCTTGGCCGTTCGCACAACGGGGACTCAACATGGTCGGCAAGCTACCAAAATCATCACCGGGAGGTTACACCTTCCTCCTTGTCGCAGTCGACAAGTTCATGAAGTGGGTTGAAGCCATGCCAGTCAACAATCAAACAGGCGCCACTGCTATTAAGTTCTCCAAATCCATCGTCTTCAGGTTCGGAGTACCTCACTACATCATCACTGACAACGGGACAAACTTCACCTCGAAGGAGTTCAAGGAGTTTTGCGAAGTCATAGGGATCAACATCAGCTACGCCTCTGTGGCATACCCGCAGACCAATAGTCAATTCGAAAAGGCCAACGGCCTCGTCTGCAACGGCATCAAGAAAAGACGATGGGGATATGCCAACCGGGGTGTACCCAGCAGGATGTTTCGATTGGCCCAAGCTCAAATAGAATGGGCCTGCAGGATGGTGACTATAAAATGACTGAAGGAGAAGCCCGACGACTGGAAGCTCAAGGCCCATAAGCGTAGATAGGCCCAATCGGATTAGGTCAAATCCCCGAGTCCCTAACTGACTCGGTTGTAATCCTGTAAACCCTAGCATGGTACCCCTATATAAACATCCCTAGAGCACGCTCTGTGACTTATGTTCCAACATACACCCCATCCAAGCGACTCGCTGCCTAGCCACCGAGATCGCCACCCTTGTAACACACACAAGAGAATACAATCGAGCAGGAGTAGGTATTTACCCTATGGGGGGCTGAACCTGGGTAAATCCCTATGTCTTTGTCCCCAATCTCGCACCGCATATGGTGACTCGCTATTGCCCCAAAACCTTCCAATCGCTACCCCTGGTAGCATCTGCCATGGCCATTCCCACGATAGTGGCACCCACCGTGTGGGTCAAGCCTGAGATCTCGGCGATACCATACTCTTTGGTCGATCGGCCGATCGCTACCGGTCGCATGGTCACCACCAGTGGGTTCCTCGGGATCTTGTGGAGTAGCTACATCCCTGCATCGCGCCCGGTCACCCACGCCGCGGTGATGCCGGTCGGCTCCATCAACCTCTTCGTCGGGTTCACCGATGTTGTCGACCCGATAATGGTGATTGGAGGATCATCCCCACGCGATCGGATCTCAGAGGAGTAGGTCCGATCCATCACCCTCCTCGCCTCCGAGTATGACTCGGCCGCCACCGACACGGCCGAGAGCGATGCAGCCCTGTGATGACCCACAAGTATATGGGGGTGTATCGTAGTATTTTCGATAAGTAAGAGTGTCGAACCCAATGAGGAGAAGAAGGTGCTGGCTAGTGGTATGGATCAGGAATTTTCTGCAAATACTTAGCAAACGGATTTTTAGGGGTTTTTGATAAAGCAAGTAAAAAAATACGAGTAAATAAAAGACAGTAGGAATAAATGCAGCAAGTGGCCCAATCCTTTATGCAGCAAAGGACAAACCTGTTGTATTTCTATAGATGACCAAACGTTCTCGAGGACACATGAGAAGACTGTCAAGTGCTTTCGCTTCATATAGTCGATTAATCTTCTCTAGCTTGCTAAGTGTTGTGTGGGTGATCCTGTGCTAATGTACCGCCCCATCCAAGACTAAATACATACTTGTGATTAAACCCCTTGCAAACATCCGTAAGTACAAGAAAGTAATTAAGGTAGAAACCTAATCACGACTTTAAACTCTAAGACCCTTACGTCCCTTGTGCAATGGTTTCTTAACGGGGGTTCAGGTTTCTGTGACTCCGGCAACCCCTACGATTAGTAGCCAAATACACAATGAATTCCCCTAGGCCCATATAGGTGAAGTGTCATGTAGTCGACGTTCACATGACACCACTAGAAGAAGTACACCACAACTTAAATATCAAACTATTGAATCTTTCTCAAAGCAACTCCACTACTAACAACAAGAATTCTCCCATGTTCTCAAGAACAAAACGAACTACTCACAAGACATCATATGGATCATGATCAGAGATGGAATAATGATGTATAACAATCTGAACATAATCAATAATTCAATGGTTCACTCAATAGCATCAACTACAAAGAGTAATCAACACCAGGAAAGTTTCCCCTATGAACTATGCAAGATTCAACGCAATTGTTACAGCAATATGGAGATGGTGATGAGGGTGCTGATGGTGATGATGATGGTGATGATGATGATGATGATCCCGATGAGGTCCAGCTTGATGGTGGTGTTGATGGCGACGATCTCCCCTCTCCGGGAAGGAATTCCCCCGGCAGAAATCTGTTTGCCGGAGAGATCTTTCTCTCTCGGTGTTTTCCACCCCGCAGAGGCGGCGGAATATTTCTGTGGTCCCTCTCCGAGTCTTAGGGTTTCGTGGGGATGATATACGCCAGAGGAGAGAGGCCGGAGTGGGCCAGGGCGGCCACACCACTCCCTGGCGCGGCCTAGGCTTGCCCGCGCCATGGGGTGGTGTGGGCCCTCCACTCCATCTTCTGGCATCCTGAGTCTTCTAGAAAAATAGAATTTTCCGTATATTTTCCCGGATTTTCTGATCTTCGCGAATTTTGCCTCCAAACAGCACCTTTTCCATCAGAATCCTGACTGCAGCGGTACATGCTCCAAAAGTCATCAACCATGCATAAATAGATGAAATAACATAAGTATCACCTCTCAATACGAAATATATCAATGAATAATTGTGAATTAAGACATAGAATAGTGATGCAAAATGGACGTATCAACTCCCCCAAGCTTAGACTTCGCTTTTCCCCAAGCGAAACTGAGCTCAATAAACATGGCCTCAGGTTTATGGAGTGAAGAGTCGATAAAATAATACGGGCAAGAAGCATCACATTCATCAAATTCATAGATCATAATAGAAAACAACTCACTATTACACAACTCAACTTGCAATGAGTAAAGGAAACATAATAAAGATACATAAAGTGAATCAATAATTGGTAATGGCAAACTTAGTTCTTGGTCGAAGAATAGTTGATAATTTGCTGGGGTTCACAAATAGCTGGTTTTCAAAGAAAGCTTTCAAAGTAGTAAACTTCAAGATAAGATCAATGTGCAAAACAAGGAACATAAAAAAGCATGAATGCATAAATCATCATATGAATCAATGAAACACATCAACTCAAAATACTTGCTGAGATAGAAGGGAATAGGTTTACTGACTCAACTACAAAGCAAAAGAAAGGCCCTTCGCAGAGGGAAGCAGGGATTGCAAGTCTCATAAAGAGCTCCCAAAAATTATGATACTTACTAGCTTTCAGCTCTCATTGCCCCTATCATAGGCATCTTTAGGTGATTAAGGTTAAAGTGACACAACTAAGAGGATATGCTTGACAAGTTATAAGTTGAAATCTCATGCCCCTTACTTATGAGTACCGATCCTCATGCTACTCAACTTCAGTCACGAGCAAGCTCTTGTCATTGTAAATACATGCGTATCATTGAGAACCGCCAACGGGGTACCCCTTGCACATGACATAGGAGCTATCCCATAATCAAAATGACAAGGCAAGCAGACAGTGAGCATCTCAGCGATCTTTTTATTTGCTATTTGCATAGGTTTTTAGTGAGGATGCTTCATAGAATGCTCACTACAGTTATGCTGCAAGTTTCCACCATGATTAGGCATGGCTTAGGCTAGCGGCCTAGGCATTTCTCTAACACACATATAAACTCCATGATCTTACAAGTTCCACTTTTATTTCACACCACCGGGATCCATAAGCAAAAGAACGTGATATCGACTAGTTACAAAGTACCAAATGAAGTGTTGAAAGCGGTCCCCATGATACATGGTTCGGCTAACTTCAACTCATAAAGCGCAAGCATACACGCAACAAAGAAGGACCCAATGGTTCAAGTTTATTAAATGCAAGAAAGTAATGTGTTCCATCAAGTTCGTGAGAGCTTTAATCACTAATTTTCACATGACAAGTTTAATTTGGGAGGTAGACAAAACCAGAATTTACTTGGAATAGCAATAATGCTACTAGGTAGGTATGGTGGACACAAATGGCATGGGTTTTGGTTTAAAGGAGATGGATGCACGAGAAGCAGACCCTCTCAGTACAGGTTTCTGGCTAGCAAGGCTGGGTAGCAAGTACAAGAGTTGAAGGAAACAACCAAACATACAAATGATAAAGACAAACATGCTATCTTCCTTGGAAGCACAAAAGATCTTAACTAGAGAATACTAGACTTATGAGCGAATCAAGAAAGAAAGATGATGAAATTATTTTTCTCTCGAGTACTTCTATCTTTTTATTTTCAACTCTCAAAAAAGGGTGTTGCTACTAACCGAGCCAGGTTTGCCAAAACCAACTAAATTAACTCAATGATCCCAAAGTGCTACCAATACTAACAACAAGATCAATCATATAACCACGAATTGAAAACTAACATAAGCTATGCAAAAGGGTGAATGATAGAACTTCTCATTAATAATCCATAACGGCAACTCACACCAAGGGATACAAATCTAATGAGAGAGGGGACACTTCCATAATGCAAACCATACTACAAAATAACTCCTCTATTCATGATATGACTCTACTAATAAGGTAAAAAGATAGAACATAGTGATATGATACCGCGGCACTCCCCCAAGCCGGGAACAAAGCAAGGGGATGCCAAAGCTGATGAGGAATTACTCCTTCGGTGGTGGTGGTATCCTCTTGATGAGCTCCTTGATCAGTTTCCCAAGGTCCTCAATCTCGAAGGTGAGATTATGAATCAGCTGTGAATTTTGCTCAATGCGGCTCATGATCATGTCGTGTTGAGAATTCCAGCTCTTGCTATTCTTTCCCCACTCTTCCTCCTTGAAGTCTTCTTTTCCTGCATGGCTATAACGAGGCAAATCCCAATTGGAGGGTAATTTCCCCTTGGGCATATTCTGGTATTGATGCTCATGGATAAGGGTATGGAAAGGATTCTTGGTGCGTGGAGGAAGTGACCAGGGATCTGAACGGTGATGAGGAGGCTTACCTCCAATGGCTGGATTTGCCACCACTCCGATGCTTACAACGGTAGTGCCGGTGTGTTTTGCCTCCTCTTCACCTTCACTCTTGATCTCTTTCTCCTTCCCAGGGTCTTGGAGGTCTTCCTCCATAGGCTCCTTCCCTTTATCCTTGGCGGACACCATTGTGCTTCTAAGCTTTCAAAGAGTATGTCCTGGCACAAACAGATCGAAACAAAAACACGATGCAAACATGATATACGAACCTCGGGGGATCCGGGGGGTTATATATTACGAAGTTTCATATCAAAAGGAAGGTACTGGGAGAAAACGGGACGGAGACGGAGTCCTGGGTGGCCTCACCACCTGGTGGCACGGCCAAGGGTGGGCCCACGCCATGGGGTGGTGTGGGCCACCCTGGCTCCGGTTCCGTCCCTTTTTCGCTTCATAGCTTTCCTTATTGACTGAAAATTGCAAAAATATAGTTGGATTGTATTTTCGCAGAACTTTTCTTACCAGAACTGTTACCTATTTGAAAATAGACTCTGCAGGTATCTGAATTTGGTATTTAGTGGATCCTTCCGGAGTCATCTCTTGAATATCATCGATATCTTTTTCTTCATATACTTATTACTTGAGTCATAAAACCCTTCTCTTCCTTATTACACCATTGTCTCCACTTCCTAAAAATTTCTTTCACACAGTTCTTATTAGCAACATTAGTATAAGTGAAGTGATAAAACCTTTTGAGTCCAATCTCAACTGAAAACCATCAAAACAAAAGCTACTATAGCAACTCCTTCCGAAAACCCAGAAAGAATTCAAAAAGGAAATCGAATAAAGAAGCAAATGCAAGAGTGGCAAAATCTGTCAAAACAGATCAGCAGGTAAATATCAATTTTTTCGAAAATCTTCTGTTGCTCAAATCAAAAAGTGCAAAACTAACGAAAGTTAAATAACAACCTTGGGCAGAAGCACAAACAATTAGAGCTCAATCCGACATACAGAGATCTATCACGAATGTTTACGGTGAAGCACAAAAATCTGGTTCGGGACAGTAACTTCCCCAAATCTTACTTCTCTCTCATTAGAGGTTCATCTTGACACAAAACCAAACAAAACGGATAAGGAGCAGTTATTACCGAGGTAATAACTTCCAAGACTCAAAGAAACAAAAACAAACTAAAAGAAAAAACAAATTGGGTTGTCTCGCATAAAGCTCTTTCTTTATAGCCATTAAGATGGGCATGATAATTTGAAGAAGCTCTCATAGGGATATGAATTGAAGTGAAAGAGAGCATTAAGAAGCAAAAACACACACATTTAAGTCTAACCTTCTTCCTATGCAAGGGGATTTTGTAAACAAACAAGTTATTGGAACCAAAGGCAACTTGCATAAGAAGGCAAAAGAAGTGCAACATAAAAGCTTTCAGCATAAAGCGGGGAAACTTGATATTATTGAGATGCATAAGAACACTTTTCCCCCTCTCATAGTAGCTTTCAGTATCATGCATAAACTTAACAATATAGCTATCACAAGGACTACCATAGCAATGATCACTTATTCTAACAGAAAACACAGGAATACTAACTCTCATAATACTACTATGTGAAACAATATTAGAGGTATCCTTACAAAGGATAGGGTGTCCCTCTTTTTTATATTTAGCGACAAAGTCTTTCACATTTGCTATTATAGGTTCATAAACCATTTGTTTATCAGGTTCAATAGCCTTATTCATACTTGCATCTACCATACTAGCCATCATAGAATGTTCCTTTACCTTAAATGGGAAAGGAATTTTCTCAATATAAGGTTTAGGTAAAACATGATTAGCAGTATAAACTTCAGTATTTCTTGCAGGAACACTCTTAGCAATATCTTTATAAGGTTCATGATACTTATTCCACTTCTTTTTAGGCACTTCAGTGTAGGAAGCAAAAGCCTTAAAATAAGAAGCAATAGCTTGAGAGTCTAGACCATAAGCATTTTTAATATTTTGAAAGTCATCAGTTCCCATAAAAGATTCAATGCATTCATAATCATAATTTATACCTGACTTTCTACCTTTGTGAATCTCACTAGGAGGATAAAACTTTGAATAAAAGAGAGGCACTATTTCCTCCCATTCCAGAGCTTGACCATTCTTCAGCAGCTTATACCATTCCTCAGCTCTTCCTTTCAGTGATAATGAGAATAACTTCTTCTTTACTTGATCTGCAGTAATACCTGCACACTTGAAGAACCCGCATAATTCGTGTATAAAGAGTAAATGATCACCGTGATGGACAGTTCCATCCCCAACATAGTAGTTATCCATAACACGATCAATAATTCTTGTAGATATTTTGAAAACATCTTTCTCAGCAGGTGGTGGCTTATCTACTACCTTAGCAGTGGTAGTAGCATTACCAAATAAGAAACTCAGCGAATTATCCATAACTAAAATAAAGCAACTAATAGAAATAAACAATACTCACAGTAGAAGTTTCATTTACCAATTCCACTCTACAATAGCGCTTCACTCCCCGGCAAAGGCGCTAGAAAATAGTCTTGATGACCCACAAGTATAGGGGGTGTATCGCAGTATTTTCGATAAGTAAGAGTGTCGAACCCAACAAGGAGCAGAAGGTGCTGGCTAGTGGTATGGATCATGAATTCTCTGCAAATACTTAGCAAACGGATTTTAGGGGTTTTCGATAAAGCAACTAAACAAAATACGAGTAAATAAAAGACAGTAGGAATAAATGCAGCAAGTGGCCCAATCCTTTATGCAGCAAAGGACAAGCCGGTTGTATTTCTATAGATGACCAAATGTTCTCGAGGACACATGGGAAGACTGTCAAGTGCTTTCGCTTCATATAGTCGATTAATCTTCTCTAGCTTGCTAAGTGTTGTGTGGGTGAACCTATGCTAATGTACCGCCCCATCCAATACTAAATACATACTTGTGATTAAACCCCCTTGCAAACATCCGTAAGTACAAGAAAGTAATTAAGGTAGAAACCTAACCACAGCTTTAAACTCTAAGACCCTTACGTCCCTTGTGCAATGGTTTCCTAACGGGGGTTCAGGTTTCTCTCACTCCAGCAACCCCTACGATTAGTAGCCAAATACACAATGCATTCCCCTAGGCCCATATAGGTGAAGTGTCATGTAGTCGACGTTCACGTGACACCACTAGAAGAAGTACACCACAACTTAAATATCAAACTATTGAATCTTTCTCAACGCAACTCCACTACTAACAACAAGCCTTCTCCCATGTCCTCAAGAACAAAACGAACTACTCACAAGACATCATATGGATAATGATCAGAGATGGAATAATGATGTATAATAATATGCACATAAAAAATAATTCAATGGTTCACTCAATAGAATCATCTACAAAGAGTAATCAACACCAGGAAAGTTTCCCCTATGAACTATGCAAGATTCAACGCAATTGTTATAGCAATATGGATATGGTGATGAGGGTGCTGATGGTGATGATGATGGTGATGATGATGATGATGATCCCGATGAGGTCCAGCTTGATGGTGGTGTTGATGGCGACGATCTCCCCTCTCCAGGAAGGAATTCCCCCGGCAGAAATCTGTCTGCCAGAGAGACCTTTCTCTCTCGGTGTTTTCTGCCCCGCAGAGGCGGAAGAATCTTTCTGTGGTCCCTCTCCGAGTCTTAGGGTTTCGTGGGGATGATATACGCCAGAGGAGAGAGGTCGGAGTGGGCAGGGCGGCCACACCACTCCCTGGCGCGACCTAGGCTTGCCCGCGCCATGGGGTGGCGTGGGCCCCCTGTGGCCCACCTCCACTCCATCTTTTGGCATCCTAAGTCTTCTAGAAATATATAATTTTCTGTATATTTTCCTGGATTTTCTGATCTTCGCGAATTTTGCCTCCAAACAACACCTTTTCCATCAAAATCCTGACTGCAGCAGTCCATGCTCCAAAAGTCATCAACCATGCAAAAATAGATGAAATAACATAGGTATCACCTCACAATACGAAATATATCAATGAATAATAGTGAATTAAGACATAGAATAGTGATGCAAAATGGACGTATCACCCTACACAACGATGCTGATTCGGCGAACCCCGCTTTCGTCGCCGGCTCAATCACCGCTACATCGCATGTGGACTCCATGTGAGTCTCCAACATAGAGGATTTCGAGGATTCCTCCATCCTCGGGATCTTCGAGTCTGACTCCTGATCGGAGTCCCCTGACGACTTCCGCGCAAGATCCAATCGCTTCAATGCAATCTACATGGCAGGTAGCGTCAATGCCCCGCCAGATCCCTTATCCACGCCTCTTCTGCCAACCGCGACAGCGGCGGATATCAAAACATACCGCCAATAACAAGAGGAGGCCACACTCAAGGAGCAAGCCGAGCGCGAGAAATTCTGCCTCGAGCAGGAGACAGCGAGAGAGCTGTCGCTCTACCAACAGCGCCGCATCAGGAGCCACCTGTACTCCAACGTCTAGGACCATGCCCTAAACTTCGATGACAAGAACGACCACGCCTGCCCGGACGAGCGTGAGGTCTGCCACAATGCGCCACCCGGGGGCAGGCGCCCACCACTCGGGGCGCCTGCGACTAGAGATCCACCACCACCCTGCCGCTCGCCTCCACCGGAGCAGCCACAAATCCTGATCTAACCGCAAGCGCGCGACGCCAACGGTCTCCCCCTCTACTCAACGCCCATGGACAACGTCATCGCAAACCAAGATGAGGTTGTGATACGTCCATTTTGCATCACTATTCTATGTCTTAATTCACTATTATTCATTGATATATTTCGTATTGAGAGGTGATACTTATGTTATTTCATCTATTTTTGCATGGTTGCTGACTTTTGGAGCATGGACCGCTGCAGTCAGGATTCTGATGGAAAAGGTGATGTGTGGAGGCAAAATTCGCGAAGATCAGAAAATCCGGGAAAATATAAGGAAAATCCTATTTTTCCAGAAGACTCAGGATGCCAGAAGATGGAGTGGAGGTGGGCCACAGGGGGCCCACACCACCCCATGGCACAGGCAGGCCTAGGCCGTGCCTGGAGGTGGTGTGGCCGCTCTGGCCCACTCCAGCCTCTCCCCTCTGGCGTATATCATCCCCACGAAACCCTAAGACTCGAGGAGTGACCACAAAAGATTCTGCCGTCTCTGTGGGGCGGAAAACACCGAGAGAGAAAGATCTCTCCGGCAGACATATTTCTGCCGGGGGAATTCCTTCCCGGAGAGGGGAGATCGTCGCCAGCAACACCACCATCAAGCCGGACTTCATCGTGGTCATCATCATCATCATCACCACTATCATCACCATCATCACCCTCATC
Organism: Avena eriantha; assembly: GCA_910589775.1. Classification (NCBI taxonomy): domain Eukaryota; kingdom Viridiplantae; phylum Streptophyta; class Magnoliopsida; order Poales; family Poaceae; genus Avena; species Avena eriantha. Next base: position 263,365,602 of record OU342740.1, read on the forward strand.
ACCATCTCCATATTGCTGTAACAATTGCGTTGAATCTTGCATAGTTCATAGGGGAAACTTGCCCGGTGTTGATTACTCTTTGTAGTTGATGCTATTGAGTGAACAATTGAATTATTGTTTATGTTCAGATTGTTATACCTCATTATTCCATCTCTGATCATGATCCATATGATGTCTTGTGAGTAGTTCGTTTTGTTATTGAGGACATGGGAGAAGTCTTGTTGTTAGTAGTGGAGTTGCGTTGAGAAAGATTCAATAGATTGTTATTTAAGTTGTGGTGTACTTCTTCTAGTGGTGTCATGTGAACGTCGACTACATGACACTTCACCTATAAGGGCCTAGGGGAATGCATTGTGTATTTGGCTACTAATCGTAGGGGTTGCCGGAGTGACAGAAACCTGAACCCCCGTTAGGAAACCATTGCAGAAGGGACGTAAGGGTCTTAGAGTTTAAAGCTATGGTTAGGTTTCTACCTTAATTACTTTCTTGTACTTACGGATGTTTGCAAGGGGTATAATCACAAGTATGTATTAGTCTTGGATGGGGCGGTACATTAGCACAGGTTCACCCACACAACACTTAGCAAGCCAGAGAAGATTAATCGACTATATGAAGCGAAAGCACTTGTCAGTCTTCCCATGTGTCCTCGAGAACGTTTGGTCATCTTAAGAAATACAACCGGCTTGTCCTTTGCTGCATAAAGTATTGGGCCACTTGCTGCATTTATTCCTACTGTCTTTTATTTACTCATACTTTGTTTACTTGCTTTATTGAAAACTCCTAAAAATCCGTTTGCTAAGTATTTGCAGAGAATCCCTGATCCATACCACTAGCCAGCACCTTCTACTCCTCGTTGGGTTCGACACTCTTACTTATCGAAAATACTGTGATACACCCCCTATACTTGTGGGTCATCAGGTTGCCAACCACAACATCACGGGGGAAGGTGTGCTGCAAGTAAAGTACGCCCATGCCCTACTTTCCATGGTGGTTGAGCAACAAGTTACGGGAGTCGACACGCGGGGCCAGATGTACTCCCGCTCGTCAGGCAGCCACATGGCCTCGAGCGGCCACCCCACCATCGCCAACGCCATCAACTGCTTGCCACCCGAGCCCCTGCAACTCCAACCACGGGCCACGAATCCTGCACTCTCCACCAACGTGTCGTGACCCGTGAACAACACGCTCACCGTGAACGGTCAATTGATAGACATGCGGACCCACATCGTCAACAATCAGGCTTGGCGTGAACGCTAGCCAAATGACCTGAGGCATACCCTCGCCAATCGCGGCGACCACGAGCTCGAGCCAAGAGGCTCCCTCAATCGAGTCGAGCCACAATGCTTTGAACCAATGATCCAAGGCGAAAGGTACCCTACGAAATTCAAGGCGCCAAAGGAGATCGAGAAGTACAACCTGATGTATGACCCAACAGTATGGCTCGACACATACCTCATGGAGATAGGTATTGCCGACCACACCGACTTGCTCGCCGCTCGCTACCTCACCCTAATTATGGAGGGAGCGACCCAACAATGGATCAACACCCTCCCCTGGACAGCATCGACTCGTGGGAGGAGATGCGGGAAGCCTTCGTCAAGCACTTTAAGGGTTCATACACCCGCACCACTGTAACATCCCAAAACTTTAATCCAAGGTTATTAAGATCCAAATCATCAAAATTGGGGTTAACAAAAACTTTTTATTTTTAAAGTATTTAAGCCTGCATATAAGAAAGGCCTTATTTTGAAATCTTTGTGAATGGTCACCATTGCTTGATCCGTTGGTTGTAAAATGTTTCTATGGTAAATTAAACATCATCTAAATCGTTCCCAAACCTTTCCTAAAGAAAAACAACTCAAAATGAATAAATGAAGTGAATGGTCATTTTGGTCATTTTAATCCACTACACTACTTTGAGTGTTCCTAGCACTCATTTCCCAACATAAATAATTCTGGATCTTTGCACCCCTTGCTAGTACACATAATGAGGTACCAAGACCCACCTTGTGATCTGCTAAAAACATTCAAATGCTTATCTCAAATGACAGTTTAAAATTGAATTCGATGCATATGCCTAGATCACCCCTATTTCAAAAACCATCCAAATGAACTCCATTTTCAAAACCATTGCAACCAGAGACTACCTAGTACTAGTAAATATCACTCAAAAGATTTGAACCCAAAATTCCAAAGTTTATTTCTTGCGGCCATTTCAACAAACACTTGGCAGGCAGGGTCAAACTCTAAACCTAGCTCACTATTTTCAATAGGGTTTTGCACCCAAATTTCCTCAAAACCCTCCCTCTGTGCCCAAATGATCTAACCACAGCTTTTAAACCCCCTCTCCTACCACCCTAGTGGCAATGCCAGGCCATGCCGAGCACCAACTCGCTGGCCACACCTTGCCCCACTATAGCATACCACCTCCCCCTCTCTCGCCATGTCTAGCAGCTAGCCAGCACCTCACTGCCGCCCACTGTCCCCTCCCCGAGCCAGGCCAAGCCGTGGACCACCGAGCAATCCCCGCGCCCAGTGCCACTGCACCATAAGGAGCACGCGCCAGAGCGCCGAACCCGGCACGCGTGCACAAGCCGCCGCTCGACCACAACCCGTGCCCACCACGTCGCCAGGACCTAGGGAGCATGCCAGACACCCCCATTCGCCGTCCAACGCCTCACAACCACCGCTCGCCGTCGAAGCTGCCATCTCGGCCGCTCAGAGCGCCAGCTGCCCCCGACCGAATACCACCGCCCCTAAGCCCGCATTCACTTCCTAGATCACCGCCAGGAGACCACGCGTCGATCGCCACCCGTAGCCATGCCGCTAGCAGCCCGTAGCCATGTCGCCACCGTCGCCTGCCCATCCGTCTCGGTCTCGCTGTCGAGCCTATAAAAGGAGGGCACCCCCAGCCATTTGCAGCACACCACTCCACTCCCCTCACCTCACTGATTGTCCCACACCTCTAGCCGGAGCACAAGGAGCAGCAGCTTGCCGGATTGCACCGGAGCAGGCTGCCTCTGGAGGAGAAGGGCGCCGCTGATTGCTACCACCCTCGGAGCTGCCTCGACCGTCCCTGAGCTTGCCGTCGACCACCAGTCCGTTTGCCCGCCTCGCCGGCGTCGCTGGAGCCCTGGTACGACCCCTATGCACCCCCACCGAGCCGTTAGGGTTAGAGCTCGCCGGCGACAGGTCCGTCGTCGACGACGATCCCCAACCGTTGATCCCCACTCTAATACAACGTCGCACATCGCCCCGTACCACTTCACGCGTTATGATCCGCTGACTAGTGGACCCCCCTGTGAGCGGACCGCACTACGGAGTGACACTAGGCCGGCCCGTTAGCATTTCCCGCGCGACCCAGTTAGTTTGAATTAGGATTTTCCAATTAAGTTTAAACTTAGTTCTGTGTCTGAGTTTGAAAATCAATTCAAAGAGATTTACAAATTCAAATTGCATGAAACTAATTTTGCTTGAAAGGTATTGACATGGTCTATCCAAGCCCGTTGGATTTAATTCAATTAGAATTATAGATCTCTCCTTGTAAAAATAATAAGACAGAAGCTTTTGCACCTTGTAACATTTTTATAAAATCAACCAAGATAGATTTTGAGTTGATTCGAACTCTCAAAAATCACATTTCATCATATCTATCTTAATATATAATAATATTAATATTTACATGAAGTGACTTTGGACTAGTACCAAAATAATGCTATATAGGCATTTCTAGTGACTTTAAATCATTAAATAATGAACTTAAACCGAAGTAATTATGATCCAACCCTTAAATCACATTCCCACATGTTAGAATATGTGGTGATGACATCTGTCCACATGATCCCATATTTGAAGTGGTGAATATTAAATCTTAGTTAATTTTTCAATGAGTAGAAATTACTTTTCTAAAATAAAAAGGATGAAACTATTGAATTAAACTTGTGATGTTTGTGATGATAATAAATCATCAACTATATGCCTTAGAGTGTGAATTAGACTAGTTAAGTATTGTTTGGTGATTGTGTACTCCGTATGTATTTATAGACGATAGTACCGACCAAGTCTACGAGGAGGAGGAGTTCTACCAAGAAGAATAAGAAGAAAACTTCAACCACTGCACCAACCAAGGCAAGCCACCATTAACAATGCAAGCTAACACTTGCAAGTATAATGCTTAGCAAGCTAGGATTAAACTAGATGGTTTAGCAAAGATGCTTTAGGCATGCTTTGATTACACTACTTGACTAGTATTTACCCCCAAGTCTTATTTTCAAGCTTTACTTCCTTTACTTTACACAAAGTCCTTTACTTGTTTTAAAGGCATCATAAAGTGTATAAAACTTGACCTAGGTAGAAACCTTTAGATGTCATTCTACGGCATGAGATTGAAACCATCTTGTCCACTTTAGTGAACACTCTTAACTTAGTAGATTAAAACTAGATCAAAACTTGAATCATTTTAGATGGGAACACTTGGTGAAAAGGAATTTTGAAAACCTTAGAATCATGAGTCATTCTATTGAGATGTTTTGACATGCGTTGAGAAACACAAATGGGTTATGATGATGAAAATGTTGAGGCATGAGCCTTAACCCTTTTATAAAACTGATGGTTGGATTCATATGCGATACCATTCCAAATTTACTGTACAACCACAATACCTGAATTGGGTAAGGCTTAGCTGGAAGTTTATATGCATTAGTATTAGTTCCCTCGCGGGAGAGGTTTGAGCTCAGGCTACCTCTCAATGTTGTCCACCTATGCAGTGCCCAACATGACAGATGGTCATGGTTGGGAGGCCATGCTCATAGGAGAGGTACTTATACTAGGGTGTGTAAAGGAAAGGTTATGTTTGATTATCTGCATACTAAGTATGATGATTTAGGGTTATCCCTGATAGATGTATCAAATCTTGTGGTGAAAGTGTACCACCTCTGTAGAGTGCGAAACTATTCTAATTGCCGCGTCCGTGATTATGGACAGTTGGAATGGCCATACTGTTTCATTGTCAGATGTTTTCCAAAATGACTTATGAAATGAATGATGAACCTTGACTTGACCACAACAGAGTTGTGTTTATGACAATAGCATTCCAACTTAAGTGATTCTAGAAATTTATTTTATCTTTCTTTGCTTCAGAACTCAGCTTAGGTTTCAAACTTAACTTTATAGTTAAACTTAGACTTAGCACTTTAACTTAGAACTATACTACTTGTTAGTGGTAGTTTGCGAGTACTTAAAGAGTACGCATGGCTTTTGTCCCTAGCTATTCTCATGGCCAGACTATGAAGAAGACTATCAAGATGATGGCCAGTAGGACGACTATGATAACTAGGACTATCTGCCTTCGTCAGCATTGCCAGTGCCTCTGAAGATGGACCCCACCGCTACGCTTATCTTTTATTCCGCTGCTTGTTGTATTAAGACTAGATCATGAGATCCTTATTTGTGTAAGACCTTATGTATGGTTTGTAATGGATGATGTACTATGATATCCAATTCGTTATGTCTCGCAAAAATGGTAATCCTGGGATTGCGAGGTATGGCATAACGGGCATCTGGGATTAAAAATCCGGGTGTTGACAACCACCACCATTGAAGAGTTGTACCACTGCATCTAGGGACTGCGCGAGTCGACTCGCCACTGGGTGCAACAGTGGTAAGACATGTGGATCAACACCTCCGGCATCCACCCCAACACACCGATCCACTGCTTCAAGAACGCGTGGGGATACGATCCCCTGGTCGCCAAGATCAAGAGGGTCTTAGGGACGCTCGACAACATCCTTGACCTCCTAGAAATCGCCAAGCACTACGCGGAGGAAGACCCAAACTAGGACTCCCATGACGAGTCCAGCGAAAGACGCCGCGTAGGTGGACATAACAATGGTAGACAATGCGATATGCGCTACAACAACACTGGCCTCACCGGCAAGCGCCACGGTGATGGGCGAGTCGAATTCGTCGCCAACGCCGGCTATGGGCAGCACAACCCCAAGAACTTCCGCCGCGATAGTGGAAACTACCGCGACAACGGCAACTACCACGCCAACAATGTTGTGAGGCTGCAATTCGACCCTGCAGCTCTACTCGCCTAGCCTTGTATCTACCACAACAGGGAGGGAAAGCCCGCCACCCATACAACCGCTGACTACCACTATCTCAAAGAGATCTAGAAGGCAAGGCGAGCAAAGGAGGGCAACAACGGTGAGTTCAGCCATGTAGCCAGCTCGCTACACACGGTCACCGGGCTCGGCACCAAGCGGGAGAAGAAGGTGCTAGCCCGCGTAGTCGCCATCAATGTGATGACCCAGATTGACATCCCCCGCTTCCTGAACTAGATCGAGCAAAGCATCACCTGGAGCCGTGAGGACCACACACTGCAGATCGAGTACCCCGGGTGAGTCGCCCTGGTGGTCAAGCCCAAAGTGGTTTACTGCTGGCTCCCCAAGACACTGATGGACGGGGGAAGCTCCATCAACATCCTGTACCTGGGCACGTTCAAGAGGCTGCATCTCCCATAGTTGATGATCGAGTCGACCCTCACCACCTTCCACGACATCGTCCCCGATCGGAAGGCGTACCCGATCATCAAGTTGATGCTGCTAGTCACCTTCAGCACACTAGTGAACTTCCGCACTGAGCAGATTGTCTTTGAGCTGGTGAAGTTCCGCAACTCCTACCACTGCGTCATGGGGCAACAGGGATTCACCAAGTTCATGGTGGCCCTGCATTACGCCTACAACATGATGAAGCTCCCGGTACCGCGCGACATCATCACCATCCACGGCGACCCCGACATGGCCGTGGAGTGCAAGGCCAAAGGCGCCCAGCTCGCTGACGCAGTCATCGCCGAGGAGGCCAACCATGTGGACGAGCTCGTGAAATACGCAAGTAATGTCGACAAGGACGACCCCATGATCCTAAAAAAATACCACCTCAGAAAAATCCAGAGGAGCGGCTTTCGAGGCGGCCACGCACAGCCAAGTCGTCGAGTTGGTCCCAGGAGATTCGAGCTAGAAGATCACTATGGGGACCAACATGAGCCCCACATAGGAAAGTGCGCTCATCGAGTTCCTACATGAGAACCGCGACATCTTTGCATGGAAGACGTCTGACATGCCTGTTTTCTCGAGGGAACTCGCTGAGCACAAACAAAAAGCCGACCCCAAGGCGCGACCTGTGAAGCAGTCGATGTGGCCCTTCAATGAAGAGCGCCACCGAGCAATCACCAAAGAAGTGCAGCCGCTACTCGCTACAGGCTTCATCCAGCCAATCAAGTACCCCAAGTGGCTGGCGAATCCATTCCTGGTTCTGAAAAAGAACAACACTTGGTGGATGTGCATTGAATACACCAAGCTCAACAGCGCCTACCCGAAGGAGGAGTTCGTCCTCCCCCGCATTAACCAGATCATCGACTCAACCGCATGGTCCGAATCGCTATGCTTCCTCGACATGTAGTCTGGTTACAACCAGATCAAGATGGCGGTTGAGGACGAGGAGAAGATGGCCTTTATCACGCTGTTCAGAGCATTCTGCTACACCACGATGATGCTCGGCCTCAAGAACACCGGCGCGACCTACCTAAGGTGCATGCAGGAGTGCCTTGCAAGCCAAATTGGCCGCAACATCCATGTCTACATTGACGACATGGTGGTAAAATCGAATCGCCTGGGCGACCTACTCGCCACATGGCCAAGACTTCCGCAAATCTATAGAAGTATAACAACAAGCTCAACCTGGAGATGTGGACCTTTGACGTACCCACTGGGTACGTGGTTTCCAAGCAGGGCATCGAGCCAAATCCCTCCAAGTCAACACAATCGCGTGGCTCAGCAAACCCGAATGCCTACGTGACGTCCACAAGCTAGCAGGGCGAGTCACGGCTCTCAGTCGCTTCATCCCTCGGCTCGGTGAGAAGGCCATGCCCCTATACCGCCTGATGCACAAGAACCCCATGTTCAAGTGGGACGATGAAGTGGACAACATGCTCAAGGCGCTCAAAGAAGTGCTACTCGCAGCACCCCTACTCGCCATCCCCATAGACAAGGAACCAATGCTCGTCTACGTCGCAACCTCCACTCGAGTTGTCAGTGCCGTGATTGTCGTCGAACGACCGGAGGACGGCAAGGAGCGCCTCGTGCAATGCCCCATCTACTACATCAGTGAAGTCATCACAAATTCAAGGCAACGCCTCCTGCAGTACCAGAAACTGGTGTACGTGGTCTTCAGAGCCCAACGAAGGCTCCCGCACTACTTCCAGGAGCACCTGATCATGGTCGTCTCCTCCACGCCGTTTTAGGACATCATCCGCAATCGCGAGGTGACTAGGTGAGTCGCCATGTGGGCCGTTGAAATCGGCATCCACAACGTCAAGTACAAGCCGCGCAAGGCAATCAAGTCGCAGGCCCTTGCTGATTTCCTCACCGACTGGGAAGAAGCACAGCATCCAAAGACGCTGCCCTACCTCCATTACTAGCACCTCCACTTCGACAGCTCCAAAACCTCAGATGGTACTGGAGCAGGGATCATGCTCACCTCCCGCAAGGACGACAAGCTCCGATATGTGCTGCAACTCAACTTCAGCCCCTGCACCAACAACATGGTGTAGTACGAAGCCATCCTCCATGGCATGCGAGCCGCCAAGGAGATGAACGTCAACCGCCTCAAGTGCTACAGCGACTCCGACCTCGTCACTAGGCAGGTCGCTGGCACCTATGATGCAGTCACCCCGGACAAGATAGCTTACCGCCAAGCGGTGGACCAACTGGGAGGCTACTTCGCCGGCTACTCCGCCGAGTGGATCGATCGCCAGAAGAACGAAGAGGCCGACACACTCTCCCGCATCAGGTCGGCTCGCCAAATGCCACTTCCGGGCATCTTCCTCGACATCATCGATAAGCCATCGGTCTCCCCCCAAAGGAGATCGACATCAGGATGCCATTGCAGCCCGAGCCCGCTCTGGTCGCCATGATCATGGAGCCTAGCGACTAGACCGCTCCATAAGTTGCCTACCTCGAGCACAAGATCCTCCCCATCGACGAGATAGAGGCATGAATGATCGTGCGCTGCTACAAATCCTTCGTCATCATCAATGGCGAGCTCCACAAGCATAGCGTGACCGACCTGTTTCAACGCTATGTACATCCAGCAGAGGTGCGAAGATTCTCCAAGACATCCACGCCGACGACTACGGCCATCACGCTAGGGGCAGGTCGCTAGTCACCAAGGCCTTGCGCCATGGCTTATACTGGCTCACCGCACATGCCGATGCCACCCACATCATCCAGCACCGCGTCAGGTGCTAGAAGTACGCAAACCAGATGCACATACCTGGTTCGGCCCTCAAGACCATCCCAATCACATGGCTATTTGCTGTCTGGGGTATCCACATGGTAGGTCGGTTCAAAACCGCTCTAGCCGGCTACACCCACCTCCTGTCGTAGTCGACAAATTCTCCAAGTGGGTCGAGGCGAAGCCAATCAAGAAGTGCGACGGAAAGACCGCTACCAAGTTCATCCCTGATTTAATCTACCGATGCGGCTACCCGCACGACATCATCATGGACAACGACGCCAACTTTGCCAAAGGTGCCATGGCTAACTTCTGTGAGGAGAACGGCATTCGACTCAACCTCGCCTCAGTCGCCCATCAGGAATCGAACGGCCAAGCAGAGAGCGCTAATCAAAGCGTCCTCGATGGCCTCAAGCCAAGACTGCAAGTCCCCCTCGAGCAAACCCCTAGCTGCTGGGTCAAAGAGCTCCCCTCCGTGCTATGGGGCATTCGCACCTCTATCAACCGATCGACAGGGTTCACCCCTTCTTCATGGTGTACGGCGTCGAGGCCGTCATGGCAACTGACTTGGAGCACGACTCACCCCGAGTCATCCACTATGCGGAAGAAGACAACGAAGTCGCCAGACAAAATGGGGTCGACCTACTCGATGAAGCCTGTGACCTGGCTCACTCCCGCACTGCCATCTACTAGCAAGCACTCCGCCGCTACCATAGCCACTGAGTCCGGACTCGCACCTTCCAGGAAGGCAACCTCATCCTACGACTCATCTAGGACAAGAAGGGAATGCATAAGCTGTCCCCCCATGGGAGGGGCCATTCGCCACAGGGCGAGTCGTCGGCAACAATGCATACTACCTCATCGATATATGAGGTGACAGCCAGCTCGACACTGGGTGGCCATGGAATGTAAATCTCCTCTGAAAGTTCTATACATAGAACTAAAACTTGTACTCAGCTGCTATATGATGGAATAAAATTCGGATCACACAAATTGTGTATACTCGCCATCTCTTGTGCCAATCGCACTTGTACACCTATCAATATGCTATATACGGAAGTCAACCTTGGTTGAGCGATCGACATAGCTAAGTAGTGCGATCCAAGGGCATCGAAAATTTTGGGTCTTGTGTCGTCCACGAAAATGTTAACCTAGAGACACCATTGGAGTTGCCTCGCTCGACTGGCCTCCCGGGCCAAGACAACCAAACACGCATCCCACAACAACATGTCTTTCCCATCCTCATGCATAGCGACTGGAACGGTTGAGTACCATGCTCGGGGACTTGTCCAAAACGACCCTCAAGCGGCTCGGGAATACACCAAGTACGAGAGCATTCCTTGGACTCGCCATGCGATAGTTGAGTATAAACAAGGCACCACGTCCTCACCTAACTTGGGCATGCAACTCGAATGGTTAATACCACACACGGGGACTCGCCACGCTGACCCCGATCCGCGTCCATGGAAAACATCAAGCACAGAGCACCCCTTAGGGTCGCCAGGTGACTGGTCGCATGGACAACGATGAGTCTTTCTAACCTACTCAAACAAACAAACTCATATGCGAGGTCAATCCCAAAAAAGGGCGGACGCACTCGGGGACTCGCAAAACCCAAAATACAAACAATCAGGAATCACAAAGCAAACGCGAGTCGATTGACATTTTTTCCTTAGCAACAATATACATTGTTCATCATCAAGATACCTTACAAAGCGGCCAGTTTCCATGCTAACAAATGCCCCAAGGCAATTCTTCACTCTACAGGCTTCAAAGAGGAGGCACCGCCACCACCCTTGACCCGGATGAAAGGCTCCCAAGGGTTCACTGGGTAGGTCGTCAACTGCTTCACAAGCGACGACCGGAAGGGTTGCTCCGACTTTAGGTCGTGATGCTTTAACTCGGGGTCATTCGGCGCCTCCAGCGTCTCGTGGTAGGGCAGCAGGTCACCCATCACCAACACTCGCTCCACGAACAGAGCAGCGTTGGCGGTCAAGTTGAGAACTTATGCAATATCTACCGATCCAGACGCCGAGGGGTACTGATACCTTCAATCCGGATTACGGATGTAGTATAGTTCTTTTTCCCTAGTAGACCTAGGTTATCGAATCCTCGGGAAACGAATGCATAGTGAAGTTACTTTAACGGACCTTCGGGAGTTTTAGAATTCCTTTTGTGTTTTCACCAGACCAGTGGCTTGCGTCTTTTTGTTGTTGTCGATGATGGAGAGAGAGGGCCTATGGCATTCGGTTTCACCAGTAGCTGTGCAAAAACATCTGATGGGAATAAAAGATAGAAATAAAGTATGTGTGTACTTGTTAGAGCAAGATAAATTATATATGGGCAGTGCATCCATAATTACTATTGCCTCCACAACTGCTTATAGCAATAACCTACTAGTCTCATCCATAGAAGAAAGAGAACTAATGATATGCATAGTTATGTCACTGTTAATCCCAATAAAATCCCTCACATACAACCGTACTACCCGTTCAGTCACTGGGGTTCCCAACCTGTAGATCAGTCATCACTCATACTCCCTATACTTGGCTTAACCCTCAGGGTCTTGGGTACCTGACAAATCCTTAGACTGAGGCAAGAGAGGATACAATAATCATCATGTCATACAAACTAATACACGATCCCATCTATGATAAATCACATGCACAATTTCTACACTGCTAGGCCGAAGCCCTCAGCCCAAGGAGAATTACTCACACATAGAGATGATATCAACAATCACAAACATTGTAATGAAAATCATAAGATTGATAGCAATAGTCTTACAATGTCGCCAATTGGAGAAGAGATCTACTATTACAAGTGGTGGAAGATGGCTATGGATGGAGAAGGGTTTGGAGATCTGGAGGCGGCTTTCTGGCGAGGTATGGCTTCTGGGGCATGGTGTCTCTCCGTTGTCTCGTCGCCTGAGGCTTCTTTATATAGGGTCCCTTCACAAAAGTTGTTCTGTTTGACCTAACGGAGGTGGCGCCAACTATACGACCGGAGCTATACAGTCAGAATTTTTGCTCCGGCTGTATAGTTGGTCGTTATGGCGTCTGCCTTTGTTGGACGGCTCCTGGTTTCTTCTTGTCGAAGGAAATATCGTATCTTTGACTTTAATGTAGTGATTTCTTCCTTTAAACAACATTATCTATGCAGGAAAAATACAAGCACACATGATTTCATACCCCTCTGAATATTAGCATTAGTGGCAGGGTTTAGAGAGATATTTCATCAAAAATATGATTAATATCCAGTTTAAATGTGGACGTAGATGGCTATATTTCAGAGCCATCAACCTCCCCAAGCTTAAACTTGATTGTCCTGAGCAAGAAAACCAAAATCTAAAAGGAACTCAACATTTAAACTGAAATAACAAGATGGAGATCTTACTCATGATTAATAGTCTCATGTTTCCTCCACTTTCATAAATCTGAAAGACTTCACCATAGATAGAGTAATGGCAAGCGTATCATACGGGTTTCATGCATCCTTATAGCGCAGCAAAATTATTGTAAGCATGGATGACTCAAATGAGTAAATTTTATCCCATATCAAGTAATCAACTCATAGGCTTGCCTTTGAACAGTAAAGTATAATCATGTAAATTAAGAGTGTGAGAGTTGTCATGAAAAGCATATATACTAGAGTATCTCAGTTCTCCCACATTAATGAATCAAGACTTTGCAAGCACTACTTTTCTATTCATTGTCCTTCAAGAATTTCAGTTTTTAAGTAATTGAGAGGGTGCGAACGATTTTTATTAGTTTATCCGGATGTGATGGACACTCGTGGCAGAGGAGTGATTCCAAAGCTTTTTGTTCCTTTTGAATAATGATTACTCATAACAGCCAGAGGAGTGATTCCATCATGATTACAGCTACCCGGGAGTGCCAAGAATCTTACCCACTATAGCATTGCTGCTATAGGTGTTTAATCAACTCATAGCCGAAATCTAGGAGTTTCCTCCATGAAGATCGTTCGTAGGCCAGCGGAGTTGTTGGCATCCCATGAAGTTTGACATGCATAAAGCTATATCATTCTTATGATTAACAAGTCAAACTTTGGCATGCTTACAAAAACCACTAAACATTAATTCAATCGAACAAATCCTTTCAAAGATAGCTATTAAGTCAATCAACATTTTCAGTGGTGTCAAGAGTCTCTAGAAATAAACCTTCAAGACAAAACACTACAACACCCAAGCCTTCAATTGTGAGACTTTTTCTTATTACAATTGTTTAGCAATTTTTAGGCAAGACATGGTTAATTACAAGAGCTGGAACATAATGAGCCCAATTAAATACCCGTTCCAACGACAATCTTACTATGATACAAAGACTCACTCCACCAATATAATATCTCAAAATTTACTACTAACTAGCATGGGTTTCTCAAACTTAAAAAGTGGGGAGTCATAAGGCATACCTCTCATATTTGGTTCCACTTCTCTCTTCCTTTTTTATTTGTATCTTGGAAACTCGAAGTTGATCACTCTCCTGCAAACATACGAAGACCTCGAGGCGACAAGAAAAGAAAGAGGGAGAATAAGGAAAAATGGAGAAATCTTTTTGTGATTTTTAATAGAGAAAAGTAAAGAATAGAAAATTGGTGGAAAAGCTTGGCTAGAAAATTTTGAAAGGAAATAAAAAGAACTAAAGATAAAGTGTTGGGGAAGCCAACACAAGTTCTTATAAACTCAAATAGAAACGTAACCTCAAAAAATAAAAGCAAATGAGCGTCAAATAAAGATACATGAGGAAACTTCCCCAAGCTTAGGCTTTTGCAAGCCCTTCAAATCATTGTGGTGGTGGGAAAAAGTCATTACTCCAGTTCACGAATTGAGTGGAGAGGTTACTTGCTGATTCTCGGAGGTTCAAAGAGAGGTTGTGCATCCTCTCCACTGTCCCTCCAAGTCCTTGGAAATCTCGGTATGTGGCGAACAGGGTTTGTGGCTGCTCCTCTTGATGAGGAACTTCTTGCTCCTCCTCCTGGTCCTCATCCTCTTCAGGAATCCCCTCCTTGGGTTGGTGCTTCTAAACCTCACATCACATAGCAAACATCCTTCCTCGATAGAGAAAAGACCATTAGGCAAATGAGCGGTTAGATACGCCCAGCTCCAACAATATGCAGATAATAAACACCACCTCTCCTAGTGAGCATTCCACAAGTCTTCAAGGTGGAAAAACCAACACGTGTCTCACCTAGTACGGATTGCAACTCACCTAGATCGATTTCTAGGGCGGTGGCAAGCACGGTGATGATGCCTCCTCTTGTGATTGGCCTTGGCTTTAGGAGGCTTGCTACTCTAGGTAGCACACAAGGATGGCGCCCAAGTTGAGTGACATGTTGTAGTTGATGTAAGCAGCCTTGGTGAGGACTAGGATGTCCTCCTCGTTGAGTCTTCTGAACTCACTGCGTTCCTGCAAGCTGTTAGCAATAATGTTGGGGATATACTTTCCGGGTATCCTCACAGATCCTCACTGACCAGGGTGGCCCACTTCGGGTTAGAGCTTTGCTTCACGGGTTACCCAGTCAGGGAGAGAAGACGGAGTCCAATCCGACTACGGGAAGGCCCAGAAGACTTACCGACTTAGGCCTATAATGTTACTTGTAGTTCAAGATGTACTCTGTAACCAACTCTTAGTCGTAGCCGGATTGATCTCTCCCGTAAACCCTAGGCCGGATATCTATATAAGCCATCCTAGGGAGAGCCTTTAGGGCACCAGATAACCAATAGTGTACAATCTCAACTCGCACAGGCGAAACCCTTGTAACCCATATTCCGGCTCTGCCGTATTACTGGATTGCTAGCAGGAGTAGGGTCCGTCCAAAGCAGACGGATTCGAACCTGGGTAAACTTGTGTGCTCACCGTCCCGGAACACCGTTCGTCTCACACCCCTCTCTCCCGCACGCCTCAAGGACCCCCTCATGGCGTACTTGTCCTCAAACCGACGACAGTTGGCGTCCACCATGGGGCAAGTGAGATTCGGATCTACGTTCCGTGCGGAACCTGCAAGAATTGAAATCGGCGAGACCATCGTTGTCGGTCGCATCCTCTATGCTAGCGACGTCCCTCTCATCGTCCTCGACGACACTTGGATTCTGGCTAAGGAGGTCGTGACTGCCTACACAATCATGTCTTTTGGCGAGATCGATGTTTACATCGGTTTCGCTGAACCTGCCCAACCCACCCCAGCGGTGATGATAGAGGCAGAAGAATTTTCTGGATCCCCTTTGTCCACGGAGGTGGCAGAGTTCCGGATCTCAGAAAACCCTAATCCCACCCAGTCCGCACCAGCTGCGGAGATAGTGGAGAAATTCGAGCCTGAAGAATACCTCACGGTCCAAGTCGAATCTGGAGTGGATCTCCTTGGAGAAGCCGGATCCCAGATCGACCCACCCGTGGAATTCGAAATGCAGGAGAAGCACATCAGCGACACTGATTCCGACTATGACGATGTCGGGACAGACAGGCCTTTCCTCAGGTACACACTAAGATGTATGATACTGCAAGGCGCTAGCGCAGAAGCAATCCTCGAAACCATTAAAAGTTTCGATCTGGATGATCGCGAAAGCCGCAGGTACCTCAGGAAGCACGCATCACACTTCGTCGGATACGTTGGATCCGGATCCGGCTCTGCCGATGCTGGAGAAAACACCGACTTGGTGCTGGAGGCAATTGGAACAAACGCCGACGTTCCCGCGTCCTCGGATGAATCCATGACGTCGGTAGATTTCCAAAAGTTCTCCGCGGAATATGACGAGGAGTACAACTCCAAAGCTGCAGAAGATGGAGAAGCCATGGACGAAGGATCCAGGGAACACTCTCCCAAAACGCAGGATGATATGGAAGTCGGAGACAATCCCGAACTCCAGATATCCGAAAGTACCGATCAGAGCTTGACTCCGGGAAATGGACCCAAAGCCGTCTTTGTCACCGGCGCTGCCAAGAAGGCAAAGAAAAAGAACAAGAAGAACAAGACCCTAGCAAAAGACCCTCTAGTAGTGGAGGTGATTGCCAAGGAATACGAGGAAGACTCGGATGGAGCACTTATCCCTAAGGAGCCGAAAAAAGAAGCATCGGTGGATGGACACGTGATCACTGAAGGTGTGCGTAAACTCATCGATGCCGCATTAACCACACCTATCCCAACAGCTGCAGAACTTACTGCAGATGAGCTGGATGAAAGGGCCCAAGCCCTAGAAGCGCGTCGTCAACAACTCCTTGATGAGGCCAAAAACATCGAGGTGGAAAATAAGCGCATGTCAAACAAGGAGTACATGTCCTGTCTACATCAGAAGACACAGAAGCTTCACGCAGATGACAACCAATTCCCACGTGTCCGTGCCGTCCTTTTTGGAGATGAGATGGGAAAGCCACGGAAGGACAGCAATGGAGATTGGGTTTACCCAACACTAGTGCAAAATACTGTGGCAGCTCGTGAAATTCTATCAGCTAATCCAGGACCAGAAGAGATACGTTTGGGTATCAAGCTACTCAATAAGGGACTGGAGCAGCAAAAGGTCACCCTGTCTGGAAGCCAAAAGCTGGTCTCAGATTCTGACCAATGTCGCACAAATCCGGCATGGGCTGGCGTAAGATCCCATTACGTTCGGGCGCAGTATCATAACCCCGAACGCAGGGAAGACAATTATTCAAGAACTGGATCGTCGGGGCAGCACCGCAGAGCTACACATAACTGGAGCAACGTCGCCCCAGTAGCCGAGAAAGACGCGATCGCTGCACTGAATCCTAGGAATCCTCCCCGAAAGGGAGAAGATAAAGAGAAACGTCGGGAGGAGGATCGTCAGAAAATGCCACCTCCTAGACATGAAAACCGTCCGGCTGAGCCTTACCATGGTGGGAACGACGGACGAAGGAACGACAGAAACCATGCTGGTACAAGCAGGCAGGGGGCTCGTCACAGTCAAGAACCTCCCCGGAACCGGAATAATGACGCCTCGGACGGAGGCCGGTGATCTGCTGGAAACAACCCAGCTGCACCACCCTCCCCACAGCACAATTATCACAACGGCCCCCAAGGAGGTCAAGGAGGACGACATGGCAGGGGAGGTGGTGGTAGAAGCCGAAGTCCGGCTCCAGGGCACCGCAGCCACAGCCGATATTCGGGACGATCCCTATCCCCGAACGACGCAAGGCATAGGATAAAATCCAACATAGAGGCTCGGCGCTACGAAAACAATGTCGTGTACGTGGGCCCAAAGTGCTTCGGACCATGCATCAGAGCTACAAAATTCCCGGAAGGATTTGCTATCTCAAGACATATTCAAGCCTACAACGGCATTGCTCCGCCAGACACCTGGTTACAGGACTTCTTCCAAGCTTGCTGCATCGCCAAAGGCGGAAACAGCCTAGTCGCTACCCGATATCTCCAACTTATGTTGCGGAAGATGGCATGATCATGGCTCAATGAACTTCCGGCAAACACCATCCACAACTAGTATGACTTACGAAGTGCGTTCTTTCGGAATTTCGAAGGCACATATCGGAGGCCCTGTACGGTTGGAGACCTACAGCGTTGCACCCAGAAAGCCGGAGAAACTTGCCGAGATTATCTCGGATGATGGATTGACACCAAGAACTCTTGCGAGGGAGTAAATGATCCAACTGCGATTGAAGATTTCATTTCAGGTCTCCCAATTGGGTTACTGCACCATCGCTTGAAGTGTGACAAGGTTACTGATCTGGGAGAGATGATAGAAACAGCGAGCAAGTATGCAGATGCTGACGATGATGCAGAGGGATTACTCAACGTCCTGGCTGTACCTCCGTCCGCAAAGACAAAGCAACAGGCTCAGAAGCACAAAAACACCTCGGAAGAGAAACCCAACGCGGAGACGGTAGTAGTCACTACTGTTTCCGGGTCTCGAGGGCGAGGAAGGCGTGGCGGAGGCCGCGGGCGTGGCCGTGGGACATCAAGGGTCCAAGGTAGAGGAGAGCAACAACCAGACAAAACCTACACTTGGGCCGACATTGCCAATAACCCACGTGTGCATCACTTAGACGCCAATGGAGGCTCGTCCCACACCAACGCTGAATGTCGTTTTAACGACGACATCAAGAGAGATGATACCGCGGGCTACAAAGCTAAGCGGAAGAAGGGAAAGAAAAATCCCGAAAAAGAAAAAGAGACCAAGGAAGATTCCGACATGGAGGAAGCCGACGCTTCAAATCCCAAGTCGGAAGGGAAGAAAACTTTTCCTACCAAGAAGGACACTTACGTCACCTTCCTCGGATCTCAATCAGCAAAGGTCAAGAAAGCAGTTCTCCACGAGCTCAACGCAATAGTTCCGGCTGTCCCTCAGTATCTGGACTGGTCGGAAGTGGCAATAACGTTTGACCGCGCTGATCATCCGCCTAAGATACACAGGCGAGGAAAATACGCCTTAATTGTCAATCCACTTATTAACGGTTATGGTTTCTCCAAGACCCTCATGGACGGTGGTAGCAGCATCAATATTCTCTATGTAGAAACGCTACGCCGGATGAAGATCTCGGAAACACAGCTTAACCATAGCTCTATGATTTTTCACGGGGTTGTCCTAGGAAGACAAGCTAATTCCCTGGGAGAGATCACTTTGGATGTTACTTTTGGAACACCAAAAAATTATCGAACGGAGGCACTTTCCTTCGAAGTGGTCCCGTTCAAGAGCGCATACCACGCTATATTCGGACGTCCGGCTTACTGGGCTTTTATGGCTCGTTTTGTTACATTTACAATATGATGAAAATTCCAGGTCCCAACGGCGTGATCACCATCAGGGGAGACCCGAAGAAAGCACGAGAGTGCGAGGATGGAAATGCCGCCTTTGCCGAAGCCGTGCTGCATGCCCAGGAATACCAGGAGATCAAGAAGAGCATAGATCCGTCCGAGATGCCCGCGACGAAGAAGGAGGTGACAAAACCAAATCCGGAGTTCAAGGCATCACAAGAGACGAAGACGACGCCATTGAAGGACGATGACCCCTCCAAGGTAACCCAGATAGGTGCAGGACTAAGTAGCGCATAGGAAGGCGCACTCGTCAAGTTCCTCAGAGCAAATCAAGATATCTTCGCATGGCAGCCATCTGACATGACCGGAGTACCTAGGGAACTTGTCGAGCACTCTCTAAATGTAAACCCGAACGCTAAACCCGTCAAACAGTCCTTATGACGGTTTGGTGATGAAAATTGTAAGGCAATAGCTAAGGAACTAGCACGGCTCGAGTTAGCCGGATTCATAGAAGAGGTCATCCATACTGATTGGTCGGCCAACCCTGTAATGGTCCCTAAAAAGGACACCACTGATTTAAGGATGTGTGTTGATTATACTGCCTTGAACAAGGCTTGTCCAAAAGATCCATTTGCTCTGCCTAGAATTGATCAAGTTATCGATTCTATGGCAGGCTCGGAACTCCTTTGTTTTCTCGACGCATATTCTGGTTATCACCAAATCCAGATGAAGGAATCTGACAAAATCAAGACTTCATTCATAACCCCTTTCGGAACCTTCTGTTATGTTACGATGCCCTTTGGGCTGAAGAACGCAGGAGCTACGTACCAGCGCACGATGCAGCGTTGCCTCCATGATCAACTCGGACGCAATGTACATGCATACGTGGATGATATCACAGTCATGTCCAAAAAGAACGAAACATTGATTTCCAACTTAGAGGTGACGTTCGCCAATTTACGAAAATACAACATCATGCTTAACCCGAAGAAATACTTCTTTGGAATACCAGCCGGAAAATTGTTAGGTTTTATTGTGTCTCAATGAGGCATAGAGGTGAACCGTGACAAGATCAAGGCTATTCTCAATATTTCCAGGCCAACTCGCCTGAAGGACGTACAAAGATTAACTGGTTGCATTGCTGCGGTCAGTCGATTTGTAAGCCGGCTTGGTGAAAGAGCCACACCATTATACAAATTCCTGAAGAAAACCAAGGATTTTTCTGGACTGACGAAGCTGAAGCTGCACTACAAGACCTGAAGAAAGTGCTCTCATCTGCCCCTATCCTAGCAGCGCCGGAACCTCAGGAACCGGTGTTGCTTTACACTGCTGCGACAAATAGGGTTGTCAGTATAGTTATGGTGGTGGAGAGACTAGAAGAAAATCAGGAGCACCTGGTGCAACGTCCGACATACTTTGTTAGCGAGGTCCTGACAGAATCAAAAGAGCGATATCCGCACTATCGAAAGTTGGCTTACGGTGTTTTTCTAGCATCTCGTAAGTTACGACACTATTTTCAGGAGCATCCAATTACCGTGGTGAGCAAAGCTCCCATGAGAGATATAATCAACAATAGCGATGCCACAGGACGCGTCGCCAAATGGGGTATAGAGCTTGCAGCTTTCGATATTGAGTACAAACCCTGGACAACAATCAAATCCCAGATCCTTGCCGACTTTGTCGCTGATTGGACAGAGACCAAGGAGAACATGGTCCTCCCTGAGTCGGAATATTGGACCCTCTTTTTCGATGGATCCAAGGCTAGGGGGTCTCGGGGGCTGGCGTGGTGCTCAAATCACCCCAAGGAGATAAACTTTTATACGTGTTGCAGATCCACTTCACATCGACAAACAACATTGCCGAGTATGAAGCACTGCTGCATGGAATCCGGATTGCTAAGGATATTGGCATCTGACGTTTGATGTGTTACGGAGATTCGGATCTTGTTGCTCAGCAAGTCTCGGATATTTGTAATGCAAATAAGCACATGGCAGCGTATAAAGCTGTCGTGGATGATCTATCTAAATCGTTCGAAGGGTTTGAAGTTCAACACATCCCTCGAACAGAAAACAAAGAAGCAGATGCACTATCTCGGATAGGCTCTGCGCGGAAAGAGGTTCCGGATGGCGCATTTTTAGAGCACCTCAAAGTTCCCTCGATAAAGGGAGTAGATGAGGAATATCCGACCAAATCCGACTCACCTTTAATAGCAGTTCTGGCTGTAATTCCCAGCTAGACTCAACCCTACCTTGATTACTTGGTAGATGGAAAATTACCCGAAGACGAGGTGCTGAGTAGGCAGATCATCCGACGAGCAAAAGCCTATACTATTGTTAAAGGTGAGCTCCATAAACGGAGTGTTTCTGGGGTTTTTCAGCGCTGTGTATCTCCAGAAGAGGGAGTGGAAATCTTAAGAGAAATCCACGAAGGCGAGTGTGGTCACCACGCTGCAGCCAAATCTTTAGTGGCAAAAGCTTTTCGACATGGTTTTTTCTGGCTTACAGCTCAGGCAGATGCCGAACGATTAGTCAAGACATGCAAAGGCTGCCAAAAGTATGCCAAGCAAGCTCATGTTCCGGCTGATCAGCTGCGAACAATACCTATAACATGGCCTTTTGCGGTCTGGGGGCTTGATATGGTAGGATCTTTTAAACGAGCTCCAAGTGGATTTACTCACCTCTTAGTGATGGTGGATAAATTCACGAAATGGATCGAGGCTAAACCTATCACTAGTTGTGATGGAGCAACAGCCAAAAGATTTGTCGAGAATGTTATAATCCGGTATGGTTATCCGCATAGCATTATCACGGACAACGGGAGTAACTTTTCCATGGGAGAGTTGGCTGAATTCTGCAACGAGCAAAATATCCGGCTTGACATTGCGTCAGTCGCACATCCACAGGCGAACGGACAAGTCGAAAGAGCAAAAGGTTCAATTCTACAAGGCTTGAAACCAAGACTCGAAGCACCACTGAAACGTGCTGCGGGGGCTTGGGCAGAGGAACTACCCTCTGTAATTTGGAGTTTGCGAACAACTCCGAACAGGTCAACAGGATATACACCTTTCTTCTTGGTCTATGGCGCAGAAGCAGTTCTTCCTAGTGATTTGATTCATTCTTCTCCTAGAGTGGCCGCTTATATCGAAGAGGATGCTGAGATTTCTTGACAATTTGATCTCGACTTAGTCGAAGAAGTTCGCGTCATTGCTGAAATGAGGTCTACAGCCTATCAGCAGAAGTTACGCAAGTATCATAGACAGAGAGTCCAAACTAGATCTTTCAATAAAGGTGATTTGGTTCTCCGGCTTGTGCAACAAAGAAAGCACAAACTTTCCCCAATATGGGAAGGGCCCTTTTTAGTTAGTCGAGTATTGCACAATGGATCGTACTACTTAACTGACATAAGGCCAGTCAAAGAAAGACCTGCTACTAAGAAGAGAAAGAGAGCTGGAGGCAATACAAATCCGGATGAGTTAGACAGACCATGGAATATTGCTCAGGTACGTCCCTTTTATTCTTAGTTTTATCTTTCTTTGTAATCATACATATGTACATGCTCTGTGGGAAATAAAAGTTTTAGTTACCTCAAAGTTTTCCTGAGAAGTTTTTACCATCTTATTTCCTAATGATCGTGTCGTAGTCGAAAATCCTAGAATGATTGAAAGTACTTTATGCTCATGTTCGTTCTGGTTTAGATTTTCGATTCTAAAACTGCTACCTTCGGGTATAACTCTAAAAAATTCTAGTCTTAACTTGGGTTATTTGTCTGATTGCTGGATGCGGGTATTTTCCGAGTAGTGAATTGTTGGTACTAGAAGCCGGCTTTGTTTCCGAGTTTAAACTGGTTTAGCAATTGAGCTCCGTTGCTCGGCAAAGTTTCCGGCTAAAGGTTTAGCCGACTCACGAAAGGGACGAGGCGGAAAGCCAGATAAACGATAAGTAGAGATGGAAAATTTCAAGTGCTTATGCAAACATTTCAGGCACACAAGTAATCTAAGACAAAAGTGCTGAATAGATAAAAAAACTTAGCACTAGCAAAAGTCATAGTACTTAATATTTACAATCGCATCAGGTTTTTTCCGGAATAATACATAATTTTCTGGTCTATGATGCAGGAGGAGATGAAGGATCTGCCGGCTCGCTGGCTACTCCGCCTTGATATCTTGCCGAGATGTCCGGATCCGAGGTGGTCCGTTCATCGTCGGAAACTTCTTCGGCGTATTCTGGAGGAGGTGGCGGAGTATCCACGCGGGTGAAGAAGGGCATCTCGTAGCTGGTCAGATCAGCTACGTGACACCCATATCCGGCGCAGGAGTGCATGATGGCTTGAAGGTCTTGCTCCTGGCCGTCTTCGTCTACTTTGTAGTACCCTCTGGTCACTTGCCATATCTCCATGTTCCCATGGTGGCTCATGACCATGGTGAGAGCGTTATGCGCAGCGGTCCGCGCGTAGGACATGTTCCAGTCCCGAACGAGCTGCGACATCTCCTTGGCCTTCTCCCGCACCTGGAAGTCCGACATGCTTGGCATGTCCGGAATCCTGAGAGATTCGCCAATGTCCTCAAAGGACTAGCGGTAGTCATGAAGAAGATCACCGACTTGGGTAAGCCGGTGAGTGCGGGGTTTGGACGAGGAGGAGTCCGTCAAGTTCAGAGGACCTATACACAAAACAAGTCAATGAAAATCCGACATTGATGAAAGTCGAAGAAATGAAAAGTCAGATAGATGGAACATACCAAGAATGACATCGTCAATCTTGGCTTTCTCCTCCCGAAGTCTCTGGAGTTCAGCCCGGAGCGCCTGGGAGATATCCTTCTCTCTGCCAACCTCATTTTTGAGGTCCGAGATAACCTTATCTTGAGCGGCAATCTTGAGATCGCGCTCTTCAGTGGCCATGGAGGAGGACTCGAGGACTTGAGCTATGCTCCTTTCATGATCCGCCTTGAGCTTATCCAGCTCTTGGCGAAGTCCCTTGTTCTCCACCACTAAGGTTTTGAGGTTCTTGGCCTCTTCAATCATAGCGATGGATTGTTTTCAGAAAAATTCGAAATGTTACCTTTGGCTTCATCCTTGGCTAACTTGAGCTCACCATTTTTAAGCCAGAGAGCTTTGATTTCTCTCCGCTTATCAGAGACATTTTTTAACAATTCCTGGCTATAGGAATACACTTTCTGTAAGTCAGAATACCCAAAGTCAGAAAGCTACTTAAGACTCGGGCTAATATTTTTTGCTAAATATCAGCACGACCCTTGGGGGCTACACTAGTTCGTTCTTTGGCATCCTAATGAAAGCATAAACCCGGATTTCTATATCCTACTTCATGCTTGGGGGCTAGAGGATATGATATAACATAAGGTAAAAAACAAGAGTTGGAATTCCGACTTACATATTGCTCGCGGGTGAGTTTGTCTAACCCCGCGTTCACCTCAGCTGCCACCTTCTCGGCGAGAGTAAGAGGAATTACTGGGGCTGTTGGAAGCTCACCAGTCCTGATCCTCTCGTCGCGAAGGCGTACTTGGGCGAGAAGGTCACAGAACTTGACGTCCTCTGCTTCTTGCGCTTCCTCTTCGGGAGATAGATGGCTTTTGTCCAGGACTTTCCTGGCCAGCCGCTGGATCTCCAATGCAGATTTCCGGGATAAGCCAAATTTGGCAAGTCCGGGGTTGCTGAGGAGGTTGTCGGTGAAGACTTCAGCCGAGGGATCATTACCCGAAGAGGGTTCACCCTTATCTTGAGCTGACGCACCCACGGTGACGTCAGTGTGCGATCCAGGGATCATAGGCGCCGTTGGAGGAGCCGGATCTTCTGCAACAACCGGAGAAGGAGTAATCGCCGGAGTTGCAGAAGGTTGAGGGGCAGGAGTCGAAGGGGCCGTGGCAGGGGAAGCTATGGTAAGCTTCGCCTGTCGCAGGGGCTTTGCAGGAATCCCCTTACCCTTGATGAGAGGCTTTGCTCTGAGAATGTAGTAATGTCGGAAATATTACATTTCAGAAAGAAATTCGAGAAAGATACAAAGGCGGAAATTGTGAATGAAAGTTACCTCTTCACAACAGGCACCTCCTTTGTGCCAACCGCCACTATCAGAGCTTTGCGCTTCTTGAGCGCAAGGTCCGGCAATGGGACCACTTCAGCTTCCTGAGAAAACTCAGGAGGATATCCTTCGAGTGGAGCAGGCTCCGACTCGGGGAGTTCGGCAAGATGAAAACAAGAAAACATATCAGCATCACAATGTATGACTTAAAAGATTGAAACACGTAAAAGGTGTACTGATGGAAGCTTACTGCTACCACGGGGTTTTCCCCCGTGTGCATGTCCAGAGAAATCTCCGGAATTTTCCTCTCGATCCGCTCCTTGATCAGCCATTTGATCTGGCTTATGTAACCTTGGCTGGTGTACGCTTTGGGGGTTATGCGGAGAGAATCTTTTTTGGAAGACGTGATGGAGTGCATCAGTCTATCCCCGTGGTACTGAAGTGGCTGGATCCGACGTGTAACCTAACACTGGACTAAGTCGGATCCTCTCAGACCCTTGCGCTTGATAAGATATTCGACCGCCTCTTAGCGAGGGTCAGTTCGTCGGTGAGAGCCGGAGCAGCCTCATCCCAGGAAGGCTGGGCCGTGGTGGCTCCGTCGACAAAAGCCGGTAAAGCAGTAGCTTTGCCGGGAGCCGGAATATCCCTATGATAGAAAAAAGTGGCTGGCCATTGTTTGACCGAGTCACTGGCAGAAAATTTGGGATATGTCCGGTCTCGTCTAACAGAAAAACAAATAGTACCGGTGATATAAGGAACATCGGCAGTAATGGAATTTCTCCGGACGTGGAAATAGTACCGGAAAAGAAGCAAACTCGGCCTAATGCCGAGAAAGCCCTCACAAAGCGCAACATATGCGCTCATCTCTAGAAGAGAATTGGGAGGAAGATTATGGAGTTGAACTCCATAGTGGTCAATCACCTCGGAGAAGAACTCTGAGGGAGGAAAGGACAAACCTCAGTCCAGATGGGTGCCGAAGTGGACGCGTTTGCCCTCGCGTGGATTGGGGACGGTTTCGCCGGAACCGCTCCGCCAGTCACCGGCGGTGAGAAGCCTCTCCTTCTCCATGTTTTTGAGGCCGTCGTCGTCGAGGGAGCTGGGATCCAGATTCCCCGGAAGCTCTCTTTCTCCGCAGCTACTTCCGCCGACGCCGCCGCCGCCAGGGAAGAAGAAGAAGATGAAGCCATTTTTCTTTCCGGTGGAAAAGGGTGACCTCAAAGTGGCGGCGCTAGGAGCTCTGTGGGAGGAGGACGAAAAGGCTCTGGGCGCGCTGGAGGGTTGGGAGGAAACAAACGGCGAAGGACTGGTGAAGAGGAGAAGAAGAAATCTAAACCCCTTATATCCACCTACCTGCGCCAAGATTCGTGCAAACGCTACAGTGTAACTGCCACGCGTCGTGGAAAGAACTAGGAAGGGCCCGTGCTATGATTACGTCGCCTCAATCTCCACACACGCATTGAAATGGCACCTCGGTTCCGCGAACTGTGGACCCACCAATGGTCGTGCTGACGGAACGTCTGTCAGATGACGTGACTGGACCATGCTTGTGTCAGGTGGCATTAGACACCAAGTTCCGGCTTAGTTTAAAAGCGAGCTGGAAACTCCGAATAACTAATTGAAAGGTCCGACTTACTTTTAAGACCCGAATCGTATTTTTTGTGAAGTTTCAGGAACCCTTCAAGATTCTGCAAGCCGAAGATCAAGCTAGACGATGATAAAATCCGACTTTGGATCTTGGAGGCCTCCGGGGGCTACTGTTGGGGATATACTTTCTGGGTATCCTCACAGATCCTCACTGACTAGGGTGGCCCACTTCTGGTTAGAGCTTTGCTTCACGGGCGGCCCAGTTAGGGAGAGAAGACGGAGTCCAATCCGACTACGGGAAGGCCCAGAAGACTTACCGACTTAGGCCCATAATGTTACTTGTAGTTCAAGATGTACTCTATAACCAACTCTTAGTCGTAGCCGGATTGATCTCTCCTATAAACCCTAGGCCGGATATCCATATAAGCCGTCCTAGGGAGAGCCTTTAGGGCACCAGATAACCAATAGTCTACAATCTCAACTCGCACAGGCAAAACCCTTGTAACCCATATTCCGGCTCTGCCGTATTACTGGATTGCTAGCAGGAGTAGGGTCCGTCCAAAGCCGGCGGATTCGAACCTGGGTAAACTTGTGTGCTCACCGTCCCGGAACACCGTTCGTCTCACACCCCTCTCTCCCGCACGCCTCGAGGACCCCCTCATGGCGTACTTGTCCTCAAACCGACGACAGTTGGTGCCCACCGTGGGGCAAGTGAGCTTCGGATCTACGTTCCGAGCGGAACCTGCAAGAATCGGAATCGGCGAGACCATTGTTATCGGTCGCATCCTCTACGCCAGCGACGTCGCTCTCATCGTCCTCGACGACACTTGGATTCCGGCTAAGGAGGCCGTGACTGCCTACACAATCATGTCTTTTGGCGAGATCAATGTTTACATCGGTTTCGCTGAACCTGACCAACCCACCCCAGCGGTGATGATAGAGGCAGAAGAATTTTCTGGATCCCCTTTGTCCGCGGAGGTGGCAGAGTTCCGGATCTCAGAAAACCCTAATCCCACCCAGCCCACACCAGCTGCGGAGATAGTGGAGAAATTCGAGCCTGAAGAAGACCTCACGGTCCAAGTCGAATCTGGAGTGGATCTCCCTGGAGAAGCCGGATCCCAGATCGACCCACCCGTGGAAGTCGAAATCCAGGAGAAGCACATCAACGACACTGATTCTGACTCTGACGATGTTGGGATAGATAGGCCTTTCCTCAGGTACACACTAAGATGTATGATACTGCAAGGCGCTAGCGCAGAAGCAATCCTCGAAACCATTAAAAGTTTCGATATGGCTGATCGCGAAAGCCGCAGGTACCTCAGGAAGCACGCATCACACTTCGTCGGATACGTTGGATCCGGATCCGGCTCTGCCGATGCTGGAGAAAACACCGACTCGGTGCTGGAGGCAATTGGAACAAACGCCGATGTTCTCGCGTCCTCGGATGAATCCATGACGTCGGCAGATTTCCAAAAGTTCTCCGCGGAATATGACGAGCGGTACAACTCCAAAGCTACAGAAGATGGAGAAGCCATGGACGAAGGATCCGGGGAACACTCTCCGAAAGCGCAGGATGATATGGAAGTCGGAGACAATCCCGAACTCCAGATGTCCGAAAGTACCGATCAGAGCTTGACTCCGGGAAATGGACCCAAAGCCGTCTTTTCCACTAGCGCTGCCAAGAAGGCAAAGACGAAGAACAAGAAGAACAAGACCCCGGCAATAGACCCTCTGGCGGAGGAGGTGATTGCCGAGGAATACGAGGAAGACTCGGATGGAGCACTTATCCCTGAGGAGCCAAAAAAAGAAGCATCGGTGGATGGACACGTGATCACTGAAGGTGCGCGTAAACTCATCGATGCCGCATTAACCACACCTATCCCTACAACTGCAGAACTTACTACAGATGAGCTGGACGAAAGGGCCCAAGCCCTAGAAGCGCGTCGTCAACAACTCCTTGATGAAGCCAAAAACATCGAGGTGGAAAAGAAGCGCATGTCAAACAAGGAGTACATGTCCCGTCTACATCATAAGACACGGAAGCGTCACGTAGATGACAACCAATTCCCACATGTTCGTGCCGTCGTTTTTGGAGATGAGATGGGAAAGCCACGGAAGGACAGCAATGGAGATTGGGTTTACCCAACACCAGTGCAAAATACTGTGGCAGCTCGCGAAATTCTATCAGCTAATCCAGGACCAGAAGAGATACGTGTGGGTATCAAGCTACTCAATAAGGGACTGGAGCAGCAAAAGGTCAACCTGTCTGGAAGCCAAAAGCTGGTCTCGGATTCCGACCAATGTCGCACAGATCCAGCATGGGCTGGCGTAAGATCACATTACGTTCGGGCGCAGTATCATAACCCCGAACGCAGGGAAGACAATTATTCAAGAACCAGATCGTCGGGCCAGCACCGTAGAGCTACACATAACTGGAGCAATGTCGCTCCAGTAGCCGAGAAAGACGCGATCGCTGCACTGAATCCGAGGAATCCTCCCCGAAAGGGAGAAGATAAAGCGAAACGTCGGGAGGAGGATCGTCAGAAAATGCCACCTCCTAGACATGAAAACCGTCCGGCTGAGCCCTACCATGGTGGGAACGACGGACGATGGAACGACGGAAACAACGCTGGTACAAGCCGGCAGGGGGCTCTTCACAGTCAAGAACCTCCCCGGAACCGGAATAATGACGCTTCGGATGGAGGCCGGCGATCTGCCGGAAACAACCCAGCTGCACCACCCTCCCCACAACACAGTTATCACAACGGCCCCCAAGGAGGTCAAGGAGGATGACATGGCGGGGGAGGTGGTGGCAGAAGCCGTAGTCCGGCTCCAGGGCACCGCAGCCACAGCCGATATTCGGGATGATCCCTATCCCCGAACGACGCAAGGCACAGGATAAACTCCAACATAGAGGCTCGGCGCTACGAAAACGATGACATGTACGTGGGCCCAAAGTGCTTCGGACCACACATTAGAGCTACAAAATTCCCGGAAGGATTTGCTATCTCCAGACATATTCAAGCCTACGACGACATTTCTCGGCCAGACACCTGGTTACAGGACTTCTTCCAAGCTTGCTGCATCGCCAAAGGCGGAAACAGCCTGGTCGCTACTCGATATCTCCCACTTATGTTGCCGAAGACGGCACGATCATGGCTCAATGAACTTCCGGCAAACACCATCCACAACTGGTATGACTTACAAAGTGTGTTCTTTCGGAATTTCGAAGGCACATATCGGAGGCCCTGTACGGTTGGAGACCTACAGCGTTGCCCCCAGAAAGCCAGAGAAACTTGCCGAGATTATCTCTGATGATGGATTGACACCAAGAACTCCTGCGAGGGAGTAAATGATCAAACTACGATTGAAGCGTTCATTTCAGGTCTCCCAATTGGTTTACTGCGCCATCGCTTGAAGTGTGACAAGGTTACTGATCTGGGAGAGATGATAGAAACAACGAGCAAGTATGCAGATGCTGACGATGATGCAGAGGGATTACTCAATGTCCTGGCTGTACCTCAGTCAGCAAAGACAAAGCAACAAGCTCAAAAGCGCAAAAACACCTCGGAAGAGAAACCCAACGCGGAGACGGCAGTAGTCACTACTGTTTCCGGGTCTCGAGGGCGAGGAGGGCGCGGTGGAGGCCACGGGCGTGGCCGTGGGACATCAAGGGTCCAAGGTAGAGGAGAGCAACAACCAGGCAAAACCTACACTTGGGCCGACATTGCCAATAACCCATGTGTGCATCACTTAGACGCCAATGGAGGCTCGTCCCACACCAACGCTGAATGTCGTTTTAACAACGACATCAAGAGAGATGATACCGCGGGCTACAAAGCTAAGCGGAAGAAGGGAAAGAAAAATCCCGAAAAAGAAAAAGAGACCAAGGAAGATTCCGACATGGAGGAAGCCGACGCTTCAAATCCCAAGTCGGAAGGGAAGAAAACTTTTCCTACCAAGAAGGACACTTACGTCACCTTCCTCGGATCTCAACCAGCAAAGGTGAAGAAAGCAGTTCTCCACGAGCTCAACGCAATAGTTCTGGCTGTCCCTCAGTATCTGGACTGGTCGGAAGTGGCAATAACGTTTGACCACGCTGATCATCCGACTAAGTTACACAGGCGAGGAAAATACGCCTTAATCGTCAATCCACTTATTGACGGTTATGGTTTCTCCAAGACCCTCATGGATGGTGGTAGCAGCATCAATATTCTCTATGTAGAAATGCTACGCCGGATGAAGATCTCGAAAACACAGCTTAACCATAGCTCTGTGATTTTTCACGGGGTTGTCCTAGGAAGACAAGCTAATTCCCTGGGAGAGATCACTTTGGATGTTACTTTTGAAACACCAAAAAATTATCGAACGAAGGCACTTTCCTTCGAAGTGGTCCCGTTCAAGAGCGCATACCACGCTATATTCGGACGTCCGGCTTACTGGGTTTTATGGCTCGTCGTGTTACATTTACAATATGATGAAAATTCCAGGTCCCAACGGCGTGATCACCATCAGGGGAGACCCGAAGAAAGCGTGAGAGTGCGAGGATGGAAATGTTGCCTTTGCCGAAGCCGTGCTGCATGCCCAGGAGTACCAGTAGATCAAGAAGAGCATAGATCCGTCCGAGATCCCCGCGAGGAAGAAGGAGGTGACAAAACCAAATCTGGAGTTCAAGGCATCAGAAGAGACGAAGACGACGCCATTGAAGGACGATGACCCCTCCAAGGTAACCCAGATAGGCGCAGGGCTAAGTAGCACATAGGAAGGCTCGCTCGTCAAGTTCCTCCTAGCAAATCAAGATATCTTCGCATGGCAGCCATCTGACATGACCGGAGTACCTAGGGAACTTGCCGAGCACTCTATAAATGTAAACCCGAACGCTAAACCCGTCAAACAGTCCTTACGACGGTTTGGTGACGAAAAGCGTAAGGCAATAGCTAAGGAACTAGCACGGCTCGAGTTAGCCGGATTCATAGAAGAGATCATCCATACTGATTGGTCGGCCAACCCTGTAATGGTCCCTAAAAAGGACACCACTGATTTAAGGATGTGTGTTGATTATACTGCCTTGAACAAGGCTTGTCCAAAAGATCCGTTCGCTCTGCCTAGAATTGATCAAGTTATCGATTCTATGGCAGGCTCGGAACTGCTTTGTTTTCTCGACACATATTCCGGTTATCACCAAATCCGGATGAAGGAATCTAACAAAATCAAGACTTCATTCATAACCCCTTTCGGAACCTTTGTTATGTTACGATGCCCTTTGGGCTGAAGAACGCAGGAGCTACGTACCAGCGCACGATGCAGCGTTGCCTCCATGATCAACTCGGACGCAATGTACATGCATAAGTGGATGATATCGCGGTCATGTCCAAAAAGAATGGAACATTGATTTCTGACTTAGAGGAGATGTTCGCCAATTTACGAAAATACAACATCATGCTTAACCCGAAGAAATGCTTCTTTGGAATACCAGCCGAAAAATTGTTAGGTTTTATTGTGTCTCAACGAGGCATAGAGGTGAACCGTGACAAGATCAAGGCTATTCTCAATATTTCCAGGCCAACTCGCCTGAAGGACATACAAAGATTAACTGGTTGCATTGCTGCGGTCAGTCGATTTGTAAGCCGGCTTGGTGAAAGAGCCACACCATTATACAAATTCCTGAAGAAAACCAAGGATTTTTTCTGGACTGACGAAGCTGAAGCTGCACTACAAGACCTGAAGAAAGTGCTCTCATCTGCTCCTATCCTAGCAGCGCCGGAACCTCAGGAACCGGTGTTGCTTTACACTGCTGCGACAAATAGGGTTGTCAGTATAGTTATGGTGGTGGAGAGACTAGAAGAAAATCAGGAGCACCTGGTGCAACGTCCGACATACTTTGTTAGCGAGGTCCTGACAGAATCAAAAGAGCGATATCCGCACTATCGAAAGTTGGCTTACGGTGTTTTTCTAGCATCTCGTAAGTTACGACACTATTTTCAGGAGCATCCAATTACCGTGGTGAGCAAAGCTCCCATGAGAGATATAATCAACAATAGCGATGCCACAGGACGCGTCGCCAAATGGGGTATAGAGCTTGCAGCTTTCGATATTGAGTACAAACCCTGGACAACAATCAAATCCCAGATCCTTGCCGACTTTGTCGCTGATTGGACAGAGACCAAGGAGAACATGGTCCTCCCTGAGTCGGAATATTGGACCCTCTTTTTCGATGGATCCAAGGCTAGGGGGTCTCGGGGGCTGGCGTGGTGCTCAAATCACCCCAAGGAGATAAACTTTTATACGTGTTGCAGATCCACTTCACATCGACAAACAACATTGCCGAGTATGAAGCACTGCTGCATGGAATCCGGATTGCTAAGGATATTGGCATCTGACGTTTGATGTGTTACGGAGATTCGGATCTTGTTGCTCAGCAAGTCTCGGATATTTGTAATGCAAATAAGCACATGGCAGCGTATAAAGCTGTCGTGGATGATCTATCTAAATCGTTCGAAGGGTTTGAAGTTCAACACATCCCTCGAACAGAAAACGAAGAAGCAGATGCACTATCTCGGATAGGCTCTGCGCGGAAAGAGGTTCCGGATGGCGCATTTTTAGAGCACCTCAAAGTTCCCTCGATAAAGGGAGTAGATGAGGAATATCCGACCAAATCCGACTCACCTTTAATAGCAGTTCTGGCTGTAATTCCCAGCTAGACTCAACCCTACCTTGATTACTTGGTAGATGGAAAATTACCCGAAGACGAGGTGCTGATCCGGCAGATTATCCGACGAGCAAAAGCCTATACTATTGTTAAAAGTGAGCTCCATAAACGGAGTGTTTCTGGGGTTTTTCAGCGCTGTGTATCTCCGGAAGAGGGAGTGGAAATCTTAAGAGAAATCCACGAAGGCGAGTGTGGTCACCACGCTGCAGCCAAATCTTTAGTGGCAAAAGCTTTTCGACATGGTTTTTTCTGGCTTATAGCTCAGGCAGATGCAGAACGATTAGTCAAGACATGCAAAGGCTGCCAAAAGTACGCCAAGCAAGGTCATGTTCCGGCTGATCAGCTGCGAACAATACCTATAACATGGCCTTTTGCGGTCTAGGGGCTTGATATGGTAGGGCCTTTTAAACGAGCCCCAAGTGGATTTACTCACCTCTTAGTGATGGTGGATAAATTCACGAAATGGATCGAGGCTAAACCTGTCACTAGTTGTGATGGAGCAACAGCCAAAAGATTTGTCGAGAATGTTATAATCCAGTATGGTTATCCGCATAGCATTATCACGGACAACGGGAGTAACTTTTCCATGGGAGAGTTGGCTGAATTCTGCGACGAGCAAAATATCCTGCTTGACATTGCGTCAGTCGCACATGCACAGGCTAACGGACAAGTCGAAAGAGCAAATGGTTTAATTCTACAAGGCTTGAAACCAAGATTCGAAGCACCACTGAAACGTGCTGCGGGGGCTTGGGCAGAGGAACTACCCTCTGTAATTTGGAGTTTGCGAACAACTCCGAACAGGTCAACATGATATACACCTTTCTTCTTGGTCTATGGCGCAGAAGCAGTTCTTCCTAGTGATTTGATTCATACTTCTCCTAGAGTGGCCGCGTATATCGAAGAGGATGTTGAGATTTCTCGACAAAATGATCTCGACTTAGTTGAAGAACTTCGCGTCGCTGCTGAAATGAGGTCTACAACCTATCAGCAGAAGTTACGCAAGTATCATAGCCAGAGAGTCCGAACTAGATCTTTCAATAAAGGTGGTTCTCCGTCTTGTGCAACAAAGAAAGAACAAACTTTCCCCAATATGGGAAGGGAACTTTTTAGTTTGTCGAGTATTGCACAATAGATCGTACTACTTAACTGACATAAGGCCAGTCAAAGGAAGACCTGCTACTAAGAAGAGAAAGAGAGCTGGAGGCAGTACAAATCCGGATGAGTTAGACAGACCATGGAATATTGCTCAGCTACATCCCTTTTATTCTTAGTTTTATCTTTCTTTGTAATCATACATATGTACATGCTCTGTGGGAAATAAAAGTTTTAGTTACCTCAAAGTTTTCCTGAGAAGTTTTTACCATCTTATTTCCTAATGATCGTGTCGTAGTCGAAAATCCCAGAATGCTTGAAAGTACTTTATGCTCAAGTTCGTTCTGGTTTAGATTTTCGATTCTAAAACTGCTACCTTCGGGTATAACTCTAAAAAATTCTAGTCTTTACTTGGGTTATTTGTCTGATTGCTCGATACCGGTATTTTCCGAGTAGTGAATTGTTGGTACTAGAAGCTGGCTTTGTTTCCGAGTTTAAACTGGTTTAGCAATTGAGCTCCGTTGCTCGGCAAAGTTTCCGGCTGAAGGTTTAGCCGACTCACGAAAGGGACGAGGCGGAAAGCCAGATAAACGATAAGTAGAGACGGCAAATTTCAAGTGCTTATGCAAACATTTCAGGCACACAAGTAATCTAAGACAAAAGTGCTGAATAGATAAAAAAAATTAGCACTAGCAAAAGTCATAGTACTTAATATTTACAATTGCATCAGGTTTTTCCGGAATAATACATAATTTTCTGGTCTATGATGCAGGAGGAGATGAAGGATCTGCCGGCTCGATGGCTACTCCGCCTTGATATCTTGCCGAGATGTCCAGATCTGAGGTGGTCCGTTCATCGTCGGAAACTTCTTCGGCGTCTTCTGGAGGAGGTGGCGGAGTATCCACGCGGGTGAAGAAGGGCGTCTCGTAGCTGGTCAGATCAGCTACGTGACACCCATATCCGGCGCAGGAATGCATGATGGCTTGAAGGTCTTGCTCCTGGCCATCTTCGTCTACTTTGCAGTACCCTCTGGTCACTTGCCATATCTCCATGTTCCCATGGTGGCTCATGACCATGGTGAGAGCGTTATCCGCAGTGGTCCGCGCGTAGGACATGTTCCAGTCCCGAACGAGCTGCGGCATCTCCTTGGCCTTCTCCCGCACCTGGAAGTCCGACATGCTTGGCATGTCCGGAATCCTGAGAGATTCACCAATGTTCTCAAGGGACTGGCGGTAGTCATGAAGAAGATCACCGACTTGGGTAAGCCGGTGAGTGCGGGGTTTGGACGAGGAGGAGTCCGTCAAGTTCAGAGGACCTATACACAAAACAAGTCAATGAAAATCCGACATTGATGAAAGTCGAAGAAATGAAAAGTCAAATAGATGGAACATACCAAGAATGACGTCGTCAATCTTGGCTTTCTCCTCCCGGAGACTCTAGAGTTTAGCCCGGAGCGCCTGGGAGATATCCTTCTCTCTGCCAACCTCAGTTTTGAGGTCCGAGATAACCTTATCTTGAGCGGCAATCTTGAGATCGTGCTCTTCAGTGGCCATGGAGGAGGACTCGAGGACTTGAGCTATGCTCCTTTCATGATCCGCCTTGAGCTTATCCAGCTCTTGGCGAAGTCCCTTGTTCTCCACCACTAAGGTTTTGAGGTTCTCGGCCTCTTCAATCATAGCGATGGATTGTTTCACCAACGCTGTAAGTCAAAAAGAACAACATTTCAGAAAAATTCGACATTGAAAAAAGTAAAAAGACAAGGTTTGAATCTCGAAATGTTACCTTCGGCTTCATCCTTGGCTAACTTGAGCTCAGCATTTTTAAGCCGGAGAGCTTTGATTTCTCTCCGCTTATCAGAGACATTTTTTAACAATTCCTGGCTATAGGAATACACTTTTTGTAAGTCAGAATACCCAAAGTCAGAAAGCTACTTAAGACTCGGGCTAATATTTTTTGCTAAATATCAGCACGAGCCTTGGGGGCTACACTAGTTCGTTCTTTGGCATCCTAATGAAAGCATAAACCCGAATTTCTATATCCTACTTCATGCTTGGGGGCTAGAGGATATGATATAACATAAGGTAAAAAACAAGAGTTGGAATTCCGACTTACATATTGCTCGCGGGTGAGTTTGTCTAACCTCGCGTTCACCTCAGCTTCCACCTTCTCGGCGAGAGTAAGAGGAATTACTGGGGCTGTTGGAAGCTCACCAGTCCTGATCCTCTCGTCGCGAAGGCGTACTTGGGCGAGAAGGTCACAGAACTTGACGTCCTCTGCTTCTTGCGCTTCCTCTTCAGGAGATAGATGGCTTTTGTCCAGGACTTTCCTGGACAGCCGCTGGATCTCCTCTGCAGATTTCCGGGATAAGCCAAATTTGGCAAGTCCGGGGCTGCTGAGGAGGTTGTCGGTGAAGACTTCAGCCGAGGGATCATTACCTGAAGAGGGTTCACCCTTATCTTGAGTTGACGCACCCACGGTGACGTCAGTGTGCGATCCAGGGATCACAGGCGCCGTTGGAGGAGCCGGATCTTCTGCAACAACCGGAGAAGGAGTAATCGCCAGTGTTGTAGAAAGTTGAGGGGCAGGAGTCGAAGGAGCCGTGGCAGGGGAAGCTATGGTAAGCTTCGCATGTCGCAGGGGCTTTGCAGGAATCCCCTTCCCCTTACCCTTGATGAGAGGCTTTGCTTTGAGAATGTAGTAATGTCGGAAATATTACATCTCAGAAAGAAATTCGAGAAAGATACAAAGGCGGAAATTGTGAATGAAAGTTACCTCTTCACAACAGGCACCTCCTTTGTTCCAACAGCCACTATCGGAGCTTTGTGCTTCTTGAGCGCAAGGTCCGGCAATGGGACCACTTCAGCTTCCTGAGAAAACTCAGGAGGATATCCTTCGAGTGGAGCAAGCTCCGACTCGGGGAGTTCGACAAGCTGAAAACAAGCAAACATATCAGCATTGCAATGTATGACTTAAAAGATTGAAACACGTAAAAGGTGTACTGATGGAAGCTTACCGCTACCACGGGGTTTTTCGCCGTGTGCATGTCCAGAGAAATCTCCGGAATTTTCCTCTCGATCCGCTCCTTGATCAGCCATTTGATCTGGCTTATGTAACCTTGGCTGGTGTAGGCTTTGGGGCTGATGCGGAGAGAATCTTTTTTGGAAGACGTGATGGAGTGCATCAGTCTATCCCCGTGGTACTGAAGTGGCTGGATCTGACGTGCGACCCAACACTGGACTAAGTCGGATCCTCTCAGACCCTTGTGCTTGATAAGATATTCGATCCGCCTCTTAGCGAGGGTCAGATCGTCGGTGAGAGCCGGAGCAGCCTCGTCCTAGGAAGGCTGGGCCGTGGCGGCTCCGTCGACAAAAGCCGACAATGCAGTAGCTTTGTCGGGAGCCGGAATATCCCTATGATAGAACAAAGTGGCTGGCCATTGTTTGACCGAGTCAGTGGCAGAAATTTTGGGATATGCCCGGTCTCGTCTAACAGAAAAACTAATAGTACCGGTGATATAAGGAACACCGTCAGTAATGAAATTTCTCCGGACATGGAAATAGTACCGGAAAAGAAGCAAACTCGGCCTAATGCCGAGAAAGCCCTCGCAAAGCGCAGCATATGCGCTCATCTGTAGAAGAGAATTGGGAGGAAGATTATGGAGTTGAACTCCATAGTGGTCAATCACCTCGGAGAAGAACTCTGAGGGAGGAAAGGACAAACCTCGGTCCAGATGGGTGCCGAAGTGGACATGTTCGCCCTCGCGTGGATTGGGGACGGTTTCGCCGGAGCCGCTCCGCTAGTCGCCGGTGGTGAGAAGCCCCTCCTTCTCCATGTTTTTGAGGTCATCGTCGTCGAGGGCGCAGGGGATCCAGATTCCCCGGAAGCTCTCTTTCTCCGTAGCTGCTTCCGCCGATGCTGCCGCCGCCAGAGAAGAAGAAGAAGATGAAGCCATTTTTCTCTCCAGTGGAAAAGGGTGACCTCAAAGTGGCGGCGCTAGGAGCTCTGTGGGAGGAGGACGAAATGACTCTGGGCGCGCTGGAGGATTGGGAGGAAACGAACGGCGAAGGACTGGTGAAGAGGAGAAGAAGAAATCTAAACCCCTTATATCCACCTACCTGCGCCAAGATTCGTGCAAACGCTACAGTGTAACTGCCACGCGTCGTGGAAAGACCTAGGAAGGGCCCGCGCGATGATTATGTCGCCTCGATCTCCACACACACATTGAAACGGCGCCTCGGTTCCACGAACTGTGGACCCACCAACGGTCGTGCTGATGGAACGTCTGTCAGATGACGTGACTGGACCATGCTTGTGTCAGGTGGCGTTAGAGACCAAGTTCCGGCTTAGTTTAAAAGCGAGCTGGAAACTCCGAATAACTAATTGAAAGGTCTGACTTACTTTTAAGATCCGGATCGTATTTTTTGTGAAGTTTCAGGAACCCTTCAAGATTCTGCAAGCCGAAGATCAAGCTAGACGATGATAAAATCTGACTTTGGATCTTGGATGCCTCCGGGGGCTACTGTTGGGGATATACTTTCCGGGTATCCTCACAGATCCTCACTGACCAGGGTGGCCCACTTCGGGTTAGAGCTTTGCTTCATGGGCGGCCCAGTTAAGGAGAGACGACGGAGTGCAATCCGACTACGGGAAGGTCCAGAAGACTTACCGACTTAGGCTCATAATGTTACTTGTAGTTCAAGATGTACTCTGTAACCAACTCTTAGTCGTAGCCGGATTGATCTCTCCTGTAAACCCTAGGCCGGATATCTATATAAGCTGTCCTAGGGAGAGCCTTTAGGGCACCAGATAACCAATAGTCTACAATCTCAACTCGCACAGGCGAAACCCTTGTAACCCATATTACTGGATTGCTAGCAGGAGTAGGGTCCGTCCAAAGCCGGCGGATTCGAACCTGGGTAAACTTGTGTGCTCACCGTCTCGGAACACCGTTCGTGTCACACCCCTCTCTCCCGCATGCCTCGAGGACCCCCTCATGGCGTACTTGTCCTCAAACCGACGACAAATAACATAGAACAAATAGAGAATTACAGGATGTTGAATATTCGTCCCCTTGTTCACTCTACTAGTGAAGCACATTCCATTATAGTATTGATCGGGGGAAGGAATTAAGCCAGTAAAGGATGCGCGTAAACCATGAACATCATTGTTTGACAAATTAAAGCATGCACACCATTGATCTAATGTTAAGGTGTAGTTGTTGTTCATCAGACAGAAAGAAATAGTATCCTCTCCTTGCCACAGTTTAACAGTGCTTTGCGGTGAACTTAGGAATTCAATGGTTAAGCGGCAATATGTAGGTACATCATTGTACATAAAGTTTTCTAGTCCAGCTCTATTGTAAAGTAAATTGCAATCATTAGAAATACCGAGTTAGTTCAATATAATGGGGCAAGCCCACTTGGTGTCCTTCACTTCGCGGTTCTTGATCTTGTTGAAGTGTTTGCAATGAGCCTAATCCCTAACTGTATCCCCATGCATTCCTGAGTGATTGCCCGAGAAGCGCTAACAGTGGAACGAGCACGAGTTTGGCTCCTTGTGTTCATCTTATAAAACATTGAAGAAAGGAAAAAAGAAAACTTGTTGATGCAACAACAGTAAGTATAATATGTTCCTCTTCTAAGCACACTAAAGAATCTCCTCAAGATAATAATCTAGGTAAGAAAATCATGGCAATTGGTTCATAGTAGGTCTCACCCTAGATTGATAATGACAATAGATCGAAGATAAATTTGCAAAAAGTAATTGGAGGATCAGAGGAGAAACATACTGTAGATCACTTGTGTGCGAGGAAATCGAACGAAATTGAGTAGAGATGAAGATCTCTTGAGATTTTGAGAGAGCTTGGAGGCAGAAGAAGAAAAAAGGATTGAAGTTTTGGAGTTGGAAGTACCTTCCCATGTGATTTTGTGGTCGGACGCAACTATACGGGTGCAGCTATATGGGCGGAACATGCGTTCCGGCCGTATAGTTGGTGTTCTGTCAAAATATTAGGTCTTCCTCCTAGCGGCACAGCTATACGACCACAACTATATGGGCGGAACAAAATATTCCGGCCGTATAGTTGGTCGTTGAACTGTCTATACCCGCGAAAGAAAATTTTCAAAATGCCTTGATATCTATACAACCGGAACTATACAGTTGAAATTTTTATTCCTGTCGTATAGTTGGCCGTTAAACTCTCAGTACATATGAATAGAATTTGTACGGAGGCATTGATATCTATACGACCAGAACTATACGGCTGGAATTTTTTATTCCTGCCATATAGTTGGTCATTACACTTTCTGTACATAAGAAAAGAATTGTATGGAGGCACTGATATCTATACGGCCGGAACTATATGGCTGGAATTTTTTATTCTCGTTGTATAGTTTGTCGTTAAACTCTTAGTACATATTTGCAGAAAAAAATTTGATGGAAAAGATAAATATACGACCGGAACTATACGGCCGGATTTTTTATCCCCACCGTATAGTTGGTCGTTAAACCGTCTATGTGCATCAAAAAAATTCGGTTTCTTCGTAAACTATTTCTTTTCCTGTAACTTAGCGATATACCTTGTTTTTGACAGAAAATTGACAGAAAATAGTGTCAACCAACAATAGCATGAATAATTCAGAAATTAAAGTACTACCAAGTTTCTTCTCCCCATATGGAGTTTTCTAGCACTCTTTATTGAACATGAAATTAAAACAAAAATAAAAAATTAACTCAAACATTAATTTAACATGGGTTGCCTCCCATGGAGCGCTTTTTTACGTTCAATAGCTTGACCTTGTTGATTGTAGCACCCCTGTAAAACCACTACTAGAAAATCATGTGTTATTCTATTTTTGTGCATCATCATGACTACATGCTCATGTCATCATTGCACATTGCATTTGAGGATCGTCATGTCATCATGCATTGGTTTGACTAAAACTAGTTTCTAAAAGCCTAGTTTTATTTTCTAAATATCCTCTGTCTTTATTTCAAATTAAAACCTCGGCCTCTTCCGGATATTTTGTTTGTCTAGAAACAAATTACAAAAGTCTCTTAAAATAATAACAAAAATTTATATTATTGTTTGGAAGCCAGCCAGCCAGGCCCAAAAGCCCAACCAGCCACCTCTGTCCTAAAACTTGACCAAACCCTAGACGTACCCAGACCATCTAAACCCTAGCCGCATTAACACGCCACATACTGCGTGCCGCACCTAACTCTTGACATGCTATGCGTCGACCCAGCCCCGTGTGCAAACCGCATCGCCATGGTCCTCACCTGGCCCCACCACCTATTGCTATCGACAACCACGTGACACGGTCACGTGAGCCCCACCCCGACGGCGACAACCGCCCGCATCGAGATCTCCGCTCACAACCCCATCCCCACCAATCTCTCTCTCGCGAACCTCTCCAACCCTGCCGTTCGAGTCGCCCTCTCGCCTCGGATCCCCACTGCTCGACCCGGCTACCCCTGTCCTTCACTGTCCACCGCCAGGGGTCCCTCCTCACCTCATCGAGCAACCTTCGTCGCGCGCCTCCCTCTTCCGACCTTCCCCGTGCCTCCGGCCGCTCCTCTCTCTGGCGCCGCCCACGTGGTCTCTGCCTCATGCGCCGCCAACCACCTTGCCATCGCCCCTTCTCTCCGAAGCACCTGCCACCCTCTACGTCGAGCCCCGCATCAAGCCCCTCCCTTTGCCTGGTCCTGACCATGCCGTCTGCGTCGCCTCCCAGCTCCTAGAGCTTCCACGCGACAACCTCCGCCGTGGCTCCGTCTCGGCCACCGACTCGCGCCGTCCTCGCTGGAGCCCGAGCTCCCCACAGGCACAGCCGCCGTGGAGCTCGCATTGTTGGTCGCCGCCGCCTTCCCTGGCCATTGTCGCACCGGTGACCCCTCCTCTGCAAGCCACATCTCGAGCCCCTACGCGTCCGAGCTTCCCTGCGTGTCTCCGCCGCACCGACCGCTCTCCTTCCTCTCCGTGGCCGCCCTCGAGGAGCTCCTCCCGCCTCTGCTTCCCCAGCCATCTACATCTCTGTCGCGTCCCTGCAGCGCCATCCTCCTTCGCGCATGTGCCTCCCCGTCTTGGCTGCCTGTAGCCAGCTCCTCGTGTGGCGCTCCATTTTCCTGCTGACCCTGTGCGTATGTTGTTCCTACTGTATGTGCCTTCTGGCCATGTGCCCTCTTGTGTCATGTTGATGCCCTTCAGCAGGAGTGTTTTCAGGTACCGGTGCATAGATGGTGAAGATAATTCAGAATAAGGTGTGCTACTATGTTGTGGAAATGCTAGGTTTGAACCGAAGAATGGTCGACCCCCAAAGGTCGCCCGACATGTCCATAAGGTCGCCTTCCCGGAATGCCAAGTCCTTCATCACGGAACACTGAGCTCTTCCTCCGGAACCCAAAGACCGTTCCCCCGGATCACCATGAACTCCATCCTAGATCCGAAGACAACGAGACCACGGATGCCAATATCTCCTCACGGATCCCGGAGCCCCGTTCCCGGAGTCCGAAGACCGAACCCCATCGACCCCCGATGAACACCAAGATCATCGATCCGATGTGTGACCCCTAACCGAGCCCCTATTTTATTAAATGCTATAAACTTGTTGCATATTAAATTGTTCATGCTCGCATACATATTCATTTGTTTGGGGTACTTTGTCGATTCACCTCATAATTAAATATGGAGACTATATGCGGGTTATTCTAGTCTTATATTAGCTCCATTTAAATTTGTGTAGAGAACCGATGCCATATTTGCCTTGTTAAGACAACATTTAAATTGCGGGGTATCTATACAACATGACCCATCTAATTAATCATCGGGATCCTGGTTCCGCTTAATATTGCCTCATCGCATATTTGCCATGTCATGCATCATCTCATAAACATGCCTGATCTTCTGCCGTAGTATTAAATAGTGCATCCGGTGTTTCTTCCAGTGATTTGCTTCTTCGCGGATTAGGCCGTTGAGTTGATGCGAGTCTCGACAAGTTCCTCGAATATGTATCTTTGACAGTGTTTCCCAGGTGAGCATTCTCCCCCTTTCTACCTATTTTGCATTTATAGTCTTTATTTCCTCATGTTGATCTATTGTTATCCTTGTTGCGATGCTTTAGTTTTCGTGCACCAGTTATATTCCTTGCAGCCTCTATATTGCCTTGGACACATCCTATTACCTGTTGTTTGATTGACAGTCAGCCTTGCGAGTCGTAGTTGCTTGCTCAGGTGCTGCTTCGCGTCGTTGTCATTCCACCGTTATTGGAAGGTTGGCACATCCTTAATGGTGGAGATGATCATGGCTTTAATTACAACTTGATATTAAAATGTTGGGAATAGAAATAACTAATGCAGAGGCACCGGTGGGCAATAGCTAATATTTGGTTCTTCCACGCTCACTTGTGTCCCGTAGGCCCCGAGTACTTGATACATGTTCTTTGACTATTCGCACTATCCACATACACGAGACCCTATGAATCCCCCTTAGCCAGAGCTTGATTCATTTCTTATTTCTTGGGGCCACAAACTAGTTTGGGGCTTTATTACTATCCTGTACTTATGCCATGCTTTAGTACTTTATTTACGATTGCATGTGGAGCGCATGTACTGTTTTGGAATGCGGAGTGTTTTCACGGTATCGAAAAGCCCAATTACACTTTCGGGTTCCAAGTCGTTTACATCCATTGACGCAAACCCTGGATCCGTCTCGGAGCCAGCCAACTTCATTGCGGGTAGCTTAGTGGGGTGGCCCCCTGAAATGATTTATGAATCATGTGAATGCTTTGTTGTGAGGCCTCGTTGCTTTTTATTTTGTTTTTTCCGAGGTTGATCGTGTGTGTGTTGCTATTTGTGCACCCCTGTAGGGTAAATCTTTCTGAAAGTCGTGTCCGCGGTTATGGACGACTTGGAGCACAGTATCTCGATCATAGACAACTATAACTAAAGAAGTACTATAAATTTGACTTAATATGTGACTAGTAATCAGCTTCACTACAATGGAATGGATAATAAAAGTGCCAACACCTGGTGGAACTGGGGTGTATCGTGTCATTTTATATCTGCCTAGTAAGTATTGCAACTCAAATGCGATGTAACAAAAGTGCCAACCACTGCTGGGTTTGGGATGTCTCATGCTAATTGTATCTAACTAGTAATTATTACAACTATAACTGAATGGTCAACTAAAACTACCCACTAATTATGCTATCAGGATGACTTATGCTATCTATATCTGACTAGTAAGTGTTGCAATTATAATGGAATGAGTAAAATTGCCAACTATGTGAGTTTCCTCGGTATGACTTCTTCATTTGGTCTCGAAGGGGAATGCCAGGATG
This sequence comes from Avena eriantha, assembly GCA_910589775.1. Lineage (NCBI taxonomy): Eukaryota > Viridiplantae > Streptophyta > Magnoliopsida > Poales > Poaceae > Avena > Avena eriantha. The sequence continues at coordinate 263,410,392 of OU342740.1, forward strand.
GGTATGTTTGGTGTTAGTTTCAGGTTGGATCCGAATATGTCTTTCTTACCCCTCTCTGATAGCCGCTAGTTTTACCAAGTCTCTATAGGTTATTTAGTGCATGCTACGCTGCCGCTTCAGTCCAGCATACCTATGTAGGCGAGGATCACTGAATTCTAGACTCACCATGTACTAGCCTCAGTACTGACGCTCCTCTTTTCCCTTTGCCCTTTGTCGGCACCCCTTTTGTTTAAGCAGGTTTGAGATTGACGTCGTTAGTAGGGTTACCCTTCTGGCTTGGCCTGGGCAGGGTTATGGACGCCATTGGTTATTCGTCAGGGCTCTTAGCCCCATTTGCATCTTGTCCATACTCGGATGTTGTATCGTTTTCAAGGTGATTTGGATCTTTGTATTGTATATCTGTATTCTTGACTCATGGAGTCGTGTTGTATATATATATGTGTTCTGTGGGTTCCATCGTGGACTATTGTGTAATGGTATTACTTCGTTTTCCACCCGCACAAAAGTTCTTGATGGGCGTCCTTGAATCGTTTCTATGCGGGTTTGGCGGGAAGCGCTAAAACATGCATAGGGTCGATTCGAGGGTGTTACAATGGTATTCACTTGGGCAAGATGAGTGGAACACCCACTCCGAAGTAACTGGCCTTCAAAGTGATGGCCTCCTTCTCATCATGTTTGGATTTCTTTTTCCTGGGGAAATGAATAACAAAAGGATCCCGCGAAGGCAATTGCAACTTCACGTTCTCTTCATGAAGGTTAATTAAAGCCTTTATAGTTCTTAAGAAAGGACGACCGAGTATTATAGGAGCAACAGTGCCTTCAGGCATGTCAACAATAACGAAATGAATGAGAGTAGGATAGCCTATGATGTAAACTAAAGTGTTCTCTTTAATCCCTATAGCTTGTTTGTAGGTAGAATCAGCTAGATGCAGTTTAAATTCAGTAATTTCAAAGGAGCCAAGATTTAACTTGTTAAAAAGACTCTTTGGAATTGTTGAGAATCTTGCACCTAGATCACAAAGTGCAGGTATCTCATTAGTTCAAATCTTTATCTTAATAGTAGGCTCAAATATGTCATCTAGTTTAACAGGTAACTTTTCAGTGATTTTCTTGTATTCCTCTTCAAGCTCGTGTAGCTTAATTGCTACTTGATCAACAAAGTGTTGATACATGGCTTCATCATTACCTTCACTTACCGAAATTTGATACTTTTTACGAGATCTTCGATGGTGTAGCTTGGTGGAGGGGCATTACTATAGTCAAGTTCTCCAGGCTCCTCTGTTATGGGGTAACCCTGTGGGTGGCCCGACCTTCACCGATCTCGTGGTCAAATCGATGGGAAAGCGAGAGGAAAGGGAGAAGGTAGCGGAACCGGACGCACACCTCGTGAAGAACACGATGAACACACACAAAACTCACACGATACAAGGCCAATTGCTCTCGTCGGTGGCCACCGGTCCGATAGAATCCTTGCAAGGATAGATCAGTCAACGTGCTCCATCAATTCCAAGCGGAGGGGTAAGAACACCTTGGAGAGGGTCTTGACGTCTTGGCAAAGGGACACCGATGCCAAGGCCTTGTACAACGAGGCAGGCGTGATGAAAACTCCAACGAGGTGGTGACGATAGTCGATCCCCTTTGGTAGAAGGGGACGAGGCAAAACTACAGGTTCCACAAAGGGGGTTTTCTTTAGTCTATCATCTATGCCTAAGGGATACATGAGGGGTGGGGGCTCTATTTATAGGCCATCCATTAGAATAGGGGTAGTTTAGGCAAAGGGTAAGTAAAGGGAATATTCCAGGGCATCAAACCCAGATCCGTGCGTAGATGGGTGATTCCGGCAATAAGTTCGGCAGCGCCGGATCTGGCGCCGGGATTTCCGGCGGCCGCCAATATTTCCGGTAGGCGCCGATTTGGTGTTCTGAATGCGTTTCCGGTGGGCGCCGGTCTGGTCTGGCGGTCGCCGGCTCGGTCGGCACGGGCTCTTGTCCGCCGGAGCTGGCGCCAAGAATTCCGGCAGTGGATCTAGTTGTGCCTGATTGTACGTCTGGCAGCGCCGGATCGGGCGCCGGGATTTCCGGCAATAAGTCTGGCAGCGCCGGATCTGGCGCCGGGATTTCCGGCGGCCGCTGATTTTTCTGGTCGGCACCGGTTCGGTGTTTTGCATGCGTTTTTGGTGCGCCGGTCTGGTCCGGCGGTCGCTGGTTCGGTCAGCACGGGGTCCGGTCCGTCGGAGCTAGCGCCAAAAATTCTGGCGGTGGATCCGGTTGTGCCGGATGGTATGCTGGTTTGGCCCTGCCTCTTTCGTCTCCTCTTCCAAGCCTCCGCCTTCTCGGGCGTGAGTCCTCGGGCTTCCTCCCGTATCTTCGTACTTGGCGGTGTGAACCTATCATGGTCATATGACGAAGTATGAAGTAGTATACCATTCAATGGGGTAGGAATTGGGCTCGCATAGAGGAACGGATTCACCTTTGGAGTCCATGATGACTTGGCATAAGTTGGAGACCTTGATGTGGCAACAACCATAGGTCAGGCTACATCATATCCCCCCCTTCAAAAAGAGTCGTCCTTGACTCTACATGCTCATCACAAAGTAGAAGATGTCGAGAGACCTTCTTGATCCTAGGGTTCACCATATAGTCATCCTCGGGAAGATTGACTTAACAACACTTCAATGTTCCTTCACCTTCCATGAAGCCTAAGCTCACAACACTCAAAGCATAGCCAATTCATGAAGATTATAGCATGAGTCCTCAAGTAGAAGGAAGTCACCTTATAGTGTATAGATAGCTCGATGAAGGGCAACCATAGGTAACTCTCTTCAATTCGTCTTGTCAACTCTTTGTCCATAGAGTTTGATGCGGACGAAATTGTACCTTCACACAACAAAGACCAAGCAACATATGTTTGTGTATGATAGAGGAGCATGTCATTTGTGCCATGTCCATTCTTTTTCACAACACTATTAGCACAACTTAAGTATAGCAAACCGGATGCATATGCAAGGTCAAAGTGCTTGGAAATCGTTTGAACATAATCCAAATGTGGGAACTCAAAAACTCCACAAAGCATCTTAGTGTGGCACTCAAAGCAATTGACTAAGATATGGATCAACATCTTTGATTCAAGAGTAGGAGAATTTGACAAAAACACATGATGAAGCATATCCAAAACAACATCATTATGTGTGCAAACCAACCATTGGAAAGAGAAATTGTTCGATATGTTGGATGCCACACACAAATCATCAAAAACCAATATCATGGGGGTATGAGTATCGCAAGCGGAAGCAAACACAACATGATTGTAAACAAACCATATGAAAGAGGAAGTGGTCCTTATGTTTGTTGCAACAACAATACGAGAGACTTGGAAGCTCTCATGATAATACATGCTCATAATGGCATTATGGTTGCACACAAAACATTGGAAAGAGAAATTGTTCAACATTTTTGTGGCAACACCCAAAGCATCAATATCCAATAGCAACGAAACATGATTGTCACAAGGTGAAAGAATACCATCAACATGCTTGCAAGAAAACCATAGGAAAGAGCAATTTTCAACATGAAAGATGCAAAGCATGCAAAAGGTATCAGAGCTAGGTTCGATCTTGAACTCACTTGGGGATGCTCTCTAGAGCTCTTTTTGTCAACTCGTGCTCAAACGAGGTTGACATTCTTGTGCGGGTACCTACACACATCAAACACAAAAGGAAGAACGTGTGTGCATGGTAGAGAAACACAACATCCATCATGGCATATCTCTTCTTGTGCACAACACCATGAGTGTCAATCAAGTATGAAATAGATGCATGGTGAGTATGCAAGTGGGGAATATGCTTATCATGGCATTTACCAAAATCTCCAAAATTTGAGAAAGCTATGGGGGCCATCTCAATATAAGCCATATTAGAATTATTGTTGCAAGCAAAACAAGTGAAAGAGCAATTATTCAACTTATTGCAAGCAACGGGAGAGATGGTAAAACATTCATGACAAAGCATTATCCGAGGGGTACCATTGGTAACATCATTGCAAGCAAAACATTGGAAAGAGTAATTGTTCAACAAAGTGCAAGCAATGATATCATCAACGTAATGTTTAAAGCATGGCATGACTATTTCAACATCATCACAATCAAATAATTTCACATGCTCAACATTATGCAATGGCAAAGTATCGCATGGAAATATCAATGAAGCATATGTGATATCACAAACTTTATCCATAGCATGCCAATCATCACAAATCATCATGTCCACTAGTGGGATCATGGCATCATCAACACCCATATTCTTACCTTGTTCATACCTCTCATATGATGTGGGTGCTGTGGTAGCATTGGCCTCCATGTGGGCGACTTCTTCATCATGTATGGGGATGGCATCATCTTCATCCACCATGTACATCTTCTTGGTTGGAGGCATCATCACCTCCAAGCTTGGCGCTTCTTTATCCATGGAACATAGCACATCATGGGATAACACACTAGAGGTAGAGGGTAAGTCATTAGAAATCAAAGTGGTCACATGACCTATCAACTACCACTCTCAACTCACTCGGTGTATCACTCATGCCCTCCAAGTGGAAGCACTCAATCTCACATATGGTGGAGTCACTCATCTCACTCTTGTTTTCACTTAAGTGGGCTAAGTGGCTCTCATACTCACATGGGATTGGTACCACATCATCACTCAAGCATGTAGGGATAGGCTTGCTTCTCTCAACTCCATGCGCCTCCTTTAGTGAAGGGAAAGTCCCATGCTCACCATTCTCGACCTTGTCATCGCCATATTGCACCTTGGCTTGTGTAGTCCTCTTGACGTACTGGTCCAACTTGGCGAAGTAGAGGTCTTCGTCTTCCTCATCCATGAAGTTGCATGCGTCATCTAGGATGTCAAGTTTGGGCGTTGAAGCTTCATGGCATGGAGGAGAGCTTGCTCTTGGTGCCATTTTGGTGGTGGCACGAGTAGTTGAAGGCGCCTTATGATGGTGTCGACGGAGGTCATTGGCGTGCCTTACCAAAGGTTGATGTAGATGGCGCACTTGGTCATCCACATGACGCTCGCGACGATGCTCCTTTTCCTTGGCACTCTTCTCTTGATGGTGGTGCCTTCTTGAGCTTGGTTGAGCATTATGGATGGTGCTCAACATGTATTCTCCGTCTTCATGGCGAAGATGCCTTCAACGACGTCTTGTATCCTATTGATGTTGGCGATGATCTCTAGAGGATGTATGTCGATGAAGATTCTTGCTTCGTGGCGCCTTGTATGGAACATGTTGTTTGGGCGCCACTCTTCTTGGAGTAGATGGTACTTGATGCCTTGGAGGTAGATGCGCTTGACGCCTTGGAGATGGTCGTGCTTGGCACCTTGGAGATGGTGGCACTTGATGGCTTGGAGGTGATGGCGCTCGTTGCCTTGGAGATGGTGGTGCATGATGCCATGTAGGTGTCCACGCTTGACACCTTGGAGGTGGATCATCGAAGTAGGTGGTGCCCTTTGGTGTGGCACGCTTGTCCTTGAAGGTCATGGTTTCTTGATGATGTGTCTCCGCTAGCTTGGCATAGTAGTCCTCCATCTCCAAGAAGTGGAGGTATTCTTCATGCCTCATGGAAGAGCCCTTGAAGTTGGAGAAGCTCGCCATGTCCTCCATGCTTGGTGAGGCGTCGTCGTTGTAGCACTCGAAGTCGTCATGCTTGGGGAGTCATTGTTGATGTAGAACTCCATATCACCCAAGCATGTGGAGCCATTGTCGTTGTAGTTCTCCATGTACTCCATGCATGAGGAGCCATTGTCGATGTGGAGCTCCAATTCCTCCATGCTTGAGGAGCCATAGTTGAGACGTGCTCCATGTCTTCCATGCATATGGAGCCAATGTCGGTGTAGTGCTCCATCATGTCCTCTATACTTGTGGAGTCGTAGTCGTGGTGGCTCATCATGGATTCTTCATATATATCATCCTCGGTTCCGGAGTCCCTAGACATGATTCACAAAACCAAGTAGTGTATATGGAAGTGGTAGAGGGTTAGGGATGCAACATCAAACCTTACTTTACCTTGGAAGATAGTATCGTGCAAGTGGCAACACTTGAGAGCAATCAAAACCAAGCAAAGTGAAGTTCACGCGGAACACCAAAACCAACTAACCACTAAAAAACACACACACACACAAAGCTTATGGTGGATGGGTATGGAAGGTGGCGTGTCCAAGAATAATCCAAAATCAAGATATTGTAATGGCAAGTAAAGAACCACGATGATCACAAAGCAAAACAAGTCAATCCACAAGATAGGAATTATGTAGAAGGAAACACACACACTGGGATAAATGGAACTTGTGCGATGGAGAAAGTGAGCTAAGAACCAAATGATTACCTAGCGAAGACTATAAGCTCGCGTCGCACAAGTGCAAGGAGCGACGCTAGTTTGATTGCAATAAATTGCTGGCTACAAGATATGCACAATAAGTACCACCTATTTGATGTTCATCGAGCTTGCGCTTCCTATTCTATGAGGCACTTGTTTCTTTCTTTCTTTTTCTTCTTTTACTTTTTCTATTTTTCTCTTCTTTTTCTTTCTCTTTTTCACTTTCCTCTTGTGCCAACAACTATACAAGGTAACTATATGAGATAGCGCGCTCACAACTTTTGCTCGGTATCTACCAGGTATCAAATGTGCATAGCCCAAGAAATCATAGAAAGAACTAGTCTCAATAGGTGTTTGTTGAATGCAAAGATAGTGTGGCTCACAAAAGGATGCAAGTGGGGAGAAGTCGCGGAATTTATATACCTTTCCTCGCCGATCTTCACCCTTTATTGGTGGATTCGGCCTTGCTCACGGAAATATATGGAGTAGATAGCATGAACCATAGATATGATGATGTAGAGCTCCTTCTCCTCTTCAAAATGAGCTAAATAACACTAAAATTCGAGTTCGTATGCAAAAGTTATGCTCAAAACAATGCGGGGCTCAATCTGTTGGCGGCCAAATCAGCGGGACCGGACTTGGAGCCGGAAATTCTGGCGGCGGGGCCGGTTTGCCAGAATTCTCGCAGGAAATTCCGGTTTCAACTTGGGTCCGCTAGACCTAGCGCCGGAACGCATTCGGGACGCGAAAATCCGCGATTTCGGCGGAAAAACTCGAGGAATAACTTCTGATCTGAGGGGAAAATCAAGGAATTAGGCCATGGGAACGCATGGGAAGGTAGATCACAAGTTTAGCAAGTAACCCACGGATCAAAACCTACCAAAACGCACTCAAATCACAGATCAATCCAAAACACGAATTGGGGCTATTTTTGGTGGAAATTGTAGAATTTATGGGGAAAAGACCAAATCGATGAGGAATCCGTGGCAACCAAAAGCTGCTGATACCAGATGTTATGGGGTAACCCCGTGGGTGGCTCGACCTTCACAGATCTTGTGGTCAAATCGATGGGAAAGCGAGGGGAAATGGAGAAGGTAGCAGAAGCAGACACACACCTCGCGAAGAACACGATGAACACACGCAGAACTCACACGATACAAGGCCGATTGCTCTCCCCGGTGGCCACCGGTCCGATAGAATCCTTGCAAGGAAAGATCGGTCAACGTGCTCCCTCAATCCCAAGCGGAGGGGGAAGAACACCTTGGAGAGGGTCTTGACGTCTTGGCAAAGGGACACCGATGCCAAGGCCTTGTACAACGAGGCAGGCGTGATGAAAACTCCAATGAGGTGGTGACGATAGTCGATCCCCTTTGGTAGAAGGGGACGAGGCAAAACTACAGGTTCCACAAAGGGGGTTTTCTTGAGTCTATCATCTATGCCTAAGGGATACATGAGGGGTGGGGGCTCTATTTATAGGCCATCCATTAGAATAGGGGTAGTTTAGGCAAAGGGTAAGTAAAGGGAATATTCCAGGGCATCAAACCCAGATCCGTGCGTAGATGGGTGATTCCGGCAATAAGTTCGGCAGCGCCGGATCTGGCGCCGGGATTTCCGGCGGCCGCCAATATTTCCGGTAGGCGCCGATTTGGTGTTCTGAATGCGTTTCCGGTGGGCGCCGGTCTGGTCTGGCGGTCGCCGGCTCGGTCGGCACGGGCTCTTGTCCGCCAGAGCTGGCGCCAAGAATTCCGGCGGTGGATCTGGTTGTGCCGGATTGTACGCCGATTTGGCCCTGGCTCTTTCGTCTCCTCTTCAAAGCCTCCATCTTCTTGGGCGTGAGTCCTCGGGCTTCCTCCCGTATTTCCATACTTGGCGGTGTGAACCTATCATGGTCATATGATCAAGTATGAAGTAGTATACCATTCAATGGGGTAGGAATTAGGCTCGCATAGAGGAACAGATTCACCTTTGGAGTCCATGACGACTTTGCATAAGTTGGAGACCTTTATGTGGCAACGACCGTAGGTCAGGCTACATCATCCTCCCTTTGGATTCTCATCATTTTGAGTTCCTCAATAGGATTGGGCTCAGCTTTTCCTGCAAATTTAGCTAGAATGAGAGTTTGACTCTCGGTTATCTTACCTAGCTGTGCCTCAACGATCCTTGTTCTTTCTTGAAGGGCCTGCAAATCATTTCTGAAACTAACAGCTTGGTTAGATAATTTACCAAGCATAGCATCATGGTTCTCCGTGATTTTGACTAAAATATTATTTTGTTCATTTTGCGAATCTATGAAAGACTTAAGCGCTTCTTGGAGACTACCATTACTAGTTCCCATATTATTATTAGAGTTATTTGTAGGACTAGCATAATGTTTCTGAAAATTAGGATTGTAACTCTTCGTCCAAGCAGGATTATAATCAGTACGAGCTACAAAGTGTATTTCTTCTATAGTTGTTTTGGTGGTGGATCTTACCTGAGTTTCCTTACCTTTTACGGCTAGTATGAGCTCATCCAACTTAGCATTGAGATCTTCATTCTCTTGTGGTGAGACCGAGTTCATCTTCTTTGTGTTTAATCTTTCAACATGCCATTGGACATGATTGTCTTGCATATTGTCTAGCAGCTGCTTTGCTTAGGTAATATGTTTACCCATGAATGTTCCTCTAGCTGCAGTATCAAGCATAGACTTAGGCATAGGATTAAGAGCATTATAAAATAAATGGAGGATTAACCAATCTTCCATCCCATATCTAGGACAGTTTCTTAGGCATTGTTTCATCCTCTCCCATGCAAGCGCTAGTGGATCACGCTCTTCCTGTCTAAAACCAGTAATATTAGATCGGGGTTGCATAGTATTTGTAGGTGGGAAACATTTAGTCATAAATAAAGAAGTACATCCCACCCATGATGTAATAGTATTTTTAGGCAAAGATAGTAACCATTCTTTAGCTCTTCCTCTTAGAGAGAAAGGGAATAGATGTAATTTGACCGCATCAGGGTCAATGTCTATTATATGCATCACATCACATATTTCACTGAACGTATTTAAGTGCATACCTGCGTCTTCAACAGCAGAGCCTCCAAATTGATTATTTTGAACCAAACTTAAGTAATGGGGCTTAATTTCATAGTCATCAGCATCAATTACTGGATGAGTAATAGGAGTACGCAAATAATCATTATTGGGAGTAGCAAACTCCCCAAGCTTCTTTTTAGACATTCTTCCTATGTTTTTGGGTTTTCCTAGATCAAAAATTATAACACTAAAAACAAGAATTTAAAGACTAACTAATTTTTGTTGGTTTATCAAATAAAGACTAAAAGGAAACAAACAAAATTAAAAACAAGAATTTAAACTAGCAAGGTTCCTAATAACCTCACCAGGGTCACTATTGCTTCCCCGGCAATGGCGCCAGAAAAAGGGTTGATACCTTCGATTCGGATTACGGATGTAGTATAGCTCTTTTTCCCAAGTAGACCTAGGTTACCGAATCCTCGGGAAGCGAATGCGTAGTGAAGTTACTTTAATGGACCTTCGAAAGTTTTAGAATTCCTTTTGTGTTTTCACCGGACCAGTAGCTTGCGTCTTTTTGTTGTTGTCGATGATAGAGAGAGAGGGCCTAGGGCATTTGGTTTCACCTATAGCTGTGCAAAAATATCTGATGGAACTAAAAGATAGAAATAAAGTATGCGTATACTTGTTAGAGCAAGATAAATTATATGTGGGTAGTGCATCCAAAATTGCTATTGCCTCCGCAACCGCTTATAGCAATAACCTACTAGTCCCATCTATAGAAGAAAGAGAACTAATGATATGCATAGTGATGTCACTGTTAATCCCAAGCAAATCCCTCACATACAACCATACTACCCCTTCTGTCACTGGGGTTCCCAACCTGCAGATCAGTCATCACTCATACTCCCTATACCTCGCTCAACCCTCGAGGTCTTGGGTACCTGAAAAGTCCTTAGACTGAGGCAAGAGAGGATACAAGAATCATCATGTCATACAAACTAATACACGATCCCATCTATGATAAATCACATGCATAATTGCTACATGGCTAGGCCAAAGCCCTCAGCCCAAGGAGAATTACTCACACATAGAGATGAGATCAATAGTGACAAACATTGTAATGAAAATCATAAGATTGATAGCGATAGTCTTACAATGTCGCCAATCAGAGAAAAGATCTACTATTACAAGTGGTGGAAGATGGCTATGGAGATGGAGAAGGGTTTGGAGATCTGGAGGCGGCTTTCTGGCGAGGTATGGCTTCTAGGGCGTGGTCTCTCTCTGTTTTCTCGTCGCCTGAGGCTTCTTTATATAGGAGTCCCTTCACGAAAGTTGTTATATTTGACCTAATGGAGGTGGCACCAACTATACGACCGGAGCTATACTGTCAGAATTTTTGCTCCGGCCGTATAGTTGGTCGTTACGGCTTCTACCTTTGTTGGACGGCTCCTGGTTTCTTCTGGTCAAAGGAAATATCGTATCTTTGACATTAATGTAGTGATTCCCTCCTTTAAACGACATTATCCGCGTAGAAAAATACAAAACAAAGGATTGCATACCTCTCTGAATATTAGCATTAGTGGCAGGGTTTAGAGAGATATTTCATCAAAAATATGATTAATATCCAGTTTAAATGTGGACGTAGATGGCTATATTTCAGAGCCATCAGGTACCTGTTGGTGATGTCGTCAAGGTCGAAGACATCAGGGAAATGGGTGAGTCCAAGACTCAACGCCGTGGTGGCTCCGCGGAGGAAGGCCGACCTCGCCATCCACTCGACTATGACCGGCACTTCCTCAAGATAACGCCACACCTCCGTCAGCCTGCCAGGAATCACCTCGGTAGGGGAAATCCCTTGGAGGACAACCTGGACACACATCGCTGATGCGGTGGCTGCGTTCACCACGGTCGCTGATGCGGTGGCTGCGTTCACCACAGCCGTCACGCTCTGCACGGCATCAAACATCTACACCATCGGATCTCCTTGACCTATTACATCTACAACATCAGAATATCAAGTTCACACGAAAGAATACCTATGGACTCGCCCACTCAGAGACTCGCTCGCTCGGGGATTCACCCACTACTAGGAAAAGAAAGCATGAGGAAAGAAACCCTTACAAAGAAGCTTGTGTCAGTTCTCTGTGATGAACTTCTGCAGCGTGGATATCTTCCCCTGCAACTTGACGATCACGGAATTGGAGGCCTTCCGCTCCTCCTCTGCTACAATGACTGCGGCCTTAGCCCTCTCTTCAGAGGCAGTCATTGAAGCCTTCGTTTCTTCCAACTCTTTCACCAGGGAGCTGGCCCGTTCCTCAACCAGGGTCGCCGATGCCTTCGCAGCATCTAGCTCGGTGATTGGGACATAGCCCTTGCGGGCCTTAGCGAGTGCAGAAACTTGATCATCTGAAGCAAAGAAGACAGTAATCAAAATTTCACACAACTACAAGAACCCCAAATATCTCCAAAGAACAACTAACCTATAGATGTTTGGAGCCATCGATTGGCCTCCTGCGCTACACGCAGGTCATGCTCTAGTCGCTCCTTCGCGGCCAAACGCCCAGTCGACTCCTTTTGAAAACTATGAACACATAAATTCAATTGAGAAAATGGATGATCAAAGTTTTGAGCTTCTAGCTGCTGAAATTCAGCGACTAGCCCTCGTGGAATGGACGACTAAGGTTTTGAGTGTCTAGCCACTGAAATTCAGCGACTAGACCCTCGGGGAGTGGACATACCTAGATTGCGGTGCCTAGCATGCTATGAATCTCGCCGACGTCCGTTGAAGGAACCACAAATAGCGTACGCCTACGTTGCCACCTAGCTTCACTATCAATGATTTTAGGAACCTGTGGCGACTGAGTTTCAGTCGCCGCGGCAAAATCCCTCGCCATAATGCGTGGGAACGACACGACCGTCGCACCTAGAGCGCCGGTCGCCTCCGTTGGCGCCTCCGCTGGCAAGACCACCTTGCTTGGCTCCGAGCCGGTGGCCACCCCTTCCTCAGTATGGATGGCGGAGTCACCCTTCTACGCGCCTTCCTTCGTCGTAGCAATGGGGTCACTCTCCTTCTTCTTGTTTGTGCCTTCACCCGACGCCTCGATAGTGATTGCATTCCTCTTGGAAGGATCACCACCCCCTTCGGTGCCGATTGGAAGGACCTTGGCCACTGAAGGATGACTGATCATATTGACGCCGGTCATATGAGGTCACCACGGTCAACAATCCGTCAAAACCCTGAAAACATCAAAGTCACGAAAAAACTGCAGTACAGACTTAATTGGTGACTGGAAATGTGCGCAGATCGGTGCTAATGTGTGCAGGCTTCTCCAGCTCTGGGCCAGATTGCGTGTGAGTCCCATCTCAAACACGCTCGTTGGCCATGATGCTGCGGGCTTCTCCGCTGATGAGGGTGTGGTCCTGGAGATCTCCGCCCCAATGATGCAGGCGTCTCCTTTGGCGGTGGAGTCGCCGACCCCTTGGCCACTTCAACCCCTGTTTCTAGGGGCGTCAAAGCCTCCGGCGCGATGGAGGCAAGTGGAGCCTCCACGACCACATCCGTGGCCTCTGATTCCATCATCGGAGCTAAGTCCCCCGGAACCTTTGTTGCACCCAAGGTCTCATCATCATCAGGCTCGTCGTCCGACTTGAACATCGCCACGGCCCTGGATGGCAACTTCGCCGATGATTTCGACTTTGCTGTTGGCTTGGTCTTCACCAGCTACTTTACCTTTGGCGGCGACTTCGACTTTAGCGCGGGCTTGGCCGGCGTGGCCATGCGCCGCGAGCTGTGCTCTTCTACGATATGAACGTATCTATCATGCTCCTCGAGGCTGCGACTCGCTTCGGGTTCATGCTATTTTTTCCTGCGGGTCTTCCAAGCCGCGGACGAGGGCGCGTGCACCTCCATTACCTCATCCTCGCTCTTGTAGGATTCCTCCTCCTCCTCTTCTTCAAGCTCCTTGGGAACCTCTTTGTCGAGCGGAGGAAGCCAGTTCTCGAGAACCTGGAACAGCTAGCAGAGACAAACAAAACGACGACTTGATAAAAAACACAAAAATTGCAACTACAAAACTATGACTGCAAAACTGCGACAGCAAAAAGTGACCGAGATTGAGAAGGCAAGGAAACTCACTGTGGGGGCCTGACGCTTTGATATGTGTGAGGTTCGACATTTTTTTGATGGTTTTTATTGATGGTTTTTATTGATGGTTTTTATTGATGGTTTTCTTCTGGATTTGATCATTTTCTAGCTTTACCTAACGATAATACTTTGGTAGCAAAGAAAACTTGCTTTTTAATGTGTGTTTCTGGTTTTGAACATCAATAGAAGGTTTTAACAAGAGAAACACAATATTCAGGCAAAAACAAGAAAGTCCCTTTTTGGAAGCAATCAAGGGAGGCATACAGAAGCTTTAACAAGCAACTATATGGCGAGAATATTTTTCTGCCCATATAGTTCCCGCCTTATAGATGCCACCGCCTCCGTCTTGTCAAAAGGGATAACTTCTGTGAAGAGGCCAGAGACGAAATCATAACACAACAACCGCCATCCCATCCAGAAAGGAAAAGAAGAGATCTGGAGAAGAAGGGGAAGACGTTCTTCATCTCGCTCCATGATCTTCGACCTCCTAGCCATCTGATGGCTCTAAAATATAGCCATCTATGTCCACATTTAAACTAGATATTGTTCATATTTTTGATGAAATATCTCTCTAAACCCTGCCACTAATGCCTAATGATCAAAGGGGTATGCAATCCTTTCTTTCTATTTTTCCCTACGTAGATAATGATGTTTGATGATGGGAATCACTACATTAAAGTCAAAGATACGAGATTTCCAACAACCTGAAGAAACTAGGAGTCGTGAAGCAAAGACAAACGCTTTAATGACCAACTATACAGCGGGAATGAATTTCCGATCGTATAGTTTCCATCAAACCCGCTAGGTAAAACATAAAAACTTTTTTGAAGTGACCCCTATATAAAGAGGCCTCGGGCGATGAGAAACGGGCGCTCTGCCAGATCATCAGCCACCCCCAGATCTCAATCCACTACACCGAAGAGCCGTCGGAGAAATAGACTTAGATCTAATCTCCAAACCCTTCTCCATCACCATAGCCATATTCCACCACTTGTAATAGTAGATCTCTTCTTCGATTGGCGACATTGTAAGACTATTTTCTATCAATCTTATGATTTCCATTACAATGTTTATGATCTTTGATCTCATCTCTATGTGTGAGTAATTATCCTTGGGCTAAGGGCTTCGGCCTAGCCATGTAGCTTTTGTGCATGTTATTTATCATAGATGGGATCATGTATTAGTTTGTATGACATGATGATTATTGTATCCTCTCTTCCCTCAATCTAAAGACTTGTCAGGTACCCAAGACCCTGAGGATTGAGCTAGGTATAGGGAGTATGAGTTATGACTAATCTGCAGGTTGGGAACCCTAGTGACAGAAGGGGTAGTACGGCTGTATGTGCGGGATTTACTTGGGATTAATGGTGATGTCACTATGCATATCATTAGTTCTCTTTCTTCTATGGATGAGACTAGTAGGTTATTGCTATAAGCGGTTGCGGAGGCAATAGCATTTATGGATGCACTGACCACATATAATTTATATTGCTCTAACAATTACATGCATACTTTATTATTATCTTTTATTCCCATCAGATCTTTTGCACAGCTACAGGTGAAACCAAACGCCCTAGGCCCTCTCTCTCCATCATCGACAACAACAGAAAGACACAAACTCTTGGTATGGTAAAAACACAAAAGGAATTATAAAACTCCTGAAGGTTCGTTAAAGTAACTTCACTACGCTTCTGCTTCCCCAGGATTCGATAAACCTAGGTCTACAAGGGAAAATAGCTATACTACATCCGTAATCCGGATAGAAGGTATCAACCCTTTTTCTGGCGCCGGTGTCGGGGCAGCAATAGCTACCCTAGTAAGGTTAGTAGGAACCTTGCTAGTTTTAATTCTTTTTTTAATTTTGTTAGTTTGCTTTCAGTATTTATTTGAAAACCCAAAAAAATTAGTTAGTCTTTAAATTCTTGTTTTTATTATCATAAATCTCTATTGAAGAAAACCCAAAAACATAGGAAATATGGCTAAAAAGAAGCTTGGGGAGTTTGCAACTCCCAACAATGATTATTTGCATACTCCTATTACTCAGCCAGCAATTGCTATTGATGACTACGAAATTAGGCCCCATTATTTAAGCTTGGTTCAACATAATCAATTTGGAGGCTCTGCTGTTGAGGACGCATGTGTGCACTTGAATAATTTCACTGAAATATGTGATATGATGCGCAAAAAAGATGTTGACCCTGATGCGGTCAAATTGTGCTTATTTCCTTTCTCTCTTAGAGGAAGGGCAAAAGAATGGTTGCTATCTTTGCCTAGAAATACTATTACATCATGGGTGGAATGTACTTCTTTGTTTATGACTAAATTTTTTCCACCTGCAAGGACTATGCAACTAAGATCTAATATTACTGGCTTTAGACAGGAAGAGCATTATCCACTAGCGCTTGCATGGAAAAGGATGAAAGAATGCATGAGAAATTGTCCCATCCATGGGATGGAAGATTGGTTAATCCTCCATTTATTTTATAATGCTCTTAATCCTATGTCTAAGTCTATGCTTGATACTAAAGTTGGAGGAACATTTATGGATAAACATATTACCAAAGCAAAGCAGCTGCTAGACAATATGCAAGACAACCATGCCCAATGGCATATGGATAGATCAAACACAAAGAAGGTGAATTCCGTCACACCACAAGAAAATGAAGAACTCAATGGTAAGCTGGATGAGCTCATATTAACCGTAAAAGGTAAGGAAACCCAGGTAACAGCTATCCCAGAAACTACTATTGAAGAAGTAGACTTCATAGCTCATAGTGATCATAACCCTACTTGGAAGAAGAATTATAATCCTAATTTTCAAAAACACTATTCTAGTCTTGCAGGTAACTCTAATAATAATATGGGATCAAGTAGTGGTAGTCTCCAAGAAACACTTAAGTCTTTTATAGACTCAAAGAAATGAGCAAAAGAATATCTTGTTAAAATTATGGAGAACCATGATGCTATGCTTGGTAAATTATCCAACCAAGCTTTAAGTTTGAGGAATGATTTGCAGGCCCTCCAAGAAATAACGAGGATTTTTGAAGCACAGCTAGGTAAGATAACCGAGAGTCAAACAATCATTCTAGATAAATTTGCAGGTAAAGCTGAGCCCAATGCTGTTGAGACCTCAAGATGATGAGAATCCAAAGGGAGGATCCTAAAGAACTTGATTATAGTAAAGCTCCTTCACCAAGTTACACCATTGAAGATCTTGTAAATAGGATCAATATTAAGATTCCGGTAAGTGAAGGAAATGATGAAGCTATGTATCAACACTTCGTTAATCAGGTAGAAATAAAGTACATGAGCTTGAAGAAGAATATAATAAAATTGATGGAAAATTACCTGTTAAGCTTGATGATATATTTGAGCCTACTATTAAGATTAAAATTGGGACGAATGAGATAGCTGCACTTTGTGATCTAGGTGCAAGCGTCTCAACAATTACAAAGAGTCTTTTTAATAAGTTAAACCTTGGCTCTTTTGAAATCATTGAGTTAAAATTACATCTTGCAGATTCTACCTACAAACAAGCTGTAGGAATTAAGGAGAATACTTTAGTATACATTAAATGTTGTCCTACTCTTATTGATTTTGTTATTGTTGACATGCCTAAAGATGCTACCGCTCCTATTATATTAGGCTGTCCTTTCTAAAGAACTATTAAGGATTTGATTAATCTCCATGAAGGGAACATGAAGCTTAAAATGCCTTCACGGGATCTTTTTCTTATTCAGTTCCCTAGGAAGAAGAAAGCCGAGCATGATAAAAAGGACGCCATCACTATGAAGGCCAACTATTTTGGAGTGGGTGTCCCACTCATCTGGCCTAAGTGAGCAACATCAAGGTCAAGCGCTATTGACCATAAAAGAGCGTTGCATGGGAGGCAACCCATGTGAAATAAAGGTTTGAGTAAAGTTTTTAAGTTTTAGTTTAAGTTTTAGTTTAATAAGAAGTGCTAGAAAACTCTAGTTGAGGAGAAGAAGTTCGGTAGTACTAAAAATCATGTTATATACATGCTGTTGTTGGTCAACAATTTTTACTGTCAAAAACAAGGTTTTTTTGCTAAGTTTCAGTAGAAGAAATAATTCTCGAAGAAACGGATTTTTTATGGCTATGGGGAGTTAAACGACCAACTATACGGCGGGAATAAAAATTTCGGCCGTATAGTTCCGGCCGTATAGATACTTTTGCCATCGACAATTTTTCTTTCAAAATTACTGATAGTTTAACAACCAACTATACAACGGGAATAAAAATTCCGGCCATATAGTTCTGGTCATATAGATATCGATGCTTTCATACAATTTTCTTCCCAGGTACAGACGGTTTGACGATCAACCATACGGTGGAACACATTGTTCTAGCCGTATAGTTCCTGTCATATAGCTGCGCCACCAGGTGGAAACCCTAAAGTTTTGACAGCAGGCCAACTATATGACGGGAACACAATGTTTTGCCCGTATAGTTGCATCCGACCACAAAACACCACGGGAGGTACCTCCAACCCCAAAACTTCAATCCTTTTTCTTTCTTCTACCTCCAAACTCTCTCAAAACCTCAAGAGATCTTCATCTCTACTCAATTTCGTTCAATTTCCTCGCACACACATGATCTACGGTATGTTCCTCCTCCGATCCTCCAATTACTTTTTTGCAAATTCATCTTTGATCTCTTGTCATTATCAATCTAGGGTGAGACCTACTATCAATTATTGCCATGATTCTCTTCCCTAGATTATTACTTTGAGGGGATTCTTTAGTGTGCTATGATGAGGAATACCATATGCTTATTATTGTTGAATCAAAGAGTTTTATTTTTTCTTTCTTTTGGATGATGAACACAAGCGGCCAAACTCGTGGTCGTGCCACCGCTAGCGCTTCTTGGGTTGTCCCTCAAGAATGCATGGGGATACAGTTCAGGAATGAGCTCCAACGTGATCGCTTTGACAGGATCAAGAACCGAGAAGTGAAGGCAACCAAGTGGGCTTGCCCCATCATATTGAACCAACTCGGTATTTCTAATGACTTCAATTTACTTTGCAATAGGGTTGTCTTATAAAACTTTGTTTTCAATGATGTCCCTACCTGTCTCCGGTTGACTATTGAATTCCTATGTTCTTTGCAAAGCACCGTTAAACTATGGCATGGAGAGACTGAATTTCTTTCCGACTTATGAACAACAATTACACTTTATCACTAGATGAATGGTGCGCCTACCTTAATTTTCAAAAAAATAATGACAATGACTTGCGCACATCCTTTACTAGCTTAGACCCTTCCCCCGAACAATATTACAATGGAATGAGCTTCACTTCTAGAGTGAGAAAGGGGAAGAATATTCAACACCCTGCAATTCGCTATTTGGTCTATGTTAATGCTAACACCTTGCAAGCACGAAATGAGTTCACGAGACTCAATGAGGAGAACATCTTAGTCCTCGCAAAGGGTGCTTTCAACAACTACAACTTTACACTCAACTTGGGAGTTAATCCTTGTGCGCTACCTAGAACACCAATCCTCCCAAAGCCAAGGACCAATCACATGTGGAGCCGTCATCACCGTGCTTGCCACAACCCTAGGAATCAACCTAGGTGAGTTGCAACCTATGCTAGGTGAGCGACGTGTTAGTTTCTCTACTTTAAAATCTTGTGGACTGCTCACTAGGAGAGGTGGTGTTTATTATCTGCATATTGTTGGAGATGGGTGTCTCTACCCCGCTCCTTTGCCTAATGGTCTTTTCTCTATCGAGGAAGGATGTTTTCTATATGACTTGCAGGTTTAGCAACACCAACCCAAGGAGGATATTCCAGATGAGGATGAGGACCAAGAAGAGGAGCAAGAAGTTCCCCATGAATAGGAGCAGCCACCAACCTGGTTTGCCACATACCAAGACTTGCAAGAACATGGAGGGACTGTGGAGAGGATGCATGGCCTCTCTTTGAACCTCCAAGAATCAACTAGTAATTTATCAACTCAATTTACGAACTGGAGTTCCGACTTTTTCCTGCCACCACAATGATTTCAAGTTCTTGCAAAAGCCTAAGCTTGGGGAAGTTTCCTCATTTATCTTTATTTGGCGTTCATTTTATTTTATTTTTGAGGTTATATTTTTAATTCGAGTTTTTAAGCACTCGTGTTGGTTTCCCCAACACTTTATCTTTAGTTACTTTTATTTGCTTTTGAGATTTTCTAACCGAGCTTTGCTGCCAATTTTCTATTCTTTAATTCCCTCTCTTAAAAACAACAAAAAAAATTCTCCTTTTATCTTTATTTTCCCTCTTGCTTTTATTTCTGTCTCGAGGTTCTCATGTATTTGTAGGAAGAGTCATTGGCTTCGAGTTTCCAAGAAATGAATCAAAAAGGAAGAGAGAGGTGGAACCAATCATGATAGGTATGCCTTATGACTCCCCACTTTTGAAGTTTGAGAAACCCATGCTAGTTAGTAGTAAATGTTGAGACATTATATTGGTGGAGTGAGTCTTTGTATTGTAGTGAAATTTTGTTTGCATGGGTATTTAGTTGGGTACATTTTTGAAATGGATCGTATGGGCACCTAGGGGGGGTGAATAGGTGGTACTTCAAATTTTAATGCTTTTTCAATTTTAGGCTTGACACAAAAGGTAAATTCTCTAGATATGCGACTATGTAGAATTTCCCTATATGCAAACCTGACTACTAGCGACTAAAGGCGAGTAAGAGTGAGGAACGAGGAAACCGTAGTGGAGCACGCGGAGACACGGGATTTGTTTTACCACAGTTCCTTCCTTGTTAAGGGAAGTACATCTGCGTTGGAGTGGTGGGCGGTACTAAGACCACCACGCCACAATAGGCCTCACCCTGTTCTCCGATGGATCTCGCCACCAAAGGCCTGATCCACCTTTCCACTATTGGAACCCTTCGAGGCGGGAACCGGCGCCTATAGACAACTAGCGGGGCACAACTCCACAACCGAATTGGAGGCTCCCGTAATGACAAAAAGATGCCACAAGAACAATTGTTATCAATAACAAAACACAAGATCTAGATATTAACAAGAATACTAGATCAGGGATTCTCCAAGTGAATGGAGAGGAGTTGAAGCGCTTGATCCGCGATGACAATGAATGATGTCTCCTCCATCAATTCCCCCAAAGATCAAAGTCTTCGGGTGGTTGAAGTGGGAGATCTTGAATGAGAGCTTTTTGCAACAGGTCTGAACTTTTTTGAATGACTCAAAAAGTATGATAGGAGGGATCAATGGGACTTTTATACCCCCCTATCCAGACAGAGCCGTTGGAGTCATCTGGGGCTGGATTATCAGCCTAAGTAAGGGGCGGATTATCCGGCCTAGGGAAAACGCCGCCCCTGACTCGGATTATCCGGGCGAAATCCACCCCTGGATAGAAGCTCGCGCTAAACCATCCTTGGCAGCTCCACCCGGGGGGGCGGATTATCTGGCCCAAGAGGAGGGCCGGATTATCCGACTAGGGGAGAAAGTCCGCACCAACATCGGATTGTCTGGGGGAAAATCCGCCCCCAGACTGAAGCACGCATGCCGAGCCATCTTTGTGCACTTCTCCTGGGGGCCGGATTATCCGGTTGGGGAAAATTCCACCCCAGCCACGAATTGTCCGGGGGATAATCTGCCCCCAGACCGAAGCACGCACGCAGCCAACTCTATCCAAGAGGGCCAGGCCGGATTATCTGGCCCTAGATGGGGTGGATAATCCAGCCCCCAACCACACGATTTCTTTCCTGCAACACTTAGCGCACATGAGAAATTCCATTGTATTGTTATCTAACACTCAAAACACTAGGGATCATAAAATGTTCTTTCTATCTCCCCCTTTTTGGTGGTCGATGACAATACTAGGATTTGTAGGATAGCTCTAATAACAACAAATATTCAGCGAAAGAAAAAGACTCCCCCTCAAAGTGTGCATACTAAAGATTTTCATTTGAATACAAATGCACACAAGTAGGTACAAGTCTAATTCATATAAACAAAATAATCATACCACCGTGAGTGAGAGGCGTCCTCAGTATAGTATAAGAATACCCAATGTGATAGCCATTATGAATTCCATCCTCGAGATGGATATCCAATATAGCCAATATGATAGATGAATCCAGAAGAATAATCCACGAGATAAATCCAGAACCACACATAAAGATAGTCTTATACAAAGCAAACCACAAACTACGAATAAAAGTTCATCGCTAAATGGGCACAAGCGATAAAGAGTCCAAAAAGATAAAGTGCAAATTCTGGCGTCCGACCAATGCAAATCCACGAAGACCTAATAGAACTACTTCTCCCCCTTTGGCATCGAAAGACCAAAAAGGAAGAAGAGCAACGCTAGCACCCCAAGGGATCACTCGTAGTCCTCATCGTCGTCCCCGTCCCCATCCTCGTCCTCATCCTCAAGCTCCTCGGTGTCTTCCTCCTCGTCATTAGCAGTGGCCACGGGAGGAAACATGTGACACTCAAGCTCTCCATAATTGAGCCCAGACGAGGAATTCCACTGAGCATATTGTGTGGGAGCAGTAGGAGTGGGGGGATCGCCTGACGCCCTGGACACATGGTGAAGAATGAGCTGCTGAGTATGGGCCATCTCGTGGCGCTGCTTGTACGCTGCGTACTGCCCCTTGCGAGTGTCCACCCTCATGCAAAGAATGTTCCGCTGGAACCAATTCAGCTGCTTGACCTCACGAGCAATAGGAGGCACTGGGGGCCTACGAGCACTAGCACGGGCATCCCTCATGAAGCCCTCAAAAGAAAAAGATGGATGTGAGGTCTTCCTAACCTTGTTGTATATCTTCTTCGCCTTATGCTCAACATCAATGTGAAACTCTCTAGTGTGAAGCAGGTGCTTGATCAGCATCATAATGTAAGGGGCATACGGTATGGAGAGCCTATTGAACATTGCATTAGTCAACTCATGATAGATAAAGTCCATCACATCCAGCTTGTAATTAACAGACTCATCTTCACTAGATGCCACCTCGTGAGAAAAGGCTAGAAGCTGAACCAGGTGACCACGAATACTATCATTGTTCCCTCCACTTGGTGTGATAGAGTCACGGAAGATGCCCACCAAGCTAGCTGCTTAGCCCAAAATATATCGAGCCTGTTGGGGAACCCCAAGAGGAAGGTATGATGAGAACAGCAACAAATTTTCCCTCAGTTATGAAACCAAGGTTATCAATCCAGTAGGAGAAAGGAAACACCTCCAAGGTGTTGCTAGCTGGACTTTGGTAGGGCGCACTACCTGTGTCAGCAGCAACGTGGAGACCTGCACAACACAACCACAGAACTTTGCCCCCAACTTGTGATGAGGTTGTCAATCTCACCAGTTTTGCTGAAAACAAAGGATTAAACGTAACGAGTGGAAGAAAGTAATAGTTTGCAGAAAGTAAACAAAAAATATTAAAAAGTTGATTGTAGATTGATGGCAAAATAAAGGACCGGGGTCCATAGTTCACTAGTGGTGGTTCTCCTTAAGATAGATAACGTGTTGGGTGAACAAATTACAGCGGTGCAATTGACAAACAACGAGAAAGCATACATGCATATACTAATCATCTTGACTCCTTTGAGACGTGATTCGGCATTACAACATTATACATAGACCGCCATCCAACTGCATCTATGACTAATAATCCACCTTCAGGTTATCATCCGAACCCCCTCCAGTATTAAGTTGCACGCATCAGATAATTGCATTACGCACTGCGTGTAAAGTAAACAATACGTTTGTTCTATGAACAAAGGATTGTTGTTTTCTCCCTAGCAGCAACAGCACATCTAGTACCTTAGAGATTTCTGTCACTTCCCCAGATTACTAGAGGCATGAACCCACTATCGAGCATAAATACTAAATCTTGGAGTTGCTAGCATGTACTTGGCCAAGATAGCTACTAACAACGGAAAGCATGCAAGATCACGAATAACAAAGACATGATAGAATCAATAATGAATCTGAAATAGCATCTCAATATCCATCGGATCCCCGCAAACACAACATGTATGAATGACAAATAAATGATCTTGATCATGAACGGAGCTCACAAGATCTAAACATGATAGCACAAAGGAGAAGAACCAGCTATCTAGCTACTACATGGACCCGTAGTCCAGAGATGAACTACTCACACATCACACCGGTGGCTTGCATGATGATGAAGAAGGCCTCCAAGGTGAATTCCCCACTCTGGCAGGGTGCCGGGGAGAGCTTCACATCCCTCCCGATCTAGGGATGGAGATGACGGCGGCTATAGACTCTTTCGTGGAATTTTGATCGGGTACTTAGGGTTTCTATCCCGGAGGCATCTTATAGGAGAAAGGGGAGGCCGAGGGGGTGCCGGAGGCGGCCAAACCATCCCCTGGTGCGAGCCAGGCTGGGTCACGCTACCAGGTGGTGTGGTAGCCCCCTGGCCCCTCTCCGTCTCCTATTCTGGCTCCTTGTGTCCCTCGGTGAAAAATGACTTTGGCTTTTGTCCCGTCCAATTCCAAGAATATTCATTTTCTGACTTCCTGGAACCAAAAATAGCAGAAAACAGGCAGTTGGCACTGTGGCATCTTGTTAATAGGTTAGTCCAAGAAAGTGTATGAAAAGTAGTCCAAAGTTGGAACAAAATATAAGAAAGTAGATAAAACCAAGCATGGAATATCAAAAATTATGGATACATTAGCAACGTATCAACATCCCCAAGCTTAACTCCTGCTCGTCCTCTAGTAGGTAAGTGATAAAAAGAAAGAATAATTTTTGAGGTGACATGCACCATCATCAACTTGATCTAAGTATTTGTAAAACATGGATAACTAGGATCATAGTACTTCAATCATAACATGAAAGATAAAGTTCTAACAATAAGACAAAGCAACTATGTTGCAACATGAAAAGGCACAAACAAAAGATTCATGAATAACAATGCTTTGCAAGATGTTTTTTTGTTTCACATAAAGAAACATAGCATAGTGGAATTCAGCTTGTCCCTCATAGAGTAGCAAATAAATGCATATGACACCTGCAAAGTTCATAAGAGAGACTTTATACAAATAGTTTAAAACAAGCAATATCAAAGTTATGCATCAATCTATAAGTCTTGGGACAATGCACATAGAACTAAGAATGGCCACTATGCTCTCAAAGTAGGTGCATAAAGATAGAAGGTGGAGACTCAACATAAAAGTAAAAGAAAGGCCTTCATAGAAGGAAGTAGGGATTCAAGTTTCATAAAGAGCTTCTAAAAATTATGGTACTTGTTAACTTTCAGCTCTCATTGCCCCTATCATAAGCATCTTGACGTGATTAAGGTTAAAGTGAACAAACTATGAATTATATGCTTGACGAAGTATAAGTTGAAAATCTCATGTCCCTTGAATACGAGGGCCGCTCCTCATGCCACTCAAGTTTAGTCACCGGTAAGTTCTTGTCATTGTAAGTACATGTGTATCATAGGGAACTACCAACATGGTACCCCTTGCCTGATGATACAGAAGAATCCCCATATCAAAATGACAAGGCAAGCAGACAACGAGCATCTCAGCAATCTTCTTATTTACCATGGGAAAATGGTGCTTTTTTTCTCTCTTTCCTCTTTTCTCATATCTTTTTTCTCTTTTTCTCTTTTTTCTCAATATCTGACTCTTTTTTTATAA
Organism: Avena eriantha; assembly: GCA_910589775.1. NCBI lineage: Eukaryota > Viridiplantae > Streptophyta > Magnoliopsida > Poales > Poaceae > Avena > Avena eriantha. The sequence continues at coordinate 263,435,570 of OU342740.1, forward strand.
GAAGAATGCTTCATAGAAAGCTCATTATGGTTACGCTGCAGGTTTCCACCATGACAACATGGATTAGACCAGCGACCTAGACGTTTCTCTAACACACATACATAACTCCATGGACTTACAAGCTCCCCTTTCATTTCACACCGATGACATCCATAGACAAAAGAGCATGATATCAACTAGGTATAAAGTACAAGTGCAGTGTTGAAAGTGTTCCCCATGAAAGCATGGTTCTGCTAATCCCCAACAAATAAGTGCAAGCATATACAACATAGACGACACAATGGTTCAAGTTTATTAAGGGCAAGAAAAGTAAAGTGTGCCATCAAGTTCGTGAGAGCTTTAATCACTAATTTTCACATAACAAGTTTAATTTGGAAGGTAGATAAAAGCATGAATATACTTGGAATAGCATTTGCTAATAGGTAGGTATGGTGGACTCTTTGGAATAACTTGGTTTAAGGAGTTGGATGCATGAGTGGAACTCACACTTGGTTATGGAGGCTAGCAAAAGACTAGGAGCGACCAACTAAAAGAGCAATAATGGCCATAATCATGCAAAGCGACAAAACATCATTAATCAAAGCATAAAGTGATACTACCAAATGAAAACTAAAGGATCATAAAGGTTTATGGTGACTTGGGATAGTCATATCATGGTGTGATCATGTGCCAAGTCAACCCAAATAAAGCATCAAAGGAGAATACCACAATACTATGCTTTAATATGCTAAAACAACGCATGATCCTTCCAAGGCACATTAAGAAATCTCATTTTTTTATAACATGTCATGCTACAGTAAAGAATACTAAGCATAAAGCCAAAATAATATCAAGCATGGCATGACAAAGCATAGGCCACAGTCAAAAACAAGCTCTCTTTACCACTTAAGCATGAACTTTCCTAATCTTTTCCAATCCGAACCAAACTATTTGAAAACCAATGTATGAAAGAGGGGGTCCAACCAATTTATTCAGCAAACTAAGAAAACCAAGCAAACAGAAAACCAAAACGAAAAATAAGACGCTCCAAGAACAACACAATTGTGCATGAAACAATAAAAATGAAGTGTTTGGAAGAAACCTGGGATTTTTATTGATGAAGAAGGGGATGCCTTGGGCATCCCCAAGCTTTGACGCTTGTACTTCTTGGATATTTCTTGGGGTGACACGCGTGGCATCTCCAAGCTTGAGCTTTAGTCCATCCTTCATCTCATTACTCGTTACTTCCATACAGCTGAAATTTTTCCTTCATACAAAACTTCACACAATCTTTATTAGCAACATTAGTGTACTCAAGATAATAAGTTTTTGAGTTCAGTTTTAACACCAATAAAACTTCCAACAAAACACAAGCTACTGTAGCACTTCCCTGAAAAAACTCAATTCCCTAAAATAACTCAAAAAGGAACCAACAAGAAGCAAATGCAAATAATGGCAGAAATCTATCAAAACAGACCAGCAGGTAGATACTAATTTTTTCGAAGACCTTCTGTTGCTCAAATCAAAAAGTGCTCAACTAACGAAAGTTAGATAACAACCTGGGGCAGAAGCACAAAAATTTATGCCTCAAAAGGACGTACAAATATTTTACACGAATTTTTACGGTGAAGCACAGAAATATGTTTCGGGACAGCAACTTTTCCAATCATTACTTCTCTCTCATTAAAGGTTACTCTTGGCATAAAAAGAAAATAAAAAGGATAAGGAGCGGTTATTACAGAAGTAATAACTTCCAAGACTCATCTAAATTTTTTGGGTTATCTCCCAATAAGTACTTTTCTTTAACGCCTTTAAGTTAGGCATAAGAAGCAAGAAAAAGAATCAAGTGTTCTCAAATGAAGAAGCATTAAGAGCAAATTTAGTTTTCATAGGAGAGGCAAAAGGAATCTTATCTCTCTTCTTAGGGAAGTGTTCTATACCTTTCTTAAGTGGGAGTTGATATTTAGTAGTGCCTTCTTTCATATCAATAATGGCACCAACAGTTCTAAGAAAAGGTCTTCCCAAAGTAATAGGACAAGAAGCATTGCATTGAACATCCAAAACATAGAAATCAACGGGGACATAGGCATCGTTAACCATAATAAGAACATCATTAATACTCCCCATGAGTTTCTCTTTAGCATTATCATCAAGTGGAACATTCAAATAACAATCTTCCAATGGTGGAAAATCAAGCATATCATAAATCCTTCTAGGCATAATAGAAACACTAGTATCAAGATCACATAAAGATTTAAAATCAAAATCATTCACTTTCATATTAATGATGGGTTCCCAACCATCTTCTTGTTTTATAGGAATAGAAGCTTTATGTTTCATCTTTTCGTCTTTAATTTTTATGAGAGCATCAGTAATGTGTTTTGTAAAAGTCATATTCATAGCACTAGCATTAGGACTTTTAGCAAGCTTTTGTAGGAACTTAATAACTTCAGATATGTTGCAACCATCAAGATCAATATCATAATTATCATCTAAAGTAGTAGAGCTATTACTAGCCTCAACACTAGTGGTAGTGATAGTAGAAACACAAATGTTTCTTACAATTTCATCTTCTCTTTCCCACTTAGCATGCAATTCAGCTAATAGTCCAACATTTTCATCAATTCTAACTTGTATGCCATTAGTAGCAGCAAAGGGATTATCATTAGTTTCAGGTTTAGCAGCCATTTTATTCAAAGAAGATTGAGCTTCAGCCAATGATGCTATATTTCTTTCAGCGTTAGAGAGTTTTTCCTCAATAGTTTTATTGAAAACAGTTTGTTTACTAATAATATCTTTGAGCATAACTTCAAGTTCAGAGGGTGCACTCTTATTATTGTTGTAGGAATTTCCATAAGCATTACCATTGTTGGGAGGATAAGGCCTATAATTGTTGTTACCAAAATTATTCCTGTAGGCATTGTTGCTAAAATTGTTATTTCTTATAAAGGTCACATCAACTTGCTCTTCTTGAGCAACCAAAGAGGCTAAAGGAACATGATTTGGATCAATATGAGCCTTCCCATTAACAAGCATAGACATAATAATATAAATTTTATCACTCAAGGAGGAGGTTTCCTCAACAAAATTTATCTTCTTACCTTGTGGAGCTCTTTCAGTATGCCATTCAGAATAGTTAACCATCATTTTATCCAGAAGCTTTGTTGCAGCACCCAAAGTAAAGGTCATAAAGGTACCTCCAGCAGAAGAATCCAATAGATTTATTGAAGAATAGTTCAATCCTGCATAAAAGGTTTGGATAAGCATCCAAGCAGTCAGTCCATGAGTGGGACAATTCTTTACCAAAGATTTTGTTCTTTCCCAAGCTTGAGCAACATGTTCATTATCAGATTGTTTAAACTTCATTATTTCACCTCTCATAGATATAATCTTAGTAGGAGGATAGTATTTTCCAATGAAAGCATCTTTGCATTTAGTCCAAGAATCAATACTATTCCTAGTTAAGGAATTCAACCATTCTTTAGCTTTTCCTCTCAAAGAGAAAGGAAACAATTTAAGCTTAATAATATCTCCATCTATATCCCTATGCTTTTGCATCTCACAAAGTTCAACAAAGTTATTTAGATGAGCAGCATCATCTTCATTACCAATACCAAAAAATTGTTCTCTCATAACAAGATTGAGTAAAGCAGGTTTTATTTCAAAGAAAATAGCTTCAAGGACAGGTGGAGCAATAGATATGCTCATAAAATCATTGTTGTTGGTGCTAGGGAAGTCACACAACTTAGTATATTCCAGAGTAGTCATTTTTGTGTGTTTTTAATAAAGAAAGCAAACTTGTAAAACTAATTTTTTTGTGTTTTTGATAAAGAAACAAGCAAACAAAGCAAAAGTAAACTAAGCAAAACAAAAACAACAAAGTAAAAAGATTGGTTATGAGGGACTCCCCTTGTGAAGATGTCCTTGACTCCTCGGCAACGGCGCTAGAAAATCAGTTGCTTAGCCCAAAATATATCGAGCCCGTTGAGGAACCCCAATAGGAAGGTATGATGAGCACAGCAGCAAGTTTTCCCTCAGTTATGAAACCAAGGTTATCCATACAGTAGGAGCAAGGAAACACCTCCAAGGTGTTGCTAGCTGGACTTTGGCAAGGCACACTACCGGCGTTAGCAGCAACCCGGAGACCTGCACAACACAACCATAGAATTTTTCCACCAACTTGCGATGAGGTTGTTAATCTCACCGGTTTTTCTTAAAACAAAGGATTAAACGTAACGAGTGGAAGAAAGTAATAGTTTGTAGAAAGTAAACACGAAACAGTAAACTGTTGATTGTAGATTGATGGCAAAAGAAAGGACCGGGGTCCATAGTTCACTAGTGGTGGTTCTCCTTAAGATAGATAACATGTTGGGTGAACAAATTACAGCGGGGCAATTGACAAACATCGAGAAAGCATACATGAATTTATTCAGAAGTAATTCGTCGAGATCGTGCACCCTTTTCTTATTTATCCGAAAAATACTAAAAAATATTATAAAGTGCTACCGGATAGATCCAATCTATTCTTGAAATAGACAACTCGCACACAGGTCCCTTTCCAAAAAAAATCAAAACACCAACCACTACAGTTAGATTTATTAGATTTGTTGCTAAAATATTGGTATTAAGCCCGAAACTGCCAGCGGATGGCCAGTGAGCTAAAATAAGAAAGAATGGGTTACATTTTTCATATGCTCTCCTCTTATAGATAGGACAAACAAAGAACAAAGTTTTTCGATCACTTACTTTGCTCGCCTTTTTTGATCGGTTTTTTTGATGCAAATAGATTCAATCTAGTAATTTCTACTAATCATCTTGACTCCTTTGAGACTTGATTGGGCATTACAACATTATACATAGACTGCCATCCAACTGCATCTATGACTAATAATCCACCTTCAGGTTATCATTCGAACCTCCTCCAGTATTAAGTTGCAAGCATCAGATAATTGCATTACGCATTGCGTGTAAAGTAAACAATATGATTGTTCTATGAACAAAGGATTGTTGTTTTCTCCCTAGTAGAAACAACACATCTAGTACGTTAGAGATTTCTATCACTTCCCCAGATTACTAGAGGCATGAACTGACTATCGAGCATAAATACTAACTCTTGGAGTTGCTAGCATCTACTTGGCCAAGATAGCTACTAACAACAGAAAGCATTCAAGATCACAAATAACAAAGACATGATAGAATCAATAATCAATCTGGAATAGCATCTCAATATCCATCGGATCCCCACAAACACAACATGTATAAATGACAAATAGATGATCTTGATCATGAACGGAGCTCACAAGATCTAAACATGATAGCACAAAGGAGAAGAACCAGCCATCTAGCTACTACATGGACCTGTAGTCTAGAGATGAACTACTCATGCATCACATCGGAGGCTTGCATGATGATGAAGGCCTCCAGGGTGAATTCCCCTCTCCGGCAGGGAGCCGGGAAGAGCTTCAGATCCCTCCCGATCTAGGGATGGAGATGACAGAGGATACAGACCCTTTCGTGGAGTTTTGGTCGGGTACTTAGGGTTTCTGTATCGGAGACATCTTATAGGCGAAAGGGGAGGCCGAGGGGGTGTCGGAGGTGGCTAGACCACCCCCTGGCGTGGGCCAGGCTGGGCCGCATGGCCAGGTGGTGTGGCGGCCCCCTGGCCCCTCTCCGTCTCGTATTCTGGCTCCTTGTGTCCCTCGGTGAAAAACTGACTTTGGCTTTTGTCCCGTCCAATTCTGAGAATATTCATTTTCTCACTTCCTGGAACCAAAAACAGCAGAAAACAGGCAGGTGGCACTATGGCATCTTGTTAATAGGTTAGTCCAAGAAAGTGTATGAAAAGTACTCCAAAGTTGGTACAATACATAAGAAAGTAGATAAAACCAAGCATGGAACATCAAAAATTATGGATATGTTAGCAACGTATCACTAGCATACAGAGGATAAAGACCAGCAAAGGAACCCACAATAGCATTGTCAACTATGCAAGGAGAGAGGATAAAATCTTTATTGTTCTTGAGCTAGGTGATGATATGATGGCCACTAGCACGGTCCCTGTTGCGGAAAGAGTATCCAAGCACCCCAGCAAAAACACAAAAATCAGCTTGCATTGGCACGTCACGAGTCATCCACTTCATGGTGCGGTGCTCATTACCACAAATGACCAAAGTGGAGAAGAATTCCTTCACTACCTCAGAGTCATAGGAACATTGAAGAGCCATGAGATGGTCCAGCCCCATCCTCTCAGTCACGTCCATAACATCAATAAGTTGAGGTTTTTCCATGCCCTCAGCAATAATCATGGGATGCATAGGACGAATCTTCAGCTGAGCATAAACATCTTCATAAATAGACTTTTGGTCAGCACACCAAAAGCAGGAGTCACCAAGCTCAGTATCTTGCGCAGATTCTGCAAACAGATCATGATGGTGAATAGAAGAGTAAGTAACAGCATCCATCTTCTTATAGTTAATATTTGGTTCCTTTCCCTTTTTCTTGGACACGCCCTTCCCGCTCCTATCCTTCTTTGCATGTTCAGCCATGCGGTCATCCTCTTTCTTCCTTCTCCTCAGTTCAACCTCGTCCACGAGACCACCCTCACCGTTGTCTCGTAAATAGAGGCCACGAGGACAACGCTTGTAGGTCTTGGGAGCACTAGAACCACCTGTGAAACGAATAAGATGGATAACATGGGGATAAGCACACACACAAGTCCGGGAATAGTAGGCAAACAATCCATAGTCCAAACATACATAATGCAAAAAAAATCCACGAAAATATGAAGCAGATTGGACTCTGTCAGGCCGGATTATCCGGCCTAGCCAGGGGCGGATAATCTGACCCTAGCAGAAATTCAAATTCGTCTAGATTGAATGCAAAAACGTAGATCGGACTTAGGAACTGCAAGACTACGATCTCTACACAAAACAACAACCTTCTAGTCCACGTTGCACCAACAAGTGACACATCAACTCAAGAGATGGAGAGAGAGGGAGTTACGCTCACTCATTGAAGGAAGAACACGGAGGAGAAGGTACCCGGAGGCCCGAGTAAGAAGATCCGGGGGAGGCCCGGAGAATCCGGTGGCCGAGAGGGCTCTAGGGAGGGTGGGGGAGGCAAGCGGGGGTTGGAGGGAGGGAGGGGGTCGGGGGAGAAGAACTGCTCTTTGTGAGCCCTTCCCCCGATGCCCAGTCCTTAATAGACTGCAGTTTCCAGGGCCAGATTATCCGGCCTACACTTGGGTCAGATTATCCGGCCAGAAATCTGAATTCCTATTATACACAGGTTCAGGCCTGCACGTCCCCAAACAAAGACCCCCACAAGTGTGAACAAAGGACTTCTGCACTAGAAGAGATGGCTTAGGGATAGAGAGAGGCTTGGGATTAGACAACCAAACTGAGATGGTACTACACACTCAAGATTGCAAGAATCAAATCAACTAAAAACCAAAATTGAGTGTGATTTCCATAAGAACAAGAGATGAGCAGTAAAAACCAACAAAACCCACATAGAACCAACTCTTCTCATGGAAGAGGGCGATGGCCGAGGCCAACTTGTTGGAGTGCATGGTATGACACCGCGCAGATATATCTTGGGTTCATGACCAAAACTCATCAAAAATCTCACATATCACGCAATGATATTAAGAGGAATGATTTTACTTACTTTCGGGATTATGGGGGGAGGGTTAGCCCAATAAATTAGGACCACACTCCCCCTATTTCCATGCCCACAACTAGACCAAATAAGGATGAGATATAGGAGTGAGTGCATGGGTAATCAAGACAAGCTCCTTGAATCAACGATATTTAGCTCATTCCTCAAGTAACAAGACCTTGCTTCATCAACTGACTTCGTGAAAATATTAGCAAGTTGGTTCTTCGTGATCACAAAATATAGATCAATATCACCTCGAGCTACATGGTCCCGAATAAAATGATTCCGAATCTCAATATGCTTTTTCCTTGTTTGCTGCACCGGATTGTACGCAATTTTGATTGCACTTTCATTATCGCATAAAAGAGGCACTTTGTCACAATTGACACCGTATTCCTTTAAAGTTTGCCTCATCCATAATAATGGTGTACATGCACTAGCAGCAGCCACATATTCGGCCTCGGTGGTGGAGAGAGATATACAATTCTGCTTTTTAGAAGACCAAAATACCAATGACCTTCCCAAGAATTGACAAGCTCCAGAAGTTGATTTCCGATCATCCTTATCACCAGCTCAATAGGAAACAATATAGCCACATAGAGAGAAATTGGAGCCCTTGGGATACCATAGACCAAAATTAGGGGAATGAACCAAATTTCTGAAGATCCTCTTGACTGCCACTAAGTGGCTTTCTTTAGGAGCTGCTTGATACCTTGCACACACACCTACACTCAACACAATATCGGGCCTAGATGCACAGAGGTAAAGAAGAGAGACAATCATGGACCGGTATACCTTTTGGTTCACATCTTTACTGTGCGGATTGAGTTCGAGATGACATTTAGTTTGCATCGGTGTGGCGACGCCATTAAGATCCGTCATCTTGAATCTCTTGATCATGTCTTGGATGTTTTTTTCTTGATTTATGAAGGTTCCTTCTCTAAGTTGTTTGATCTCAAATCCAAGAAAGAACCATAACTCCCCCATCATAGACATCTCAAACCTATCAGTCATAAGTTTTGGAAATTCATCATTAAGAGCTTTATTAGTAGAGCCAAAGATAATGTCGTCCACATATAGTTGGCATACAAAGAGATCCCCTTTAACCTTCTTAGTAAAAAGAGTGGGATCGATTTTCCCAACTTCGAAGCCACGGTCTAGCAAAAGCTCTTTAAGGTGCTCATACCATGCACGTGGGGCTTGTTTAAGGCCATAGAGTGCCTTGTCGAGTTTATAGACATGGTTCAGAAAGTTAGGATCCTCAAATCCTAGGGGTTGCTTTACATATACCAACTCATGTAGAGGACCATTAAGAAAAGCACTGTTCACATCCATTTGCTGTAATTTAAAATTATTATGAGAAGCATAAGCAAGAAGGATACAGATGGACTCAAGACAAGCCACGAGAGCATAAGTCTCGCCAAAGTCAATGCCCTCAACTTGGGAATAGCCTTGTGCCACGAGTCTTTCCTTGTTCCTTACAACAATGTCATTTTCATCTTGCTTATTCTTAAAAATCCACTTTGTGCCGATAACATTTTTGCAATCCTTGGGCTTCTCAACTAATTTCCAGACCTTGTTGCGCTCAAACTTATTTAACTCTTCATACATAGCAACAACCCAATCCGGATCTTCAAGGGCTTCAAACACTTTCTTGGGTTCCACCATGGATATGTGAGCTTGGTGCTCACCAAAGCTTGCTAGCTCCCTTCTTGTGGACACCCTTCGTTTGAGATCACCTACAACCTTGTCAAGAGTGTGACCCCTTAATTCAAGATTCCTATCTACACGAGCTTTGCGACGAAGTTCAATCAGCTTGTTGTCTCTTGGAGGAATAACTTCATCATTTGATTATTTGTTGGAATTATTATCTTGGGCTTGATCTCGAGCTTGATCAGCAGGAATAGGAGATGATGAATCTTGCCCTTGATGTAGATCAACAACCATAACAGGAGGCTGCTGCTGTTCAGGATTTTCAAGGCTGGATAGTCTGGCCGAGGGTGTGGTCGGATAATCCGGCCTGGGAGAACTTGATGCATCTTCGATGTCTTAAATTGTTCTGGCTCGAACTGGAGAGGGGCCGGATAATCCGAGGTCAGTCGGAAAATCCGGCCTGGGACTTGCAGCAGTTTCTTCACCAATGTATTCGGTTCTTCCAGATGAGGTAGGTTGGCCGGATAATCCGGTATCCACCAGATAATCTGGCCGGGAGCTTCCTGGAACAGATACTTGATGAACTTTAGCAGTTTGAGGTGTTGGTGAAGAGGTTTCTCCAATAGTTGGAGCATGTTGAGCTTGTGTCGATGAGGGCTCTACTTGAGTAGAGCATTGTCCTTCCCGATCCGCCACAAGGGGTTCCTCAATGGGGCGGAAAAATCCCATGCCCATTATTCTTATGGCATCTTGGGGTATTTCAATATCTGCATCACAAACATCAACTTGCTCTGCACGGGAGCCATCATTTTCTTCGAACACCACACTACAAGATTCTACAACAGTTTCGGAGAGCTTATTGTAGACTCTATAAGTGTGGGATTTGGCACCATAACCAACAACAATGCCTTCTAAAGCCTTAGACTCGAATTTAGAAAGACGAACTCCTTTGATATGAAAGAAACACTTACAACCAAATACCCGAAAGTAGGACATGTTTGGCTTGTTACTGGTAAGTATTTAGTAAGGTGTCTTGTACAAGATTTTGCGGATGTAGAGCCTGTTGGAAGAGTGGCATGCGGTAGAAATTGCTTCAGCCTAGAAGTTATAAGGTGACTTCAATTCAGCTAGCATAGATCTTGCCATATCCATTAAGGTCCGGTTCTTCCTCTCGGCAATAGCATTTTGTTGAGGGGTGTACGCAGCGGAATATTGGTGTCTTATCCCCTCTTCACTTAGGAATTCATTTAGAGTGTAGTTCTTGAACTCGGAGCCGTTATCACTTCTAATTGCCAAAATTGGGATGTTGTGTTGACGTTGAACCTCATTGGCGAAATAGATGAACGTTTGTTGAGTCTCGCTCTTCAACTTGAAGAAATAGATCCATGTATATCTTGAATAATCATCAACAATTACGAGACAATATTTCTTCCCACCGAGGCTTGCATGTGATGGAGGACCAAAGAGATCCACATGAAGGAGCTCCAAAATCCTCTTTGATGAAATAATAGTCTTCCGTCGATGGGGAGAGTCATGCATCTTCCCTTCAACACAAGCCTTGCAAACATGATGTTTGGCAAAGGAAACATTTTCTTTTAGTCCAAGAATGTGGCCACCCTTGTGAAGACTTTGCAAAGTTCTCCTATTGACGTGGGCTAGTCGGCGATGCCATAGCCATCCCGGGCGGGATGTCCGAAAAGACACATCGGGCCTGTAGTGGTTTTCCCCGAGAAGTCCACCACATACAAGTTATTTTCGACATATCCAACGAAAGCGACCTTTAGAGCCTTGCTCCACAAGAGTACTAGCAAATCACCATCAATAAAAACAGTGAAGCCCATCTTACCAAGGGCACAAATAGAAAGTAAATTGTAACCAAGAGTCTCAACAAGCATGACGTCCACGCGAGAGATATCGTGAGACACCACAACCTTGCCAAGACCCAATACCTCAGATTTTGACTTGTCACCATAGGAGACGGTTATGTGATCATGATTTGGCCGCATCTCCGAGATGATCTCCTTGCTTCCGGTCATATGACTCATGCACCCGCTATCGAGCACCCATTTGGACCTACCGGAAGCATAGCCCTGCAAGAAAGTTACTTCTTGGTTTTAGGTACCCATTTTTCAATGGGTCCTCTCATGTTAGTGACAAGGGTCTTGGGAACCCATATAGACCAAGATATGTAACTATAAAATGGACCAACATAGCTAGCATAGAAATCACCATAATAATCACAGAATAACTCATAATTCGGATGCAAAACCAACATAGTTACACTACTAGAAAACAACCTATTGATAGACAAGATATTCAGTGGCGCATATGCGAAACCATGCGCCACAGAAAAACATCAGTGGCGCACCAGAAAACATGCGCCACAGAAGATTGGAAGTTCTATGGCCTCCAGAACATGCGCCACAGAATATTGGTGGAAACCACCAGCCGGGGTGGGTTGATCCAAGTTCTGTGGCGCATTCTGAGATATGCGCCATAGAAGTTGCCTCTTCTGTGGCGCATATTTTCTTATGCGCCACAGAACATGGAGGGGGCCCCACCACAGAATCTAATTCACCCAAGTTCTGTGGCGCATGCTCTGATATGCGCCACAGATGTGTTTCACTTCTGTGGCGCATATCCCAACATGCGCCACAGAACTTGGAGGTGGGCCCAAAGAGGGAATCTAATTCACCCACTTCTGTGGCGCATATGGACTTATGCGCCACAGATGATTCAGCATCTGTGGCGCATTTGCTCCATATGCGCCACAGATGAGGGCGTCCAGATCCATGTTAAAAAGGTGACAAAAGCTAGCTCTCTTATCTATCTATCCACCACCACCCATTTCACATCTCTACGTCCTCCCAACTCGTCTTCCTCCTCCCTCACTCCCCATCTTGCCCATAGTTTCTCCATTTTCTTGTAACTAAACCTACTTTAATCCATAGATTGGTAAGTTGAAGCTTCGCTCCAACTTCTAGATCTAAAAGTTCCTTACTTTTCTCTCTCACATCTCTATTTGTTTACTAATTTCCTCTCCACCAACTTGTAGATCTATTTGTCCACACTTTCTCATCGCGCGGTCTCGTCTCGCTATTATTGTGTCTACTAGGTGAGTACTTGGCCATGAACATGTAGGTGAAGCTTGTCGCGCGGGCAGTGTGTGTGTGCGATCCATGGCAAGACGATGCTTGTGTGGTGCATGAATGTTTGCAATGGGAGGAAGTTTTTTGTTGCTTGCTTGTTGTTGTCGGGCCAGACCGGTGTGGTTGCATGGATGTTTGCCGAAATGTTGATTCATTTCCATTTCGGCAAATTTTTGCACTACTCATATGTCCTAATTTTAGGAAAGGTCATGCCGAATTTTTCCGGCTAGCATTCATGCATGTGTGTGTTCATATGGTGTGGTTCTTACCTATACTCTCTGTTTTGACCGCTCAGGAAACCATGGTCCTCACGATGAGCGAAGGTCGAATTGCTAGGTACAAGAAAGGCGCGAAGGAGGACATGATTATGAACAACAAGACCATGATAAGATGTCCATGTCGAACATGCAAACTGCAGCGCTGGATCGACCCTGAATCTGGACAATTGGAGGGTCACCTGCTCAGGCGCAGTTTCATGCGCGACCTCAATGAGGCACCGGCATGACATGGTGGTGGTCACGAAGACGTGGGCAGGCGAGAAGACGAAGAATCTACCGGGCATGATCATCATGATGAAGGAGATGCCAGTGGGCATGATCATCATGACAAAGGAGATGCCGACGGGAATGATCAGCATGGAGAAGGAGATGGCGACGGGCATGATCATGATCATGAAGAAGGAGAAGAGGCAAACACATAGACGCTGCTAACTTCGGTCTTGCAGGACCCTCATGTTCAAGAATTGCTCCTCAAGGAGACGAGCAACGACAAAGCTGCAACCAGAGAGAAAGCCAAGCTGGCCCAAATGGAGGTAGACGGGATGACTCCATTGTATCCTAGGTGTCGCCCCGAGGATACACGTTTGAGTGTAATTCTCAAGGCTCTGGAGATGAAGGCCGAACACAAATGGAACGATGTGAGCTTCAACGCGAACATGGAATACTGGCACGACCGACTTCCTAAGGGGAACACATTGCCAACAAGTATCGAGGAGGCCAAGAAAATCGTGTGCCCTCTCGACCTACCACACATTAAATACCATGCATGCATCAATGATTGCGCACTTTATCGGAACGAGTACAAGGATAGAACCACATGTCCGGTGTGTGGCGAAGGACGGTACAAGAGAGGGAACAAGAAAGTTCCTCGAAAAGTGGTATGGTACTTTCCTATCACCCCCGTCTGCAGCGATATTTCGTAGATCCTAAGGAAGCAAAGCTCATGCAATGGCACGCGGAAAGAGAGAAACCCAAAGATGATCCAGAGAAGGGCAAGATCCTGACACACCCTTCAGACGCTAGCCAGTGGAATGCATTAGACATCGAGTTCGAAGAGTTCGGGGGCGAGGCAAGGAACGTCAGGCTGGGTATGAGCACCGATGGACTCAATCCTTTTGGAAACCAGAGTAGCACGCATAGCACCTGGCCCGTGTTTGTATGGCCGTACAACCTCCCCCCATGGCTATGCACGAAGCAAAGGTATGTACACATGAGCATTCTTATTCAGGGGCCGAAATAACCAGGTATCGATATGCATCTGTATCTCGGGCTATTGAGAGAGGAGTTAGCCAGCTTGTGGGAGACGCCGGCCCGTACGTGGGACGCCTACACTAAAGAATATTTCCATCTGAGAGCCGCGTTGCTCACAACCGTGCAGGACTATTCTGGTTATGCATATGTATCGGCCCAGGTGAACCACGGACACAATGCATGCGTCAAGTGCATGGATGAGGCACCGCATCTCCAGCTACCAAGGGATCCCGGGTCTTCGAAAACCATGTTCCAAGGTACTTGAAAGTGGCTCCGCATGGATCACCCGTGGAGAAAACGTGGTGACTTGTTCAATGTTAAGGACGAGCTCGAAAGATCCCCGCATTCGAGGAGCGGCGAAGAAATCGAGGAGCTTTTGAATAATTGGGTAGATTGCCCTGCGCCTAGAAAAAAACGACCGAGGACAAAGCCATTGCTAGGTGTATGGAAAGCAAGGTCTGTTTTCTGGGACCTGCCGTATTGGAAGGTCCTTCACACTCTCCATAGCCTCGATGTAATGCACATCACGAAGAACGTTACCGAGAGTCTACTTGGCACTGTACTGAACATGCCGGAGAGGACCAAGGACGGGCCGAAATCAAGAAAGGACCTTAAATTGCTTGGCATAAAGAAATATATTCAGTACCCTGATAGTGATGATGATGATGATGATCAGACGGAAGGGACTCAAGGTCGCCGCAAAAGAGTTAAGAAGAATGAGGTGGTGCTTCGCGCTGCCTACTTCACTCTGAGTCTAGAGGAGCTCGAGCAGTTTTTTAGGTGCCTCTTAGGAGTGAAAGCTCCTCACGGTTACTCGGGGAAGATAAGCAGATATCTGGACGTGGCGAAGAAGAGGTTCAGCAGTATGAAGTCTCATGACTGTCACGTGCTGATGACGCAGATACTCCCCGTTGCGATCCGTGGGATAATGGACGAGCATGTCCGTGAGACGTTGTTTAGCCTCTGTAACTTTTTGACGTCATATCTAGGAATTTGATCGGTGTGAAGCAGCTCGACAGGCTACAGGAAGAGATCGTGATGATACTATGCGAGCATGAGATTTACTTCCCGCCCGCATTCTTCGACATCATGGTGCATCTGCTTGTACATGTCGTGGACGACATCATCCAGCTCGGGCCGACATTCCTGCACAACATGATGCCGTTTGAAAGGCTAAACGGTGTCATCAAAGGATTCGTTCGCAACAGGTCTCGTCCAGATGGAAGCATAGCCAAGGGCTTTCTGATCTACGAGTGCATCTCCTTCTGCCAGAATTATCTAACCACCGAGAAGAAGGAGGTTGGAATACCCACAAAGAAGCACCTCGATAGGCTCGGTGGATATGGTCACCGCGAGGGCTGCCGCTCACTGCATGTCGGCATTGATGGTCGACGCACTGATTTTGAAAGGGCACACCGAGTCGCGCTACAACACATTGAAGTGGTCGGCCCTTGGGTTGAAGAGCACAGAAGCTTAATCGAGCAAGAGTACGTCGACCAGGGCCGGCCGAGGAAGAAGGGAGACGTAACCAGAGAGCACAACTCCAGCTTCACGGGTTGGTTCAAGAGAAGGCAAATGGACAATCCCCCATAGACGCCTTCTACGGAAGATCAAAAACTCATATTCTCCTTGTCGCAGGGCCCAGGACACAACCTCAGGACCTATCAGTCATACGACATAAACGGTTACAAATTCTACACCGAGGAAAAGGACAAGAATAGTGAATATCAAAACTCAGGAGTAACTATGTTATCCTTTGCTGATGACGAGACTACTGTGATTGACATATTCTATGGTAGGATCGAGGAGATATGGGAGCTCGACTACTGTGGAGAGATCGTACCGATGTTCCGTGTTAGATGGGCCAAGAACATGGAAAAAGAAGGCCGCTATTTCACCACAATGGTTATACTAGATGCCAAATCAACGAAGAACGCCTCCGCAAAAAATGAGCCTTGGTTACTCGCTAGACAAGTTGATCAATGATTTTTTATTACCGACCCGTCAGAGCCCAACCGTGTTGTAGTTAGGAGGGGCAAGAGGAGCATCATCGGAATGGAAGGAGCCGCCAACGAGCAAAACTTCGACAAAAACGGCGACCCGAAGATCGAAGAGGAATTCGACAAGTACTTCGACATGCCTACTACTACTAAAGTAAGAAGGAAGACCACACTTCCTACTAAAGGTTGTCCATTCACAAGAAGAAATCTCAAAGTGCACGGGCTAAAGTATTCAACCACGGCGAAAAAGGGCAAGAAGATTGTGAAGAGACACTAGCAATTATGTGACCTTTTGGTGTATTAATTCGTGTGGGTATAATGTGATATTAGTGTGACTTTTTTGTGTATTAATTCACATGTGTGCTCGCAAATATATATTAGTTAGATACTAAAACATACACGTGGTATTCGTGTGGGTATACAAATTCACATTTGTGTGTGACAAGCACATATATATATATATGATTCAGGAGTTTTTTTGATAAGTATGCATGTGTATATGTTCTTGCTTTTTTGAATAAATATGCATATGTGTGTATAGGTTCTTGCTTTTTTGAATAAATAAAATAATTTTTTAAAAAGGAAAAAAAGTCTGAGATAGCCAGGATTCAAACCTGGCTGCCCCAGGTTGAAAGCTGGCGAGCAAGACCACTAGGACATGTAGCTGATCTTGTCAAACTATGATGCCGCTTTGTTTTGGACTATGCCCAAAAGTTTTGTGGCACATAACATAGTAATGTGCCACAAAATTTGTAAATTCAGTGGCGCATTTTAGAGGAATGCGCCATAGAACTTTTACACTTAGCCAAAATAAACGGTTCGGCCTCCCCTGCTACCTTCTTCCATTTCTTTCCCTTATCTCGCCCGAACGCAAACCCTAGCTAATCGCCCTCACCGCCGAAGCCGCCGTGGAGGAGAGCCCGTGGAGGAGGAGAGCCGTCATGGAGGACAGCCCCATCACCGCCACGCCAGAGCCTGTGGAGGAGGAGGCACGCCCCGCCCCGCCCCGCCTGCGACCTAGGAGGAGGAGGCCCGCCACCGCCGCTCTGGAGCCCGTGGAGGAGGAGGCCCGCCCCGCCTCACCTACGACCTAGGAGGAGGTGGCCCGCAACATTCGCAGCAGGAGCACCGCCGCCACCCTCGTCGACGACCACCTCACCATCCGTAGGTACACTTCCCGCTTTCTTCTTTTTCCCCTCTCTACAAGAATGCTCTACTCAATTTTCGCCGACCAAGGCTAACTGCAACGCCATGATGCCGACGATGATCACGTCGACGTCGAGCATGCCATCGTGCCGACAGGGCCTGGGTGGCAGCAATAGTAGCCGCTTCTCAGCCGTCTACTCATCATCCAAGGCCAAATCACCATTTGACTGACTGAAAGTCTGAAACAACATATTCGCCTCAGTTCTGCAGTTGTATTTTGGTAGATGCAATCAATCAACTGCGCAATTAGTCTGTGGTGGTGGGTAATGAGCTATGTACATGGTTTTTAGCTTTTCTTCTTGGAGAGTACTTGATTACTGTAAGTTGAGGACTTAGGATTAATTTACTATTAGAACCTGAAGATCCATGAGGTTAGATACAGCCTTCTCTGTGTTTTTTTTGAGAGAATAAAGATCCACGAAATGCTAGCACTGCCATGAGGTGTGAACTTTTTTTCAGTGGTGTTAATTTCAGCGTGTAACAGATAGAATAGATTCCATTACATAGCCAACATCTCATGTATTTATTTTTCGAAAATGGGTAAACTTTTTTAGGGATTCAGGTAGAGATCTGAAATCGAACAGCCAACCTTCGGCAGAATAACATCTGATAGAAAAATTTCAGCCTAACAACATCTGAGAGAAAATGTTCGGGCTAACAAGCATCCACCAGTTCAAACCTAAGAGTAGGAAAGAAGAGGCAACAAAGAATATATGTTGGAAAAAACAGCTTATCTAGTGCATCTCAATGCCAAACACATAATTCCACCAAAGCTTTCTTTCCTTTTTATAAGGATTCTTTGGAAATATGTTTCAGGCATTTGTCTGATTGTCTTCCCTCTGAACAAATCATGAGCTGAAATACTAGGAAGTTGCAAGAATGATCTAGGGCTTGCATTCATGTAAACCAGGTTTTACTTGACAATAATATATTCAATACTGCACTATACATACTGACCTTAGAGTACTGAATAACATTGTACTAGGCATGCTAAATTCAGTGCATCCATGTAAATCAGGTTCTAAATTTGATGATTGAATTATCAAGGGCCTAGGTTACTCGTAGTTCTAGAGTTCTAGTACACCAGGACTGCAACTAAGTATGCAAGTGGGTAACCTTATATTCTGTGAATCTGGTCCATATATTGTGTTATTTTTTACTGTTCCATATATTGTGTGAATCTGGTATGTGTTATTTAGCATTTTAAGAAATGTCTTGGATACTTTGTAGACTGCTTTTTTTACTGCAATTGTTGTACTGTTCTCTGTCTTTCTTTCTTTTTTGACCCAAATATGAATGAATGGATTACAACCCAACTTTTTTTTGGTGAAATCCATCAGGAGCATCATGATTGTGTATGTGTACTGCCGCTAGATAAAAAAATTCCCCTTTACTGAATTGTGCAAGGTAAAGTGTGTGTACTATAACTTGATAGCCTGTGTGGGTGCAACAAGAAGAGAGAATGTGTGTGTCTTTGTGTACTATAACTGCTACTCAGTTTTCATTCAGTAGAATCATGTCTGGTATATATACTTCTTATATATTATTTGTTGTACCCTTTTAAGTTTTTTAAGTTCTTCTTATACATGTATCTGTTATACTGTTGCGTGAATGATGGATGGGGCTGCATGGATTATGATGTTGGGGTCAATGCATGGGGCTGTCAATATGGGGATGGGGTGTTTTGTCTTGCAGGGATTTCATTTGAGTTGCCCATTTCTCCCGAAGTGTCGATTCACTTCCATTTCGGTTGAGAAATGGGCACTCCTAGGTCAAAAAATTAGCAAAGGTCATGCCGAATTTTTCGGCTGAGATTTGTGCTAACTTTTTGCCTCTTTTAAATAGAGTAGTGCAAACTTGTCGGGCAACAAGGAGTCTGGCCCTTCTAAGCACATGATCAGCATCGAAGAACAAGCTAGACAGGCCAACCAGTCATTCTGGTGGGGGTCCCAACAGGAGGAGGAGGAGGAGGCGATGAGGATGACACCACCGCCGTAGGAGGAGGCGACCGTCGCCAGAGCTGCTAGGGCCAATGAGGGCGGACATCCTGATTACGAGGGGGACGAAGACGACTACGATGGAACTAGTAAAGGCAGCAGCAAAGAGGATGACACCACTGATGGCGGCGCCCGCACCGATGGCGGCGAGCGCACGGATGGCGGTAGCGGCAACCCGACCGCTTCTCAGAAGAAGAAGAAGAAGAAGAAGGAACAAAAGGAGCAGAAGGTGCCAGTGCTCGCCACCGTCTGCGATGAGTTCACTGAGGTCACAAAAAGTGGCCTACCCATTGCGCCAGAGGCGGTTGCTAAAGGGTACGGCCTGCAACTCGGGTGCATCGTCCAGGAAAGCATGTTGATCAACACGAAGTACATTAGACATGCTGACAATGCAGCTTTGGTCGATAACCTCCTTAAGAAGCTTCACAAGCAATACAGATTCCCATAGCGGTTTAGAAACCTCGAGAGAAAGAACCCGGTGAACAAACTAGCCTTCACGAAGATGAGCAACGCCTTGAGCAGCTGGAAAACCCGGGTGAAGAATAGCATTGACAAAGGTGAAAGCTGGGAGGTTATTTGTAAGAAAAATCTGATGCTCGACGAAGAGGAGTTTAGGATATTCAAGGCGGATATAGCTACCACTGACGCTATAAAATGGACTAACTGGGGAAGGAGTATGCGGGAACAGAACATAGGTAACCACCGCCTTGGAAGCGGGGGTTACAGGGGGAAACAGGCCATTTGGGACAAGGAGGACGCCAAGCTTGAACGCCTTGGTAAAGACAACCCTTGGCTTAAAATCACGGACTTGCAGCTTAGGCAATTTGTTCGGGCCCGCTACTACCTGGACAAGGAAACAAGGGAGTTCATCACCGATGATCCGGAGGTGAAGGAATTCGAGAATAAGCTGGTAAGGAATTTATTGACGATCTCAAGTCTATTGTGTTCTAATTAAGATAATGAAGTCAAGAATCTAAATGGGTTCACCTTTCCTTGTCTCTGCATGAGGAGGAACTTAACGCTACTACCACAGAGTCGTCCTAGGATTCGACGGAGCCGTGGGACACAGTTTTCAACAGGGCGACCAATGCTTACAAGAAGAGGGACAAGGGGTTGCCGCCATCCTCAGCTGGCCGTGTGTCCGGCTTCGGTACGAGCATGAAGTTCAAGGAGTACTACAAAGAGGACGCCAAGAAAAGAAGGGAGAGGAAGAACCAGGATAAAGCCTCTGTTGCAGAGCTGAAGATGAAGGTGCACACACTGGAGGAGAAGGCGGTGGACGAGAAAACGGTGGACAAGTTAGTGGAAGAGAAGCTCTGCTCAATGATCCCCCCTGAGTTTTTCGAGGGGCTTATTTCTTGGAATGTGGGAGGTCGACAGGGGCTGATACATCTACCCAGCTTAAGTGGCAGCAACTCGGGCATCAATGTTACCGTGTCGCCGGACCTGGTGACCCCGCCGGCCGTCAACGTCGGGACGTAGCCGCTCGTTTTGGTCACACCAACACCCCCTCCCGCCAAAGATACCAATAAGGCGTAGCCAACGGCGGTGGTGCTTCGTGAGGCACCCGAGCGGGAGTTTGCAGATGATGATAGGCCAGCCGCCAGCATCGGCCGTGTCTCTACATTAGCCGACATCCATGCCATCACCAAGGTAACTAATTAGTTAGTGCACGTCATCTCCTTTATGCCTTTGATGCATGACAGCTGCCATCTCATGACGCCCAACAACATGTTTTTGCCTCAGGACACTTATTGCGTACTCCTGCTTAAATATGTCGGCGATGAGTTGAAGGATGTTTCCAAGGGCACTCTTATACAACCGGCGAGTCGCACGATGCACAACAATCCAATGGATGATGACGTGATGAGGGTCAGGTTGGCTCGGGTGTTGCCAGGGTGCGACGACATGGACCCCCCCTTTCAACCTCAGGGAGCCGACGAACACAAGACCCTTGGGGAATGCTACAACTGGCCCTTGACATGACCGAAGACCCAGATTCGTATTGCGGGGGGGGGGGGAGCACCCAAGCCACCTCTCGACCGATCGCCCGGCCACCACCTCGGAAGCCAGTAACCGCCGTCGTCGCCACCACCAGCCGTCACCATCAACTATTGGCAGCATGTGCACCGCCACATGGCAAAGACATTGTGCCGCAACCGCCGTCGCCCTCGCTACCACCACCACATGATGGCACCCATGAAGATGATGATGAATTGTTCAACGTTGATGACTTCATCAATACCGACACCGCCAAAGGATTGTATATGCCTTATGTGGATGAAGAACCCTTCACAGCTCGCGACGGCCATCAAGTTGGTCGGCCCAATACATGCACGCAACGCCTGGTCTTCCATGGTCTTTCTCAAGAGACGCCTCCGGCCGCCAATCTACTACAAGAGAAACCGAGATTGGTTTTCAGCCCCAACACACTCCGGAAGGCGACTGATGAGCAGATGGCAATGGCTGACACTGTTGTGAAGAAGAAGCACTACAGGAAGAGAGGTAATAATAATAATAAGAAGGGTGCGAGCCAGCCTCTTCCGAAGAGGATCCGGGGTCAGGACGCCGTCGTCGTACCATCCACACAATTTGGCTTTCCCCGAGTGCATGTAGCTGGTGATCCGATATTGACTCCGGATATGATCCACATTGCGGTTGGATCCATGTTAAATTTGCACGAGGGTGTCAAGACACTAGAGGGCCTCCTTAAAGACGAAGATCCAAATTACCCGGTTTTCACGGCCAAGGTGCCATTGGACGTGGGCTTCATCGATGAACCCCCTGCAGATATATTCTTCATAGTGTTTGAGGACATATTCAAGCTGTTTCTCACGAAACGGCTGGACTATAACTTGGTCCGCCTATACGCGCTCTATCTGGCGATCATGATCAAGAGATAAAGTACCCCGGAAATCGCGATAGTGGATCCCTACTACATGCGGGATAGCCAGTTGGTCGAAGGATCAGAGACACGGACCAAGGCGACGGCGTACCTCGAGCAGTTCATGGTGGACAACAAGAGGAAGGGCACACTTCTTTTGCCTTTCTTTCCCGAGTAATTACACACACTCGCTCATCGCCACCGTAACTTATGCATTTCTTATAGATTTCTTCCTTTGCTCTTTTTCCAACATTCTGTTCCAATTGTGTTGCGCAGAGACAAATACTGCACACTCATCGTCCTTGCCCCGAGGTATTCGCTAGCCACGTATTTCGACTCGGGGAGTTTGACAAAGAGGAAAGAGTACACCAGAATAAGGGGTGTTCTCAATGAGGCTCTCGAAGGCTACACCAATAAGGGATGCACCTTCGTAGATAGGGGGAATCTATCAAGGATGGCAAACACGTGTTCAAGCACGTGCTCGAGTTCCCCTGCGTCAAGCAGTCGACTACTGGTGCCAAGGAGGCCTTCTACGTCCTCCATCACCTTAAATGCTATGTTCGGGATTGCCAACCTAACGCTGCCATCTAGTTTCCGAGGATGGGCCAAAACTTTGGGGAAAATCGACGATGCTGATCTTAGAGAAGACTTCCATCGCATTCAGATGAAGTTGTCGCAAATCATCATTGAATATTTCAACACAAGGGGGGTGCCCTACAACAAGCCAGAGGGTTGAGTAAGAGGGAGATCAAAGAACGCCTCCACAAGCAGGGTGACACAAGGACATGGATGATGAAAGAGGGCTATCTACTGTTCCTGAAGCCGAGCGAGAAGAGGAAGTGTTCATCATGATCGATGTGTGCCTCTAGCATGATCCAGTGTGTGTATATTCTTGATGGACGCCTGCTGTATTAGTGTGTGTGTCATAAACTTTACTATCTCGTGGTCGAAATGGTCATTGTTGTTAGACTTAAACTACCTCGTGGTCGTGTTGTCGTTGTACTTATTGCTTCTATGATGATCTATCTTTTAGGTTTATGGATCATTTGTTTTATATTCTGTGAACATATATATATGGATGTGAACCCTTTATTCATTATTTTCATTGTATTTTTACAATTATGCCGTGTCATCTATAGAGATGGCGACGAGGTGGTATGTGGTGTACATGGGTAGGGTTCCAGGAGTCTACGAGGAGTAGGAGGATTGTCACAAACAAGTGAACAAGTTCAGTGGCAACATCTACAAAGGATACGCGACTAGAGAGGAGGAGATAGCCAAGTGGAGGAACCACTTGTGGAAGAAGAACCGGATGAAGATATTGGTCAGGCTAATGCTCTTGCTCACCATTATCACAACTGTATTCTATTTGATCCTAGTGTAGGCGGCGGTGGCCACTTCATATTTGTAATGTGAGATGATATGAACTTTGTATTCGGCGCTTGTGTAAAAATTTGGCACTTCACACTATATATGTATCTCGATCAGGCTCTAAGTGTTTGTATTATATATATGTCGGTTTTCATGCATCTACTACTTATGCAATGTATTTTACACTCATCTGTATAAATCCTGTATAAATACCTGATTATACACCAGGAAAGTATTTTACTTCGAATACGTGTTACGCAATCAGTGGCACATATAATTATATAGTCAGTGGCTCATGGGCTTTCTGTGGCGCATACACGTAAATGCGCCACAAAAGTTATTCCTGTGGCGCATATGAAGAAATGCGCCACAGAAGGCGCATATCCATATGAGCCACAAGAAGTAGTTATCAGTGGCGAGGTAACAGTGGCGACTAGGATATGTGCCATAGAAGTCCAATTTTAGTGTGCCACAGATGGTCTGTTTCCTAGTAGTGTTAGTCTCGTCATTCGTTGTGGTGCTTGTCTTTGTTTGAGAAGTTTTGCTTTTCTTATTCTTCTTATTCTTATTCTTATTTGTCTTGGGAACATAACCAAGTCCTTTTCCATTGTTTGTCCTTTGCTTGCTAAGCATCTCATCTAGGACTTATTTACCTTTAGGTTGAGATCCCTTTACAAGTTCTTCTTTTAGCCTTGCATTTTCTTCAATAATATCTTCATGTCCACATGATGGAGTGGAGGTGCTGGACATATCATACTTGTCCAATTGAGTTTGGAGATGATCATGAGACTCATTTAGGGTAGAATGTTCACTCTCCAATGCCTTGTGGGCGATGTCAAGTTTTTCAAACTTCTCTAAGAGTCTAGCATGAGCAGCCCCAAAGTCAATCTTGTCCTTCTTTAGTTTCTTTACCTTAGCAAGAGCATTGTCGCGTTCTTTTATGAGCTGGGAAACAACCTCTTCATGGGAATCCTCAATTGACTCAAGTTTCTCCTCTAAAGATACTCGATCTTCCTCTTCTTCCTCTAAGGCATTCTTCAAAGAGGTTATCTCCAAGGCATCTTCTCTTTCAATTCTTCCCTTCTCTTCGAGAAGTTCTTCGGAATGAACAAGTTGACTCATAAGAGCATCAAAATGAAGTTTGTGCTCACCTTGCAAGTTAGTGAAAAAAGTCCAAAGCAATAACTTCTTCTTTTATCTTCAGACGAGTATAATCATCCATATCCATCTTTATATTAGTCTTAGGAAATGAAGAAATAGAAGATGATACCTCGGACCCTGTTGCCATAAGGAAAGTGACATTGTTGTTGATGGCATTTTCTTTTGGAGAGTCGAAGAGCGATGTAGGAGTAGATGTGGTGGCTATAGCAGACAACTCTCGAGAACTATCTTCATCTTCTTCGTCTTCACTTGCGGAAGAATATTCTTCTTGTGCCACCAAGACAATCTTGGGCTGCTTCTTGTAAGGGCCATTCTTTTTGATAAATGACTTTTCTTTGAGGATGAGACTGCCCCCATTGTCTTCTCTACTTTCATATGGACACTTAGCCACAAAGTGCAACCGGTCCTCACCATTGTAGCATGTCCTCAGTTTTTGCCCATTATCTCTTCGCCCACTTGACCTATTCTTGTGCTCAAGTTCAGACTTCGCCTTGGCTGGGTCCTTCCAAAAGTTCCTTGTGTAGAAGGCCATGTACTCACCATGAGCATGCTTGACCTCCTTGGGACAGCCCATGGAGACAACATCATATCCTCTATCATCTTCATCTTGTTCAACAACATTGGCCTTTCGAGCAACATTAACTCCCTTTTGCATTCCAATTGCTCGAGCACGAGCATTTTCGGCATTCTTGGTGGCAACTTTGAAGGCCGCCATTTCTTGCATGACTTCATTGGAAGTCATTTGGTGGTAGTTGTGTCTACCTTGTAAACTCTTCAAGTCCGTTGGCTCAAATGGCATGAGGGCACTCACATATTTCCTTTTGATCCACGCATCATCAATGTGAGTGGCTCCATGCTTTCTAAATGTTGATGCAATGCCCTTGAGACTTCTATACATGTCTTCATGGTCCTCACCATCCAACATGTAGAATCCTTCAACTTCATTACTAAGAGCATCGTACATATTCCTTCTCATGCTTTCATTTCCAATGAATAGGTCGGTGAGAGCATCCCAAGCTTCCTTGACGATGTTGAAGTGCTCAATGTGTGGCATGCCCTTGGGACCCACTCCGAGATGAATCATGTGAAGAGACGTTGCATTTAGTTGGCTATCCACAACCTTTCTTCTAGTCAAGTTGGTGGGTTCTCCAATATGAAGACCGTTTGCAATAATCCACAAAGCTCAATCAACGAACTGCATACATGAGATTTCATTAAGAATTGCCATTGATTAAATGAAGGTGCAGTAAGCTTGGGTGGATCACCCCTATTGTTTATATGAGGATGAGCGATAGGTGGATTGAGAGAATATAGGTGAGGGACTTCACTATAATCCTCCTTACCACTCCCCTTATTGGAGGCGGAGCCATTATGTTTCTCACCCACCACCTCATCTTCCTTAGATTCGGCATGCGCCTTATCCTTAGATAGAGGAGTGGTGGCGTCAGAGGAAGATAGAGATGGGGCTGTAGATGATGTGAGGCGAGCAATCATTTGTTGCATCTCTTCCATCTTGGTCTCAAAGGATTTCAACAAGGTTGTTTCCAACGTCTTGAGGTCAACCATTGTGACCTTGTCTACAGCCTCATTCCCATTTTCCTTAGTACCCATACTTCTCTTAGGCAGTTAAGCCCGAATAGAGAGTCGGGGCTCTGATACCAATTGAAATGGATCGTATGGGCACCTAGAGGGGGGGTGAATAGGTGCTACTTCAAATTTTAATGCTTTTTCAATTTTAGGCTTGACACAAAAGGTAAATTCTCTAGATATGCGACTATGTAGAATTTCCCTATATGCAAACCTAACTACTAGCGAGTAAAGGCGAGTAAGAGTGAGGAACAAGGAAACCTTAGTGGAGCATGCGGAGAAAGAAGATTTGTTTTACCACAGTTCCTTTCCTTGTTAAGGGAAGTACATCCACGTTGGAGGGGTGGGCGTTACTAAGACCACCACGCCACAATAGGCCTCACCCTATTCTCCAATGGATCTCGCCACCAAAGGCCTAATCCACCTTTCCACTATTAGAACCCTTCGAGGCAGGAACCGACGCCTTTACACAACTAGCAGGGCACAACTCCACAACCGAATTGGAGGCTCTCATAATGACAACAAGCTGCCACAAGAACAATTGTTATCAATAACGAGACACAAGATCTAGATATTAACAAGAAAACTAGATCGGGGATTCTCCAAGTGAATGGAGAGGAGTTGAAGCACTTGATCCATGATGACGATGAATGATGTCTCCTCCTTCAATTCCCCCAAAGATCGAAGCCTTCGGGTGGTTGAAGTAGGAGATCTTGAATGAGAGCTTTTTGCACCAGGTCTGAACCTTTTTGAATGAATCAAGAAGTATGATAGGAGGGATCAATGGGACTTTTATACCCCCTGTCCAGACAGAGCCGTTGGAGTCATCTGGGGCCGAATTATCAAGCTTAAGTGAGGGCCGGATTATCTGGCGTGGGAAAACTCCACCCCAGACTCGGATTATCCGGGGGGAATCTGCCCCTGGATAGAAGCTCGTGCCAAACCATCCTAGGCAGCTCCACCTGGGGGCCGGATTATCCGGCCCAAGAGGATGGGCAGATTATCTGGCTAGGGGAGAAAATCCCCCCCAACTTCGGATTGTCCGGGGGAAAATCCACTCCCAGACTGAACCACGCATGCCGAGCCATCCTTGTTCACTTCTCTTGGGAGTCGGATTATCCGGCCCAAGAGTAGGCCGGATTATCCGGCTAGGGAAAAATCTGCCCCAGCCACGGATTGTCCGGGGGATAATCCGCCCCTAGACTGAAGCACGCACGCAGCCAACTCTGGCCAAGAGGGTCAGGCCGGATTATCTGGCCCTAGATGGGGGCAGATAATCCGGCCCCCAACCACACGATTTCTTTCCTGCAGCACTTAGACCACATGAGAAATTCCACAGTATTGTTATCTGACACTCAAAACACAAGGGATCATAAAATTTTCTTTCAATTTTGTTCCAGATCTTGTAGTTTACCAACTCTTTCCTAAAAATTTGGTAAACAATTGTAACAATAAAAAGTCTCACAATTGAAGGCTTGGGTGTTGTAGCGTTTAGTCTTGAAGGCTTATTTCTAGAGACACTCAACACCACGGAAAATGTTGATTGACTTGATAGCTCTCTTTAAAAGGATTTGTTCGATTGAATTAATGTTTAGCGGTTTTTGTGAGCATGCCAAAGTTTTACTTGTGAATCATAAGAATGATATAGCTTTATGCGTGTCAAACATCATGGGATGCCAACAACTCTGCTAGCCTACGAACGATCTTCATGGAGGAAACTCCTAGATTTTGGCTATGAGTTGATTAAAAATATATGTAGCAGGAATGCTATAATGGGTAAGATTCTTGGCACTACCGGGTAGTTATGTTCATGATGGAATCACTCCTATGGCTTTTATGAGTAGTCATTGTACAAAAGGAACACAAGCTTTAGTGATGTCACGAGTGTCCATCACAGCCTGATAAACTAATTAAAATCTTTGGCATGCTCTCAATTACTTAAGAACTGAAATTCTTGAAGGAAAATGAATAGAAAAGTAGTGCTTGACGAGTCTTAATTTATTTATGTGGGAGAATTGAGATACTATAGTATATATGATTTTCATGACAACTCTCACACTCTCAATTTTACATGATTATACTTTATTGTTCAAAGGCAAGCCTATTGATTACATGACATGGAATAAAGTTTACTCATTTGAATCATCTATGTTAACAATAATTTTGCTGCGCTATAAGGATGCATAAAACCAGTATGATATGCTTTCCATTACTCTATCTATGCTGAAGTTTTTTAGATTTATAAAGTGGAGGAAACATGAGAATATAAAGCATGAGTAAGACCATCATCTCGTTATTTCAGTTTAAATGTTGAGTTCCTTTTTGGTTTTGGTTTTCTTGCTCGAGGACGATCAAGTTTAAGCTTGGGGAGGTTGATCGCTCTGAAATATAGCCATCTACGTCCATATTTAAACTGGATATTATTCATATTGTTTATGAAATATCTCTCTAAACCCTGCCACTAATGCCTAATGATCAAAGGGGCATGCAATCCTTTCTTTCTATTTTTCCCTGTGCATATAATGACGTTTGATGATGGGAATCACTAAATTAAAGTCAAAGATATGAGATTTCCAACAACCCAAACAAACCAGGAGTTGTGAAGCGAAGACAGACGCTTTAACGACCAACTATACAGCAGGAATAAATTTCCGGCCGTATAGTTCCTGTCGTATAGTTGCCATCAACGCCGCTAGGTCAAATAGAACAACTTTCATGAAGGGACCCTACATAAAGAGGCCTTGGGCGACGAGAAATGGGTGCTCTCCTAGATCATCAGTCACCCCTTGATCTCCATCCACAACACCGAAGAGCCGCCGGAGGAATAGACTTAGATCTAATCTCCAAACTCTTCTCCATCACCATAGCCATATTCCACCACTTGTATTAGTAGATCTCTTCTTCAATTGGCGACATTGTAAGACTATTTTCTATCAATCTCATGATTTCCATTACAATGTTTATGATCTTTGATCTCATCTCTATGTGTGAGTAATTCTCCTTGGGCTAAGGGCTTCAGCCTAGCCATGTAGCTTTTGTGCATGTTATTTATCATAGATGGGATCATGTATTAGTTTGTATGACATGATGATTATTGTATCCTCTCTTACCTCAATCTAAGGACTTGTCAGGTACCCAAGACTCCCGAGGATTGAGCCAGGTATAGGGAGTATGAGTAATGACTAATCTGCAGGTTGGGAACCCTAGTGATAGAAGGGGTAGTATGGCTGTATGTGCGTGATTTACTTGGGATTAATAGTGACGTCACTATGCATATCATTAGTTCTCTTTCTTCTATGTATGAGACTAGTAGGTTATTGCTATAAGCGGATGTGGAGGCAATAGCGATTATGGATGCACTGCCCACATATAATTTATCTTCCTCTAACAATTACATGCACACTTTATTATTATCTTTTATTCCCATCAGATGTTTTGCACAGCTACAGGTGAAACCGAACGCCCTAGGCCCTCTCTCTCCATCATTGACAACAACAAAAAGACGCAAACTCTTGGTCCGGTAAAAACACAAAAGGAATTCTAAAACTCCTGAAGGTCCGTTAATGTAACTTCACTATGCTTCTGCTTCCTGAGGATTCAATAAACCTAGGTCTACTAAGGAAAAATAGCTATACTACATCCGTAATCTGAATCGAAGGTATCACCATCACACCCTCATAGCCATTACTTGTACTTGAGAGAGAGAGAGATCTTCACTTTGCAAGATTAGGGTTTGAGATTATTTCTTCCTATCTTGAATTGTGTTGGATTACTGCTCTATTCTTATTGTGGATCTCCACAGTAATATCCAGAAGAACTCCCTTTATTTAACTATATCGATGATGCTTTCTTCTATCATGTGTGAGTAAGTTCCTTGGGCGTGGGAGATGTAAGGGATTGGTGAGATGTGATGTGCCTCCATATATTTTCCATTAGTTTGTGGTTGATTTTAATTACTATATTATGTGTGCTTGACTATCTGTGGGATGCCTAATGCTTGTTATCCCAATAAGGGCCTAGACAACATGACGCTTTGTTCTACATAGATAGGATCTTGTTTACTAGCAGAACGGTGACCCCCGAGTGACACAGGGATATCAATGGGATACTAGTTTGACTCGAGGATCATGAGGAACCATTGTGCTTATTGCATTAGTTCGATCCAAGGAGCTTAATTGCTAAGCAACCTGAAGGATCTTAATCGAATAGTGACTGACCATGGTTTTGGTAATAGGCTAGTAGGATTATTGAAGTTGGGATGAAATCTACCAGGAGGAGTTCCGGCTAATTATGGGTTGCTCGCCTACACATATACTTATAAGATTATAATTGTTACACTTATCACTCGTCCACCTGGCACAGTCACTATCACCATGAACTGTATGTCCCCGTGCCTTCTTTGTCATCTGCATAAAACCACAAACAATTGAATCGTTCTATACTTTTATGCTTTTTATTCCTAAAGTTTACATTTTAGTTTTATTTAAATTCATCCAGTTTAATCCAAATTTTATTTTTATTTCCACACTTGCAGTCAATTCACTCAAAGACCTATGACAACTTTGAGTGTGACAGAGACTTCATTCATAAACACTTACCTTTGGGCTCCCTATGGGATCGATATCTATACTTTGAAACTAGCTACAAACGATATGTGCACTTGCAAACATCAAGCTATTTTCTGGCACTGTTGCCGGGGAGCTAAGCGCTAAGTGTTTGTCTCTTGAAATTTCAGGTGTTACTACTACAAAATGGTCTCCCTAGGAGACAAAGGGTCTACACGGTCTTGTAGGACTATTTACCAGATTATATTAAGCGTGTGCCTATTCAAAGGTGTGAGGAAATTATTGAAAAATGTTTAAGATCAAATAAGGTTGAAGTTGAAAACCTGAGTGATTTTATGGAAATCATGTCCATTTATAGGACAATTCCCAAGAAACCTGAGAAAACTCTTAGAGAATACAGTGCTCCAAATTCTGCTTTTCTTAAACAACCAATAGAATTTCCTAATCCTGGAGTTAGGGAATATCAATTTGATGGTGGAATTATTAAAATTTTGCAAGAAAAAGCTTTCAGTTGAAGGGAAGATGAAGACCTAGGAAGACATATTAGAGAGTTCGACGATGTGATGACAACACTTGGACCAAAAGGTTTGCCAAGAGACTTCTCTCGTCTATTTTTTTCGCTGGTCTCTTAAAGTTAAGGCTCTAGACTGGTTATATTCTCTCCCTCGTCATTACATTAAATTTGAGAAACATGTATTGTTAATTTCAATAAAATGTTTAATACTTTTAAAAATGTAACTCAAACTAGAAAGAATATAGGAACTTTAGTCAGAACGTGGGAGAAAGCTACCCACAAGCCTGGGATAGATTCTCTGGAATGATCAATAGTATTCCTAATCATGGCTATTCTGAATTAACCATTTGC
Source organism: Avena eriantha (assembly GCA_910589775.1). Lineage (NCBI taxonomy): Eukaryota > Viridiplantae > Streptophyta > Magnoliopsida > Poales > Poaceae > Avena > Avena eriantha. Next base: position 263,467,175 of record OU342740.1, read on the forward strand.
CATTTATTTTACCATGGCTTTAATACTCAAAGCAGAGAGTTTCTTGACTTATCAACAGGAGGATCGATACATACTTTACCTATTAAAGCATGTTTGGAATTGATGTCTACTTATATAATCCTGATTTTGACACTAAGCTAAAAAAGGGATACTTTGTATAACTCTTGATCTTATGCCTAAAGTACACAAAACAATGAAATAAAAAGGTATACCTTCTGAACTTATTAAGGAAAACAAAGTAGACTTGTTACAAGTTTTTACTGAAGAAGATGAAACTAAAAAAGTTTTTCAAGAATTAAAACATCGACAAGCAAAATCTCATAATAACCTGCATAAGCAATTTCAAAGACATAAGAAGATTTTGGCGGAACTCACAGAAAATTATGATGATATTGGCCAAGAAATAAAGTTATTTCACAAGTACCTTAGTATGATTGAAACCCAATGTGAACAAATAGCATCTGGTTATCAAATTTTTCTTCAAGATGATATAGATATTCCTGTTTCTACTACTGTTGTTACAAGGGAAGGTGGAGTTGTTATAGGACCATTAGGACCACCAAAATATGAAGCTGAAAAGATCGAAAGGAAAAAGCCTTGCTCAAAGCAAGCCAAGAATATGATACACTGGTGCATCCCCAAGATGAAACTGCTCAAGAAACATAAGATCAAACCATGGAGGACCAAAATGATGCACAAGATGACCGTTATGACTCTGATGCAGAGAGAGTTGATCCAAGAGAAGAAAAAAAGGTAAGAAATGAAGATGAAGTTGCTATAGTAGAAAAGAAGAAGACTGATAAGAAGCAACAAAATAAAGCAACAAAAGAGCCCGATTCCCTAGAAAAGGTAAAAGACAAGATTAAGAATGGTGAGCAAAAGCTTCCGTATCCAGATCGAAAAAAGAAAGCACCGGATCAGGTAATCTATGATTGTTTCAAAAAGGCAGTTGGTGATCTTTGTCTGGAAATTCCATTTGCGGATGCAATAAAATATTCATTGTATTCCTACAACTTTTTCACAGACATTCTTGCGGAAGCACGCCCGTGAAGATGCAGCTGTCAAAAAGTAGTAGAAATATTGATTGAACAAGCGTAGAATTAGTATAAAAATAAAAGTTTGAGTTTTATCTACAAAAACTAGCTTAATCATTTTGTTCAGATTAAAAAGTGAATCTCTAAAAATTTTGGGCAAAAAGGCTTGGTACTGAAGGTTTAACGACCAACTATACGGCGGGAATAAAAATTCAAGTTGTATAGTTCCGGCCATATAGTTATCGTTGCCTTTGTAAAATTTATTTTCTAGTAAAAAGAAAGTTTAACGACCAACTATATGGTGGGAATAAAAATTCCAGCTGTATAGTTCCGGCCGTATAGATATCGATGCCTTCGTCAAAATTCTCTCCTAGGTTACTGATGGTTTAACGATCAACTATACGGCGGGAATAAAAATTCCAGCCGTATAGTCTCGGCCGTATAGTTATCAGTGCCTGTCTCAGAAATTTTATCTTGAGATGCAGAAGGTTTGACGACCAACTATACGGCGGGACCATTTTGATCCGACCGTATAGTTGCACCCATATAGCTGCGATCTGGCATAAAGAAACCCTAATTGTCAATGCTGCCGCAACTATATGGCGGGAACTACTTATCCCTCCCGTATAGTTCCGTCCGTATAGTCTGGCGCCACCACTTAATCGCACGGGTGCGGTAGGGTTCTTCCTCCTCCTCGTTTTTCTCTTATATTCTCTCTCCAAACCCCTCAAAACCCACCTAGAATTCTTGATTCTTCATGGAGTTTGTTCGTTTGAGTGAGGGAATCAACAGATCGGTATGCTTCTCTCCCTATCCATGCTTTATTTTCAGATTTCCATGGTTGAAACTCTCACATTGATCTAGTGGATGAAATCAAGCTTGTTTTGTTTTTCTCTTTTGATTTCTCACGTTAGGATTAAATTTTTCCACGTAGAATCGTTCGTATATCATGTACAAACTATATTCCTAAGGTTTCATGGTGAAATTTTTTAGTGAATCAAGATGAACAAAATTGGTAGCATTTTTTGCAAGAGCAAGGGCCAACGTGGCGATAGTTTGGGGCACCGGGCCGAGCTTAATAGCAAGTTGGCCATGGTTTCATGAAGGAGGGTGATGCCCACACGTTGGGCCGATGATAGCTTTCTCACCGCGGCAGGGTTGAGGGCGGACTTTGACCTCATGTGTGCAAATTGAAGGCTATCTCTTCTCGTCTACGCAAGCCACAATACCAACACCGAGCTCACCTATGAGTTCCTTGCCTCTTTCTACGATAACCATAAGGAGAAAGGTAATGCGTGCACGGTAAGCTTCACCATGAAGAAGCAGCATTATGAAATAACTTTCGTACAATTTTGTGATGCTTTTGGCTTCCCTCACGATGGGGAGTCAACCATTACAAATTTATATAGCATCTCAAGAGGAGAAAGTTGGGAGGTTATTTCTGTTAATGGTGGCAGGGACTTCTACCAGAAGTAGATGTCCACCATTCAGAACCCAACAATTCGCTACTATGCCTTGTTCCTCACCAATACACTGCTGGGAAGAGGAGATACCAGTTCCATGGCCAATGCGGACATGGCCATGATAACCAAGGCACTCTTCCCCAATGCACCGCAAAGCCCCAATCATGCGGCTCTACTCCTCCAGCACCTTTACCACCAGAGCAACAAAAAGAAATGTGACATTCACATTGGTGGATTGGTAACCCACCTTGCTCTAGCATTGAACATTACATTACCTATGATGCAACCTGTTGACGGATCCAAATTTATGGATGTCAAATATTTAACTGCTTCTGGTTTCCTCAGTGTTTACCGAGCTGACAAGAGGCTCCGAGCATATCAGTTTGGTTGTCTTGGTGATGCACAAGTTGAGCAGGTTCCGTTGCCCTATCCACAAGCCTTCTCGATTGTGGTGAAAGACAACTGGATCCTCACCAAGGATCAAGTGGTGGAGATCATGGCTGAATTCTAGCCTAATCAAGAAGAAGATGAAGAAGGAGAGCAGCAGGATGAGCAGGAGCAAGAGAAGGAGCAGGAATACAACCCTGCTTGGGAGGGACAGCAGCAGCAGCAAGGGGGATCCTAGGACGCATGGCCTAATCAGCCACAGCAGGGGTTCAACTACGTCCCCTATCAAGAGTTTTAGCAGCTCAATCAGCGCATTGGGGAGATTGACCACACACTACAAGGAGTGAATGAGGATGTTAGTCCCTTAACTCACAACTTCAGTCACTTCATGACCCACTTCCCCGACTGCTACCAGCAGTATCTGCACCCGCCACTGAAGAACGGTAACAACTGAGCCTGGCAACAACGTAAGCTTAGGGGAGGTTTGAAAACCTCCAAACCCTGCATTCCTATTTTTATTTCTTCTTTTGATTTATTTTACTTCTTCAAAATTGCATGTTTACTTTCAGTTCGCATCCCTAAACCAAAAACACAAAAAAATTAGTTGTAACCTTTATTGCAAATTTGTTTCTTTGTTTCTCTCAGAGATTGCTCAAATTTCAGGTGACTTGGCAATAGGGAAATATAGAGGTGATTCGACTCAAGTACGGTAACGAAGCAAGCAAGAGGAGGTATCACATTCCCTTAATCACCTTTTCTGCAACTTTAAAGTGATCCTACAATTATTACTCGCTTGCACTTGAGCCACTCCCCACTTAGCTTGTTATCCTATAAATTCTATTCCTTTGCTAGTGTCTCCTTTTTAGCTTTGAAATAATGAGCAATGAACTTGAGTCCATGTTTAGCCCAAAGGATTTGATTTTAGAACTACTCAACCCCATTTGAGCTTAATGTACATAGACTCCATAGCACTCTTGAATGAAATTGTCTGATAAAATGGATGCTTCGAAGTAGTAGAGACTATGCCATTGCTTTTTCTAATAATTACAGTAAGATATTGCTTCACACGTGTCATTGCAACACTATCGTGCTCCATGGGGAACTATTAACTCTGTTGTCCAACGAACGATCTAAGTGTGGTAAACCACTTGATTTCGGTTATTGAGTTATGTAAGCGTCTGTAGCAGCAATGCTATGACGAGTAAACTTTTAGTCTCCTCGTGGTTTAACGTTCCAAGTGAAGTTGTAGTACTCCTCTGACGCACTATTGCTCAACAATTATTTATTGGCATGGTCAGGAGTGCGCAACATAGTCCCAATTAACATGTTAAAAACAGTGGCATGATTTCTCTATGAAAGGGCTGAAGTTTTTGAAAAACAAGGAAAGGAAAAAGGTGCATTGAGAGTCTTGAAATTTTGACATGGGAATATATGAGTTGTTCTTAAATTGAAAGTTTTTGGTGCCGACTTGAGTACTCTTAATTGATTAAAGAAACAATAGCAAACGTTTTTCATCTCTCAACAAAGAGAGACACCAAAAGAATTTGTTTCACTTTCCTAGCTAAACTTTTGACACTTGCTCGGGCATAAGATTTATTTGCTAGCAAGATATACGTGGTTAGGAAGTGGACACAGTGTAATGTTGTGAATACTTGTATGATCATGTTTAAGATTGCAGGAATTGTGAAGAAAAGAATTCGACACCAATTCGAGCTTGTAAGTTCTTTTATTTCAGTATCGAATCTCTGCTATTCTTCCTTATTTTCTTGTCACTCGAGGGCGAGAAACATCTAAGCTTGGGGGAGTTTATAGCTGTGAGATTCGACATATTTTTAATGGTTTTTATTGATGGTTTTCTTCTGGATTTGATCATTTTCTAGCTTTACCTAATGCTAATACTTCGGTAGCAAAGAAAACTTGGCTTTTAATGTGTCTTTCAGGTTCTGAACATCAACAGAAGGTTTTAACAAGAGAAACACAATACTCAGGCGAAAACAAGCAAGTCTCTTTTTGGAAGTGATCAAGGGAGGCATACATAAGCTTTAACGAGCAACTATACGGCAAGAATATTTTTCTGGCCATATAGTTCCCGCTGTATAGCTGCCGCTGCCTCCGTCTCGTCAAAAGGGACAACTTCCGTGAAGAGGCCAGGCGTGAAATCATAACACAACATCCGCCAACCCATCTAGAAAGGAGAAAGAAGAGATCTGGAGAAGAAGGGGAAGACGTTCTTCATCTCGCTCCACGATCTTCGACCTCCCAGCCCTCACACCCTCATAGCCATTACTTGTACTTGAGAGAGAGAGAGATCTTCACTTTGCAGGATTAGGGTTTGAGATTGTTTCTTCCTATCTTGAATTTTGTTGCATTTCTATTCTTATTGTGGATCTTCACGGTAATATCGAGAAGAACTCCCTTTATTTAATTATATCGATGATGCTTTCTTCTCTCATGTGTGAGTAAGTTCCTTGGGCGTGGGAGATGTAAGGGATTGGTGAGATGTGATGTGCCTCCATATATTTTCCATTAGTTTGTGATTGATTTTAATTTCTATATTATGTGTTCTTGACTATCTATGGGATGCCTAATGCTTGTTGTCCAATTAAGGGCCCAGACAACATGATGCTTTGTTTTACATAGATAGGATCTTGTTTACTAGTAGACCGGCGACCCCCGAGTGACACGGGGTTATCAATGTGAAACAAGTTTGACTCGAGGATCACGAGGAACTACTATGTGTATTGCATTAGTCCGATCAAAGGAGCTTAATTGCTAAGCAACCTGAAGGATCTTAATCGTCTAGTGACTGACCATGGTTTTTGGTAACAAGCTAGTAGGATTATTGAATTTGGGATGAAATCTACCAAGAGGAGTTCCAGCTAATTATGGGTTGCCTGCCTACACATATACTTATAAGATTATAATTGTTATACGTATCACTCGTCCACCTGGCACAGTCACTATCACCATGAACTGTATCTCCCCGTGCCTTCTTTGTCATCTGTAGAAAACCACAAACAATCGAATCGTTCTTTACTTTTATGCTTTTTATTCCTAAAGTTTACATTTTAGTTTTATTTAAATTCATCCAGTTTAATCCAAATTTTATTTTTATTTCCACACTTGCAGTCAAATCACTCGAAGACCTGTGACAACTTTGAGTGTGATAGATACTTCATTCATAAACACTTACCTTTGTGCTCCCTATGGTATCGATATCTATACTTCAAAACTAGCTACAAATGACATGTGCACTCGCGGACATCATGCTTCCCGGCAGTGTATGGAGCGAGCCCGGCCTTCGGGTCGGTGTATTCTGCCTCTGTGCTCTTTTTTAGCACGGCGATTTATTCTTCGGACTCCCAGACCGCTTTGCTCGTTGTTGTGGCATCATCCTTACAAGTGTACTGGTACATCCAGTGGGCTCGAGTAGCCAGTGGAACCAGCCGCCGCCTGAGCCAGCAGTTGTAAATATTGATGGTCTCGAGGCCTTCCACCTTCAGCTCCTTGATTCGCATCAACATCTCGTCCACAACCATCTTCTGATCTTCAGGAAGCTTGGTGGCCAATAACCAGCATGGCTCGCTCCTCTCAGCAGTGTACATCGGAAGCGACACTTCATCGTCGGGAGTGGACTCCTTCACATAGAACCAGTTCTTCTTCCACTCGCTTGTGGCCTTCTTTGACAGTTGTAGCTTCATGAACTTGGCCTTGGGCTTCAGCTGGAAGGTAATGCCGCCTACAGCCAAGACAGGGCCGCCTATCCCCTTGCGGCTGAGGCGTCCGTGGAACAGCTCTAGCCAGAGAGGGAAGTAGGGGCGACACCGCAAGTAGCACTCACTGAAGATGATGAATATGGCGAACTGCTCGACGCTATGCGGCCCTAGATATAATGGATTGATTTCGTAATATGCGCAGAACCACCAGAACAAGATTGATGTGGGTAATCCCAGCCCCCTTTCGAAGTGGCTCTGAAAGCAAATGAATTCGCCAGGGTGAGTCTTCGGCTCCATCTTGCCGGGTGCAGGGATCCGCTAGTTCCCCTTGTAGAGGATCCCCGTGTCTTGGAAAGCTTTCAAGGCAGCGGTGGTGCACTTCGACTTGCCCCATAGATCCTTTGGAGGCGCCATCGGATAAGAATGGGATCACTTGGTTCGAATATTCTAGATCGGGAGAAGAGTTGAGGACGGAAGGTGCACAAGGATGGACAAATGCGAAGAAGATCCGCAAATTCCCCTGTCATTCTCCTTATAAAGAGGTGCTACCCACCAATCTCGGAGTAGCCGTTACCTCACGGTAAAATCGCCGAAGTTGCCGGTGGGATTACCCAATGGCTAGTTTGACCAAATTGATGGTCCATCTTCCTCCACTTGACTCGTCAGCCTACTTGCCCCTACCAATTGACTGGGCATGGCGACTTGAGCATATTTCTACTCACCATAGCTGCAAATGAAGATATGTTGAAGAGATTCCTTCCATCATTGAGGGTGTCCACCGCTGATTCGACTGGGCGTCCGTTTGGACTCGCCTACTCCGACTGCCAAAAGAACACTTGCGCCGAACCAACGTTGGCCTCGGGGACTACTGATGGGGATATACCCATCGGGGTGTACCCAGCAGGACATTTTGACTGGCCCAAGCTCAAGGAGAATGGGCCTGTAGGACGGTGACTGGAAAATGACCGAAGTAGAAGCCCAGCGACTGGAAGCTAGAGGCCTAGAAGCGTAGATAGGCCCAGTTGGATTAGGTCATATCCTCTGAGTCCCTAACTGACTCAGTTGTAATCCTGTAAACCCTAGCGAGGTACCCCTATATAAACCTCCCTAGGGAATGCTCTGTGACTTACATTCCATCATACACCCCATCCAAGTGACTCGTTGCCTAGCGACCGAGCTCGCCATCCTTGTAACACACTCAAGAGAATACAATCTAGCAGGAGTAGGTCTTTACCCTACGAGGGGCTAAACATGGGTAAATCCCTATGTCCTTGTCCCCAATCTCGCACCACAAATGGCAACTCGCTCTTGCCCCAAAACCTTCCAATCGCTACCCCTCGTAGCATCTACCGTGGCCATTCCCATGACAAGAATGAAATCAGAAAAACGCGAAGCACGTCCAGTGCAAGAACTAGCTTCAGGACAATGGTGCGGTGTTGGGAGGAGCAGGGGCAAGGGAGTAAGGAAGACGAAGATGAAGATGGGGAAATTTTTACTACAATAACCTGTTACTTAACAGGGAAGATGTGCAATCTCAGCGGTAAAATCCCACCTCCTGACGTGTGGCGGGCATCGGCCCGAACATGTGGAAGCATGAAAAATGAACCGTCATCGCACGATCCCCATTACGCATGGAAATCAAGGAGGCGCGGTTAAATACCGCAAAATACGATAGGACTAGTCAAATATTGGTCAGCTTTTGGGGCCCGTAGTGTTCTATCTCGTCACACTGTTCACACTGACGATTGAGCTCATGCATCGTCACCAATAATTTCATGGGAGTCTAGGACCTCATCAACATTTGAAGCCAACGACTTAATATTCTTTGACTGCTTCAAGAACTCAGTTTTGGTTCGAGTCTACAACTCGATGAAACACTCAGAGGCTACTCCTAACAAGAGCGCTGGTCACGCGTTCGACGTATTTCTAGGTCCAACATATAGCCCCACAATTACAAGCCCTAAGATTGTACGCTTCGACTCCTTTTTCTAATCAACGATTCGACTACAGACTCGGGGACTACTCCCATAGGGATTCTTGGTAGCGCATTCGACAAAGTACGGGCGCTGATAGCATTCGCAAGGTTAGGCGGCTATATGTCCCTATCCAAGTCTATGACTCGAACAAGCACTTAGGGGCTACTCCCATAGGTAGCACTAGTCGCGCACCCTATGAAAATGAAGATAAAAGAAATAAGGGTGTTCACTCACTCGAAACTCTACATTGACTGCGTCCGCATCATGAGTTTGTACATCTGCAATCGAAACTCTCAGCAACTCTGCCCGATTATAATGTCGAGTTCAGAGACAACGTCTCCTTAACCACCCGAATCACCTCCACGGTGGGAAATTCGGATGCTACATCTACGATGTAAAGATAAGACCTACATATATCATCTTCTGGCATGGAAATCGCATCCGCTGCTCTCTACCAGATAAATACCATACCAACAGGTGTCATGAAAAATCTCGATGGACGCATTAGGTATATAACCACTATCACTGGAATTCGACTCGATAAGGCCTTCGCGACATGAGTCAAATTACACCAGCAATTTCCAAATTCGAGTAGATGGTGCGTTGTCTTTGCCCAAGAGCAATTAACTGGTCCGGATCAGTCCGATGAGCCAGGAATGTACATCAACTATCCCGACGACTCAAACATTGTGACTCGATAAAAGTTCGATTCATATGCACTCACTGTTAGCAACTAAATACTTTAAATTCTCCACTCTAATCTATGATTCGAATGGACACTCGGGGGTATACTGACATGGGTATGCCCTGCGGGTTCCTAAGATGGGCCTACCTAGTTCGGCCCATCAGGAGCTCACGTGATAGGCTGTCGGCAATGATGAAGCCCATGATGATTCGGGTAGCCCCAAGCCCATGAAGGATGCAACTCCTTGGGGAATACAACAAGCTTTAGATAGAAAGTTAAAGGAATTAACCCTAACTTGTAACCAACTCGGTGGTATCCTGAGACCCGGCCTCCTCATATAAAGGCCTGGAGGGAACCACGAGTAGGATTATCATAAACTCTAGCACATACACCCGCCATATTACATATGCGCACCATCATCATAAAGGCACCCCCTATAACCTTCGGTTCATCAACAATCAAGAGTAGAAAAGTAGGAGTAGGGTTTTACATCTAGGGGCCTAAACCTGGGTAAACATCGTGTCCCTGAGTTGCTTTTCTGTTAGCCGAACAAAGTCTCTAGTGCTCCTCTCTTCCTCAAAATGCATGTCCATACAATATGGGCATTAACGTGTTAACCCCATGTCATTATGCCATGCATAGGAATCTTAAGCTCTAGGTTTATTTGCAAAAAGCTAGATTTATCTAAACCGAGTTTAGACGTAAAGAAAACTAAATTAATGGTCTAAAACACTTAAGTGGGAAACTAGTTTTTGTGTCCACAACCCTGTTGTGGTCAAGTCAAAAACATAGTTCACTTCACAAATCATTTTTAAAACATCTGACGACGGAATAATATGGCCACTCCAACTGTCCATGACCGCGGACGCGGCTATTCGAATGGTTTGACACTCTGCAGAGGTGGTACACTTTCACCACAAAATTTGATACATCCATCAGGGATAACCCTGAATCAATCATACTTAGTATGCGGATAACCAATCATAACCTTTCAATTACACACCCTAGTATAGGCACCTCCCCTATGAGCTTGGCCTCCCAGCCATGGCCATCTACCATCCTAGGCACTACATAGGTGGACAAACATCAAGAGGTAGCCTCAGCTCAAACCTCTCCCGCGAGGGAACCCATACTAAGGCACATAAACTTCCGGCTAAGCCCTACCCAATTCAGGTACTGTGGTTGTATGGTAAAATTGGAATGGTATCGCATCCGAACCCAACCATCAGTTATGGTAAAGGGCTAAGGCTCATGCCTCAACATTTTCATCATCAAACCATTGTGTTTCTCAACACATGTCAAAATATCTCAATAGAATGAAGCATCATTCCAAGGTTTTTATAATCATTTTCACCAAGTATTCCCATCTAAAGTGATCAACTTTTATGCTTAGCACTAGCCACTAAGGTTAAGAGTGTTCACTAATGAGGGGTGCAAATCTTCAATCTCATGCCATGGAATGACATCTAAGTATCACTAGTTAGGCCTAGTTTTATACTCTTTATGCTATCTACTGTATTTTTCCAATACTCACAAAGCACCACTAAAAGTAAATAACTTTAGTAAAGTAAAAGAATAAAGCTTGCAAGTAAAACTTGGGATTGGTATAATCAAAATGGTATAACTGAAGCATGTCTAAAGCATCTTGGTTAGGTTATCAAGCTTGAAAGTATTAGCTTGTATTGTTAACGATGGCTTGCATAGTTAACTTGTATAATGCTAGCTTGCCTTGATTGGTGAAGTGATTGAAGTTCTCCTCTTCTTCTTCTTCTTGGTAGAACTCCTCCCTGTATCCTTGGTCAGTACTATCGTTTATAAATAAATATGGGGTACACAATCACCAAACAATACTTAACTATTTCTATTTAGCACACTAAGGCTCACACTTGATGATTTAGCATCATCACAAACATCACATGATTTAAAGACTATGTTTTATTTATCTTATTTTAGAAAAAGTAATTTCTACTCATTGAAATTAATTAAGATTTAATATTGTCCAATTAAAATATGGGATCATGTGGACACATGTCATCACCACATACTTTAATACATGGGAATGTGATTTAAAAGGGTTGGTCATAATTTATAAAGTTTAAGATTATCATTTAATAGAATTAAAGTGACTAGAAATGCCTATATAGCATTATTTTGGTACTAGTCCAAAGTCACTGCATTCAAACCTAAATATTTTTACATATTCAGATAGATCTGTCAAATGTGATTTTTGAGAGTTGGAATCAACTCAAAAGCATTTATGGTTGATTTTTGAAAAATATTTGAAGTTGGAAAGTCTATGTCTTGTTATTTTTGGTATAGGTGCTCTATAACTCCAATTGATTTAAATCCAACAGCCTTGGATAGATAATTTAATTACATTTCTACCAAATTTGAATCATGCAGCTTGGCTCAGTGAAACTCTCTTAATTGATTTTTGAATCTGTGGACAGAAACTAGTTTAAACAAAAAGGAAAAATCATTATTTGAATTTCCAGGCCAGCGCGGGAAGTTAACCAAGTCGGCGCAACTGCACTGGGCAGCGTAGCGGGCTGTTGACAGCGCGGACCCATTGGTCAGCGAGACTAACTAAACGAACCGGTATCTACGAATCTGAGTCGTGCGATCTAAATCTAATCTAACGGCTGGGAGTCATCGTCGACGACGAACCACTCTGGCGAAGAATCAACCCTAATGCGGCAGTGGGGGTCTGGCTAGGCTCACCTGGGCTCCAGCTAGGGTCAGTGAAGGGGGCGATCGACATGGTAGACGATGGCGAGTTGAGGCGTGGTCACAACAGGGGTTGGGGTGGTCGAAATTGATGGCGCCCTTCTCTTCCAACAGTGGCAGGCTCCGGCCAAATTCCAGCAAGAGAGAGCTCGCCTTGCTCTGGGAAGAAGTGGGGAGGATCAGTGAAGAGTGGTGAGTGCAATGGTGTGGAGAAAAGAGGCATGGGAGGCCTCTACTTATACTGCGGCGAGGGGACCGAACGGTGCGGGCGCGAGCTCGTCGGTGACGACGCTACAGGCGGCTATCGGCGTGGCGGAGGCTAGTGGACGGTGCTGTGTTCCCTGGCGATTCACACGGGCATAATGGCGCGGCATGGGGTGGTGTGGATTGGTCAGGACCGTGCGACGCTCCACGCAGACACAAAGGTTTTTGTGACGGCGTGCGGCAGCTGCGGGTCGCGTGGTGGTGAACGGGGGTGTCTGCAGGGTTGCTATGATCATGGCCATCGTGAGCGTGCGTGGCGAGGGCGAGGCGTGGTCTGTGCGAGGCGGTCGGGTGCAGCGATCTGGAGCGCTCTGGGCATGGCGCAGAGAGGCGAGGCACGGCGTAGATAGGGTGGTCCAGGGCTTAGCAGTGACCGTGGCTTGGACAGGGGGTGGCGGTGGACCGAGGCGTGTCTGGTGCGCGTCGTGGGCAAGGGTGGCGTGGCTCCTAGCATGCTGCCCACTGGCGGCCGGCGATGACCAAAAACTAGCGGTGCTCCACTGTGTATAACGGCTTAGGGGGATTGTTCTAGGGCTGATGGACACTAGAGGGGACAAGGGAGTGAAGAGGGGACACTGGGGTGGGGGATTACTGGTCAGAACAGTGACGTTAGGCTATAGTTAGTTTAGTGTCTAGAAGGTGTTTGTTGTAATGGCAGAAAGAATTTTACTTCGGAATTTTTGATTCAAATTTTTTGGGTGGTTTGCTCTTAAGCTTGAGTGTCTCTGGTTGCTTGGATTTGCCAAGGGGACTTGATTTGATGGTTTTTGAGAGTGTGATCTTAACATATGAACTAGATTCAATTTTCAATTGTCCATTAAATTGATATGAAAGAAGTTTTTGTAAGTTTTTAAAGTGGGCCTTGATACCCTTTTACTTGGTCGAGCAAGGGGTGAAAAGAAAGGGAATTGTTTCTATTAGAAGTTTTCCTCTAGGAACACACAAAGTGGCCTAGTGGTTAACTTTGGTCAAAATGACCATTTGCTTTATTTATTCATATTTGATTTCTTTTGCTTTTGCTTTTGCTTTTGTTTGTAATTGGCCTAGATGATGTAGTATTCACCTTTAAACCATTTCACATCATTTGTAACAATCAAGCATGGCAATTGTAATAAATTCTACACTAATGCATACCACACATGCATTCACATTCCAATTATTAATAAAAAAAATTTAAACTTAAATTGGGGTGATTAGAACTTGATAATCTTGATTAAAGTTTTTGGGGTGTTACAAACCTTCCCACCTTAAACAAAATCTCGTCCCGATGTTTAAGAAAAACTAGGAACTAATAAGATCTAGGAACTCAGTCCTAATGTAATCTTCTCGCTCCCAGGTAGCTTCTTCTTCGGCATGGTTGCTCCATTGGATCTTGAGAAATTTGATACTCCAGGTCCTGGTGGTTTTGAAGGCTTCTTCCAAAATACGAATGGTCACTTCACGATACATCAAATCCTTGTTGATTTCTATGGCTCGGTGATCGATGTTCTTGAATACTTCGATCTTCTCCGGAACTTCTAAGCATTTGCGGAGTAATGAGATATGGAACACATTATGGATGGCTGGCATCTCCTCTGGCAGTTCCAGTTGATAAGATACTTCTCCTCGGTGATTCAAAATTTTGAAGGGACCAATATATCTGGGGGCTAACTTCCTTTCAGACTAAAATGTTGTGTTCCTTCCAAGGGTGACCCTTTGAGATACACAAAATCTCCGACATTGAAAGTCAGGTCTCTATGTCTCTTGTCAGCATAACACTTCTCTCTGGATTGGGCGGTCTTGAGGTGCTCACGGACCTTGTGAACCTTCTCTTCGGCTTCTCGTAGGATCTCCGGTCCAAAAATCTGACTCTCTCCTACTTGCGACCAATTCAAGGGGGTACGACACTTTGTTCCATACAGAAATACAAAGGGGGCCATCTGCAAACTGGCTTGATAACTTTTGTTGTATGAGAATTCTACGAAAGGCGGACAATCTTCCCATTTTGATCCATGTTGGGATCACAACATAGAAAACAAAAAATTTCCTACGATGAGAACTATACGCCAAGACCTATCTACTAGATACAGAACAACGGGTGGATATACATCCATGGAGAACTTACCCTCGAAGACAACGAGTTTTGTTAACGAGTAGGAACTCGTGGATGATGTAGTCGTACACTTGCCGATCTCAAGATCGTGATGAAGTCCAGTAGGTCTGGCTCCAGCACGTCCTTTAGATCCAGCTCCAGCAAGTCCAGCACCACCAAGTCCAGCACCGCAAAACAGCGGTGCATCCGTGATCGCACACACGTCCGGTACCCCGACAACCTCCGTCCCTCGCTGCAGCACAGCAGCAGAAGAGCAACTCCTTTCCAGATAAAGCCACCGGGAACATGTATCTCGCTAATCCGAGACCGTGGGGGATAATACTAGAGAGGGAGAGAGATCCTTCACGAGGAGGTGTGAGGAAGAAGGGGTGTGAGGGGGGGATTTTATAGGAGGAGGGGGGTACCCCTCCCCCATGGCAGGCGCCCATGGGAGGGTGACTCCTCACCTCCCCCTTTCATGTGGTGGTAACCCCTCCACATTAAAATGCCCCATAGATTCTCTTTTAAAGTCTCCACTTTAAATGCATTAAATTTCTCCAAATTTAATGCTCTCTCATTTAATAAAGCTCTTTTATTATTTTTATTCAGAATTTTTTTAATTACTTTAATTAACAAACATTCAGATAAAACCCCCTGCAACATTTCAATATTACATGCAGACCCAATTTCAACAATTTCACCCGAAACAGTTTCGGTGTCTATTGAAATAATTCCAGCGCTTTCTTAAATCTTTATCTGAAACATATTTGCTCCAAATGGTGTCTGTATCCCTTAATTTTGTCACCCTATGGTTCGCGAATAATACAGACATGATCGAGACCCCTCTTCGATCAATAATCCGCAGCGGGACCTGGAGATCCGTAGTGACTCCCACATATTCAACGATGACTTCTGTGATCATGAGAACCTTTAACGCTAGTAACTAAATCCCTTTGTCTCGCGATATATTACATGTCCGAGATTCGATCATTGGTATGTCCATACCTAGTTTGATCTCGTTGCCGACATGCACTCTTTTCTCGTTGCCGTGATATAACATTCTAGTGATCACATCACTTGCTTGCAAGCTATTTCAATGTGATATCACCCAGAGTGCCCAGAGTATATCTATCCATCATCAGGATGGACAAATCCCACTCTTAATCCATGAGCCTCAACATAACACCTTCGTAGCACTGAACCCACCTTTATAGTCACCCTATTACGGTGTGACGTTTGATGTTATCAAGATACTCTTCCGGTGTTAGCAATTAACATGATCTCATGGTCTAAGGACTAAGATTCCTTCGTATGATGATATAGCGTATATAAACATAATGACTCTGATCGTGATGCTATACTTCAGATGAATGTTCATCACATCATTCCACCAATGTTGTGACCTCGTTATTAACAACATCCAATGTCCATGATCATGAAACCTTGATCATCTTGTTAATCAACGAGCTAGTTTATATGAGAGGCATTACTAGGAACTTTGTATTTTGTTTATTAAACACACATCGTTATTACTAGGAACGTTTCCAATTAATAGAATTATAGCATGCAAATAAACATTTATCATAAACATGGAATAAGATAATAACCACTTTATTATTGCCTCTCGGGCATATTCCCTTCAGTCTCCCACTTGCTCTAGAGTCAATAATCTAGTTTGAAAAACTTTGCGTATTGAACACCTATGGCTTTCTGGTGTTGCATATACGCTATTTCTAGTGGTTAACATAATCTTCGGATTTGACAGTTTCAGGTCCATGTGTATTTGCATGTCTTTGCGTCTCTATGCATCACTCATTCTCAAATGAGATGGCATTGTATAAATTTGGTCCTTTGGTGAGACCTTTAGTTCGTTCGGGTTAAAATATGTTGATATTATTGTCATACAATATATCTTCATAGTATTAGCCCACTTTGAACCACACCTAGTTTGATAACAAACTACTTAACACAAATGCCCTCCTTTGCTGCTACTATAGAAGTTATATACTTAGCCTTTTGTTGTAGTATCCGTCACAATGTCTCAACTTTGGAACTCATCCAAATCCATCATGGAACATCCTTTCCATTACATTCTGCCACCCATAGTCTAAATTGAGATAAATTTAATTTGTATCTTGTGACAAAACTAGTATCAATGTAACACTTTACAATGAACTACCTTTAACTATTTGTCACTTATACATGATATATTCTTAGTTCTTCCAAAGCTCATAAGAATATCTTTACTATTGTCCAATGATCATCTTATGAATCATTCTGGTATGTGCTCATAACATTTAGAGCATAGGACATTCTGGATATATACATATCATGGTATAATCGATGAAAATCTTCATGTGATTTTACTCACCAAGTGTTGAAACACTTGAATTTTGATACAATCCTTTCCATGCAGCAAGAACCTTTCTTGTTGTTTCCATATTGAACCCTTTCAATATCTCATATATGTATGTCTGGCACAACCATATTAGCACCTCAATCTATCCATATAGATATTGATGCAAAATATTCTAGTTTTGCCCAAGTCTTTCATCGAAATCTTATTTTAATGAAATTCTTAACTTGTGTCAATACAAGATACATCATTTCCAATCAACAATATGTCCTCTACATAATGTATTAGAAATATGTCTCAGCGCTCCCACTTCATTTCTTGCAAATGCAAGCATCTTCATCATCTCCGACGAATTTAAACTCTTTTAACTGTTTCATCATGGTGAAGATTCTAACTCCGCTATGCTTACTTCAACTATTGAAGTTTGCATGCCCTTTTAGCACCCTTTGAATTTACAAAACCCTTCGGCCATGTCATGTACACGTCCTAGGTAACCGTTCTATTGAAAGAACCTTATTTTGTTTATTCAACTACCATATACCAAATTATATGTAGTGGTTGCTACATTAATCCGTCAAGACTATATATCGCTATGAAAGATCAAATCTTGTCATAGTCAACTCCTTGAACATTGCCGTAAACTTCTTTCCGACATGTCGACTAGTTCATAGATGTTAAACATCCATGTCTATTTCTTTATAGATCCAAACACGACCGATAGGCTTCACGCCTTTCCGGAGGTCTTCCAAGTTCAGAAACTTGATTTCTCGTGTATGGATACTATCACGGATTCTATGACTTCTAGTCATTTTATGGAGTTAGGGCCCATCATCTCTTCTTTGCATGTAGTCGGTTCATCATTGTCAAAACAATAATGACTTGCTTATCAAATCACACTATTTGATTCTTACCGACCCACACGGTTCAATAGGAACTCTAATCTCCGAGATCACACCCTTTGTAATCACGGGAGCCATGAGGATTGTGGCCGCCACCGGGACACTTTCCGGTGCTGCGCTACTTAGCACATATAGCTAAGGTTCAACAACCTTATCAAAGTTTATTGTCCTCCCACTTAACTTTTCACGAAAAATTCCTTCTCAAGAAACTTGAGGTTCCAAGTAACAAACTCTTTTGTCCTCGGTGTCATGGAGAAATTCCCAACAAATTCTTTGGGATAACCTACAAAGATTTTCTTATCCGACTTTGGTTGTAAACATTTTACTTATGCATAGAATACCAAAATTTAAGAAAAGACAATTCAGGTTTTATCCCAAACCATAACTTATATGGTGTCATTTCAACGGATCATGATGGTGCTCTTTTCAGTGTAAAAGCGGTAGTCTCTAAAGCTTCAATCCTTAAAACATAATGGCAGTTTTATAAATGACACCTTTGATCTTACCATGTCAAACATGGTTTGATTTCATCTCTCGAATATGCCATACTCCTATGGTTTATCGGGAAACACAAATCATGGACCAATTCCTCAAACCTTAGGTGTTTTGCTAAACATGTAACTCAAATATCTTCCTTTATGATCAAATCATAAACTCTTTTATTTTCTTGTTACAATGATTTTTCCCTTCATCTTGAAAGACTTTGAATTTTTTTCAAATGTTTCATACTTCTTCCTTATTAAGTAAATATATAGATATATTCACTCAAATTTCTAGAGAAAGCATATGAAGCAAAAAGATCCATCGCATATGGCTACATATAATGGACTATATACATCAATATGTATAATATTTGATAAGTTAGTCACACGTTCCTCTTTGGCCTATGGACGGAGTTACAACTATCTCAAGGAAAGACCCACAAGCGTTAGTTGATCAAAATCAAAGACTCCAAAAATCCATCAACATGGAGTTTCTTCATGTTTTCTTTCCAATATAATTTAAACAGTGATGTCACTTCATAAGTGATCTTTCAATCATTTGTCTTGCGACATTTTAGCAATAGCGTTTATGGATGTGATTTCTCCCACTAGACTTGTAAAAGTTCATCCATCCTTTATAGAATAAGGTAATTATTTCCAATATAATTTAAACAGCGATGTCAGTTCATAAGTGATCTTTCAATCATTTGTCTTGCGACATTTTAGCAATAGTGTTTATGGATGTGATTTCTCCCACTAGACTTGTAAAAGTTCATCCATCCTTTATGGAATAAGGTAATTATTTGAACAACCATTGTTCTCGTAATACCGGAACAAAATAACAATTATTAAAACAAATCTTGAAGGCTAGGTTTGATGACAACGAAAAATACAGTAACACTTTATTTGTTTTCGATGAACATCATCACTTATTCTCTTGCTAGTTACTTAGGCCATTGCAGTTCATGAATTGCGTTGTCCTGTATGACACTTTATACCAACCAATTCGGTATCCAATACCTCAGAACCACATTATTTAACAAGCAAGGAATACAGCCATAACATGTATATCTTCTATATACCTAAGTTGTACATCTCCAACCTTTTCTTTTCTGCCAATTTTTTTATAGATTCTCTTTCAACAATTCCTTTTCTTTTAAAAGAATCTATCAACATCAATAGTGGTGTCATTCACATGACACATAGTAAAAAGCGTGTATAGTCAAATACTAATTCCTTTGGACTTGCACTTTGAAGTGGATCACCATCATCAAATGTTTGGTATTCTTTCAAAAATCCATTCTTTAGTAATGTTTTAGTGTAGTAAACATTTTACTTACATCTTCTATTCACCCTTATCATGACAACTTTCATGATCAAGCTACTATAGCTTGTAAGGAAGAATCGCGAGTATAATGTTAGTTGCCAAAACCTTTTTGGGAGATTCGGATGCTTAGCATCTCCATCCTTCACAAATTCTCATACAATATGAGAACATGTATTTTGCTAAATTTTACTCTATCATAATGCAACAAAAAAAATGTTTTAGATATCACAATATCTTTCACACATGATGGTTTCTGAAACAATTTTCAGCTCCAATATAATCTTGATATTAAAACAACTTTTGCATATCAATAATCATGGAGGCAAACATGATACTTTAGATACTAACATTGGAATTCTTACTCTTGATTTAATACTACTTATTAAACTTCATGGAGTAAATAGAGTTTGCTGAAAGTTTGCAATAGGACTTATAAACTTTAAATTGACATTCAAAACAATATGATACCAGTTCGTAAAGTAAATATCCAGAATTATATAGTTCTATTATCTCAATTAAAATTAAGCATCATGTAGTGAAGAGATGCCAATGACTACAACAAATTATGCAAATTCACTTCGATTTAGTTTATGACAAATTGAGTTCGACTAATCCAAATTAGAAATGAACTCCCACTCAAAAACGACATACCTCGTGCCTTTTTGGTGATTACATGAACGAAATCCACTACACCAAGTCTGATCATCACGTGAGTTGATGTAGCTTCAAAGGCGAGCATCTATATGGGAATCATATTAACTATATGACTCATGCTTAACCTTTCGGTCCGTGTTCTGAGGCCATGTCTGTACATGCTAGGCTCGCCAAGTAAGAACCTTAGTATTTGCGTGTGTAAAACTGTCGTACACCCGTTCCTATGAAAGCGTAGATTCGAGTACACCCGATCATCACGTGATGTATTGAAACACGATCCACAAAATGGTGCATACTTAAGGAAGAACACATTTTTATCTTGATATTTAAATGAGGGATCATCTTACAATTCTATAGAAAGCGCCAAACTAGCAGTATAAGATGCTAACATCTAATGTGTAAAGTGAGATGATATGGTCCATGCATTTGATCTCTATCATTTGCATCGTGGTATGATCTCTATCATTCCTTTGTGTGTAAGGCCAAGGTCTATGGAACTTACATGTTGAGTGTGTTGTAAGAGTATCTATCATACATCTACTTACAGCAATACCATATCAAGACACTAGCCCATCAACGATCTAAACTAGACGCCTCTAATTTATCAATTGCAAGTTTTACGTGGCTTAGGGATTTCGGAGATAGAACCGTTCTTACCTACGAACATGAACCACAACGACGATAACCAAGTTATTAGCAACTCATTGTAAATCAGATATTGACTATAGTAGCAGAGACAGACACCCGCCAGCCACTTATGCAAAACAAGTTGCATGTCAGTCGTGGAACTAGTCTCATGTACGATGACATGTAAGGTTGGTCCGGGCCACTTCATCCCACTATGCCACCAATATCCAAAATACATGAAAGAAGAAATAACGTGATCATCATCGCCCACATATAAACATATGTGTACTACCCATGCAAAGCACCTAAGCATAGATCAGGATCTAATACCACAGTTGGGATCGCAGCATAGAAAACAAAAAATTCCTATGATGAGAACCATACGCCAAGTTCTATCTACTAGATACAGAGCAACATGTGGATATACATCCATGGAGAACTTACCCTCGAAGACAACAAGTTTTGTTAATGAGTAGGAACTCGTGGATGATGCAGTCGTACACTTGCTGATCTCAAGATCATGATGAAGTCCAGCAGGTCCGGCTCTAGCACGTCCTTCAGATCCAGCTCCAGCAAGTCCAGCACCACCAAGTCCAGCACCGCAAAACAGCGGTGCATCCGTGATCGCACACACGTCCGGTACCCCGACAACCTCCGTCCCTCGCTGCAGCACAGCAGTAGAAGTAGCAACTCCTTTCCATATAAAGCCACCGGGAACATGTATCTCGCTAATCCGAGACCGTGGGGGATAATACTAGAGAGGGAGAGAGATCCTTCACGAGGAGGTGTGAGGAAGAAGGGGTGTGAGGGGGGGATTTTATAGGAGGAGGGGGTACCCCTCCCCCATGGCCGGCGCCCATAGGAGGGTGACTCCTCACCTCCCCCATTCATGCGGTGGTACCCCTCCACATTAAAATGCCCCTTCATATTCTCTTTTAAAGTCTCCACTTTAAATGCATTAAATTTCTCCAAATTTAATGCTCTCTCAATTTAATAAAACTCTTTTATTATTTTTATTCAGAATTTTGTTAATTACTTTAATTAAAAAACATTCACATAAAACCCCCTGCAACATTACAATATTACATGCAGAACCAATTTCAGCAATTTCACCCGAAACAGTTTCGGTGTCTATTGAAATAATTCTAGCGCTTTCTTAAATCTTTATCTGAAACATATTTGCTCCAAATGGTGTCGGTATCCCTTAAGTGTGTCACCCTATTGTTCGCGAATAATGCAGACATGATCGAGACCCCTCTCCGATCAATAATCAGCAGCAGGACCTGGAGATCCGTACTGACTCCCACATATTCAACGATGACTTCTGTGATCGTGAGAACCTTTAACGCTAGTAACTAAATACCTTTGTCTCGCGATATATTACATGTCCGAGATTTGATCAATGGTATCTCTATACCTAGTTTGATCTCGTTGCCGACATGCACTCTTTTCTCGTTCCCGTGATATAACATTCTAGTGATCACATCACTTGCTTGCAAGCTATTTCAATGTGATATCACCGAGAGGGCCTAGAGTATATCTATCCGTCATCGGGATGGACAAATCCCACTCTTGCTCCATGAGCCTCAACATAACACCTTCGTAGCACTGAACCCACCTTTATAGTCACCCTGTTACGGTGTGACGTTTGATGTTATCAAGATACTCTTCCGATGTTAGCAATTAACATGATCTCATGGTCTAAGGACTAAGATTACTTCGTATGATGTTATAGCAATATAAACATAATGACTCTGATCGTGATGCTATACTTCGGATGAATTTTCATCACATCATTCCACCAATGTTGTGACCTTGTTATTAACAACCTCCAATGTCCATGATCAGGAACCCTTGATCATCTTGTTAATCAACGAGCTAGTTTATATTTTGCATTACTAGGAACTTTGTATTTTGTTTATTAAACACACATGTATTAACGTTTCCAATTAATACAATTATAGCATGCAAAATAAACATTTATCATAAACATGGAATAAGATAATAATCACTTTATTACTGCCTCTCGGGCATATTCCCTTCAATACATATTCTAGAACACAAGCTCTCAACATATCTTCCAAGATTTGGTTGACTCTTTCAGCCTGTCCATCGGTTTGCGGGTGATAAGCGGTGCTGACATTTAACTTGGTTCCTAATTCTTCTTGGACTTTCTTCCTAAATCTTGAGGTAAATTGGGTTCCTTGATCCGATATTATGGTCTTAGGGGTTCCATGCAAACTTCCGATTCTAGCAATGTATAACTCTGCTAGCTTCGAACTCTGGTAGGTGGTCTTGACAGGTATAAAATGGGCTACCTTGGACAGTCCATCAACTATGACCCAAATAGAGTCATTTCCCCTAATAGATGTAGTTAAACTGGTGATAAATTCCATTCCAACAGAATCCCATTTCCATTCCAGAATCTGCAATGGTTGCAAAAGTCTTGCGGATCTCTGATGTTTCGCTTTGACACTCTGATAGATATCACACTTGGCTATGTAGCTTCCGATTTCTCTCTTCATATTGTGCCACCAAAATTGCTCTTTCAAATCCTGATACATCTTCGTTCCTCTAGGGTGGATAGAATAAAGAGTATCATGAGCTTCTTGCTTGATAGCTTACTTTAGCTCCGAATCTGCTGGCACACAGATACGTCCTTTGTACCACAAAACTCATTCTTCATCTTTACTGAATCTAGGTACCTTTCTGTACCGATACGACGCTTGATTCCGTCGATACTTACATTTCCTTTCTGCACCTCCTTGATCTGACTGATCAACGTGGGTTGAAGTTCAATGCTAGCTAAAAATCCTTTGCTAACTAGCTCCGTTCTAAACTGCTCTAACTCTTCATGCAAACTTGGTTGGGCTTCTTTAATCATGGTGTTTAATCTACATGGCAATCTGCTAAGAGCATCCGCTACCACATTGGCTTTGCCGGGGTGATAGTGAATGTCAAGGTCATAATCCTTGATTAACTCTATCCATCTCCTTTGCCTCATATTTAGCTCCTTCTGAGTGAAAATATACTTCAGGCTCTTGTGATCCGAATAAATCTCATAGCGGTTACCCATAAGGTAATGAAGACATGTCTTCAATGCTAAAACTACCGCTGCTAGTTCAATATCATGGGTAGGGTAGTTTTGCTCATGTTCCTTCAGTTGTCGAGACATATATGCTATGACTTTGCCTTCTTGCATCAACACACATCCGAGACCAATCTTGGATGCACCACAATACACATCAAAAGGCTTCTTGATATCTGGCATAACCAGAATTGGGGATGAGATCGATCTCTTCTTGAGCTATTGAAAACTCGCTTCACATTTGTCAGTCCATTCGAACTTCTTATATTTCTTCAACAATTGGGTCATTGGTCTTGCGATGCTTGAAAATCCTTCTACGAACTTGCGGTAGTATCCCGCTCATCCGAGAAATACACAGACTTGAGTTTGAGTGGTTGGGGCTTCCCATGCTTCAACGTTTTTGATCTTGGCGGGATCGACAACGACTCCTCCTGCCGACACAATATGTCCAAGGAATCCTACTTCCTTCAACCAGAACTCACATTGGCTAAACTTGGCATACAACTGATGTTCTCTAAGGGTTTCAAGGATGGTTCTCAGGTGTAGCTCATGGTCTTCTTCTGACTTGGAATAGATAAGAATATCATCGATAAAAAAAACGACAAACTTATCCAGGAAGTTCATAAAAATCTTATTCATGAGATTTATGAAATAAGCAGGGGCATTGGTTAATCCAAAAGACATGACCGTATACTCATACAATCCATATCTGGTGGTAAAGGCGGTCTTTGGGATATCCGTTGCAGGAATCTTGAGTTGATGATGACCAGTTCTAAGATCAATCTTAGAAAACACTCTGGCAACGGTCAACTGATCAAACAAATCCTCAATCTTTGGTAGTGGGTACTTGTTCTTGAAGGTGACGTCATTCAGCTTCCGGTAATCCATGCACAAACGGTTACCTCCATCTTTCTTATCCACAAACAAAACAGGCGATCTCCATGGCGATGCGCTTGGTTGAATCAAACCTTTCTCTAGCATAGCATCAAGTTGCTTCTTTAGCTCCACTAGTTCAGATGGGTTCATACTATAAGGTCTCTGAGCTATGGGTCTAGTTCCATGAATTATTTCAATGATGAACTCGATATCTCGATCTGGGGGCATACCCGGCAATTCATTTGGGAACACATCGGGGTATTCACAGACTACTCTGACTTGGTCTAGGGTTGGTTGGGCTAGACTCTTGTTGCATTTGAATTGACGGGGCAAGGTTTCAGATACATGCTCTACTGATACTCCAGAGCTACTGGTCATGGTCATGGCTTTCTTGGCATAGTCGATCAATCCTTTATGTTTTGACATCCAATCCATTCCTAGTACTACTTCCAAACCTTTGGTTCCAAGTACTATTAGATTATCATAAAAGTCTATGCCATGGATTCTGATAGGTATAGTCTTGCAAATTTATCTAGATTTGGTGGTTGAACCAGGTATTTGAACTATCATAACATGCTTCAATTTGGATGGTTGAATGTTACTAGTGCATGCAAATTCTTATGTAATAAATGAGTGCGATGCTCTAGAATCAAACAACACTCTAGCTAAAACTGAGTTAATAGAAAACATACCCAGCACGACATCTGGCAGTTCTTGGGCTTCTTCAGCATTCATGTGGAACAGATGACCATTGTGGTTGAGCGAATTCCCTGGGGCAAATCTCCTTCCAGGATGAACACGGCGTTGCTGCTGAGAAGGTGCATTCCTATTGGTGGCTGCTGCAAGCTTCTTGGAGCACTCGTTGGAGTAGTGACCCTTGACTCTACACTCAAAGCAAGTAATCTGGGACTTGCCTTTGGCGGGAACAGGCACAACATTGCTTCCAGTCCTTGGAGCAGTATTATTGTTGTTGTTGGGCTTGGGTGGTGCACGGTTGAAGTTATTGGAGTTAACGGGGTTGTTATTGTGGTTTCCTCCAGACTTCAAATTTCCTTCGCTACGATTGGGGTAGACCCTCGTGACATAGGGGGTCTGTTGTTTCTTGGGGAATATCCTGCAGATGGGTTGGGGCGATACTTTTGAGCATGGTTGGGTCCACTCTGGTGCATCATCCTGTGCTTGCGATTGTCATTGGCTTAGTTGATCTTCCCTTCCATTTGAATGGTAGAATCTACTAGCTCTTCTAGATTTTGAAAATGGATGTTGACTAACACAGTCTCCATCTCATCATGCAGTCCATTCAGGAACCTTTCCTTCTTCTTTGCTTCCGTGTTAATCTCATCCGTGGCATATCTAGCTAGGGACAGAAATTTTTCATGGTACTCCACTACCGTCATCCTTCCTTGCTTCAGTTCTCTGAACTCATCTCTCATTCTAGTGACTAAACCTTGTGGCACATGGGTGCGACTAAACTTGATCTTGAATGCTTCCCAAGTCATCATTTGACCATCGTTCATGGTGCGGGTGCTATTCCACCAGGCTCTTGCATCTCCTGCTAGATAATGGGTGGCAAACAGTACTTTCTCATTGGCTTCAACTCCTGTGACCTCCAGATTGTTCTCCATGGTTTGGAGCCAGTCATCAGCATCTAGGGGATCCTTAGATTTACTAAAGATAGGTCGGTTGATGTTCTGGAAGTTTTTGAGCTTGGATCCATGGTGATCTTGGTTTCCATGGCCTTGATTATTGTGGGCCATGTGAGCTATCTGTTGAAGAGTGGCTAGATTGGCTTGGCGTTTGCAGAATCTGCAGCATCGGATCCTGAGATGAGCTGCTTCCTCCAGGGTTTCCACGAGTCATCTGAAGATTGAGATAGATAATGAGATAAGAGGGAAATTTCTAAGGTTCATGGTTTTGTTTCAAAAGCTTTAAACTTTGAGTTTGACTCAGGTTTGGTAAACTAACTTCCTCTCATTCATTCATTCAAATCACACCATACAAACACACACCACACACAACTAGAAAACAGATGGTTTTAAGAACCATTCTGTGAAACTACGATACAGTGGGACCGATACAACTCTTTCCTATGATCGTGATTAAGTGCATCTAATCATCATCAATGAAGTCAGAATCATCATCATCAGTGTGGAACTCCATGGCATCAACCTCCAGGTAGTCGTTGTCATCATTGAGGTAAGAGTAAAGATCTCGCCTTGGATATCTTCACATTCCTACTCTTCCTCCTTTGCTTCAAGCTGGACTTCCTATTCACGGATGGTCTTCTTGAGGGATGCCACCTTCTTGTGGAGACGATCGATGATGCGATCCTTCTTGTCGCGTTGATGACAAAGTGATTGGTGATCCTTGACGAGCATGGCGATAGTCTGGTCCTTCTTGACGGCAATGGCAAGGTTGTGGTTGGCGTAGGCTCGAGCATTGTCCAATTCCTTATGCCTATCATACAACATGAAGTCAAGATTTTCCATCTGGTGCTTCAACTCCGGATGTCCTGGCATCTCCAATGGCATTCCCATAGAATCACGCCTTGCGAAGTGAGCAAAGCAAGTTCCTTGGATCAAGTTGATGTTTTGCCCACACAGACGGGCGAGAGCTTCATGCATTGCCCTAGCTAATACATCTAGCCAGTTGTTCTCCCTCAAGGTGAATTGGATCTTGTCCAAAGTTGGTGCTTCCATCTTGCCTCTGAGATCTGCAACTATTAGCCATTGTAGATTGATACGTTGCTAACGTATGTATAATTTTTGATGTTCCATGCTTGGTTTTTATCTACTTTCTTATGTTTTGTTCCATCTTGGAGTACTTTTACACATTTTCTGGAACTAACCTATTAACAAGATGCCACAGTGCCAGTTGCCTGTTTTCTTCTGTTTTTGGTTCCAGAAAAGCCAGAAAATGAATATTCTTGGAATTGGATCGGACAAAAGCCAAAGTCGATATTTTACCGGAAGACTCACAGAGCCAGAAACCAAGACGGAGAGGGGCCAGGGGCTGGCCACACCACGTGGTGGCATGGGCTAGCCCTGGCCGTGCCACCAGGTGGTGTGGGCCCCTGGTCAACCCACCGACCTTGCCTCTTCGCCAATAAGAAGCCTCCCGATGCAAAAACCCTAAATCATCTAGCCTCCAGCCACGAAAAGTTCCACAGTGCCACCGCCACCGAGGGGAGATTCGGGGGATAGAAAGTCTCTGTTCCGGCACCCTGCCGGGATGGGGAAGTGCCCCTGGAGCCATCTCCATCGATCTCCACCACCATCTCCATCACCATTGCTGATTCCCATGATGATGAGGGAGTAGTTCTTCCTCAAGGCTAAGGGTTCTACCGGTAGCTATGTGTTCATCTCTCTCTCTCTCTATGTGACGATGGTTTAACTCATCAATGCCCATTGTTATGGACTTGGGTTTTGCAGAAGGAGGGAGCGCTGGAGACATCAATCGGCTAGCAAACAAGCACACATGGACGCAAGGTTTACCCAGGTTCAGGCCTCGTAGAGGTCCCTACTCCTGCTTGTCTGCTCGTGGAATTAAGAGAGGAATCAAAGATTACAATGGTGCGCCGACGCAATCTGGCGAGGGTTGTGGAAACTGGGTTGCGTGTGTCCTCCTCGCCGCCTCCTCCTAGCCTTTATATAGATAGGATAGGTCTCGGGTAGTAGGTCGGGTTGGTTATAGGTTAGGGTTTACCCTTCAAACTTTCTATCTTCAGACTTCTTCTTGTCTCGCAAGTTATTGAGAGTCCGTAGGCCACTCGAGTTCTCCGTTTGGGCCTTGGCAACGCCGTGGGCTTCCGCTGTATCCGGGCCGTATATACCAAACTCGAGTACCTGTAGGGTATACCCATGTCAGTAGCCCCTGAGTGCCCAGTGGAATCGCACATTCGAGTGGGGAGTTTATGAAGCCTTTCAAGTGCATGACACAGTATTTTGAGTGTTCTGTTTATGTCGTAGGGATTTTTGATATGTTGGCCTGATTTAACCGATGTATCGGTATCAGTTAACTGCCTTAGGGCAAAACAACACAATCTACTCAAACTCGAGTCCCTGGACTCGAATTAGGAAAAGTGCTGGTGTAATTCGACTCAGGCCACGGAGGTCTTACAGGAGTCAAATTCCAGTATAAGGGTGTGAGCACTCGACGCGTCCGTCAAGGCATGTTCATCGCACATGTAGGCACAGATATATTTCTAGTAGTGCGCAGCGAATGCATTGCCAAGCCTTATTCAGGTCTTATCTTCATGTTGTAAGCGCGTCATCCGGATTTTATCTTCGCGGAGATGATTCGGGTGACTCAGGAGACGCAGTCTCTTTGCAGGAAAAATGTGGGGCTATGTCGCCATAGACTTCGAGTGCGGATGTTATCAACACACAGTACGATGCACCAATAATCATAGGGTGCATGACCAGCGCTCCCTATGGGATTATCCACCGAGTTCCTGATTGAGTCAAAGACTCAGGCAGGGACTAATGAACTTCTGTGACTGCTGTCGTCTTTTGTTTGCTTGTTTCAGTCGAATTTGTTTCCGGTGCTCCCTATGGGAGTAACCCATTTCCATAGTCGAATTGTAGATTCAAGTGTTTGGGTATGCTTGGAATGCTCGTCTTCCTGTAAAAAGAAAAATCGTCGGGTGCGCGACCAGCGCTCCCTATGGGAGTAGCCCCCGAGTGCTTGGTGGAGTCGAAGACTCGAGCAAGGACTAAAGCAGTCAAAATGCCCAATTGTTGATGTTGATGACGTCAGTACTGATGATGCAATGGCCTCAGTTGCCCGCGTGAGCAGTTTTGACGGGACGTGATGAGCGGTAGGTCCCAGTTTCTGACTTTGATTTGACCAGGCATGCGTAATCTTCAGTTTTAACTGTGCCTCCTCGATTTCTGCGCGTAATGGAGATAGTGGGGGACGGTTCACATTTTGGCCTCTCCATGTGTCGACGTTGATGTGCGCCACGCGTCCAGTAGGGTTTTTTGCTGGCCGTTGGGTTGCATCTGTAAGGGGTTAAGTAGCAGCGTAGCTGCGGTAACTTTTCCCATATGCTCTTTTCTCTGCCTTTGCCTCCATCGCCATTGTTGCTGCTGCTCTGCTTGCTAGAGCTCATCTTCTTCACAGCGCTGGACCAGCTCCGCGTATTCCTGAGCTACTTCCTCCGCTCACACCGCCATCACAGTATGGGGAACAAGAAGGGAGGCGCCACCTCTAAGTCTGCCTCCGCCATTGCTGCTGCCAAGAAGAAGGGTGGCTCCACCGCTGCGGGCACTAGCACCGCCGTCACCAATGGCGCGTGCTGCGCGTCCGTTATAAAGTCGTCTGAGCTCCATCTCCTGCACTAGGACGGAGTTCTCCCGCGGTTGATGACTGGCGAGTCCCAGGTGGCGAGGTAACCCCTTATCCTCCTGCTGATTTCCGGGTGATGTTCCTAGCGTTTATCATCCGCGGTCTTTCTCTTCCCCTGCATCCTTTCTTCAGGGGCCTCCTTTGTTTCTATGGGCTCCAGCTGCATCAGCTGTCCGCCAACTCTATCCTCCATATTGCTTACTATATTACGCTTTGCGAGTGCTGGCTCGGAATTGAGCCACACTTTGGTCTCTTCAAACGTCTCTTCAAGCTGAAGCGTCAGACGGTGTCTGGCTACGTAGTCTACGATGTAGGAGGTTGCAGTATCTTTGTCGACTCCTCCGTCACGTATTCTGACATAAAGCTCATGGCGTCCGTCCAAGGGTGGAGGGACAAGTGGTTTTACATCCGTGACCAGAAGGCCGATGGAGACCACTTTAGACTCGCGCCTTTCGATCCCACGGCGCCATGCAAGAGGAGGCGCTCCTGTAAGAACGTGGTGATGCCCGGTGAGTCTGAGGAGACATATGTGTTGTACGAGCGTGTTTGCGACCTCGAGAGTCGCGTGGGTAAAGAAGAGGGAGGCTGCACCCTTATTCGCACGTGGCTGCGCCGTCGTGTCCAGCTCCTACAGGCCGGAGTCCACCCTATGTTCCAGTGGGCTGGAGCGGATGATGTCACTCGCGTATCTGCCGATGGCATTTCTGTGAGTGAAGTAGATAAAAGGGTGTGACTAGTCACCAAGTACACCGCCAAGGATGTACTCCCCAGTGAACCAGTCGTACCTCCATTCGATGTTGTTAACCCTCCTCCTGAGGTACGGTTGTGCTACGAAGTAGCTTTGTTTGTCGAATGCTTCTTTTTTCTTGACTTGTGCTGACTTGTTTCATATATGCAGGATTGGAAAGTGTCTCCCTGTATGCCCCCTCTTCCTGAGGGGGTTATTCCTCGTGAAGCTTTAGAAGAGGACGAGTCGGAGTCGACCGTCCCTTGTGAAGAGGAGGAGGAAGCCCCCGAGTCCAGCAGTCCGGACACTCGCAAGCGTTCGCGCAGCAAGGATTCAGATGCATCATCCCCTTCGACTCCGGAAGGCCCAGCTATTGGTGCGTGGTCGCCGATACCTGTCGTTCCTGTGAGTGTTGTAGCACCATCCTCCTGCAAGAAGATGCGGCTGCCAAAGGAGTCATCGTCGGAGTCGGAGGGCCAAACCTTCGATTTTGACAAGTTTGATTGGTAAGAATACAATTCTTCTCTTGGTTCTTTTGTTTGGAGTTCCATTTTCCTGAGTTTGGTTTTGTGCTGCA
Source organism: Avena eriantha (assembly GCA_910589775.1). Taxonomy (NCBI): domain Eukaryota; kingdom Viridiplantae; phylum Streptophyta; class Magnoliopsida; order Poales; family Poaceae; genus Avena; species Avena eriantha. Next base: position 263,498,460 of record OU342740.1, read on the forward strand.
GTCAACCGGCGTCGTCATCTTCTGGCGATGTCCAGTTTTTGAAAGAATGTAGAGTCACAGCCTCCAAGGCCAAGAAAGTGGCTGAGCAGACTCCCTCTCCTCCATTGGCGGCCCACTCCGGGTACAATTCATCAAGTTCTCCACACGATGTGGAGCATCAGATGGTTGTCCGGACGACTGCGCGTCAATCGACTTCAGAGTCACTGGAGGATCATGTATGTGATGTTGCCTTTTCTTTGCAGTCGAATTAATCATCCATAAGATCTGTTGATCCTTTGTTGTTTCTCCTGTTGCAGCTTATTGTGAAGGAAGCTGCTTGCCTGGCGGAGCACGTGCTTGCAATGGGTCGCCAACATGCGATGCTGGACAGTCGCTACCACGTGGTTGAAAGTGAGTGTTGTTCGCTTCTTCTTCATCATCCTTCTGATATACTTGACTGATGGTCTATCTTTGCTTTGTTTCGCAGCTGAGCATAATGCGCTCCTTCGCAACACTGCCTCCCTCGAAAAGATGCTCGCCGCGGCGGTGAAGGGTCCAGATGAAGCAGTCGCCGCACTTGACGAATCGCGGAAACGCGAAGAGGATTTGCGTGCCTCCGTCACTGCTAGGGAGAAATTGTTCGAAGAACAACTCTTCTCGATTGCCAAGGCTCTTTTAGGTATTCCTTCATCTGGATTTCCATCATGTCCTTTCCTTCGACTTTGTTATTGTGCTGACCTTTTGTGCCAACACTTTGCCCTTGTGTAGATGCCGGCGGTCTGAGCTTCGATGCCTAGGCAGTCGAAGATCGCAGTGCTTGAAGGAAATATGCACTGAGAGGCAATAATAAAGTTGTTATTATGTATTCCTTGTATATGATAGATGTTTATTTTGCATGCTATAATTGTATTGATAGGAAACGTTAATACATGTGTGTTTAATAAACAAAAAGGGTTCCTAGTTATGCCTCTCTTATAGACTAGCTTGTTGATTAACAAGATGATCAAGGTTTCCTGATCATGGACATTGGATGTTGTTAATAACAATGTCACAACATTTGTGAAATGATGTGATGAACATTCATCCGAAGTATAGCATTACGATCAAGTCATTATGTTTATATTTCTATAACATCATACAAAGTAATCTTAGTCCTTAGACCATGAGATCATGTTAATTGCTAACACCGGAAGAGTATCTTGATAACATCAAACGTCACACCGTAACAGGGTGACTATAAAGGTGGGTTCAGTGCTACGAAGGTGTTATGTTGAGGCTCATGGATCAAGAGTGGAATTTGTCAATCCCAATGACGGATAGATATACTCTGGGCCCTCTCGGTGATGTCACATTAAGATAGCTTACAAGCAAGTGATGTGATCACTAGAATATTATATCACGGGAACGAGAAAAGAGTGCATGTCGGCAAGATCAAACTAGGTATTTGGATACCGATGATCGAATCTCGACATGTATTATATCATGAGACAAAGGGATTAAATTACTAGCGTTAAAGGTTCTCACGATCACAGAAGTCATCGTTGAATTTGCAGGAGTCAGTATGGATCTCTAGGTCCCGCTTCTGATTATTGATCTGAGAGGAGTCTCAATCATGTCTGCATTATTCGTGAACCGTCGGGTGACACACTTAAGGGTTGTCGGACACCATTTAGGAGCACATATTTTTCATACAAAAGGTTTGCAAAGTGTAGGAAATGTTTCGATAGAAACTGGAATTGTTTCGATAGAAACCAGAATTGTTTCAGGTGAAATTGTAGAAAGTGGTTCTGCATGTGATATTGAAATGTTGCAAGGGTTTTATGTGAATGTTTGTTACTTAAAGTAATTAACAAAATTCTGAATAAAAAAATAAAAGAGTTTTATTAATTGAGAGTTGCATTAAATTTGGTGGAAATTTAATGCATGTGAGTGGAACTTTTGGTGGAGCTTGAATTGATGTGAGTGGAGCTTCCATCACATGAATGAGGAAGAGGAGGGGCTCCCTCCTTGGCCGCCGGCCATGGTAGGGGAGGAGTCTCCCCTCTCCTATAAAAGTCCCCCCTCTCCTCCCTCACAAAGCACACATCCTCGTGAAGGATCTCTCTCCCCTCTAGATATTCCCCCATGGTCTCGGATTAGCGAGATACATGTTCCCGGTGGCCTTGCGTCTGGAAGGAGTTGCTGCTTCCGCTGATTCGCTGGAGCGAGGAGGTGGAGGTTGTCCGGTGGCTTGAATGTGTGTGCGAGGACGGATGCGCTGTTGATTTGCGGCGCTCGGACTTCCACACGATCTTGAGATCGGCAAGCGTACGACTACATCAACCACGAGTTCCTACTCGTTAACAAAACTCGTTGTCTTTGAGGGTAAGTTCTCCATGTATGTATGTCCACTCGTTGCTCTGTATCTAGTAGATAGATCTTGGCGTATAGTTCTCATCGTAGGAAATTTTTTGTTTTCTATGCTGCGAACCCAACAGTGGTATCAGAGCCTGATCAATGCGTAGGTGCTTTGCACGGGTAGTACACATATCTTTATATGTGGATGATCATGATCATGTTATTGCATCTTCTATGTATTTTGGATATTGGTGGCATAGTGGGATGAAGCGGCCCGGACCAACCTTACATGTCATCGTACATGAGACCGGTTCCACGACTGGCATGCAACTAGTTTTGCATAAGTGGCTGGCGGGTGTCTGTCTCTCCTACTATAGTCAATATCTGATTTTCAACGAGTTGCTAATAACTTGGTTATCCTCGTTGTGGTTCATGTTCGTAGGTAAGACCGGTTCTATCTCCAAAAGCCCTAAGCCACGTAAAACTTGTAATTGATAAATTAGAGGCGTATAGTTTAGATTGTTGCTGGGCTAGTGTCTTGATATGGTATTGTTGTAAGTAGATGTATGATAGATACTCTTACAACACACTCAACGTGTAAGTTTGCATCTTATACTGCTAGTTTGGCGCTTTTGGTACACTGTAAGATGATCCCTCATTTAGATATCAAGATAAAAATGTGTTCTTCCTTAAGTATGCACTGTTCTATGGATCGTGTTTCGAGACATCACGTGATGATCGGGTGTACTCGACTCTACGCTTTCACACAACGGTTGTAAGACAGTTTTACACACGCGAGTACTAAGGTTCTTACTTGGCAAGCCTAGCATGTATAGACATGGCCTCGGAACACAGACCGAAAGGTTAAGCATGAGTCATATAGTTGATATGATGCCCATATAGATGCTCGCCTTTGAAGCTACACCGACTCACATGATGATCGGACTTGGTGTAGTGGATTTGGTTCATGTAATCACCAAAAAGACACGAGGGATGTCGTTTTTTAGTGGGAGTTCATTAGTAATTTGGATTAGTTGAACTCAATCTATCATAAACTTAGTCTAAATAAACTTTACAAATTCTGTTGTAGATGGCACCACCTGCTTTTAATTTCAATGTGTTCATGGAGAAAGAGAAACTTGCTGCAAATGGTAGCAACTTCACCAACTGGGCTATGAATTTGAGGATTCTCCTCACTGCTGCACAAAAGCAATATGTGCTAGAGGCGCCGCTAGGCCCCCCACCAGCTCCTGATGCCTCGGACGAGGAAACGAATGTCTATATAACTCGTCAGGAGGACCACAACTTAGTTCATTGCGGCATACTGTATGGGCTAGAGCCAGAACTTCGAAAGCATTTCGAAAATGGCAATGCCTTTGATACCATGGGAGAATTGAAAATGATTTTCAATACCCATGCTGCCGTAGAGAATTATAATGCTTCTGAAAAGTTCTTTAGCTGCATGATGGAGGAGAACAGGTCCGTTAGTGAGCACGTACTCAAAATGTCTGGGTACGCCGATAAGCGTGTGTCCTTGGGAATAACGATTCCCATTGACTTAGGCATACATCATGTTCTCCAATCTCTGCCACCTAGCTACAAGAGCTTCATGATGAACTATAATATGCAAGGCATGAAGAAGTCTCTTCTCGAGCTTTTGTCAATGCGTAAGACTACAGAAGTGGAGATTAGGAAAGAACATCAAGTGTTGATGATCAATAAGACCACCGGTTTCAAGAAGGACAAGAAAGGAAAGCAAAAGGGAAAGAAGGGTGGCAAATTTGTTGCCGCACTTGAAAAGATATCCCGAGCTGGCCCTAAGTCTGATACCGAGTGCTACTATTGCAAGGGGACTGGCCATTGGAAGCACAACAGCCCCAAGTATTTGGCGGACAAGAAGGCCGGCAAGGCAAACAAAGGTATATGTGATATACATGTTATTGATTTGTACTTGACTAGTACTCGCAGTAGCACCTGGGTATTTGATACGGGATTGGTTGCTAATATATGTAACTCGATTCAGGGCTGTGGAACAAGCGACAGCTAGCAAGGGATGAGGTCACGATGCGGGTCGGCAATGGATCAAGAGTTGATGTGATCACCGTCAGAACGCTGCCTCTCCATATGCCATCGGGATTAGTTATAAATCTGAATAATTGTTATTTGGTGCCTGCACTGAGCATGAACATTGTATCCGTATCATGTTTGATGCAAAGTGGTTATTCGTTTAAGTCTGAAAACAATGGTTGTTCGATTTATATGGATAATATCTTTTATGGTCATGCACCTATGTTGAATGGTTTATTTCTGTTGGATCTCGATAGTAGTATTACACATATTCATAATGTTGATGCTAAAAGGATTAAACTTGATGATGATATATCTGCATATATGTGGCACTACTATCTAGGTCATATTAGCGTTAAACGCATGAAGAAACTCCATTCTGATGGACTTTTGGAATCACTTGTTTTTGAATCGTTTGATACATGTGAGTCGTGCCTTATGAGCAAGATGACTAGAACGCCGTTTTCCGGTTCAATGGAACGGGAGAAAGATTTTTGGAAATCATACATACTGATGTATGTGGACCAATGAGTGTGTCGGCGCGAGGTGGATATCGTTATTTTGTTACTTTCACGGATGATTTGAGTAGATACGAGTATATCTATTTGATGAAACACAAGTCTGAAACTTTTGAAAAGTTCAAGGAATTTCAGAATGAAGTGGAAAATCATCGTAACAGAAAGATCAAATTTCTACGGTCCGACCGTGGAGGAGAGTATCTTAGTTATGAGTTTAGCACACATATGAAATATTGTGGAATAGTTTCACAACTCACGCCTGCCGGAACAGCACAACGTAATGGTGTGTCGGAACGTCATAATCGTACTTTATTGGATATGGTTCAATCTATGATGTCTCTGACTGACTTGCCACTATCATTTTAGGGTTATGCACTGGAAACCGCTGCATTCACTATAAATCGGGCACCATCTAAATCCGTTGAAACGACACCATATGACTTATGGTTTGGAAACAAACCTAAGATGCCATTTCTTAAAGTTTGGGGATGCACTTTAGCTAGATAAACTCGAACCCAAAGCGGAAAAATGCGTCTTCATAGGATACCCTAAGGAAACGATTGGGTATACCTTCTATCATAGATCCGAGGGCAAGGTTTTTGTTGCCAACAATGGATCCTTTCTTGAGAAGGAGTTTCTCGTGAAATGTGTGAGTAGTCGGAAGGTAGAACTCAAAGAGGTTATTGAACCTTCTCTTCATGAATCAGCAAGTAGCGCAGCACCGGAAGTTGTTTCGGAGTTGACTTCACCTAATGAAGAGAGAGCTAATGATAATGATCATGAAACTCCGAAAGAGGACACTACCGAACCTCGCAGGTCAAGAAGGACACGTGCAGCTCCTGAACTGTACGGCAATCCTGTTATGAATTTCATGATTGATGAAATAGATGACCCTGCGACATATGAAGAAGCGATGATGAGCCCGGATTCCAACAAATGGCTAGAAGCCATGAAATCTGAGATGGAATCCATGTACGAAAACCAGGTTTGGACCTTGCTGGACTTACCTCACGATCGAAAGGCCGTTGAGAATAAATGGATTTTCAAAATAAAAACTGATGTTGATGGTAATGTGACCATCTATAAGGCTCGACTTGTCGCAAAGGGGTTTTGACAAATTCAAGGAGTTGACTACAATGAGACATTCCCTCCCGTATAGATGATTAAGTTGGTTAGGATTATGTTAGCAATTGTTGCATATTTCGATTATGAAATATGGCAGATGGATGTCAAAACTACGTTCCTCAATGGTAATATTGAAGAAGAGTTGTATATGATACAACCTAAGGGTTTTGTCGATCCTAAGGATGCTGATAAGGTATGCAAATTTCAGCGATCCATCTATGGACTGAAGCAAGCATCCCGGAGTTGGAATCTCCGCTTTGATGAGGTGATCAAAGAGTTTGGATTTGTCCAAACTTATGGAGAGGCTCGTTTTTACAAGAAAGTGAGTGGGAGCAATGTGGCATTTCTGATATTATATGTGGATGACATATTATTGATTGGAAATGATATAGATCTTTTAAACAGTGTGAAAAGTTATCTAAACAGCAAATTTTCGATAAAAGACCTTGGTGAAGCTTCATATATATTAGGCATTAAAATCTATAAAGATAGATCAAGATGCCTAATTGGGCCATCCAGAGTACATACCTTGGTAAGATATTAAAGAAGTTTAATATGGACGAAGTAAGAAGGGGTTCTTACCTATGTTGCAAGGCAATACATTGAGTAAGACTCAAAGTCCGGCTACGGCGAAAGAAAGAGAGATAATGGATAGGATCCCCTATGCCTCATCCGTAGGCTCTATAATGTATGCCATGCTATGTACAAGACCGGATGTGGCACATGCTATTAGTTTGACTAGTAGGTACCAATCTGATCCAGGTTCGGAACACTAGATAGCGGTCAAGAATATCCTTAAGTACTTAAGAAGAACTAAGGATATGTTTCTTGTATACGAAGGTGAAGAAGAGCTAGTCGCTAAGTGTTATATCGATGCTACCGATCCGGATGACTCGAAGTCTCAATCCGGATACGTATTTCTCTTGAACGGAGCAGCAGTTAGGGTGAGGAGTTCCAAACAACCTGTGGTGGCTGGATCAATGACGGAGGCGGAATATGTTGCTGCTTCAGAAGCAGCGCAGGAAGCGGTTTGGATGAAGGAGTTCATAACGGAACTAGGTGTGGTTCCTAGTGCATTGGACCCAATGGTGATCTATTGTGACAACATGGAGCTATAGCCAACGCAAAGGAACCAAGGTCTCACAAGAATTCCAAGCATATTAAGAGCCGGTTTCACTCCATCCGCCAGCATGTCAAGGATGGAGATATAAAGATTTGTAAAGTGCACACGGACCTGAATGTAGCAGATCCATTGACTAAATTTCTCCCTAGGGCAAAACATGATCAACACCAGAACTCCATGGGTGTTAGATTTATCACTATGTAAACTAGATTATTGTCTCTAGTGCAAGTGGGAGACTGAAGGAAATATGCCCTGGGAGGCAATAATAAAGTTGTTATTATGTATTCCTTGTATATGATAGATGTTTATTTTGCATGCCATAATTATATTGATAGGAAACGTCAATACATGTATGTTTAATAAACAAAAAGGGTTCCTAGTTATGCCTCTCTTATAGACTAGCTTGTTGATTAACAAGATGATCAAGGTTTCCTGATCATGGACATTGGATGTTGTTAATAACAATGGCACAACATTTGTGAAATGATGTGATGAACATTCATCCGAAGTATAGCATTACGATCAAGTCATTATGTTTATATTTCTATAACATCATACAAAGTAATCTTAGTCCTTAGACCATGAGATCATGTTAATTGCTAACACCGGAAGAGTATCTTGATAACATCTAACGTCACACCATAACAGGGTGACTATAAAGGTGGGTTCAGTGCTACGAAGATGTTATGTTGAGGCTCATGGATTGAGAGAGTAATTTGTCAATCCCGATGACGGATAAATATACTATGGGACCTCTCAGTGATATCACATTAAAATAGCTTGCAAGCAAGTGATGTGATCACTAGAATGTTATATCACAGGAACGAGAAAAGAGTGCATGTCGGTAACGAGATCAAAATAGGTGTTTTGATACTGATGATCGAATCTCGGACATGTATTATATCATAAGACAAAGGGATTAAATTACTAGCGTTAAAGGTTCTCACGATCACAGAAGTCATCGTTGAATGTGCAGGAGTCAGTATGGATCTCCAGGTCCCGCTTCTGATTATTGATCTGAGAGGAGTCTCAATCATGTCTGCATTATTCGCGAACCGTAGGGTGACACACTTAAGGCTTGAAGGACACCATTTAGGAGAACATATGTTTCATACAAAAGGTTTGCAAAGTGCAGGAATTGTTTCGATAGAAATAGGAATTGTTTCGATAGAAACCGGAATTGTTTCGGGTGAAATTGCAGAAAGTGGTTATGCATGTGATATTGAAATGTTGCAAGGGGTTTTATGTGAATGTTTGTTAATTAAAGTAATTAAAAAAATTCTGAATAAAATAATTAAGAGAGTTTTATTAATTGAGAGTTGCATTAAATTTGGTGGAAATTTAATGCATGTGAGTGGAACTTTGGGTGGAGCTTGAATTGGTGTGAGTGGAGCTTCCACCACATGAATGAGGAAGAGGAGGGGGCTCCCTCCTTGGCCTCCGACCATGGTAGGGGAGGAGTCCCCCTATCCTATAAAAGGCCCCCCTCTCCTCCCTCACAAAGCACACCTTCTCGTGAAGGATCTCTCTCCCCCTCTAGATATTCCCCCATGGTATCAGATTAGCGAGATACATGTTCCCGGTGGCCTTGCGTCTGGAAGGAGTTGTTGCTTCCGCTGATTCGCTAGAGCAAGGAGGTGGAGGTTGTCCGGTGGCTTGAACGTGTGTGTGAGGACGGATGCGCTGCTGATTTGTGGCGCTCGGACTTCTACACGATCTTGAGATCGGCAAGCATACGACTACATCAACCATGAGTTCCTAAAAATTCGTTGTCTTCGAGGGTAAGTTCTTCATGGATGTATGTCCACCCGTTGCTCTGTATCTAGTAGACAGATCTTGGCGTATAGTTCTCATCGTAGGAAAATTTTTGGTTTCTATGCTGCGAACCCAACAGTGCTTCCATCCAAGGGACGCTGATCAAGGCCAAGGGCGTACTCAGTCACCTTCATGAGGAGTTGGTACCCAAAGCTGAGTTAATCGAAAATGTAGATGATCTGGTGGAGTCCCTTGCTGGAGGCATTCCTGTAGGCTTCAAGAACTCACTCCGTGTGGCTAGCGCTTCTATGTCACTCGCGATGGTTCAAGCCCATGGAGTCGAGGTTGATCATGCTGCGGCCTCCAAAGCAATGCCTGTCAGCACGGATGGTCTAGAGGTAGTCTTTGCTCCTTTTGCAACTGCCTGTGGCATGTACAGGACGCAGCTCATCAACACAGTCGCGAAGTACGTACTCTGAGGAGCTACAGCGAGCCAAGAAGGCGGCGAAGGTTGCAGCGTCAGGGGCCGGCGGGAAGTCTGTGGCGTTTGATACTGCCACAGACTCGATGAGGCCCCCGAAACCAAAGTCCAAGTCAAAGAAGCCAGTTGCTCCTCAGTAGTCATATTTGTAATAGTTAATAGCCTGTCTCTTTTGTCTAGAACATGTCGTTGGCGAGTGTATCTATTGATACTTTATTATGCTTGAATGCACTCGAGTTTTTGTCCATGTATTGCTTTAGTCTTCTTATTATCTCTTGCTTGCCTTGTGATAGGGCACATCGAGTGGTCCTTCGAGTGAACCTCAGAATCTGCCATCCACTGATGATACCTTAGCGCAGTCGTGCTCAAGGGTGGATCAGCTATCTCTGCCCTCGTGACTCTGTGACCGCGTTAAGCAGTTGGAGCGTGAACTGCCCGTGCTTCGTGGTAACACGGATGTATGGAAGTCAAGGGCGGAGAAGGCTGCTACCCGAAAGCAATATCTGCTAGGGGAGGTGATGCAGCTGGGCGACCAATTCAAGTGTTAGCTTTCTGCATCCTTATCTTTTCTTGTAGCCACTCGCGGTAGTTCGTTGTCTTCATACTTTTGCCTTTGCTTGGTATAGTTGTCAGTGCACGCCCTTCGCATGATGAGAAGGAAAAGATTGTCATTCGCACGAATGATCTGACCCAAGAGCAGCTTCAGGTGAGTGGGTACTTCTGGGTGGATCATGATCGCGCAATCGCACTAGCGACCCTGCAGGATCGTGCTTCGCGAGTGCTTCATTTCCTGAAGAAATTGCAATTGTGCTTGAGGAATATTTATCAGATGATGTTCCCACTGGACGTCGTTCTGTTGAGCCTGCTGGCCCTTCTTGCGAAATTTCAAGACTTGAGTGGAGTCCACAAGTGTGTGCGGCAACAATTAGTGGCTGGTGCCAAGGCTGCTCTATTGCTGGTGCGACTGCATAGGCCTGATGTGGATGTTGCAGCGATTGCTGCTGGACCGCCAGCACCGCCAGCAGGTTCCACCTGGAATATGGTTCCTCATTATCAGGCGGTGGATCGTCCAGCTGAGGAAATTGTCGACTTCTTTGAGCAGCAAACAAATGTTCTTTTGTTGCAGCAGTAGTTTAATTTGTATCCTGCAAAGAAGTATACCAGTGCTGTAAAGTTCATATGTATATGCTGAGTGTAATTGATTTATATTGAGCTTGTTAGCTTATATATTTTGCGAGTGCGTTGCACTATACGATTCCCTTTCGTTAGCCTGACGTAGGTTTATCTCAGCGCCTTGCCAACCTGCCAGGTGCGTTGCAGCTGGGTTGGTGTTTGTCAAGGGTTCGATTATTGCATCAGCTACTCAGGATATCGTGATTGGTTCGTAGAACAGATGTATATAGGGTGGCACATCCCCCGAGTAAATAAATGGCGAAAAGTAGAGGAAAAAACACAGGGTTTGGGACACTTAGCTTTATTTATTCGGAGGACAGTACGAGGTACAATGTGTGGCTAAGTAACCTGGCTGAAAAGCCTTATTTGTAATCTAAAGAAAGAAAACGACTAAGGGTAGAAGTGCCGCTGTTGCACGACGTACCAGGGGTTGGAGTATGCGACTCCTGTCTCAAAATCTTTGAGGCGATAGGCGCCACCTGGGATTACTTCTGTAATCACGTACGGTCCCTCCCAGGGGGACTCGAGCTTGAGATGCCCTTGTTGCTTCAGTCGCAGGACCAGGTCTCCTTCGACGAAGGACCTGGGGCGTAGTCTTCTACTATGGTAGTTGCGGAGGTTTTGCTAGTAGATTGTTGATCGCTCCGCTGCGATTTCTCGTGTCTCGTCGAGGAGGTCGACGGAGTCCTCGAGTGCGAGGGTCGACTCCTTCTCGCTGTATGCGACCACCCGTGGGGCTTTGTAGCGTACTTCTGCGGGGAGCACCGCTTCAGCACCGTGCACCATGAACAACAGGGTGTATCCTGTGGCGCTGTTGGGAGTTGTGTGCAGGCTCCAGAGTACGGACTACAGCTCGTCCGGCCAGCATCCAGTAGCTTGCTCGAGTGGTCGGAGGAGTCACTTCTTTATTCCGCCACAGACGAGGCCTTTGGCCTTTTCGACTTGACCGTTGGTTAGCGGGTGAGCCACCGAGGCATAGCTTATGTTGATTCCCAGGTTTTCGCAGAATTCCTGGAACTCCTTGGAGGTGAAGTTTGTCCCATTGTCCGTGATGATAATGTGTGGCACGCTGAAACGGTAGACGATGGACTCAAAGAACTTGACAGCGATGTTCCTTGATTGATTTGTCACTGGCATGGCCTCGATCCACTTGGTGAACTTGTCGACTGCGACTAAGAGGTAGACGTAGCCTCCTCGTGAGGACCTTGGGAGCTTACCAACCATGTTGAGTCCCCATTGCGCAAAGGGCCAAGCTAATGGTATTGGCCAGAGTTCCGTGCCTGGTGCGTGCGGTTTGTCCGTGAATCGCTGGCAAGCGTTGCAACGCCGGATGATGTCCTTGGCATCGCGCATGGCCGTGGGCTAGTAGAATCCAGCCCGCAGGGCTTTGGCGACGAGGGCGCGACTGCCAGCATGATGCCCGCAAGTGCCTTCGTGGATGTCGTAGAGGACACCTATCCCGTCTCCGTTGGATATGCATCGTTGGAGTACTCCAGCTATGTTGAGTTCGTATAGTGCACCGTTGATAAAAGTGAATGCCTTGGATCGCCACGCGATGTGTCGTGTGTCAGCCAGATCGTCCGATAGCCTCCTGCTAAGAAGGTATGTGATGTACAGTTGGGTCCAAGATGGCTCGATCATCATGACACTCATTGCTCCCTCAATTCCTGTGTAGAGCTCCAGGTCGTCGAGTGCCATTGGCTCATTGGGTGGCGTAGCCCCCGAGTCCATTGTTGCGCTTCCTTTCTTCTCTGTAGCCTTCGGCTTGATGGAGCGTTCGCAGATACGCTCGAGAAATACCCTAGGTGGTATGGGGGCGCAGGTGGAGCCGATGTTGGCGAGTGCGTCCGCTTCTTGATTGCTTTCGTGGCCTACGTGTCGTAGTTCGCAGCCGTCGAAATCCCCTTCGAGTGTCTCGTAGAGGTCGCGGTAGGCGATCATATTGTCATTTAGTGGGTCGCACTCGTGCATTCGCAGGATGTATTTCAGCTTGTCTCCTTGCGGCGATGTCAGTATGACACCTGCGCCAGCTCCGTCCTTTCTCTTGGATCCGTCGAAATGCATTGTCCAGAGGTAAGACATATCTAGTTTTTCAGGGAGTTGGTTCTCCATCCAATGTATGAGGAAGTCAGGGAGAACTTGCGACTTGATCGCATCATGGTTTTCATGTGTAATGTCTCGTGGAGACAGCTCAATTCCCCAAAGCGCGACTCATCCTGTGGCATCAGGGTTGCTGAGGATATGTCCCAACGGGGCGTCGTTGACCACCACAATTGGGTGCTCCTAGAAGTAGTGGCACAGTCGCCTGGCTGTCATGAAGATGCCGTATGCCAGCTTCTGGTAGTGTGGGTACTGCTGTTTTGTTGGCGTGAGCACCTCGCTGAGGTAGTACACTGGGCGCTGCACCCCGTGGACTTTGTTTTCATCGGCACGTTCAACCACGAGTACTATGTTGAGCACCTGGTTGGTGGCGGAGATGTAGAGCAGTAGCGCTTCTTTTTCGTGTGGCATCACCAGTACTGGCGATGTGGACAGCAGGCGCTTGAGGTCTTCGAATGCTTCTTGTGTCTCGTCAGTCCACTTGAACTTGTCAGTTTTGTGGAGAAGTTGGTAGAAGGGCAGTGCTTTTTCGCCCATGCGACTGATGAATCAACTGAGTGCCACGATTCGCCCAGCCAGCTGTTGGACGCCTCTTACTTTCTTCGGCTTCTCCATGGCTAGTATGGCTTTTATTTTCTTCGGGTTTGCCTCAATCCCCCTTGTAGAGAAGAGATACCTGAGTAGTTTCCCAGATGGCACGCCGAAGGCGCATTTTTCCGGATTGAGCTTGATCTGGTAGCGGTCGAGGTTGGCAAAGGTTTCACAGAGATCATCGATTAGCGACGCTTCCTCCTTGATTTTGATGACGATGTCGTCAACGTAGACTTGTATATTGCGACCAAGTTGACTCTTGAGGCAAGCCAGCATGCACCGCTGATAGGTGGCTCCTGCGTTTTTGAGCCCGAAGAGCATTATGTTGTAGCAGAACAAACCGAAGGGTGTTGTAAACGCCGTTTTCTCTTGGTCTTCTTCCTTCATTCGAATCTGGTTGTAGCCTGAGTAGGCGTTGAGGAAGCAGAGGCGCTCACATCCCGCGGTGGAGTCAATGATTTGGTCGATTCGTAGCAGCGGGGAGTGATCCTTTGGGCAGTGCTTATTCAAAGAGGTGAAGTCCATGCACATCCGCAGGATATCCGTGTCTTTCTTGGGCACCGGCACTGTATTAGCGAGCCAAGTGCTTTCCTTGATCTCGCGTATAAATTTTGCATCGAGGAGTCTGTTGATTTCCATCCCGACTGCTTTTCCTCGTGGTTCAGACAGTCGTCGTATTGTCTGCTTGACTGGCCTGGCGTGTGGATTCACGTTGAGTGCATGCTCGGCAAATTCCCTGGGAACTCCTGGCATTTCCGCAGGACACCAAGTGAAGATTTCCCAGTGCTCACGGAGGAAGTCGACAAGCACGAGTTCCTATGCGGAACTCAAGTTGTTGGCGATGAGGGTTGTCTTGGTCAGGTCCGTTGGGTGGACCTAGACTTTCTTCGTGTGCACCGACGAGTCGAAGGACATGTCGGTTGAGCTTGGCCTGCTTAGGGGAGACAGACTGTTGTCCGTCGACTCCTTTAGTCTTGCGAGATCTTCCTGCATGCCAAAGGACTGGGAGATTCTATTGAATTCCCTGTCATAGCTATCGGACCTTTCGAAGCTCCCGTTGACTTTGATGATGCTATTAGGACCTGGCATTTTCATCTACAGGTAGGCATAGTGCGGTACCGCCATGAACCTAGCAAACGTGATGCGTCGGAAGATACAGTGGTACCGTGAAGGCCAGTCGTCGACCTCAAACTTGATGCGTTTGCGTCAAAAGTTTTTCGGTGTGCCGAAGATGACGTCGAGGTTGATTTTGCCCAGGGGATATATACCCTTGCCTGGGACGATGCCGTGGAATGTCATATCTGAGGCCTCCTGACATGTCAGGGGGATCCTCATTGCACGCAAGGTACTTGCGAATATGAGGTTGATGCCGCTTCCTCCATCCATGAATACGCAACTCATGTCGAAGCCTCCGATCTGTGCCTCGAGTACGAAGGGACAATGGCCTGGACGAGGGACTTGGGGCGGGTGGTCACGCTTGTCGAAGGTAATGCAAGAGTCGCTTCCACTGAGGTACTCAGTGGTGGGTGGTGGGAAGTGTGTCGCCAAGTTGACTTGGCGAGTGATGGCCTTATGCACCCGATTCAAGGGGCATCCCTTTTGGATCATCATGGTGCCCATGGCCCGTGGGTACGGCTCGCCTCCGTGATGCTGGTCAGGCGCAGCTGCGGTTGGCGGTGGTCCCGATGGTGGTGGAGGAGCTCCATGTGCCACAGCGCCTGGGACTGCTCCATAGCCCCTATTGACCGCGTCGCGATACATCCGAATCAGGCCCTCGTGGAGTTTGAGGAACTCGCGGCAGTCCTTGAGGAGGTGGCTGGATTTCTTTTTGCCATCATGCTTGTCGATATAGAAGTGCACGGTGCATGGCCCGACCACCTTGTCCTTAATGGATGTTGCGGGTGCCTCGTCGCGAGTACGGCGTTGCGATACTTGCCTGGTTTTCCCGGAGTCGTGATATCCACCGCTGCGTAGCCGTTGTTGCGGTCGTCGTCGTGCTTGTCAGCGTAGACGGCTGCGACCATGTTGACGTCGTCGCGGTCATCGTATGTGCACATTCACCGCTTGCCTCGACGGTCGCGTCTGCGTCCGAGGTCTTCATCATCGTCAGAGTAGGTGCGGTTTCGCACCGAATCTTCTCTATTGGCCCACTGATTCGCGATCTCCATCAGATGGTCGATTGTTTTGGGCTTCGAGTGGCCCATCGCCTCCCTGAGTTCTATGCGGCAAACACCGCCATTGAATGCGTCGATTGCGCGATCCTCCGAGATGTTTTCTGCGGAGTTCTTGATGATAGACCACCTCTGGATGTACGAGCGTAGTGATTCGCCCGACCTTTGCTGACAGTTTCTCAGTTCTTAATTGATGCGGGCCTTTTGTAAGTGCCCTTGAAGTTGCACACAAAGCTGTAGGCCAGCTCGTCCCAACTGTGAATGGATCCGCGCGGGAGATTATTAAGCCATGGGTGGGTGGCGCCCTGCAGCTGTAGCTGCAAGCATTGCATGGCCGTGCTTCGAATCCCTCCATGCAGTTTGATAGAGGAGAAGTGGTCTTCCAACCAGATCTTCGGGTCCTGTAGGCCGTCGAACTTTGGATTTTCTGACGGTAATTTGAATCCCTTCGGCATTCGCCTCTGCCTGATGGCTCTGCTGAAGCATCTGGCACCGCAGAGTTCAGTCCCGTCTTCTTCTGAGTTAGTCGAACGAGCACGTCGCGCCCTTGACTTGTCGATTTTGTGTTGCGTGAGGTCATCACGCGCATCATAGTCGTGATCGTGCCGATGTGAGCGGCGACGTCGAGACAGATCGTGATTTTCGTCGCTAGACGAGGGTGAGGAATAGCATTTCGCTAGGGCCTTGGCCTTCTTCAGCTCTGGCGTCGGCTCTTTGTCAAGAGCAGCCTCGACTAACCCCAAGCCTGCGATCGTAGATCGGTGCATGGCGGCTCGGGGATCTCCAGCTGGCGGCTAGTTGTTGAGGAGGTACATGGTGGCTGCTGTCACCGCAACTTGTGGCGTCTTTGGGACCACGTTGCCCCGCATGTCGACTGTCATAGAGCTGAAGTCGAGGAACTTTGCAGCTTCTATGCGTTCTTGCTCGGTGAGATGGGCCATCCGAGATCGCCTCTTGTTTGTGATCTACTCGTTGCCTATTGAGGAGGATCCTCTGTGGGAGGAGAGCCCAGCACGTCGAATACTCGACTCATCTGATGCCTTTTTGCACGCTTCGAGTTGCGCGAGTGTGTGCACTTGGCGTTTGTATTCCTCCTTCAAGACCCAATGGCAGCCCATCAGCAGTTCTTGTGGGGAGCCTAAGGGCAGAGGGTTGCCTCGTAGGGCTTCTCGGCAGCAGGCCCACTCGTTGTCGTTGAGCCTGATCACTACGCGCTCTCCCGTATTTTTATTCACCATGGTTGGTGGTTCGATTGCCCCTCCATTGTTAACGGGCGCACCGTTGCCACCGTTGTCGTTGGGTGGTCCGCCATTAGGTGTGCTACCGTTCGGCAGGTCAGGTCCGGTGCCACCATTTTCGCGATTGGCACTGGTTTTCGCCGGCGTTGATGACGGCGCACATGAAGTGGTTGGGGAAGCTGTTGCTCCCACAACTTTCAGATCCGGAGCCGTAGGCTCCATCCTCGATTGCTAGGTCACCTAGATCGGATTCGCGACTGTTGTTGTTGTCCGTGTTCTCGACTGTTGTCGAGGCATTGAGCTCGCTGAGGGTGCCGATGGGTGGAGGGAACCATGATGCTGGAGCAATCGCAGGTGCCGTTGGCTGGTCCGGCATGCGAAGCGTTCCCATCTGGCCAACTTGGAAGCGGAAACTCCCGATCGCCAGGATGATTCCATCGCCCACGGACTCGAAAGTCGGGCGAGTGGCCGGCATGTGGACGGTGAAGTCGAACACGCCGAAGAGCTAGCGAATCTCCGTTGTTGCGGAGTTGTAGATCGCAGTTGATGGAGCCGAAGAAGCCGTGACATCAGCACTCCCAATTCCCACAGACGGTGCCAATTGACGAGGGTTTAACTCATCAATGCCCATTATTATGGACTTGGTTTTTGCAGAAGGAGGTAGCGCTGGAGACATCAATCGGCTAGCAAACAAGCACATAGGGACGCAAGGTTTACCCAGGTTCAGGCCTCGCAGAGGTCCCTACTCCTGCTTGTCTACTCGTGGAATAAATAGAGGAATCGAAGATTACAATGGTGCGCAGATGCAATCTGGTGAGGGTTGTGGAAACTAGGGTTGCATGTGTCCTTCTCGCCGCCCCCTCCTAGCCTTTATATAGATAGTCTAGGTCTCGGGTAGCAGGTCGAGTCGGTTACAGGTGTGCCCTTCAAACTTTCTATCTTCAGACTTCTTCTTGTCTCGCAAGTTATTGAGAGTCCGTAGGCCACTCGAGTTCTCCGTTTGGGCCTCGGCAACGCCGTGGGCTTCCGCTGTATCCGCGCCGTATATACCAAACACGAGTACCTTTAGGGTATACCCATGTCACTATGCATGATCATATTGTGATTATGAGCTTTGTAATCAAGAAGATCTACCTTGCTACTCAGGTGCTTTAATAGATCTCTGTTCTCCCCATGTGTGTGAAAGTGACAGCGTGCACACCATGGTGGAACTTAGGCTAGAGATTACAAATACTTGTTATGAGTTATATTTGGAGTTGGATGTCTCTATGAAATTGTGGTGTTTGTTGGAATCATCTAGTGCTCAAGGTGATAGTGTGGGGTTATTTATATGGGAAAGGCTTACTTTGAGGTGTGCTGTTACAGCCCTACTATGGATTAGAGTGTCCAACCGGAGATTAGTTCAGAGTAGTATCATGAAGATAATATATTTATATGAGTGTTCACTAGTGAAAGTACGATCCCTAGGCCTTCTTTCTAAGCATTGAAACACCATTTGCAACTAGATCTGTTACATGTTTGCTTGCTTCCATCTTTATTTCAGTTTTCCTTTAGTCTCTTCCACGCCATCAAGCTATTTTCTTGCAGCATTGTCTTATATCTATACCACTTGTATTTCACTATCTCTTCGCCGAACTAGTGCACCTATACACCTGACAAGTGTATTGGGTGTGTTGGGGACACAAGAGACTTCTTTTATCTTGATTGCAGGATTGCTTGAGAGGGAATACCTTTGACCACTTCCTCCCCGAGTTCGATAAACCTTGGGTGATCCACTTAAGGGAAACTTGCTGTTGTTCTACAAACATCTGCACTTGGAGGCCCAACAACTGTCTACAAGAATAGAAGTGCATAGACATCAATCTATTTCTAGCGTTGTTGCCGGGGAGGTAAGGTAAAAGGTACTCACATCCTCTGGCTACTAAGCTATCTTCTAGTCCGGTTGCTAGTGTGTGAGTGCTCAAAGTTATTTCCTTTAGATTCTGCAATTATATCTTTTTGTTTCTTGTTTTTATTTTCACTAGTTAGGCTTAATGGAAAACAACAAGAAAATTAGAGAACTTTATAGTATTTATCTTGAGTTAGGACATGAAGAGTTTGAAGAGAAAATTAAAAAACCTATGGAACTTTATTTGCATGCTAATAGCAATGTTATTAGTCTGAATTCTTTGAACACCTTTATTTCTAATGCTATGGAAAATTCTAAGCTTGGGGAAGCTTGTTTTTATGAAGATGATCTTTTTAGTCCCCTAGGCATGGAGGAGAAAATTTACTTTGATGATACTATGCCTCCAATATATGATGACTACAATGATGAATATGATATTTTCAGTCCACCTACTATTGAGGAGAAAATTAATTATGATTACAATATGCCTCCTATATTTGATGATTATGGTGATGAGAATAATAATGATAGCTATTTTGTTGAATTTGCTCCCACTACAATTAATAAGAATGACTATGCTTATAGGGGGAGTATTACTTCTTTTATGCATGTGGCTCATGATAAGAATGTTTTATGTGATTGTTATATTGTTAATTTGATTCCTGATGCTACTAAAAGTTATTATGAGAGAGGGAAACATGGTTTTATGTATCTCAACAATATTAAGTTTCCCCTCTTTATGTTGAAAATTTTGAAGTTGTGCTTGTTTTGCTTTTCTATGCTTGTTGCTCTGTGCTTTCATGACTTGTTTCTTTATAAGATTCCTATGCATAGGAAGTTGGTTAGACTTAAATGTGCTTTGAATTTTCTTCTTTATGCTCTCATTTACTTCAATTCATATTTCTTATGTGAGCATCTTCTCAAACTATCATGCCTAACTTAAAGGCGCTAAAGAAAAGTACTTATTGGGAGATAACCCAAAAGTTTTAGATGAGTCTTGGAAGTTATTACCTCTGTAATAACCGCTCCTTATAATTTTTGTGTGGTTTTTGTGCCAAGAATAACCTCTAATAAGAGAGAAATAATGCTTGGGAAAGTTGCTGTCCCGAAACAGATTTTTGTGCTTCACTATAAAAATTCGTGAAAAATCTCTGTATGTCGGATTGAGCTGTAATTGTTTGCACTTCTGCCCCAGGTTGTTATCTAACTTTCGTTAGTTCAACAATTTTCGATTTGAGCAACAGAAGGTCTCCAAAAAAGTTGGTTTTTACTTGCTGGTCTGTTTTGACAGATTTCTGCCATTGTTTGCATTTGCTTCTTGTTGATTCCTTTTTTAGTTCTTTTGGGGAATTGATATTTTTGAGGGAAGTGCTACAGTAGCTTGTATTCTAATGGAAGTTTTATTGGTGTTGAAACTGAACCCAAAGACTTATTATCTTGAATACACTAATGTTGCTAATAGAGATTATGTGAAGTTTTGTAAGAAGGAAAACTTTCAGGTGTATGGAAAGAGTGATGTAATGAGATGAAGAATGGACTAAAGCTCAAGCTTGGGGATGCCACGCATGTCACCCCAAGAAATATCCAAGAAGTACAAGCGTCAAAGCTTGGGGATGCCCAAGGCATCCCCTTCTTCATCAATAAAAATCTCAGGTCTTTCTAGACACTTCGTTTTTATTGTTTCATGCATAGTTGTGTTGTTCTTGGAGCGTCTTTGTTTTTTTTAGTTTTTGTTTGCTTAGTTTGCTTGGTTTGCTGCAATAAGTTGGTTGGATCCCAACACTTCTTTTGCAGAGAGACACACTCTGCTTTCATTGTTTATAACGCTCTAGTTTTCATTCTTATTATTTTGTGAGTGTTATCTTTTGCTAGCACTGGGGTTAGCCTTAGTTTTCTTGTGATTTCAGCTTAGAACTTTTTAGTTCTTCCTTTTGTATTTGTGAGACAAGCTCACTTATATTTAGTTATTATTATATTTGTGAGTTCTTTCAAATAGGTTTGGTTTGGATTGGAAAAGAGTAGAAAAGTTCATGCTTAAGTGGTATAAAAGGAGCTTGTTTTTGACTGTGGCTTAGGCTTTGTCATGTCATGCTTGGTATTGTTTTGTATTTATGCTTAGTGATTTTTGCTGTAGCATGACATGTTATAAACAATTGAGATTGCTTAATGTGCCTTGAAAGAATCATGCGTTGTTTTAGCATATTAAAGCATAGTATTGTGGTATTCTCCTTTGATGCTTTGTTTGGGTTGACTTGGCGCATGCTCACACCATGTTAAGACTATACCAAGTCACCATAGCCTCTATGATCATTTAGTTTTCGACTTGTAATATCACTTTATGCTTTAATTAATAATGGTTTATCGCTTTGCATGATTATGCCATTATTGCTCTCATGTATGGTCGCTCCCAGTCTTTTGCTAGCCTCCATACCAAGTATGAGTTCCACTCATGCATCCAACTCCAAATAAAACCAAGTTATTCCAAAGAGTCCACCATACCTACCTATTAGCATTTTGTATTCCAAGTATATTCATGTTTTTATCTACCTTCCGAATTAAACTTGTTATGTGAAAATTAGTTATTAAAGCTCTCGCGAACTTGATGGCACACTTTACTTTTCTTGCACTTAATAAACTTGAACCATTGTGTCATCTATGTTGTATATGCTTGCACTTATATGTTGGGGATTAGCAGAACCATGCTGTCATGGGGAATACTTTCAACATTGCACTTGTACTTTGTACCTAGTTGATATCATGCTCTTTTGCCTATGGATGTCGTCGGTGTGAAATGAAAAGGGAGCTTGTAAGTCCATGGAGTTATGTATGTGTGTTAGAGAAACGCCTGGGCCGCCGGTCTAATCCATGCCTAATCATGGTGGAAACCTGCAGCGTAACCATAATGAGTTGTCTATGAAGTATTCTTCTTATAAAAAAGAGATAGAGATTGAGAAAAAGAGAAAAAGAGAAAACGAAAAAAAGATGAGAAAAGAGGAAAGAGAGAGAAATGCACCATTTTCCCATGGTAAATAAGAAGATTGTTGAGATGCTCGTTGTCTGCTTACCTTATCATTTTGATATGGGGATTCTTCCGTATCATCGGGCAAGGGGTACCCCGTTGGCGGTTCTCTATGATACACACATACTTACTATGACAAGAACTTACCGGTGACTAAATTTGAGTAGCATGAGGAGCGGCCCACGTATTCAATGGACATGAGATTTCCAACTTATACTTTGTCAAGCATATAGTCCATGGTTTGTTCACTTTAACCTTAATCACTTCAAGATGCTTATGATAGGGGCAATGAGAGCTGAAAGCTAATAAGTACCATAATTTTTGGAAGCTCTTTATGAGACTTGAATCCCTGCTTCTTCTATGAAGGGCCTTTCTTTTACTTTTATGTTGAGTCTCCATCTTCTATCTTTATGCACCTATTGAGAGAGCATAGTGTCCATTCTTAGTTTAATGTGCATTGTCCCAAAACTTGTTGATTGATGCATAACTTTGATATTGCTTGTTCTTAAACTACTTCTATCGATTCACCCTTATGAACTTTGAAGGTGTCATATGCATTTATGTTTTTCTACACTATGAGGGACAAGCTGAATACCATTCTCATTATGTTTTCTTTATGTGAAACAAACAAACGTCTATCAAAGCATTGTTACTCATGAATCTTTTGTTTGTGCCTTTTCATGTTACAACATAGTTGCTATGTCTTATTGTTAGAACTATATCTTTCATGCTATGTTAAAGTACTATGATCCTAGCTTTCAATGTTTTATAAATGCTTTGATCAAGTTTATGGTGGTGCATGTCACCTCAAAAATTATTCTTTCTTTTTATCACTTACCTACTCGAGGACGAGCAGGAGTTAAGCTTGGGGATGTTGATATTTTGCTAACGTATCTATAATTTTTGATGTTCCATGCTTGGTTTTTATCTACTTTCTTATGTTTTGTTCCAACTTTGGAGTACTTTTACACATTTTCTGGAACTAACCTATTAACAAGATGCCACAGTGCCAGTTGCCCGTTTTCTTCAGTTTTTGGTTCCAAAAAAGCCAGAAAATGAATATTCTTGGAATTGGACCGGACAAAAGCCAAAGTCGATATTTTACCAGAAGACTCACGGAGCCAGAAGACGAGATGGAGAGGGGCCAGGGGCTGGCCACACCATGTGGTGGCGCGGGCTAGCCCTGGCCACGCCACCAGGTGGTGTGGGCCCCTGGTCCACCCACCGACCTTGCCTCTTCGCCAATAAGAAGCCTCTCGATGCAAAAACCCTAAATCATCCAGCCTCCAGCCACGAAAAGTTCCACAGCACTGCCGCCACCGAAGGGGAGATTCGGGGGACAGAAAGTCTCTGTTCTGGCACCCTACCGGGATGGCGAAGTGCCCCCGGAGCCATCTCCATCAATCTCCACCACCATCTCCATCGCCATTGCTGATTCCCATGATGATGAGGGAGTAGTTCTTCCTCGAGGCTAAGGGTTCTACCGGTAGCTATGTGTTGATCTCTCTCTATGCATGGTCATATTGTGATTATGAGCTTTGTAATCAAGTAGATCTACCTTGCTACTCAAGTGTTTTAATAGATCTCTGCTCTCCCCATGTGTGTGAAAGTGACAGCGTGCACACCATGGTGGCACTTAGGCTAGATATTACAAATACTAGTTATGAGTTATATTTGGAGTTGGATGTCCTTATGAAATTGTGGTGTTTGTTGAAACCATCTAGTGCTCAAGATGACAGTGTGGGGTTATTTAGATGGGAAAATCTTACTTTGAGGTGTGTTGTTATAGCCCTAGTATGGATTAGAGTGTCCAACCGGAGAGTAGTTCAGAGTAGTAGCATGAAGATAATAATTTATATGAGAGTGTTCACTAGTGAAAGTACGATCCTAGGCCTTGTTTCTAAGCATTGAAACACCGTTTGCAACTAGATCTATTACATGTTTGCTTGCTTCCATCTTTATTTCACTTTGCCTTTAGTCTCTTCCACGCCATCAAGCTATTTTCTAGCACCGTTGTCTTATATGTATACCACTTGTATTTCACTATCTCTTCACCGAACTAGTGCACCTATACACCTGACAAGTGTATTGGGTGTCTTGGGGACACAAGAGACTTATTGTATCTTGATTGGGGGATTGCTTGAGAGGGAATACCTTTGACCACTTCCTCCCTGAGTTCGATAAACCTTGGGTGATCCACTTAAGGGAAACTTGCTGCTATTCTACAAACCTCTGCACTTGGAGGCCCAACAACTGTCTACAAGAATAGAAGTGCGTAGACATCATAGATCTCCTCCTACTTGATAATTGAGTTGGGCCCCGAAAAATTCCGGATGCAAGCGCTCTAGATACTTGGATAGTGCATCTAGGTCCCTCTCAAAGATCAGTTGTCCTCC
Organism: Avena eriantha; assembly: GCA_910589775.1. Classification (NCBI taxonomy): domain Eukaryota; kingdom Viridiplantae; phylum Streptophyta; class Magnoliopsida; order Poales; family Poaceae; genus Avena; species Avena eriantha. The sequence goes on from OU342740.1 coordinate 263,522,421, forward strand.
GTTGCCCAACTGGTAGAACTTGCAATACTGGACTTCCATCTATAAGAATTTAGGATGAGTAAGTTAGTGAGGTGATCAACTATGTCCAGTTTTATGTAAAATTGCAAGAATTTTTTTTAGGAACATGATCTTTTTTAAAGAATCTCAAGGATAAGAGTTGGAATAGGTTTTCTTGTAAATACTCACTTCTTTTGTTTTGAAACTAAATTTGTGTTCGGACGTCCATTCTAACTTGGGTCCCCTATGGTCAGGATGGCTCTCATACCAACTTTTCAACACCCGAATTTTTAATCCTTGATGCCTGTTATGCGATACCTCGCAATCCCAGGATTACCATTTTTGTGAGACATAATAGATTGGATATCACAGTACATCATCCATTACAAACCATAATAAGGTCTTACACAAATAAAGGATCTCATGTCTGGTCTTAATACAAACAAGCAGCGGAATAATAAGTGTACTAGTGCGCACCATCTTCAGGGTCACAGGCAATGCTGACGATGGGAGATGATCCTAGTGGTCGTAGACTTCCTGTCGTCCATCATCCTGATAGTCCTCCTCATAGTTTGGCAATGAGAATAGCCAGGGACAAAGCCAAGAGTACTCTTTAAGTACTCGCAAACTATCACTATCAAGTAAGATAGTTCTAGTAGGAATCTTAAGCTCTAGGATTATTTACAAAAGGCCAGATTTATCTAAATTGAGTTTAAAAGTAAAGAAAACTAAATTAATGTTCTAAATCACTTAAGTGGGAAACTAGTTCTCATGTCCACAACCCTGTTGTGGTCAAGTCAAAAACATAGTTCACTTGACAAATCATTTTGAAAACATCGGACGATGGAACGGTATGGCCACTCCAACTGTCCATGACCGTGGACGCGGCTATTCGAATAGTTTGACACTCTACAGAGAGGTGGTACACTTTCACCACAAAATTCGATACATCCGTCAGGGATAACCCTGAATCAATCATACTTAGTATGCGGATGATCAATCATAACCTTTCAATTACACACCCTAGTATAGGCACCTCTCCTATGAGCTTGGCCTCCTAGCCATGGCCATCTGCCATCCTGGGCACTGCATAGGTGGACAAACATCAAGAGGTAGCCTCAGCTCAAACCTCTCCCGCGAGGGAACCCATACTAAGCCACATAAACTTCCGGCTAAGCCCTACCGAATTCAGGTATTGTGGTTGTACGGTAAAATTGGAATGGTATCGCATCTGAACCCAACCAACAGTTTTTGTAAAGGGCTAAGGCTCATGCCTCAACATTTTCATCATCAAACCATTGTGTTTCTCAACACATGTCAAAACATCTCAATAGAATGAAACATCATTCCAAGGTTTTCATAATCATTTTCACCAAGTATTCCCATCTAAAATGATCAACTTTTATGCTTAGCACTAGCCACTAAGGTTAAGAGTGTTCACTAATGAGGGGTGCAAATCTTCAATCTCATGCCATGGAATGACATCTAAGTATCACTAGTTAGGCCTAGTTTTATACTCTTTATGCTATCTACTCTATTTTTCCAATACTCACAAAGCACCGCTAAAAGTAAAGAACTTTAGTAAAGTAAAAGAATAAAGCTTGCAAGTAAAACTTGGGATTGGTATAATCAAAATGGTATAGCTAAAGCATGTCTAAAGCATCTTGCTTAGGTTATCAAGCTTACAAGTATTAGCTTGCATTGTTAATGATGGCTTGCACAGTTAACTTGTATAATGCTAGCTTGCCTTGATTGGTGCAGTGATTGAAGTTCTCCTCTTCTTCTTCTTGGTAAAAATCTTCCTCCTCGTATCCTTGGTCGGTACTATCGTCTATAAATAAATACGGGGTACACAATCACCAAACAATACTTAACTATTTCTATTTAGCACACTAAGGCTCACACTTGATGATTTAGCATCATCACAAACATCACATGATTCAAAGACTAAGTTTTATTTATCTTATTTTAGAAAAGTAATTTCTACTCATTGAAATTAATTATGATTTAATATTCTCCAATTAAAATATGGGATCATGTGGAAACATGTCATCAACACATACTTTAATACATGGGAATGTGATTTAAAAGGGTTGGTTATATTTTATAAAGTTTAAGATTTTCATTTAATAGAATTAAAGTGACTAGAAATGCCTATATAGCATTATTTTGGTACTAGTCCAAAGTCACTGCATGCAAACCTAAATATTTTTACATATTCAGATAGATCTTGTCAAATGTGATTTCTGAGAGTTGGAATCCACTCAAAAGCATTTATGGTTGATTATTGAAAAATGTTTGAAGATGGAAAAGTCTATGTCTTGTTATTTTTGGTATAGGTTCTCTATAACTCCAATTGATTTAAATCCAACGGGCTTAGATAGATAATATAATTACCTTTCTAGCAAAATTTGAATCATGCAGTTTGGCTAAGTGAAACTCTCTGAATTGAATTTTGAATCTGTGGATAGAAACTAGTTTAAACTAAAAAGGAAAAATCATTATTTGAATTTCCAGGCCAGTGCGGGAAGTTAAACTGGCTGGCCCAACTGCACAGCACAGCGTAGCGGGGTGCTGACAGCACGGACCCACTGGTCAGCGAGACTAACTAAACAAACCGGTATCTATGAATCTGAGTTGTGCGATCTAAATCTAATCTAACAACTGGGAGTCATCGTCGACGACGAACTACTCCGGCGAGGAATCAACCCTAACGCGGTGGTGGGGATCTGGCTAGGATCACCTGGGCTCTAGCTAGGGTCGGCGAAGGGGGCGATCGACGTGAAAGACGACGGCGAGTCGAGGTGCGGTCACGGCCGGGCTTGGGGTGGTCGAAATCGACAGCGACCTTCTCCTCTAGCAGCGGCGGGCTCCGGCCAAATTCCAGCGAGACAGAACTCGCCTTGCTCCGGTAAGAGGTGGGGGAGGATCAGCGAAGAGTGGTGAGTGCAATGGTGTGGAGAAATGAGGTAGGGGAGGCCTCTACTTATACTATGGCGAGGGGACCGAACGGTGCAGGCGCGAGCTCATCAGTGACGACGCTACAGGCGGCTATTGTCGTGGAGGAGGCTAATGGACGGTGTTGTGTTCCCTGGCGATTCTACCGGGCGTAATGGTGCAGCGTGGGGCGGTGTGGATTGGTCGGGAGCGTGCGACACTCAGCATGGACGTAGAGGTGTTTGCGACGGCGTGCGGCAGCTGTGGGTCGCGCGACAGCGAACGGGGGTGTCTGCGGGGTTGCTGTGATCATGGCAATCGTGAGCATGCGTGGAGAGAGCGAGGTGCGGTCTGTGCGAGGCGGTCGGGTGCGGCGCGCTGGCGTGCTTTGAGCATGGCGCAGAGAGGCGGGGCGCAGCGTAGCTAGGGTGGTCCAGGGCTTGGCAGTGACCGTGGCTTGGACAGGGGGTGGTGGTGGACCGAGGCGTGTCTGGTGCGTGTTGTGGGTGAGGGCGGCATGGCTCCTATCGTGCTGCCCAATGTCGGGCGGCGACGACCAAAAACTGGCGGCGCTTCACTATGTATAACGGCTTAGGGGGGATTGGTCTGGGGCTGATCGACACTAGAGGGGACAAGGGAGTGAAGAGGGGACACTGGGGTGGGGGATTACTGCTCAGAACAGTGAAGTTAGGCTAGAGTTAGTTTAGTGTCTACAAGGTGTTTGTTGTAATGGCCGAAAGAATTTTACTTCAAAAATTTTGATTCAAATTTTTGGGGTGGTTTGATCTTAAGCTTGAGTGTCTTTGTTTGCTTGGATTTGCCAAGGGGAATTGATTTGATTGGTTTTTGAGAAAGTGTGATCTTAACATATGAACTAGATTCAATTTTCAATTGTCCATTAAATTGATTTGAAAGATGTTTTTGTAAGTTTGTAAAGTGGGCCTTGATACCCTTTTACTTGGTCTAGCAGGGGGTGAAAAGAAAAAGAATTGTTTCTGTTAGAAAGTTTCCTCTAGTAACACACAAAGTGGCCTAGTGGTTAACTTTGGTCAAAATGACCATTTGATTTATTTATTCATATTTGATTTCTTTTTCTTTTGCTTTTGTTTGTAATTGGCCTAGATAATGTAGTATTCACCTTTAAACCATTTCACATCATTTGTAACAATCAAGCATGGCAATTGCAATCAATTCCACACTAAAGCAAACCCACACATGCATTCACATTCCAATTATTAATAAAAGTTTTTGTAACCTTAAATTGGGGTGATTAGAACTTGATAATATTGATAATTTTTTTTGGAGTATTACAAAATGCACCAGCCACAAATTTACAAATAAAATATGTTCACTTTCGTTTGTTAAAATACACAAACTACCAAGTTGAATATTACTGAACCCAGATTGAGAGACTAGTTAGAATGTCATGATGGTTTCATGGCAGATGCCATGGATAGGCTAAAGATTGGGCCAATGTGCACTAGTGGTGTTCGAGGAGGGATAGTGTGGTGATTCCACACACGGAGATCTCTAGTACTTGGATCAATGGTGTTTATAGATGCTCCTTGAGCTGTATCGAGAAGAGGAAGGAGATGAAGTTCTCCTGCTCTCTACTCTCACACTAGGGTTTTTCCCTTATGCGAATGGACCGACCCCCTCCTTGGAGGCCCTGGCTCAACTTATAAAGGGGTGTCTAGGTTACAGCTAGGGCTTACATGGCCCGGATATTCCATAAAGATGCTCTCCTTTCGTATGTCTCCAGTCTCTATGAGGCAATGCCCCATAGCCCATGTTGTCTGCCCGTTAACAGTCAGACATCGTCATGCTTGTGGGCCTATGCTCTATCTTTGTCTATTTGACTCTTGTCTCTAGCGTTGTCTCTATAGGGAAATCGAGTAGAGAGAGAAAAGTGCTGACCTTGGGGAAGATTCCTTCCTTCTCGTGCACTCTAACTCGTAACTTGGCTCTAGCCTGGTTAACTCAGCCAAGGATGTACCTGCAAACATGAAACAAACTAGACACCGCACCGAGATACCGCATATGTCGTCCGAGTCTTGCCGGTGCTATCCGGAGAAAGGGTAACCCGACCGTAACTCGACTGGCCTTCCCATATCTCATCTAGCTCATGCTTTTGACCTATTAGTCCTTATACCTCGGCTTGATCCTACCTGGTGTCATCCCCCCAACATTAGTCCCCAAAGCTGGTGCGGTCTTATCAGCCTTAGGTGGAAAGGCCACAACAGGTTCAGGCTATCTAGATTCTTGTCCTTCTTGCCAACATATTCATATGTTGGCCCATACCGAGTTTAAATCAACTGCACCACTTGGCAAGTCAATATTCAGTTTGACCCCTCTTGGGTCTGTCCGAGATATATCTCGTTGCTGAGTCATAATGTCGCACTTGGGTTATTCCCCTTAGATTCCTATCTTCTCGCGTACTCCTCCTCGTATCATACGTGGAAAGTAATCATTGCTCTTGCCTCATTTTAAGGGTCGTGGCAGCAGTTCCTATGACACGCTGTCAGGGTTAACTGCACCCCATCACGTTGATGTGTGTCTCCTAGATAACTACAAAGCCACGACATGCTATTTGCCCTCCTGCGCCGTGTAACCATGCATGTGGCACGATCGCATGTGCCAGTTTAGGACATACACGTCCGCATCATGTGGCTAGTGAGGGTAACCGATCCCACTACCCACGATCTGGTGCGTGCATAAATAGGGGAGTGGGGGAAACCCTTAGTCACTTTCCCCCGCTCTTGCCTCCTCTTCATCTTCTTCCTTGCACTACCACCGCTGCTTTCTGCTCCAGCGACCACGCCGCCCCTATGCTTTCTTTCCCTCCTTGCTTAACCGCATCATCGCTCATCACTGCTGCCATGGGGCCACACCATTCCGTGACTCTCCTCCCTGAATCAAGCTCCGCATCAGAGGAGGAAGATCTGAAGAAGTCGCCGGACGTCGTTGTCCTGGAGGAGCATGAGGAGGGCGGTGCTGTCCTCGAGTGTGGAGCTTGGGATGGTTCCAAAGTCACGCAGGAGGAGATAGACCATTGTGACGCATGCACAGGATTCCCCCAGAGGTCACCTGTTGCCTCCCCGGCGACGAGCAATCCCCCATTATTGAGGATGGTGAGTTCATCATGTTCGTGTCCCATTTTGCTCATGGCTTCAGCCTTCCAATTAGCAATTTCTTCAAGGAGTTTCTTGAGACTTTTGGCCTTCAACCGCATCATCTTCCTACGAATGCCCTTGCTTCTCTCTCATCCTTTGCCGTTGGTGTCGAAGGATATCTCGTCCTCTGGCCTAGTATCTCGATCTGGGCCAAGTTCTTCCAGCTTTGGGCTAACGTTGTGCCCAACAAAGATCTTCAGCCCAACGAGAAGTCTCTGACGCAGTGCGGGGCTGCTTGCATTAGACCTAGGAGAGATTCAATCTTCCCCAGATCACAGGTCTCGAGTCATGTAAGGGGTGGGCGAGGACGTTCTTCTGCATGAAGAACAATACCTCGAATGACGTGATTCAGCTTCCTGCCTTTTTAGTCGGTGCATCGATGGTGCGCAATTGGGACGTCAATTCGAGAAAAATCAATCCCTTAGTCAACTTGGTGGAGACCCAGATTATTGAGCGGATGGAGGCCAGGTTAGGCGGGAACGATCTGATGGCTACTTTCATAAGTAGCCAAGTTTTTCCTCCTCAACAACGCACCCACAAGATCTGTCATATGAGTGGTCGGTTCGACGCAAACCGAGTTTCCATGGTTGAGCTGTCCAAATCTTAGATTTTTCGGTGAATGAAGTCTATCTTCAAGACAAACATGACCGAGGAATTGGCATGGGGCATGGAGCCCTTTGGCCGACATACTCCTGTTCCCCAGGTAACTTTTCCTGAATCACCCTTGCCGAGTTATTCCTTGGGTCGGCTCACTTGCCTAATCAACCTCTCTTTTCTCATTTATGCAAAAGTTTCTGCAGCAGACCATCGAGGACACCCAGACCCCTTCCCTTAAATGGGGTAACGACTAGGAGACCCCAGATCCGGAAGATCCAGACTCTGAGGAGTTCATGCCTATCCTGGACCCTAGCTCCAACTGACCTTCCAGTAAGGCTTCTGTCTTACGGGACTAGCCGGATGACGATGATGATTGTGACATCTTGGAGGTATTTAATACAATGCCCCTCTCATATGCCTATCCAACTGCTCCTACTCCGGCTAACTTGGCCGGTTAGGTGCATAATGTACCTCCCGTGGCTATTGGAGGCCAAGGTGCACTGAAGAAGCACGTCGTTGCTTTGGCCCTGCCTATCATCCAGAACTAGGAAAAGGTTCAAGAAGTCCATCAAGAAGCCTATGGGCAGGAGAGCTCCAAAGCCCAAAGCACCACTACGTCCGGGTAAATCTCTTCTTCTAAACTTGTTCTTCGAGTTTTATGTCTCTTTTTATTTGTATTTCTTGTTTCTCTTTCTGACCTGATTTGATACTTTTCTCTATTTGATTTGGTAGGGCCGCCATGGATATCTCCCAAAGAGGCTCCAAGATTGCCTCTCCAGTTCATCGAGCACCACTCTCTCCTTGTTACGATGCTCCCGTTCTCAGCCCTGTTCGGGAGAACTCTCCTGCCACGCCGACTAATAGTCCACCTTGGCGAGAGGAGGATAACATCGGCACAGGTGGAGGTGGAGCCACAGAGGATCTGGTTATGCCGGATCAGTAGGGTGACCTCTCTACCCCCTAGCGAGAAGAACAAGATTGTGGCGCTGGCAATGCCGGTGCCAAATAGTTTCTACCGAGGTGCTGGAGACTCCGGCACCAGTCTAGCCTCAGCCTCATCCTCAGCCCCAACAAGCCACAGCATCTACTTCTAGACAGCAACAACAGACACCTCTAGCACCATCCGAGTCTCCCAAGACTCGGCGAGATGACCAGCCTCAGCAGAGCCCGCAGGCCAAATCTCCATCAGCCTCGCAAACTTAGTCTCCGCCAACCTCAATAGTCGATGTCCAGCCAACAACCTCCCAGCAGCGTGCCAATCCGACCGCTAAGGTGAAGAAGGCATCCGAGGTGACAAAGACAGCGCCAAAGGGACCCATGGCTAGATCTCAGCAACCTACCATTTCTTCTATGATGCAGAAGGGTATTGCTGCTTCTACTTCCACCTCGGACAAGCAGATCACTTTGCATACAAGCCCGACTGCTGAAAAGGTCACCCAGCAAGCATCTCTTGGGAAAGGCTTGGTCCGGACTTAGACTCTGAGTGGCGGGAGCCTTGGCTCCCTTGCTGAGTACACAGAGAACTAGAACAACGCCGAGTATGCCGAGGTCACTTCTGGGAATCCCTAGAAGTTCGACCCTACTGAAATTGGCGTGACGATATATACCACTGGCCAAGCTATTGATGATGCCAGCCGAATGATGGAGGTAACAATTTTGACTACTTCCTTTATATTTGCGCAGGTACACGTATACATAACCTCTAGTCCCCAAGCTTCCAGGGGAGTAAGATATTACTCAACCGGATGCTCTTAGCATGACACCTTACGCAATTTTATTTTGTACCTTATTCAATTCTGAAATATTGAACTGAGCTATTAGAACTTAGGAATAAGTTTTGCTAGCTTTGATTTACTAGCCACCTAGATTCGGATCGAGTTTACTCGGTTTGAATCTTGAGTCGAATTTTAACATCTAGCCATCTAGAGCCGGGTTGAGTACTACTTGACTCGGATCTCTTAGTTGCTTGGAATAACCAACCACCTAGAGCCGGGTTAAGTTCCACTTGACTCGGGTCTTTAGTTGCTTCAAATATCCATACACCTAGAGACAGGTTAAGTTCCACTTGACTCGGGTCTTTAGTTGCTTCAAATATCCATACACCTAGAGACGGGTTAAGTTCCACTTGACTCGGGTCTTTAGTATCTTTGAATATCCAGCCACCTAGAGCCGAGTTAAGTTCCACTAGACTCGGATATTTAGTAGCTTTGAATATCCAGCCACCTAGAGCCGGGTTAAGTTCCACTTGACTCGGATCTTTAGTAGCTCTGAATATCCAGCCACCTAGAGCCGGGTTAAGTTCCACTTGACACGAATCTTTAGTAGCTTTGAATATCCAGCCACCTAGAGCCAGGTTAGGTTCCACTTGGCTCGGATCTATAGTAGCTTTGAATATGCAATTACTTAGTGACTAAAATTTGTTCTTTTCAGATCACCATCAACCGGCATATTGCCGAATTCCAGCAGCTCCTTGATACGCATAGGGATCTCTCCAAGAAGCATAAGTCATTGCTATTAGAGTATAAAAAGAAATGTTAGTCTTTGACTTATCCCCTTTAGTTTGGTTCCTTTTGTTCTTGACCTGTCGAGTAAACTTATGACTTGGTTGTTGCCAGCTAATGTGGAAACCCAAAACAGGGTGTTGTGGAAGCAGGTGGCAGAGCTAAAAGGAACTTTCTTCTTGCCCCTTGTCCTTTGTGCCTTTCTCTTATGGCTCGGGGAGTAATTATTCCTTGGATCGGCCGGGCCAAAAATCTTGGCAGAATCTCTTCCAGATAGCATATCCATGCCTGAACTGATGCTTCACTTTCTCAAACAAGCAGGGCAGCATCAGGCCCAACTAAAGGAAAAAGATGAGGAGATCTCTCGGCTCCGTGCCGAGAATGAAAACCTCAAACTACCACAGAAGACTGAGTTGGACAAGATGGATCAAGAATTCTTCAAAGAGAAGAACCGACTCACCGACCAACTCGACAAAGGAAAGGAGCTTCTCCAAGAGATCGAAGCCAAATTTGAGTCGGTTAACACTGCACTTGCGGATCTCCAAAAGAAACAGGCTGCTTGGCTGGCTGAACTTGGCCGGATCAACGGCATCATAGCTCATAAGTTTTTCTGTGCCAACTTTCTTCTTCATTGCTGAGGTCCTTGCTTCGCCCTTTTTACTCTTTATGATTTGCTCCTTATGCCTATTTTCTTAGGTGATTTCCCCCACTCCAAAGCATGTGTCGACGTTGTCATCCGCAAGTTCCGGGAAAAGAAGACTGAGGCTGGTCCTCTCCCTGCAGAGCTCGATATTGATGACTCCTTGGTCGGTCTCTCAGCCAGCCTTGGACCCATTAAAGCTTTCGGGGTTGGGCTACTTGCTTTCGCCCTTTTATCCTTCCACGTTATTTGTCCAGAAGAAACTTCTCCCAAGAACGTAACATGGTTGTCTGAGAAGCTTATGGGCAGCGAAACACAACTCAACTTGTGGAGAGAATCATCTACGCACGCCGGAGCCGACAAAGCCTTGTCTTTTGTGCTATCTTGGTATGAAGCCATCAACTTGGATGTTCTTCGTAACATGCGCACTGGATCCAGATGGACCACTGACCCAACATGCATTGCCCAACGCCAAGCCCGAGCCTACAAGCTCATTTAGTATGCTTAGTGTCATGAGTGGAACAAGGGGCTGAGTTTCCTCGATGTCGTCGATGATGAGTATGTCGAAGAGGGCGTTGAGTTAGATCCAGAGAACCTAGAGGGCGACAAGGAGAACTTGGGCAATGGCGAGGAAAACTTGGACGATGATGCAGAAACCGAGGCTCCCAACGTCGAGGGTAACATTCTTCCTGCTGCAGCGGATGATCCGACTGCTGCTGCTTCTTGAACACATGAACTTTGAACTTTATTAAATCCCAGGTATGTCGGGTGCAAGATGTATAATACAATCTTAAATTTCTTTGCTACTGCCATGTTTTATGTCGGATACTTTTGGGCGAAGTCCCCAAGTTCCATTTTCCTGTTTACTCAACTTCTTGACCCGGCTCACGTCTACCATTATTTTGCTTTTCGACTTGTGAGTTCAGAGTCAAAAATTTAAATTAATAGTACTTAAAACAACGAGCATTAGCTCAGAGTGATTTGGCATAATAATAAGGAAAGTAAATACAGGGGTTAGTCCAAAAAACAAGTGTCAGTTCGATTATTTTTTCTTCCTTAGTCATTTTTCATGTGTTTAGCATTTACCATCGAAGCCATTTTTCTGGACAGCAGAAAGTCGAAGAGTTAGCCTTTGGTACCGACATATCACTAACTCGGCCTAAGGGGTAGGAAATTTAATCCAACCGACATATAAAAATGTAAATACGAAAAGAAAAATAGTTACAACTAAGGCATTCCTGAGTCGAGGTGCCAAGATTTTATTGATAACCTCATTGTCGACATACAAGATGACATATGAGAGTTCGAGATACATACACTTCTTCTAGTGTAAAATGGGCAAAGTAGTGCTACATTCCATGGCCTTTTAGATTCATAGCCTGACCTGTTCGCCTAATTCTTATCCTGTGGTTGAGAATCTATGAGATAATACGCATCATTGTGCAATGCCTTGCTTACGATAAATGGTCCTTCCCATGGGGGTGAGAGCTTATGCATACCGGCAGTGTTTTGCACTAGCTGATAGCTATGAGATTCGACATATTTTTGATAGTTTTTATTCATGGTTTTCTCCTGGATTTGATCGTTTTCTAGCTTTACCTAACGTTAATACTTCAGTAGCAAACAAAACTTAGTTTTTAATGTGTGTTTCAGGTTCTGAACATCAACGGGAGGTTTGAACAAGAAAAACACAATATTCAGGCAAAACCAAGCAAGTCTCTTTTTGGAAGCAATCGAGGGAGGCATACAGAAGCTTTAACGAGCAACTATACGGCGGGAATATTTTTCCAGCCGTATAGTTCCCGCCGTATAGCTACCGCCGCCTCCGTCTTTTCAAAAGGGACAACTTCCATGAAGAGGCTAGACGCGAAATCATACCACAGCAGCCGCCATCCCATCCAGAAAGGAGAAAGAGGAGATCCGGAGAAGAAGGGGAAGACGTTCTTCATATCGCTCCATGATCTTCGACCTCCCAACCATCACACCCTCATAGCCATTACTTGTACTTGAGAGAGAGAGATCTTCACCTTGCAAGATTAGGATTTAAGATTGTTTCTTCCTATCTTAAATTGTGTTGGATTACTTTTCTATTCTTATTGTGGATCTCCATGGTAATATCGAGAAGAACTCCCTTTATTTAATTATATCGATGATGCTTTCTTCTCTCATGTGTGAGTAAGTTTCTTGGGCGTGGGAGATGTAAGGGATTGGTGAGATGTGAGAACTTTGAGTGTGACAGAGACTTCACTCATAAACACTTACCTTTGGGATCCCTGTGGGATCGATATCTATACTTCAAAACTAGCTACAAACGATCTGTGCACTTGCATACATCACTAGCCAAAGTGCCAAATCCCCTTCCTGGAAAACTCGAGGGTTCAATTTCCGGCTATGATAGCGACGGAGATGTTGCTGATATATGGCGGATCTAGAAAGTGCCAATTCTCTCGCTTCTTCTAGCAGATCAACATCATTTTGCCGGGCTTCTTGCACTTCGTCTTTTGTGTATTGGGTGAATCTAGGCAAGTCATGCTCTATGTCGGCTGTCAATGTATCTTCTGCCCCATATACAAGAAAAAATGGTGTATATCCCGTTGATTGATTCAGAGTTGTCCTAAGGCTCCATAGTACTGTCGGGAGTTCGTCAATCCAACACCCCACTAATATTTGAAGCGGCTCTATGAGCCGGGGTTTTATCCCGGACAGTACTAGCCCATTGGACCTCTCCACTTGCCTGTGCGATGCGGGGTTCGTGACTGATGCAACATCAAGTCTTATCCTCTTATCTCGGTAGAACCGAGCAATTTCTCCTTTGGCAATGTTTGTTCCATTATCAGTTATAATGCTATGTGGATACCCATATCTCAAGATTATATCTTTGAGAAATGATACGGTAGTGGGTCCATCACACTTTCTTATGGGTTTAACCTCAATCCACTTTGTAAACTTATCAACCATAACCAAGATGTGGGTCATGTTTCCACGAGCTCGGCTTAAATGGTCCCACCATGTACAAACACCACACGGCAAATGGCCAAGTGATATGTATTGTTTTGAGTTCAGAGGCCGGCATATGTATCTTACTCGAATAGCTCTGACACCCATTGTATTTTCTTGCTAGGTCCTCAGCTTCTTGTGAAGCACTAGGCCAGTAAAATCTGTGCCGAAATGCCTTGGCGACTAAGGCTCTGGATGAGGAATGATGCCCACACTCGCCTTGGTGTATATCATGTAGGATGTCCTACCCTTCTGTCGAGTCAACACACCGCTGGAGAACATTTGTGACACTTCTTTTGTACAACTCACCATTTATTATGGTATAGGTCTTTGCCCTTCTCTGTATTTTCCTGGCAAGAACCTCCTCACTTGGCAATGTTCCATCTTTCAAGAAATAAAAAATTGGGTGTTCCCAAGATGGTATGGGATGAGCTGGAAAAATAACCTCGTCAATCTGCATTGGATCCGACGACATAACTTCTGTCGAGTTCAGCTATGCAGTCCCTGGGTTTTGCGAAGCAGTCCCCGGGTCATGCGAGATAGTCCTCGGGTTTTCCGAAGTAGCCCCTTCTTGAACCACTTCCCATATCGATGTCCATGGGAACAACTTCTGACTCCGGATTGGCTGGGATATAGATTGACTCAGACTTCGGTGATTGTTTGATAGATGGTTTCCTGAGGTGCTCCAGGGCTATGCCTAGTGGGATTTATTGGCGAGATGAGCCGAGTTTGGATAATACGTCGGCCGCTTCATTTTCTCTACGAGGCACATGATGGAATTGGCATCCTTCGAAGCACCCACTGATCTTTTGCACATGGAATCTGTACAAGGCCATATTTGCATATAGAGCATCCCAGTTCCCTGAGACTTACTGTACTACCAAATCAGAGTCATCGAAGCATTGGATCTGACGTATTCCAATCTCTTTAACTACTTTCAAACCATGCACTAGTGCATCATATTCTGCCGCATTGTTTGATGCAGCAAAGTGTATCTGCAGTACATATCTTAGCTGATCTTTTTTGGGCGAGGTAAGAACTATCCCGGCCCCTAATCCATTCTTCTTTTTTGACCCTTCAAAGTGTATTCTCCAAAAATTCAAGTCAGGAAAGGGTGGATCATATTGTAGTTTGGCCCAGTCAACCAAAAAGTCGGCCAATGCCTGAGACTTTATGGCGTCTCTCCTATCATATTGCGGAGCATATGGTGCTAACTCAATTTCCCATTTGGCGATTCGGCCACTTGCATCCTTATTTCCCATGATTTCTGAGATAGGTGCCTTGCATATTACTCGGCTAGGGTGTTCCTCGAAATAATGCTTGAGTGTCTTTGCCGCCATATAGACACCATATGCCATTTTTGGGTAATGAGGATAGTTCTGTTTTGATGCTGAGAGCACCTCACTTAGGTAATATACTGGCCTATGTGCTGACTTACCGTCTTCGTCACGCTCTACCACTACCATATCACTTATGACTCAGTTGGTCACTTCTATGTAGAGAAACATCGGATCTTCGGATAGTGCTAAAGCTAACATAGGTGTAGAGGTTAACATATTTTTTAGCTCGTAAAATGCATTATCTTCTTGCGGTGTCCAAATGAACCTATCCGACTTTTTCATTAATTTATAGAGGGGCAAAGCCTTTTCCCTAGCCGACTAACAAAACGACTCAGTGATGTCAGGCAACCAGTGAACTTCTGGACATCGTTGAGACACTTTGGCAGTTCCACCCACTCAGTGGCTTGGATTTTAGTCGGGTTATCTTTGATACCTCGGCTAGACACGAGGAAACCGAGTAAGTTTCCAGCCGGGACAACAAAGGTGAATTTTTCCGGGTTACGTTTCATTCGGAAACTCCTTAGGTTTGCAAATTTTTGACAAATATCATCTAGGAGAGTGTTACTTTCCATGGTTTTTATCACCGCATCATCAACATATACTTGAACATTTTTGCCAATTTGATCATGCAAGCATTTTTGCATGCACCTTTGATACGTTGACCCTACATTATGTAAGCCGAATGGTATAGTGCGATAGCAATAAGACCCTTAAGGGGTAATGAAAGTAGTCTTTATTTGATCAGCTAGGTTTAAAGGTATCTAGTGGAATCTAGGGTATGCGTCTACAAATGATAAGAGCTCACACCCAACAGTCGAGTCAATGACCTGATCTATCCTCGACAGAGGAAATGGATCCTTTGGACACGCCTTGTTCAGGTTCGTGTAATTAATGCACATCCGTCATACCACGGCAATGTTTAGATCATCCTTTTTGTTCTCCACCAGCACTGGATTTGACAACCAATCCGGATGAAGTACTTCCATGATAAACCCGGATGCAAGGAGCCGAGCTATCTCATCCTCTATGATCTTTCTCCTATCCTCAATGAAGTGGTGGAGAGGTTGATTTACCGGCCTTGCATCAGGCCTGACATGCAAAGAGTGCTCAGCCAGCTCCCTCGGAACACCTTGCAGATCCTGTGTGGACCAAGAAAAGATATCCTGATTCTCACGGAGGAAGCTCATGATCTCGATTTCCTATTTGTCATTCAGGCCCGCACCAATAGTGATGGTACACTCGGGGAACTAGTCATCAACTGGAACCTTTTTTGTGTCCTTAGTCGGCTGGAATGATACACTCCCATGTGGGTTACTCAGTGCGGGCATATTCGGCTGAGCCGACTGAGCCAATGCTACAGCCTCCTGAATTATCGTTTTCTAGCAGTTGATACTTCCTGCTAGCAGATTATTCAGCCAAACTCTTGCCGAGCCTTCCAGCATCTTAGGAACATACCTTACTGTCCATCTGAGATTGCCCTGTGCGATGTGCATAGCTGTGGCATAGTCAATCAACCAATATTGTAGCTTGGTGCTACCGTCATATGTCTTTGTCCCCCTGGCCAACTGAAAGTTCGACACAGGTGTCTCCCTCATAATCCGAGGTCCAAAACATGCAGGACCAGGAGGACCTTGTCCTTTCATCATTTCCGACATATAAATTCTATCAAGCTTTAGCCTTGCATCATCTGGTTGTAGGTTCCTATTTCCCAGCCGAGATCACATAGCATTTTCCATCATGCAATGATTCGTCTTAGGAAATCTGGCATGGGCCATAGCCGAGTAATAACCATCATTATATTTGTCTTGCCCCGGATGAGCATATTGTTGTTGCATAGCTGGTCTGGCACTTTGCTCTTGCTGAGGTCTATACTGCTGTTGGTACTGCCAAGGCTACTATTGCCCCGCTCCAGCTGAGTTGCGATGGCTCGCATTTCCGTGCCCTACGTTTCCTTTACTCATGTTGTCTTGGCCGGGGTTTCCACCGGTTTTACCTCGACTAACACTTCTTCTGTCAGCGTTTTCCTGTGGTGCTTTGCCTTTCTTGGCCACTGCCGGGTCATAAGGCACCATCTTCTTATTCCTTCTGCAAGGGGTTACCACCTCATCTCCCCTTGGGGAAGTGCTGGGTGATGATGTTGCCCAGGTTGACCTTGCTGGAGCGCCCGCAACCGAATGAATGACTCGGGAGCCACCTTCTCTTGCCAGGTTATGCCTGAGTATCTCTTCATTTTGCTGGGTTGCGACACGCACTAGCTCTATGACTCTTTCTTGCTACCTTTCCCGGGCCTCCCCGGTCAAACCATCTAACTTAGTGGCTGCTGTATCTGTAGCCCCGAGGTTCTTTGCGGGGGTGTTGTACCTTGGCAGACCTGCTGACATGGGGTTACCCGAATCTCCTAGTCTAGGGACATGCTCTTTATCTAATTCACTGATGAGGTTCTTTACCCTAATCTTTAAACCATCCATACGAGTGGGACTAATCCTATTTTCCTTTGCATACTCACACAGCGTGATGTTCAGCGGCTGCTGAGCTGCTACTATTTTCTTTGCTCCCTCTAACACTTTTTGCCGGGCCTCCTCTAGCTCGGCTTGTGCCTGAGCCGGATATACTATGGGAGCTACAGGTATAGTAGGGTTCTCTATGGCTTGCTGCAGTATATTCTTTGGTCTTTCCAGCAGAGAGAACCTCAAACGCGTTACTTTGGGAGTGGTTTCCCCATCTCCTACCGGGTCTTTGCTCGTTCTAGCATCAGGCGCGGTCATCATCACGCCAACGCAGCTGGCGGGGCAAGCGATACGCACGCGAACCGCGAGCCATGCTGAGAGGAGGTTCTCCCACCACGGTGACTCACTGTGGGAACACGCAGGAATCATCGACCCCGATGTAGATCTTGTGCGCGCCGAAGATGACGAAGAGGCCATTGCGGGGAGGTGGGCGGTCGTCGATGCTGCGCGTGCTGTCTCTAACGTAGTCCAGCGAACCGAATCACTGAACCAGCCCAGAGATGATGCGCTCTCTAGTGGCGATGAAGTTTCCCGTCCGGATGGTGACTCCAGCTAGCGCCGCTGCTGGCTCCACGGTGGGCACCAACTGTTGTTGTGGTGTCATGGCAGATGCCATGGATAGGCTAAAGATGGGGCCAATGTGCACTAGTGGTGTACGGGGAGGGATAATGTGGTGATTCCACACACGGAGATCTCTATTACTTGGATCAATGGTGTTTACAGATGCTCCTTGAGCTCTATCGAGGAGAGGAAGGAGATGAAGTGCTCCTGCTCTCTACTCTCACACTAGGGTTTTTTCCCTTACGTGAATGGACCGACCCCCTCCTTGGAGGCCCTGTCTCAACTTATAAAGGGGTGGCCATATTACAGCTAGGGCTTACGTGGCCCGAATATTCCATAAAGATGCTCTCCTAAAATAGCAAAGTGGTGCTCCCCTTTTGTATGTCGCCAGTCTCTATGAGGTAGAGTCCATGTTGTCTGCCCGTTAGCGGTCAGACATCATCACACTCGTGGGCCTGTGCTTTGTCTCTGTCTCTTTGACTCTTGTCTCTATTGTTGTCTCTATAGAGAAATCAAGTAGAGAGAGAAAAGCACCTTGGGGAAGATTCCTTCCTTCTCGTGCACTCTAACTCGTAACTCAGCTCTAGCATGGTTAACTCGACCAAGGATGTACCTGCAAACATGAAGCAAACTAGACACCATGCCAACATACCGCATATGTCGGCCGAGTCTTGCCGGTGTTATCCGGACAAAGGGTAACCCGGCCGTAACTCGGCCGACCTTCCCATATCTTGGCCATCTCATGCTTTTCAACTGTTTATGCCTCAGTGTACCTTTGTGTTTGTACCTCGGCTTGATCCTACCTAGGGTCATCCCTCCAACTTAGAATATTCAAAATCTGAACTTCTTGCTTATGGCAACTACTCGGGCTCCTCCTCGTGCCTACCCCCGAGAATGGTGTTCTTCCTTGTCGTGCCAAAGGGATGGCATGCTTACTCTAGCTCGTCTGGATGCTTTTAACGCAAGCACACTATTCATCTTTTAGCGTTACTATCTTTACTTTTACTTGTAATTTGATGAGGCTATAAAGCTAAGGATCTGTGGTTGATATGCTCGTCTTATCAATTGTAGTGGGTCCAAACCCTAGTTGCTTCTGATAGAGGTTGGTTCCCCTATTGTAAGCGACCATATCCTAGCTAATCGACCCTCTACAAGTAGCCAATTCCGGTGTGACTTCCTGATGTTGTTTGTCTGAATCCTCTTTTTTTGAATTCCTAGTCATAGCCTATCAATTGGTATCTAGAGCCTCATGGTTCTGGATGGAGTATGGATCTTGAGCGATGAGAAGTTGGGTACTCTTGTAAAATCCTTCTCGGCTGCTCACGATTCCAATGGCAGTGTTGAGCTCCTTCGGCAATAGGGAGCAAACGGCGGCGGTACAACTCGGGCACAAGCAAAGGTATTCTCTCGATTTCTACAGAACACTTCTGTAGTGGTAAAATTCCTTGCAAACCCTTGCTCTTGTGTCAATTGGAGGCAGGTGGCGTTGGTGTCGGTAGATTTGGAATCGGTTTGGAATAGCCTCCTGTCTAACAAGGAGAAAATGCCCCAATTGTTTTCTGAATTTCTGAGTAGTGAGTTTTGTTGCTCTTGGAAATTTTGTAAAATCCTACTATCTACGGCCATGGTGACGAAAATAGATTTGGCAACAACTGAAGTACTAGTACTCCAATCTCTACAACTAGATGTGAAGAACTTTCGTGGAGAGAGAGACAGTGACATGAAGGAGTTTTTTGACTTTTCGAAGACTATGCAAACTAATTTCGCAAGCATATAAGAGAGTCTCACTAGTATGCAAGCTCAATTTTTCAGATTTATTGTTCTAATTGAGGGAGAAGCAACACCGATTCATTCTCTAGCAGCATCACCTCACAAGGAGCTTCCTTCAGGTCATAAAAGTACTATTCCTCTTACCCCACATGCAAATCACGTTAGTACTATGCTCAAGATCCCCACAAAACCCGACAGGCCTCACACTGCTCCTAGAGGCACAATAAGATTGCAAGAGCACATAGGGGATATTTAAACTTGGATGGCATCCCAAGTACAAACATCCAAATTTCAATCATAAATGATCAAACAAATACTACAACTGCTTAGGAAAACCTAGATGACATGGAAAAGGAATATGAACACTATGATATTAATAGAATCGATAGAAACAAAACCATTGTTTCTAGAGAAATTACAGGAAATAACCCTATGGTCAAGCTTGCCAAATTCGACGTTAAAAAATTTAATGGTGGTGATGTTGACTCTTGGATACAACAAGTTGATCAGTATTTTGATGTTGCTCACACACCAATAGAACAGAGATCTAATTTTTTTGTTTCCTACTTAACTCGCAAAGCAATACAATGGTGGAGATTTTTAGTAACAACATTGCCTTGGTATAGATTATGTAGCTACATTACATAGGATTTGCTGAAAGTCTATTTGTGATAATGTGAAAGCCTTCCATTCCTTGTCAAACTAGAGATCTTAATGAGTACATTGAAGAATTTGAGACAATGCTCAATCCGGTAAGAAGAGATAACCCCAATCTTCCCGGTGATTACTATGTGAATTGTTTCATAGCGGGGCTATCAGAGCCATACACAGTGCCACAAAACTTCTACAATGCAAGCAGCAACTTGGTTACTAAGAATGATTGCGAAATATTCTCCTCCTAGAAGACCCTGTATCCGCAAATTCCTTTTCAGGGTCGAAAACAAGTGTATTATCTTGATAACACAAACAATCAACAACTCCATCTACTATCCAGCAAGCCAAAACTAAGAATTTGTGTTATAAATGCAAGGATACTTGGTTTTAAGGTCACAAACAAGTGTGCAAACTGAGTAGGAAAGCACAAGTCTAATCATTGTAAGAATAATCTGAAGAACAACAAGAAATCATGTACTCACTCTGTCTAGAAATAAGTGACTTGAATTTGTCTAGATTCACATGTATATACACACTAAAACGTTTCTAGATGCATACCAATCTAAACAAATAGAAGTCACTTGTTTCTGAACAGAGGGACTATATCACTGGATATGATGAGGAAGATATGGAAGAAATTGGACATTCCTAAACCTGATGCAGGCTAGAAAATATCAATGCATGTTGTTAGTGGAAAGGAAAAAAGAACACTAACCATTCATTATTACTGCTCATATAGGTATTGCTACTACCACAATCTTGGTGGATACTAGTAACTCTACCATATTCGTATCACCAACTCTGTCCCAAAAATCAAATTGCACACTCATTCAAAACGAGAAAGTGAAAGTAATGGTGTCCAATGGTGCAAAACTATGCACTAAATTCCACACTACTAACACCCAATACAACATTCAAGGTCAAGATTTATAGTTCAACTTCAAAGTACTACCATTACATGGTTATGTCATGAGTCTTGGCATTGACTGAATCAAACATCATAGTCTAGTCTTATTGGATTACAAGAATATGTTTATGCAAATTACTATGAATGAAGACAGATTACTCACCTTCTGGGATGAATCACTACCAACTACTGAGTCAATGCAAGAGACTGCTAGTATTAATATCATGATGGAACAACAAACTTGTAGATCTATAATTTTTAACTTATAGGTTGATACTAGCAGAGCATAGGAAAATTCTCAAACCGTGCCAAAATTTATTCAGTCTAGATTGGATAATTTTTCTGATGTTTAGTCTTCCTCCTCAAAGGGACTACAACCGTGCTATAACATTAGTAACCAATCAAAAAAGTGTTAAACATAAGTACTAGTGTACTATAGATTGCCTCATCGCCAAAAGGATGCTACAGAGGAAATCATCAAGAAAATGATCATAGCACAAGCCATAAGACCTAGCCTCATCCCTAATTCCTCTTTTGCTATAATGGTCAAGAAGAAAGATACATCTTGGGGATTTTGCAATGAGTTTAGGAAACTTAATGCACAAACAATTAAGAATAAACTTCCTATACCTTTGATTGAAGACTTTCCATATGAGTTTCATGGTGCAAGAATATTCTCTAAAATAGACTTAAGAAGTGGATATCATCAAGTAAGGATGAAAGAAAGAGACATTCCAAAAACTGCTTTTAGTGCACATTTGGGACATTATGAGTATGTAGTAATTCCATTTGGCTTAACTAATGCTCCTGCAACCTTTCAAGTTTTGATGAACCAGATTATAACACCTTGTTTAAGAAAGTTTGCATATGTGTTCTTTGATGATATTCTGACGTATAGTAGAATTGGCGTGGATCATGCAAATTATTTGACAACAATACTGGAGATTCTGAAGCAAAACAAACTATATGCTAAAAATGAAAAATGTAGTTTTGATCATAGTCAAGTGGAATACTTAGGCCACATAGTTAGCAAAACAGGGGTGGCCACTGATCCTAACAAAATAGCTACTATTGTGAATTGGCCAAGCCCAAAGAATGTCGTTGAACTAAGAAGCTTCTTAGGACTAGCAGGTTATTATAGAAGATTTATTCATGGTTATGGAGAAGTGTGCATAACACTTTTTGATTCACTCAAGAAGGATGCATTTTCCTGGTCTGACATACACGAACAAGTCTTTCAAACCCTCAAACAGAAAATGTCAAATGATCATGTCCTAGCAATGCACTACTTTGACCAACCTTTCATATTGGAAGCAGATGCTAGTGGATAAGGCGTATGAGTTGTTCTTATGCAACATGGACAACATATTACTTTGATGAGCAAGGCTATTGGTCCAAAGACTACAGCACTATCAACATATGATAAGGAAACACTAGTTATTATTGAGGCACTTATTAAATGGAAACATTATTTTGCAGTATCCTCTGTTGTAATCAGAACTAACCAGTATTGCCTTAAATATATCTAGAAGAATAAAATCATAGAAGGAGTACAAAAAAAATACTAATTAAACTGCTAGGTTATAGCTACATAGTTGAATATTAAACAAGAAGAGAAAACAGGGTGATGCCTGTCCAGAGTGAAACATCACATATCAACTATGTTCACATATGTATCCTTGCCTGCTTGGATCTCTGAAGTAACAAAAATCAATGAGAATTATGAAGCATGCAAGAAACCTCTAACAGAACTGACCGTTGACACCACTTCTCATGAAAATTATGTCATCACCAAAGGAATCTTCAAATTCAAGGGAAAGATTGTAGTAGGATCTGATGTGGAATTAAAGAAGAAATTAATAACTACATTCCATTAGTCTAAACTAGGAGGATATTCTAGTGAAAGGGCCACATTTCATAGACTGCAAGTACTATTCCATTGGCCTAGCATGAGGCAGTCTGTCATGCAGTTCATCTAGCAATGACCCATTTGCCAAATCAACAAGCCATAACATACCAAATACCTTGTTAAACTACAACTACTACATGTTCCTATTTTTTCTTGGACTCATATAAGCATGGATTTCGTGGAGGGCTTGCCTATTTTTTAGAACAAGGACCTAGTATTGGTAGTACTTGACAGATAAATATATCCACTTCTTGGCATTAAAACATCCTATAACTATGAAGCATGTTGCAAAGGAATTTGTGGATAATATTGTTATATTGCACAACTTGCCATATGTCATTGTCAATAGGATCTTCACTAGCCATGCCTAGCAAGAACTATTCAAGGCTTTGGGTGTTAAATTACATCTCAGCACTGCTTATCATCCTCAATCTGATGGCCAGACCGAGAGAGTGAACCAATGCTTGGAGAATTACCTCAGATGCATGGCATTATCCCAACCAAAGAAATGGCAATCCTAGTTATCTATGGCTATGTGGTGGTATACCACTAGCTTCAACACGTCACTCAAAATGACTCACTTCCAAGCTCTCTATGGATTTGCTCTTTCTCAAGTAGCATAGATGTTTCTAATAGAAGACAATGTAGAAGATACCAAAAGCCTAAAACTATGTTGCAAAGAAGGCAACAAGCAAATCAAGTGATAAGAGAGAACCTATTACAAGCTCAGAAGAGTATGAAAATCACCGCAAATAAGAATGGAACTGAAAGAGAATTGGTGATATGGTGTACTTGAAAGTTCAACCCCATCGATATACATCTCTCAGCATTCACATGTGTATTAAACTACACTCCAAAATATTGGTCTTTTAGATCTTGAAAAAGGTTGTCAAACTGCATACAAACTACTTCTGCCTGAAGGGTGGAAACTTCATCCAACATTTCATGTCAGCCAAATCAAGAAGCATCATGGTCCACTCGCAGTTCCCGAACCTACTCGGCCACTAATGGATGCTCATGGCAACATACAGATTGGTCCTGCTATAGTTCTAGAGCGAAAAATTGTTCCCAGGAAGCAAGGTGATATCACAGTAGCAGTTGTGCAATGGCTCATACAATGGATCAATCTAGCTAAAGTAGCAGCTACATGGGAAGATTCAACATCCATCCAGAAGATTTTTCCTCAATTCAAGTCTTGAGGGAAAGTTTGAAGCTGATCTAGGGGAATTGTCGGACTCACTCTATCTATCTAATCCTGAACTGGTAAGCAACTGCATGATCGACGATCAACAGCACTCGTTGAATTACCTCTTCGGGATGCTTTTACCGCTAGCTAACCGATCACCTTTTAGCTTTACTATCTTTACGTTTGCTTGTAATTTGTGAGGCTATAAAGCCAATGATCTATAGCTGATGTGTTCATCTTATCCCTTATATTGGGTTTAAACCCTAGCCGCCTCTGATAGAGGTTGGTTCCCCTATTGTAAGCTACTGAAACCTAGCTAATCGGCCCTCTGCAAGTGGCCAATTCCAGTGTGATTTCACGATGTCATTTGTCTGAACAATCTGATGTTCTCTGAATTAGTCATAGCCTATCAAGGGCATTGTCCTCCATTATGATGTTGGTCACTTGGGTGCGGGTGTGAAGCACCTTTGGGTATTCATTTGGGAGAGTAATCCTATTGTTGTTGGACATTACTAGCCATTTTCGTCTTAAGTCCTTGTTAACTCTCCTTCTTGATTAATGACATCAGGCAAATCTTTTGCATTCGTTTTAACAAAAAAAATGTGAAATTTGAGATAGAATAATCATGTGCACCACCACGAAGCATAATTTAGTGAGAGTGCCAAACTAAACACTTGCAACTCTACATACATATTCTCTATTTCCTCCTCTAAAATATTTGGTTACAAGGTGTTATGGATGTTGAGGAGTGAAACTCTCGTCTGCAGCAGACTCCTAAACACCTTCTCGCTCCCGTTCTCGAGCTCGCCAATGCGTTCCTCCAACCTCTCCAAGGCCGCCACCACCATCGCTGTCTCCGGCAGTGACACTGTCTTCGTGGCCGCGGGCAGGACCCGCAGCCTCGCAAGCCATGCGTTAGAATGCACGGGCTGCACTATTGCTGACACGTCCGGGGACATTGCCGCGCACCTCAGAAAGATAGCCTCCGATGCCGACGCCGCGGCCGCGGCCACCTCTGCCACCACGCCTGTGACCTCGCCGCCCGCGGCATCCGCCGGCGCCAGCATGGTGTGCCTCGAGGCGCGTCGCAGCGCGGTGGAGATGTGGCACAGCTCCTTTTCCGCGCGCTTGCGTGCCCGTAGCGACGCGGCGACCGTCGCACCATCCCCGCGTCGGACGCCCGCCCGGAGCTCCGAGACGCTCTGCTTGAACGCGAGCAGCGCCTGCTCGAACGAGCCGTACGCGTCGGCGAGAGCCAGGAACCCGTCGAGTATCCGGTTTAACGCGGGAGCAGCATCGCAAAGTGTCACCGCCGCCTGCGGCAGAGCAAGGAACTCGGCGAGCACGGCCAGGACAGCGTCGACGCGCGCAAGCCCCGAAGGCCCGTCATTGACGCCGGAGCACGTGGCGGAGGCCGACCATGCCCCGAGCGCGCGGACGCTGGCGTCGAGGCGCGTGTGGACGTGGTGGCACTGGCAGTGGCACGGCTGGCTCGCCGACCGGGCGTGCGCGGCCTTGCTCTTCTTCCCCGCGGTGCCTCCGAGCGTGCAGTGCATCGTGTGACACTGTGCCGAGTGTCAGTAGCGCTTGCGAGGTTGGGTTCTTGGTGCGTCGGTGGGTGGCATTGAGATGACAAGGACCTGAGCTTATATGGTTGTGGGCGGGCGCCGTGGTTCGCTCGAAGAAAAGCGTCGCGGGGAGGGGGAGTTGGCGCGGCGCTGGCCGTAGCTGGGCTGCTGTTTTGTGTACTGCGGCGCGGGGGCAAAACTACTCCCTCCGACTTGACTTTACTACTCGTATATGAACTCGGTTGGGAACAGCTTTGCCTATGAACATGGTGCTAGTATCGTATCCTTGTGAATTAGGTGTGCGTTGACAACTGTTAAAAAAAAGGTGTGCGTTGACAAGATTTGGTACCATCATAAGGCTGGACTGAACTGTCAACCACCCTCCAGTCGTCAGAAACCCCGCTTTGGGCTGGCTAAATACTATGTGCTCAACCATCAGTCCATCTCTTCCGGAAAAAGCATCAGCATCTCCAACTGTGCCTCCCATACGGGATACGGCGTACGGCAGCATCTGATTTTGCGCCGTATAGGGGTGTCAGCGTTGTGCCGAGCACACACGTCCGGCCCTCAAACAATTGGAGTATAACCATATTTTTAACATGTTTTGATTATATAAATAGATAAACAACAAGTTTAAAAAGGCAAGCTCAATAAGATGTGTCGCTAAGGTACCCACGGACGCATCCGGGTCACTCGCGCGGGCGACCCGGGGCGGTCCCATCTAGCCAAAAAAAACCTAGACCACATGGCCCTGCTGGCCGCCGCCGACGGTGGCGGCGCTCCAACTGTTGTTTGGCGGCGGGGCAAGGTGGGCGCGCCCCTACTCCTTCTCCTCGTGTGGGGAGGCGGTCTTTGGTAGGTTGCGTGCGGGTGGCACGCTCCTGCCATGGCGTGGCGGTGGGAGGGCGTGGTTGTGTGGCGGCCGGGCATGTCGGCGATGCACCGGAGGTTCGTCCTTGTAGCACGGCTGTAGCCTAGTTCTACATTGCAGCATTAACCCTCGTGGTGCTCGTTGAAGTCGCGGCTGGGGTCTAGGATCCCCCTCTATCCAAGATGATGATCTACATGTCACCTATCTTCATCTATCTGGTCGAAGTGTTGTGTTCTAGAAGGCTCCACTGGTGAATTCCAATGGACGTCACGCCTGGATTTTGCCGGATCAGATGGGATTCGGTCGCTCGCAACCATGTTTTTTCTGACCGTTTAGTTTTAGAGGGAGCAATGTGAAGCTCTGTTGTCTGTTGCCATCATGTGACCTGTCTTTTAGTCCCATGGTGAAGTCAGTTGTGGAGAATGGCATTAAAACTGAGATCTAGAGACTAGCAATGGTGGTTTGGTTCCTGGTGGCAATGAGATTTTGGTTTTGGTGATCCGTGGCTTGGAGCAGTAGCATCGGAAAGTAGGGACGACATCACATGAGAAGTTCAGAGTTCAATCTTGCAGGGTGAAAACCCAAGGTCTGTCCTTAATTGGTTGTGCTTGGCAATGGCTTTCTCCGGGGTGAAAACCCATGATCTATGATCAGGGCAACAGCGACGCTCGTGCACTGTTCCCTTCATTGAGGCGCCGCTTTTGGAAAAGCTGAACTTTTGGTGCTATCTTGGTGGTCTTAGGTTTGTTGCTACAAGGAATAGATCATTGTAGTGGGACTTTTCTTTTTTGTAATTCTTCTTTTTTCTGGGTTGTGTGTATCCATAAGGCCGCTTGGGCTATGTGTTGTTGCAGATGTTAGGTGTAATTGGTATTATTTATGTACTCTTTATCAAATAAACGTACAAGTTCCGAGCACAACTTTAAACACATGGAACTAGACGTTTTCTTTGAACAACCACAAATGCTCTACCAGATCATCTTGTAGTTGACGATGAGTATTTGTGTCCCGGATTTCCTGACGCATGGCGAGGAAAGTAGCAAACTCGATCTGCTCTTGATGATAAACTACCGCAAGAGGACCTTGCCAACAACACGGTTCACTATCAAGCATTGGAGAAGTGTGCTCACTCTCAATGATCATGTTGTGAATGATCACATATACATTCATGACCTCCCACATCAGATATTTCGACCAGGTAAAAGAGGGGTAGGGAGTAATAGAATATCAAGCTTAGAGCACAAGAAATGTTCGCTCGACATCCTTCCTACAAGCATTTTGGCACTTAGCAAACCAAGATCTTTTCCCCACGACGGGTTTGAGATTGTATTACAAATATTGATATTCTTGGATAGATTAATCCGCTAGGTAGTATACCTTAGTGTATTGGTGGCCATTGATCTCATAGTTGCATGTTAGAGCATGACCTACAACAAGTTTGTTGAACACATTCGAGCACTACAATATGTTGATGTCATTGTGAGATCCTGCCATACCGAAGAAAGTGCACCAAATCCACAGATCTTGATCTTCCATACCCTTAAATACCACACTGCATGATCCTTTATGACCTTTGTGTTGGGCCATGTAGAGATAAACAAAAACAATTCTACTCGGTGCTTCCAAGATCTAGCCGAGATAGAGGTAAACGAGGATTAGCACTATACACTACTAGAGAAAAGGCTATAGGATACATGCTCATTTGAGGCGCATTTATACTATATGCGCCTCCGATAAAATAGGTGACGCGCACTGCAATGACATGCGCCTCTAGTATTAAAATAGGCAAGGCGCATATTTGTAGGATGCGCCTCCTATAGTCTCTTTACGGACGAAATCTGGCACCCCCATATTATGCGAGGCGCATTCTGATAATATGTGCCTCCAACATGTTAGATAGGCGAGGCGCATATGTGAAGAATGCGCCTCGCATATTTTGGGTGGGCCTGGGAGGAGATCGGTGGTCCAATATGCGAGGCGCATATCATCACATGTGCCTCCTATACTTGATAATAGGCGAGGCGCATTCAGCAGAGTGCGCCTTAAGTAACCCATGTAGGCTCGGGTGGCCGCATAGGCGAGGCGCATGTTAGCATATGCGCCTCAGATAGTTTATATTATAGGAGGCGCATTTAGTGCAATATGCGCCTTGCATAACCTAGCTCACTTTTTTTGCACCTTTTGGCACATGCACCCCACTCACTCGTCTCACTTCTTCCTCCTCCACCAAAAGACAAATTTGGTCGCCCCCCTCCTCCTCCCCACCTCATTTACCACATTGATTCACCATAGAAGCTTGCTCAATCTCCATTGGTTGACACTCATATGTAAGTGAAGTCTCTTTCTCCTCTAGATCTACAACATGTTCCTTTACTTCTCCTCCGTCTCTCTTGCACAAGTCATCGTTGGAGGAAGCGTGAAGGCGTTGCTTGCATGCTCATGCGCGTTGTCGGCGACACTGCGACTATATGATTGTGTTGTGGTGCATGCTTTTTTTGTGCAGGGATTTCATTTGAGATGCCAATGTTTCGCCGGAATGTCAATTCATTTCTTTTCCAGCGACTTTCTGGCACTCGCGGATATCCTCTTTTTAGGGGAGGTCATGCCAAATTTTTCCGACGATCCAGACGTCCATATATGCTCTAATTATTCTCTTGCTCTTTATACCACGCGTAGGCGACCATGGTCCAACCACTGATCCGCAAAGCCCTCGTGGATAGGTGGATGAGATGCGCGAGGGCTGACATGGCACGCGCAAACAAGACGGAGATAAGATGTTCGTGTCGCGACTGCAAGCCGATGTATCTGATAAGGCATGATTCCAGAATGCTGGAGTCGCATCTGCTCCAACGTAGTTTTATGGATGGCTACACTCGGTGCATACGTGATAACGAAGATGATGGTGAGGATGTAAATAATGGTGAAGATCAAGATGCCGGTCATGATCACGAAGATCAAGATGTCGGCGGCGAGGAAAGTGATGATCATGAAGATCAGGGTGGGGCCAGGCATGATGGACACGAAGATGATCAAGGTGGAGCCGTGCATGAACACGAAGATCAAGATGTCGACCATGATTCGAGCTGGCTGCGAGACCCTCATGTCCAAGATCTGCTTCTCAAGGAGACGAGTAACGCCAGAGCTGCCGCTAGAGAGAAAGCTAAGCTGGAGCAAATGCAGAAAGACGCGGTCACTCCATTGTTTGATGGATGCAACAACGGGGATACCCGTTTGAATGTAACGCTCAGGGCTTTAGAGATGAAGGAGAAACACAAAATGACCGATGAATGCTTTGACGACAACATTGCATTCTAGCATGATATTCTTCCCAAGAAGGGGAACCCATGTCCGACTAGTATCACTGAGGCCAAGAAAGTCACGTGCCATCTCAATCTACAGCACGTGAAATACCACGTCTGCATAAATGATTGCATCATCTACTAGGGCGAGGACACGGAGAAGACCACGTGTCCGGTATGCAATACCTCTTGATACAAGAGAGGGACCAAGAAAGCTCCTAGAAAGGTGGTGTGGTACTTTCCTCTAACTCCTCGTCTGTAGTGATATTTCGCGGACCCTAAGGAAGCAGAGCTCATGCGCTGGCACGCGGAAAGAAAGAGGCCAGAAGACGATGATCCGGAGAAGGAGGAAAATGCTGAGGCACCCTTCGGATGCTTGCCAGTGGAAGGCGTTGGACCTCCAATATTACCAACATTTCGGGAAAGAGTCAAGGAACGTCAGGCTGGGCATGACCACCAACGGACTCAATACGTTCGGAAGCCAGAGTAGCACAAACAGCACCTGGCACGTGTTTGTATGGATCTACAACCTCCTCCCTAGTTGTGCATGAAGAAGAAGGACGTAACGATGAGTATGGTGGTTCAAGGGCCAAAACAGCCCAGTATATACATCAATCTGTATCTCACGTTGTTAAAAGAGGAGCTGGCCACATTATGGGAAGAAGGACCCCGTACGTGGGACACCTCGAGACAAGAATACTTCGACATGAGAGCGGCGGTGATCACGATGGTGCAATACTATGCTCGTTACGGATACTTCTCGGGGCAGGTGGTCCAATGATTCTATGGGTGCGTTAGGTGCAAGAATAATACAACGTACCACCAGCTACAGAAATATTCTGGGTCCGGGAAAACCGTGTTCCTTGGGGATCAGATGTGGCTTCCCAAGAATCACGCCTGGAGAAAGCTAGGAGATCTGTTCGATGGGACGGTCGAGCTCCGAGGAATCCCCGACCAGAGGAGCGGCGCGGAAATCTATGAGCTGTTGGATAACTGGAAGGAATTCCCTGCACCGGGAAAGACCTAGAAGAAGCCAGATCCGCTACTGAAGGTATGGAAGGCGAGGTCTGTTTTCTGGGATTTGCCATACTGGAAGATCCTCTGCGTGCCTCATAGCCTCGATCTCATGCATATCACGAAGAACGTGGGCGAGAGTCTTCTTGCCACCCTCCTTAACACCGACAACACCAAAGATGGGCCAAAGGCAAGGAACGACTTGAAGCATATGGGCATCAGGGATGAACTTCAACCACCACCTAGAGATGACGAGGAGGAGGACGAGGAGGAGGAGACAGAAACTCAGAATAGCCGTTGTCGCAAGGGAAAAATGCAGGTCAAGAAGGGCGAGGTCAAGCTCAAGGCCTCGTGCTTCATTCTGAGTAAGTAGGAGGACATACAGTTTATGAAGTGCCTCCTTGGAGTCAAATTTCCGAACGGCTACACGGGGAAGATAAGCAGATGGCTAGACGAGGCGAAGCAGCGCTTCTACGGGATGAAGTCTCACGACATCGCCGTGCTGATGATGTAGGTACTCCTGGTCGCGATCCGAGGTATAATGGACAAACGCGTCCGTGAAACGTTGTTTGGCCTCTGCAATTTTTTCGATGTCATCTCTCAAAAGTCGATAGGCATGAAGCAGCTCACGAGGCTACAGGACGAGATCATGGTGATACTATGCGAGCTCGAGATCTATTCCCCCCCCCCCCCCCCCGCATTCTTCGACGTCATGCTTCATCTGCTTCTCCATGTCGTGGAGGATATCGTCCAGCTTGGTCTTCCGTTTCTGCGAAGCATGATGTCATTCGAAAGGCTCAATGGACACATTAAAGGATACATTAAGAACAGGTCCCGTCCAGATGGAAGCATAGCAAACGGCTTCCTGGCTGAAGAGTGCATCTCTTTATGCTCAAACTTTCTACAAACCGAGACCCCTCTTGGTCTCTCATTCAACAAGCACCCCGGGAGGCTCGCTGGATGGGGTCACCACGAGGGTCGGTGCACAAAGCATGTTGACCTCGAGGGTCAAACCAAGGACTTTGAAAGAGCAAACCTGGTCGCGCTACAGCACCTGCAGGTGGTCGATCATACATATATGAGCACAAAGAGTTTATCAAGAAGAATTACGCTGACCAGGGGCGCTAGTACTCGGAGGAAGATGTTATCAAGGAGTACAACTCTGGTTTCACGCGGTGGTTCAGGGAGAAGGTCATTGCTAATCCACCGCAGGGCGAGTACTCGGAGGAAGATATACTCATATTCTCCTTGTCACGGGGCGCCTCGCACAACCTGATGACCTATCAGGCATACGATATCATTGGATACATGTTCTACACCACGGAAAAGGACAATAACTGCGATTACCAGAACTCAAGGGTTACGGGGATATTCTACACCGGCGACGTCCCGGAAAGATACTACGGAAGGATCAAGGAGACTTGGAAGCTCGACTACGTTACGGAGAAGGTGCCGATGTTCCGTGTTAGGTGGGCCAAGAGAGTCGAGAAAGAAGGCCGATATTTGGTTATACCGTCAAAGACCACCAGCGCGAACGCACCTGCGAGAAATGAGCCTTGGGTTCTAGCTAGCAAGGTCGACCAATGTTGGTACATCATAGACCCATCGAAGCCTAGCCAGATTGTTGTCAGGAGGGGCAAAAGGAACATCATCGGAATGGACAGAGTCACCAACGAGCAAGACTTTGATCAGAACTGTGACCCAAAGATGGAAGACAGATACGTCAACCAATCAGCGTACACCACAACCCTACCTAAGAAAGGACTCCCATTCAAAATAATTAGTGAAGACGTCCCGGACCTAACCTATGCAACCGCGACAAAGAAGGGCAAGAAGACGACCATTGTCAAGAAACGCTAGCGCGCTCCGACCATTGTCAAGAACCGTCGTGTGTGTGGCCTACTATTATGTATCGAAACATTCATAATTATCATTTTTTGTATGTTATAATATTGCATTGAGAATATTATGTATCGACGAGACACATTCATAATACTCACTTTTGTTGTTTTGGCAATATTTGTATTTTTAAAATATTTGCAGTATATTTTGTAGTTCATATTGTGCTTGGATAATGTTTTTACATGAAAAATGGCCTTTAAAAAAAGGTTACAAAAAAATTTGTCGAGGCGCATTCTGGCTAGATGCACCTCGCGTAAACTGGGTGGCTAGGGTTCAGAACAGGACAAGGGACGAAACCAGTGGGCTAATGTGTGTTTTTTCACAAATACCAGCGCAACGCGCTAGTTGAATAGTATTGAATAATAGCCGAGGCGCATTCTGGCCAGATGCACCTCGCGTAAACTTATACGAGGTGTATTTTTAAATATGCCCCTCGCATAAGCTGGTACCTAAAATGGGTGCAACCTCATCTTATTGTTTTGGCAATATTTCAAATTTTTGAATATTTGTAGTATATTTTATAGTTCATATTGTGTTTGGACAATGTTTTTACATGAAAAATGGCCTTTAAAAAGTTTTCAAAAAAATTGCCACCAGGATTCGAACCAAGGTGGCCAGAGTTCAGAACAGTACAAGGGACGTAACCAGTGGGGTAGTATGTGTTTGTTGACAGATACCAGCGCACTGCCCTATTTGGCTAGGACTATAGAATAGCCGAGGCGCATTCTGGCCAGATGCGTCTCGCATAAGATGGTACCTAAAATGATTGAGGGCCTTCTTGCTATCTCGATTCCGCTTTCTCTTGATCTGCAACCTGCCACGTCGTCCGCCGCCGTCCGCTTCCTGCCGCCATCCGCGCCCGCAACTGCCCCCTGTCCACCGTCATCAAGGTGAGCCCTGACCCCCTTCCCCTTCCCCCTACCCCTCTTCCCTCTCTCTGACATCTCGGCGACCAGCCACAGGGAGGAGGAGCCCGCCGCCCGCGACACGCCCTCCCCATGGAGGAGGAGCCCGCCGCCGCCCCGTGCTCAAAGATCTGCTGCCCGTGACACGCCCGCCCCGTGGAGGAGGAGCCCGCCGCCCGTGACCTGCACTGCTGCTGCCGCCCAGGAGGAGGAGGAGCCCGCCCGCCTGCCCACCGTGCCTTGGAGGAGGAGTAGGATCCCGCCCGCCCGCCTGTCATCTTATGTCGCTGCCGTCGTCTACCCTCACCGTAGTGATCCACCTCTCTCTCCCCTCTCCCCACCCCCTCTCCATGTGAATTAATATAAGATATTGTGTGCAAAATCAACACTCTATCTTAGGATTTATTTTGCATGTTTTATTCAGCTACACCTCTATTTAGCAGTCGTGTGCAAATCCGCCGCCTCTATTTGTTATTAAAAGCAGTGCTGCTGCAAGGTTGAATATGAGGCTGCTTCCTTTAGTGGATAAAGCTCGTCTGTTTCACAGACACATAGGTGTTGTTGATATTCCCAAGAGGCAATAATAAAGTGGTTATTATTATATCTTTATGTTTATGATAAATGTTTACATCCCATGCTATAATTGTATTATTAGGAAACACTAATACATGTGTGTTTTGTAAACATAAAAGAGTCCCTAGTAAGCCTCTTGTTAAACTAGCTTGTTGATTAATGGATGATCATGGTTTCCTGATCATGGATATTGGATGTCGTTAATAACAAGGTTATATCATTAGGAGAATGATGTGATGGACACACACCCATAGTAAGCGTAGCATAAGATCAAGTCATTAAGTTCGTTTGCTATAAGCTTTAAAATACATAGTAACCTAATCCTTCGACCATGAGGTTATGTTAATCACCATCACCGGATGGGTACTTTGATGACATCAAACACCGCTTCGTAACTGGGTGGTCATAAAGGTGTCATTGGGCATTCTGAAAGTATGTGTTGAAGCGCATGGACCAAGATTGGGATTTGTCCATCCATATGACGGATAGATATGCTCTGGGCCCTCTCGGTGGAATGTCATCTAATTAGCTTGCAAGCATGTGACTGGGTCACAAGGGATGACATATCACGGAACGAGTAAAGAGTACTTATCAGTAACGAGGTAGAACTAGGTATGGAGATGCTGACGATCAAACCTCGGATAAGTATAGTATCGCAAGACAAAGGGAATTGGTTTCATATGTAAGTGGTTCAATCGATCGCAAAGTCATCGTTGAGTATGTGGGAGCCATTATGGATCTCCAGGTCCCGCTGATGGTTATTGATAGGAGATGTGTCTCTATCATGTCTACATATTCACGAACCGTAGGGTGACACACTTAAGGTTCGAAGTTGTTTTAAGTAGATATGGAATGTGCGTTGGAGACCGAATATTGTTCGGAGTCTCGGATTGGATTCGGGACATCACGAGGAGATCCGGAATGGTCCGGAGAATAAGATTCATATATAGGGGATCATTTTCTAAGTTAGGAAATGTTCCGGAGTGTTTGTATGAGGATTCTAGAAGGTTTCGGAATGTTCCGGAAGGTTCTAGAAGATATCTTGGAGTTTGCTTGAAAATCAAGATAGGGATCAAGGAGTCCTGGTGGGTCAAGACACGGATTCGTGGGGGAGGAGGACTCCTCCCCCCTCCCCAAATTCGTTGGCCATAGAGGAGGGGAGTCCTACAAGGACTCCCCCTCCCGAGGCGCGCCTTCTCCCCTTAAATAGAAGGGCAGGGGCGCCCCCTCCACCTAAGCTCTCATAACGTCCAATCTCTGCCGCCTCTCTCCTCCACCATCTTCTGCACAGGCATAGGCGAAGCCCTGCAGAATTCTCTACTCCACCACCACCACCACGCCGTCGTGCTGCTGGGATTCCGTGGAGAAGATCTACTACCTCCGCTGCTCGCTGGAACGGGGAGAGGAAGGTCTGCTTCGACTCCGCACGTGTGACCGACTGCGGAAGCGCTGCCGAATCGTGGCGCCGGAAGGATCGTCAATTTGACCAAGGGCGGAAGCGCTGCTGGAACGCGACGCCGGAAGGATCGTCTACTTGACCGAAGGCGGAAGCGCTGCTGGAACGCGACGCCGGAAGGATCGTCCACACGATCTTGAGATCGGCAAGTGATCGACTACATCAACCACGAGATCTAATCTCGTTAACGCTTTCGGATCTACGAGGGTTAGTTCCCATCTATCTCTTTGCTCATGTCTAATAGATTAGATCTTGGCTTTTATCTAGATTAGATCTAGGTTTTGTTCGTTCTTGCGGTAGAAAATTTTTGTTTTCCATGCTACGAACCCATTAATAGGCTATTGCCACTGGTAGGAGGGCTTGCCGTGTTGTGGGGAGCAAATCTGTGGAGGCCCGGATAAGAATATGCCATTTTCTTAAAGTTTCTTTCTTATCAAAAAACAAGTGAACAAATTATACAAACTTCCTAATTCAACAAGTGAACTACAGTTTGTATGAACTATTTATTGGTGTTTTGTACTATTGCCTCCCAAGTTTATCTTGAAGAATTTAATGCTATGTTTTCCGTGGAATATAGTGTAAAAGGATTGTCCATGGATTATAGTTTTTTGAGAGCACTCTGACAACCAAATATCTTTTCAGAAGTGTGAATACATCCAATTCCGAAACTTTTTTTAATTAACCATAATGCCCAGGCTCACTAGAATGTTCAATTCTGAAACTTGTTTACTGTCCATGGATCTGCTATGCTCTTGTTGACAAGTTCCAACCAAGCATCCCCCTCCTAGGAAGCACAACTGCCATGTGACAGGAATTTGACATCTCCATAGTTTAGTTATGCACAGGGACCCTGGTGCTTTTCTTCATACGGAAGCAAGTGGACCTTTCTACTGCCTTTTAGGCTTGTATTGGAACTTGGAAGCAGGTGGAACTATGATTGTGGTTGTAGTTTACTAGTATACTATCAGCCATGCTGGTACTAAAATGGTGTATGTACTTTAAACTTTTGATTGTGGTTGGCTAGTTGTAGTTGAATTTTACATCTTAGTAGTTAAAATTGTGCGTGGGATATATAGGAAGGCGCACTTCGATGCTTTTCTGACTATACAACCAAGTGATCCTACCGATTCGCTTTTGAAATTGTATTAGAAGCAGGTGGACCTTTGATTGTGGTTAGAGTTTACTAGCATATATCAGCCATGATGGTACTAAAAGATTGTTGTATTGTTGTGTTCTGGTACTTTAGACTTTGATAGTAGTTGCAGTTTACTAATACATAAGGCCATGCATGTACTAAAAGGTTGTATAATTAACCAAATTATATTGTGTCTTTCTTTACTAGTAAAGCTAGAATGTAGATTTGTATGGAAGAACTACTTGGTCTAGAATGTACTAATACATCTTATATTTCTGGTACTGTTACTAGTTTGCCGCACTATCCCTTGCCTTTTCCATTTTCTCTGGACACTAACTTGATACTCATTTTCCCTTGATTTGATTAATACTTTTTTCCATGATGAAGAGTTAGTTTAAACTGCTAGCTATTGTATATACACTCTCAGTAAGTGAGTAGTACTCGAATTACATGTTGGTCCTCACAAGCCAACGAAGCTGTACCTGAACATGTGACGCTTCCACATGTCTGTTTCCATAGAGTGTTTTTGACCCAGTTCTGTTTTACTCGTACTGCCACTTCAGAGTTTTCATGGTTGTGTAACTGGAGAACAACGAAGTTACTCCACAAACAATAATTCAAAGTAGTAGTTCACTTCAGAGTTTTCATGGCTGTGCTTGTGTATGATGGTAGCAAAATGGCCGTGTTTGTGCCTATTTAGGCTTTTTTGTGCAGGTTATTCTTTTTGAGTTGCCAATGTTTCGTCGGAATGTTGATTCACTTCCGTTCCGGTGAATTTCTAGCACTCATAGACATAGAAAATTATCAAAGGTTATGCCAAAATTTTTTTGAATTTTTGTGCTTATTATTTCCATTTATTTGTGTGTTTAGAAATATCGGCGGAGCCGGGCCCTTCTGGCAAGAAGCCCTTTTGGGAGTAGTAGGCGGAGATGGAATCCCAAGAGGACCCGAAATTCGTTCTGCAGGACGATGAGATGGAGGCGGACGGGGATACCTCGTCGGGCGATGAGGAGATGGGGGACGCCGATGGCGATGCCACTACCACTGATGGTGGCGGTGAAGCTACTACAGATGGTGGTAGCACATCGAAGAAGGCTCGGAAGGATTAGACCCCGATCATGGTAAACATCAAAAGGTCCATCATCACAAGCGTGAAAGCTAAAGGTGCGCCTTTGGAGCTGGCCGAGTTTGTCGCGGGTTACTCAAACCAGCTAGCGACAATCCTCCGGAACACCATACCGATCAACACGGAGAACCTGAAGGCCGAAGAGAACAGGGGTTTCCTCATCCAGCTCTTCCGGAAGCTGCACGCAAGATACGCGTTCCCGGGTGATGAGGAACACAAGTACAATAACGACAATCTCAAAGGGAATCCGGTGAAAAAGTACGCCCTCAAGAAGATGACCAAGGCCTTGTCGAATTGGAAGGTCCGGGTGAAGAAGCTGATTTTCAAGGACAAGCTAAGTTATTTGGAGGTCGTCAAGAAGGAGCCTCTGGTCACGGAAGAAGACTTCAAGGTGTTCAAAGCCATATGTGAATCCGCCCTAGGCAAGGCCAAGAGTTTGTACTTCAAGGAGTTGTACGAGAAGAACATTGGTACCCACCATCTCGGCTCCGTTGGTTATAGAGCTGCGATTCCCAAATGGGAGAAGGAGGACGCTGACACTCATGCAAAGGGGTGACACCTCCCTTTGATGACATAAAAGAGCTGCAGGAAAAGCACTTTGTCAGGGCCCGGTTTACCAAGCCGAAAGGGAGTTCTGATTATTCCTCGGAGCCTGTCGGCCCCTTCGCTATGAAGGTGACAGACTTCATGAGAAAATATGTAAGTAGTTTGCATGCAAGTCTATTAATTGCATTCATGATTAATCAATGAAGTCCAGTTTTCTGATCAAATGCTTCATGTGCCTTGTGCGCAAGACGAGGAGTGTAGGAGCTCCTCATCCCAGGGGCCGGCGCCTGTCGCCAAGTGGGAGACCACTTTTAACAGGGCGCTGAACCGGACCAAGAATGTCGAGCCCCTGGTGGCCCCGTCGTGCTGGTCATGTGGTCAGCTTTGGCGGCATAACGTGGTCCGAGTACTATGGCACCCCGGAGCGGAAGGGCGGGAAGGATGAAAGCGCCGAGGTAAGACACCTAAGGGAACAGGTGGAAGCCTTTCCCAATATAGTCCAAGATGCCGTGAACCAGGCTATGTCAGCTGCCGAGACAGAGTTCCAAGAACAAGTTCATACACAAGTTCAGGCACAAGTTCAGTCATAAGTGAACGATAAGCTCAACACCATCCTTCCCGCCTACATGGAAAAGTACAGCAAAGTGGCAGAAGGGTGGTAAACAAGGGACGCCACCGGTTCCCAACCTCGACAATGCCCAATCGGACAACATGGCGCGGCCGGAGGCGCTGGTGACTCCTCTAGTGGGTCCGGTGGTGGTGGAGACTCCTCCAGCTCCGGAGCTTAACTTGCCCGCTGCGGTGAAGGCGCCAGCCCGCACCACCGTGCCATCAGGTTGCCACTCCGCCACTTGCGTGCTCAAGCCTGCCAGCGGCGGTGCCTCGACATTGGCTGAGTTCGACACCCTCAAGGTAACTAACTAATCAAAGCGAGAGTTGGGAGGCTTAACCACACCGATGACTTCATCTTCGTTTTACTGATGCCCAGCCTACATGTCTTTCGCAGGGAGAAACTCCTTGCACTCTAATGCACTGGGTGGGCGGCCAGTTGAAGGATGTTGCCAAGGGTACTATCGTTCAACCAGAGAACCGCAAAATGCACAATGTCACAATGCCACCCGACATGATGAGGGTCAGATACAGTATGGTGCTTCCGGGCTACGAGCAAGTGGAACCTCCCTCTCAACCTCAAGGATGGGATGATAAGGAGATGGCGGTAGTCCTCAATACCGGCTTCGGCTACTTGTACCTATGGCCGAAGAGCCAGATCCGTTTGGGGACGGAGGACCAGCTCAACATCACCCCAGAGGCAGCACAGCCAACACAGGCAACACATGATGAAGACTTCGAGATGGCAGACTTGGACAACATGGCACATGCTCCCTATGATGATGATGGAGAAATTGACCCGAACTTCGGTGACCAGTTCGTTAACACAAGGTTTTCTGATTGGTATGAGCCGGCACCATCAAGCACACATCAAGTTGCTGATACCCAACCAGCACCGGTGAAACCCCCTTGCCAGGTGCGTCTCTTCCCAACTAGTCAGGAGACGCCGCCACCTGCCCCCTTCACCGAGCCTCCGAGGCCAGCAGTTCCTTTTATCAGGCCCTGCACCCTCCATAAGGTGACCGGTGAGGTGAACGCGGTGGCCGACGCCCCAAAGGGTAGGAAGCAGGATCACAAAAGGAAGCGTAAGGGTGACCTGGGCAAGGATCCAAATCTTGTTCCCCGGGCTCAAGACGGCCCTGCGGGGCAAGCCAGGAATCAGCAGCACATGGCAGGTGCACCGATGATGTATAACTCGTTGCTCAAGGTCACAGGCTCTTAAATGTGCAATCTTCATTATAGCTATCTCACAATTGAGGAGCACCGCATTCACGAGAACGATCAGTCGTACCTCGTTTTCAAGGCTAAGGTGCCTTCTATGTGGTGCTTCGTCAGTGTACCCCTACTGACTCGTGTACTAACGAGCTCATTGGGGAACCCCAAGAGGAAGGTATGATGAGAAGAGCAGTAAGTTTCCCTCAGTTATGAAACCAAGGTTATCAATCCAATAGGAGCAAGGAAACACCCCAAAGGTGTTGCTAGATGAACTTTGGCAGGGCGCACTACCGGTGCCAGCAGCAACGTGGAGACCTGCACAACACAACCATAGAACTCTGTCCCCAACTTGCGATGAGGTTGTCAATCTCACCAGTTTTGCTAAAAACAAAGGATTAAACGTATCGCATGGAAGGAAGTAATAGTTTGCAAAAAGTAAACACAAAGCAGTAAACAGTTTGTAGATTGTATGTAAAAGAAAGGATCGAGGTCCATAGTTCACTAGAGGTGGCTCTGCTTAACATAGATAACATGTTGGGTGACGAATTACAGCGGGGCAATTGACAAATATCGAGAAAGCATACAAGCATATAATAATCATCTTGACTCCTTTGAGATTTGATTGGGCATTACAACATTATACATATACCACAATCCAACTGCATCTATGACTAATAATACACCTTCAGGTTATCATCCGAACCCCCTCCAATATTAAGTTGCAAGCAACATATTATTGCTTTATGAATTGCGTGTAAAGTAAACAATATGATTGTTCTATGAACAAAGGATTGTTGTTTTGTCCCTAGTAGCAACAACACATCTAGTACCTTAGAGATTTCTATCACTTCCCTAGGTTACCAGAGGCATGAACCCACTATCGAGCATACATACTAACTCTTGGAGTTGCTAGCATCTATTTGGCCAAGATAGCTACTAACAACGGAAAGCATGCAAGATCACAAATAACAAAGACATGACAGAATCAACAATAAATCTGAAATAGCATCTCAATATCCATCGGATCCCCGCAAACACAACATGTAGAATTCCAAATAGATGATCTTGATCATGAACGGAGCTCACAAGATCTAGACATGAAAGCACAAAGGAGGAGAACCAACCATATAGCTACTGCATGGACCTGTAATCCAGAAATGAACTACTCACGCATCACACCGGAGGCTTGCATGATGATGAAGAAGGCCTCTAGGGTGAATTCCCCTCTCCGGGAGGGTGCTGGGAAGAGCTTCAGATCCATCCCGATCTAGGGATAGAGACGACGGCGGCTACAGACTCTTTCGTGGATTTTTGATCGGGCCCTTAGGGTTTCCGTATCAGAGGAAATATATATGCGGAAGGAGAGGCCGAGGGGGTGCTGGAGG
The DNA here is from genome assembly GCA_910589775.1 of Avena eriantha. Taxonomy (NCBI): domain Eukaryota; kingdom Viridiplantae; phylum Streptophyta; class Magnoliopsida; order Poales; family Poaceae; genus Avena; species Avena eriantha. Next base: position 263,563,701 of record OU342740.1, read on the forward strand.
TGGTTAGACCACCCCCTGGCGCGGGCCAGGCTGGGCCGCGCGGCCAGGTGGTGTGGCCAGGCCCCAACCCTCTCTGTCTCTTATTCTGGCTCCAAATGTCTTCCGGTAAAATAGTGACTTTGGCTTTTGTCCGGCCAATTCCGAGAATATTCATTTTCTAACTTCTTGGAACCAAAAACAGTAGAAAACAGGCAGCTGACACTGTGGCTCTTGTTAGTTGTTAGTCCATGAAATCATATGAAAATTACTCCAAAGTGTGGACAAAACAAAAGAAAGTAGATAAAACCAAGCATGGAACATCAAACATTATAGATACATTTGCAAAGTATCAACATCCCCAAGCTTAACTCCTACTCATCCTCGAGTAGGTAAGTGATAAAAAGAAAGAATAATTTTTGAGGTGACATGCACCATCATAAACTTGATCAAAGTATTTGTAAAACATTCAAAGCTGGGATCATAGTACTTCCATCATAACATGAAAGACAAAGTTCTAGCAATTAAGACAAAGCAACTATGTTGCAACATGAAAAGGCACAAACAAAAGATTCATGAATAACAATGCTTTGCAAGACGTTTGTTTGTTTCACATAAAGAAAACATAGCATAATAGTATTCAGCTTGTCCCTCATAGAGTAGCAAATATAAATGCATAGGACACCTTCAAAGTTCATAAGAGTGACTAGATACAAATAGTTTAAAACAAGCAATATCAAGTTATGCATCAATCAACTAGTCTTGGGACAATGCACATAGAACTAAGAATGGCCACTATGCTCTCAAAGTAGGTGCATAAAGGTAGAAGGTGGATCTCCATATAATGGTGGAAGAAGGGCCTTCATAGAAGGAAGCAGAGATTCAAGTTTCATAAAGAGCTTGCAAAAATTATGGTACTTATAGCTTTCAGATCTCATTGCCCCTATCATAAGCATCTTGAAGTGAGTAAGGTTAAAGTGAACAAACTATGGTGTACATGCTTGACGAAGTATAAGTTAGAAATCTCATGTCCCTTGAATATGAGGGCCGCTCCTCATGCTACTCAAGTTTAGTCACCAGTAAGTTCTTGTCATTGTAAGTACATGTGTATCATAGAAAACCGCCAACGGGGTACCCCTTGCCCGATGATACGGAAGAATCCCATATCAAAATGACAAGGCAAGCAGACAATGAGCATCTCAGCAATCTTCTTATTTACCATGGGAATATGGTGCTTTTTTCTCTCTTTCCTCTCTTCATAATCTCTTTTTTTCTTTCTCTCTTTTTTCTCAATATAGGACTCTTTTTTATAAGAAGAATTCTTCATAGACATCTCATTATGGTTATGCTACAGGTATCCACCATGTCAGCATGGATTAGACCAGCGGCCCAGGCGTTTCTCTAACACATATACATAACTCCATGGACTTACAAGCTCCCATTTCATTTCACACCGACGACATCCATAGACAAAAAAGCATGATATCAACTAGGTACAAAGTACAAGTGCAATGTTGGAAGCGTTCCCCATGATAGCATGGTTCTGCTAATTCCCAACAAATAAGTGCAAGCATATACAACATAGATGACACAATGGTTCATGTTTATTAAGGGCAAGAAAAGTAAAGTGTGCCATCAAGTTTGTGAGAGCTTTAATCACTAGTTTTCTCATAACAAGTTTAATTCGGAAGGTAAACAAAAGCATGAATATACTTGGAATAGCATATGCTAGTAGGTAGGTATGGTGGAATCTTTGTAATAACTTGGTTTAGGGAGTTGGATGCATGAGTTGGACTCATACTTGGTTGTGGAGGCTAGCAAAAGACTAGGAGAGACAAACTAAGAGAGCAATAATGGCTATAATCATGCATAGCGACAAAACATCATTGATCAAAGCATAAAGTGATACTACAAGTTGAAAACTAAACGATCATAAAGGCTATGGTGACTTTGGATAGTCATAACATGGTGTGAGCATGCGCCAAGTCAACACAAATAAAGCATCAAAGGAGAATACCACTATACTATGCTTTAATATGCTAAAACAACGCATGATTCATCCAAGGCACATTAAGAAATATCAATTGTTTATAACAAGTCATGCTACAGAAAAGAATACTAAGCATAAAGCCAAAACAATATCAAGCATGGCATGACAAAGCATAGGCCACAGTCAAAGACAAGCTCTCTTTACCACTTAAGCATGCGCTTTCCTACTCTTTTCCAAACCAAACCAAACTATTGGAAAACCAATGTATGAAAGAGGGGGTCCAACCAATTTATTCAGCAAACTAAGCAAACAAAGCAAACTAAAAACCAACACACAAATGAAAAAGAAGACGCTCCAAGAACAACACAACTGTGCATGAAACAATAAAAATGAAGCGTTTGGAAGGAACCTGGGATTTTTATTGATGAAGAGGGGGATGCCTTGGGCATCCCCAAGCTTTGATGCTTGTAATTCTTGTATATTTCTTGGGGTGACACGTGTAGCATCCTCAAGCTTGAGCTATAGTCCATCCTTCATCTCATTACTCATTCCTTCCATACACCTGAAATTTTTCCTTCATACAAAACTTCACACAATCTTTATTAGCAACATTAGTGCACTCAAGAGAATAAGTCTTTTGGTTCAGTTCTAACACCAATAAAACTCCCATTAATACACTAGATACTGTAGCACTTCCCTCAAAAAGCTCAATTCCCCAAAAGAACTCAAAAAGGAACCAACAAGAAGCAAATGCAGAAAATGGCAGGAATCTGTCAAAACAGACCAGCAGGAAAATACAAATTTTTTTGAAGACCTTCTGTTGTTCAAATCAAAAAGATTTGAACTAACGAAAGTTAGATAACAACCTAGGGCAGAAGCAAAAAAATTCACGCCTCAAAAGGACGTACAAAGATTTTACACGAATGTTTACGGTGAAGCACAAATATCTGTTTTGGGACAGCAACTTTCCCAATCATTACTTCTGTCTCATTAGAGGTTACTCTTGTCACAAAAAGCAAATAAAAAGGATAACGAGTGGTTATTACAGAGGTAATAACTTCTAAGACTCATCTAAAACTTTTGGGTTATCTCCCAATAAGTACTTTTCTTTAACGCCTTTAAGATAGGCATACGAACCAAGAAAAAGAATCAAGTATTCTCAAATGAAGAAGCATTAAGAGCAAATTATGTTTTCATAGGAGAAACAAAAGAAATCTTCTCTCTCTTCTTAGGGAAGTGTTCTATACCTTTCTTGAGTGGGAGTTGATATTTAATGGTGCCTTTTTTCATATCAATAATGGCACCAACAGTTCTAAGAAAAGGTCTTCCCAAAGTAATAGGACAAGAAGCATTGCATTCAACATCCAAAACATAGAAATCAACGGGGACATAGGCATTGTTAACCATAATAAGAACACCATTAATACTCCTCATGAGTTTATTTTTAGCATTATCATCAAGTGGGATATTCAAATAACAATCTTCAAGTGGTGGAAAATCAAGCATATCATAAATCTTTCTAGGCATAATAGAAACACTACTATCAAGATCACATAAAGCTTTGAAATCAAAATCATTCACTTTCATATTAATGATGGTTTCCCAACAATCTTCTTGTTTTATAGGAATAGAAGCTTTATGTTTCATCTTTTCGTCTTTGCCTCAACACTAGTGGTGGTGATAGTAGAAACACTAATGTTTCTAGCAATTTCATCTTCTCTTTCCCACTTAGCATGTAATTCAGCTAATAGTCTAACACTTTCATCAGTTCTTACTTGTATGGCATTAGTAGCTGCAAAGGGATTATCATTAATTTCAGGTTTATCAGCAATTTTATTAATCAACGAAGATTGTGCTTCAGACAAAGATTCTATATTTCTCTCAGCATTAGAGAGTTTTTCCTCAATAGTTTTATTGAAAGCAGTTTGTTTACTAATAAAGTATTTAAGCATAACTTCAAGTTCAGAGGGAGCACTCCTGTTATTGTTGTAGGAGTTTCCATAAGCATTACCATTATTGGGAGGATATGGCTTATAATTGTTGTTACCAAAATTATTCCTATAAGCATTGTTGCTAAAATTGTTATTTCTTATAAATTTCACATCAACTTGCTCTTCTTGAGCAACCAAAGAAGCTAGGGGAACATTATTTGGATTAGTATGGGCTTTCCCATTCACAAGCATAGACATAATAATATCAATCTTATCACCCAGGAAGAGGTTTCTTCAACAGAATTTACCTTCTTACCTTGTGGAGCTCTGTCAGTATGCCATTCGGAGTAGTTAACAATCATATTATCCAGAAGTTTTGTTGTAGAACCCAAAGTAATAGTCATAAAGGTACCTCCAACAGCAGAATCCAATAGGTTCCTTGAAGAATAGTTCAATCCTGCATAAATGGTTTGGATGATCATCCAAGCAGTCAGTCCATGAGTGGGACAATTCTTTACCAAAGTTTTCATTCTTTCCCAAGATTGAGCAACATGTTCACTATTATATTGTTTAAACTTCATTATTTCACTTCTCGTAGATATAATCTTACCAGGAGGACAGTATTTTCCAATGAAAGCATCTTTGCATTTAGTCCAAGAATCAATACTATTCCTAGTTAAGGAATTCAACCATTCTTTAGCTTTTCCTCTCAAAGAGAAAGGAAACAATTTTAGCTTAATAATATCTCCATCTATATCCCTATTCTTTTGCATCTCACAAAGTTCAACAAAATTATTTGGATGGGCAGCAGCATCTTCATTACCAATAGCAGAAAATTGTTCTCTCATAACAAGATTGAGTAAAGCAGGTTTTATCTCAAAGGAAGTAGCTTTAGGCACAGGTGGAGCAATAGGTGTGCTCATAAAATCATTGTTGTTGGTGCTAGTGAAGTCACACAACTTAGTGTTTTCAAGAGTAGTCATTTTTTTGTGTTTTTAATAAAGAAAGCAAACTAGTAAAACTATTTTTGTGTGTTTTTGATAAAGAAACAAGCAAAAAAACAAAAGTAAACTAAGCAAAACAAAACAACAAAGTAAGGAGATTGGTTAAGAGGGACTCCCCTTGTGAATATGTCCTTGACTCCCCGGCAATGACTCCAGAAAAGTACTTGCTGACTCTTGTATTAACGAGCTCGTTGGGGAACCCCAGGAGGAAAGGTATGATGAGCACTTGAGTAAGTTTCCTTCAGTTATGAAACCAAGGTTATCAATCCAGTAGGAGCAAGGAAACACCCCAAAGGTGTTGCTAGCTGAACTTTGACAGGGCACACTACCGGTGCCAGCACCAACATGGAGACCTGCACAACACAACCACAGAACTCTGTCCCCAACTTGCGATGAGGTTGTCAATCTCACCGGTTTTGCTGAAAACAAAGGATTAAACGTATCGAATGGAAGGAAGTAATAGTTTGCAAAAAGTAAACACAAAGGAGTAAACAATTTGTAGATGTATGTAAAAGAAAGGACCGGGGTCCATAGTTCACTAGAGGTGGCTCTCCTTAAGATAGATAACATGCTGGGTGAACAAATTACAGCGGGGCAATTGAAAAACATCGAGAAATCATACAAGCATATACTAATCATCTTGACTCCTTTGAGATTAGATTGGGCATTACAACATTATGCATAGACCGCCATCCAACTGCATCTATGACTAATAATCCACCTTAAGGTTATCATCCGAACCCCCTCTAGTATTAAGTTGCAAGCAACAGATTATTGCTTTACGAATTGCGTGTAAAGTAAACAATACGATTCTTCTATGAACAAAGTATTGTTGTTTTCTCCCTAGTAGCAACAACACATCTAGTACCTTAGAGATTTCTGTCACTTCTCCAGATTACCAGAGGCATGAACCCACTATCGAGCATAAATACTAACTCTTGGAGTTGCTAGCATCTACTTAGCCAAGATAGCTACTAACAACGGAAACCATGCAAGATCACAAATAACAAAGACATGATAGAATCAATAATCAATCTGAAATAGCATCCCAATATCCATCGGATCCCCGCAAACACAACATGTAGAATTACAAATAGATGATCTTGATCATGAACGAAGCTCACAAGATATAGACATGAAAGCACAAAGGAGGAGAACCAGCCATCTAGCTACTACATGGACCCGTAGTCCAGAGATGAACTACTCACACATCACACCGGAGGCTTGCATGATGATGAAGAAGGCCTCCAGGGTGAATTCCCCTCTCCGGCAGGGTGCCAGGAAGAGCTTCAGATCCCTCCTAATCTAGGGACAGAGACGACGGCGGCTACAGACTCTTTCGTGGATTTTTGATCGGGCCCTTAGGGTTTCCCTATCAGAGGCAATATATAGGCGGAAGGAGAGGCCGAGGGGGTGCTAGGGGCGGCCAGACCACCCCCTAGCGCGGGCCAGGCTGGGTCGCTGATACGTCCATTTTGCATCACTATTCTATGTCTTAATTCACTATTATTCATTGGTATATTTCGTATTGAGAGGTGATACTTATGTTATTTCATCTATTTTTGCATGGTTGATGACTTTTGGAGCATGGACCGCTGCAGTCAGGATTCTGATGGAAAAGGTGCTGTTTGGAGGCAAAATTCGCAAAGATCAGAAAATCCAGGAAAATATACGGAAAATTCTATTTTTCCAGAAGACTCAGGATACCAGAAGATGGAGTGGAGGTGGGCCACAGGGGGCCCACACCACCCCATGGCGCGAGCAGGCCTAGGCCGCGCCTGGGAGTGGTGTGGCCGCCCTGCCCCACTCCAGCCTCTCTCCTCTGGCGTATATCATCCCCACGAAACCCTAGGACTGAGGGAGCGACCACAGAAAGATTCCGCCGCTTCTGCGGGGCGGAAAACACCGAGAGAGAAAGATCTCTCTGGTAGACAGATTTCTGCCGGGGGAATTCCTTCCTGGAGAGGGAAGATCGTCGCCATCAACAGTACGATCAAGCTGGACTTCATTGGGATCATCATCATCATCATCACCATCATCATCACCATCAGCACCCTCATCACCATCTCCATATTGCTGTAACAATTGGTTGAATCTTGCTATAGTTCATAGGGGAAACTTTCCCGGTGTTGATTACTCTTTGTAGTTGATGCTATTGAGTGAACCATTGAATTATTATTTATGTTTAGATTGTTATACATCATTATTCCATCTCTGATCATGATCCATATGATGTCTTGTGAGTAGTTCGTTTTGTTCTTGAGGACATGGGAGAAGTCTTGTTGTTAGTAGTGGAGTTGCGTTGAGAAAGATTCAATAGATTGTTATTTAAGTTGTGGTGTACTTCTTCTAGTGGTGTCATGTGAACGTCGACTACATGACACTTCACCTATATGGGCCTAGGGGAATGCAGTGTGTATTTGGCTACTAATCGTAGGGGTTGCCGGAGTGACAGAAACCTGAACCACCGTTAGGAAACCATTACACAAGGGACGTAAGGGTCTTAGAGTTTAAAGCTATGGTTAGGTTTCTACATTAATTACTTTCTTGTACTTACGGTTGTTTGCAAGGGGTTTAATCACAAGTATGTATTAGTCTTGGATGGGGCGGTACATTAGCACAGGTTCACCCACACAACACTTAGCAAGCTAGAGAAGATTAATCGACTATATGAAGCGAAAGCACTTGACAGTGTTCCCATGTCTCCTCGAGAACGTTTGGTCATCTATAGAAATACAACCGGCTTGTCCTTTGCTGCATAAAGGATTGGGCCACTTGCTGCATTCACTCTTACTGTCTTTTAATTACTCGTACTTTGTTTACTTGCTTTATAGAAAACCCCTAAAAATCCATTTGCTAAGTATTTGCAGAGAATTCCTAATCCATACCACTAGCCAGCACCTTTTGCTCCTCGTTTGGTTCGACACTCTTACTTATCAAAAATACTGCGATACACCCCCTATACTTGTGGGTCATCAGCCGCGCAGCCAGGTGGTGTGGCCAGGCCCCAGGCCCTCTCCGTCTCGTATTCTGGCTCTAGATGTCTTCCGGTAAAATAATGACTTTGGCTTTTGTTCCGTCCAATTCCGAGAATATTCATTTTCTGACTTCCTGGAACCAAAAACAGCAGAAAACATGCAGCTGGCACTGTGGCTCTTGTTAATAGGTTAGTCCAAAAATTATATGAAAAGTACTCCAAAGTGTGGACAAAACACAAGAAAGTAGATAAAACCAAGCATAGAACATCAAAAATTATAGATACATTTGCAATTTATCAACCCCCTGGGGATATCTTCTACGTTCGGCATACCGACATCTCCGACCTATTGAACGGGTTTCGGCTGCACAATACCCTGGTCCAGCTATTCTCCCTCAATATGGCCATGCAGATCACCAGAGAAAATATCCTGGGCATCCAGATAGTGGATCCCTACTTCATGCATGATGTCGTCCTGAAAGATGCTGAGGACATAGCGCTGGCGAGCGACTACCTGTCAACCTTACTACAAACATACTCGGACAAGGATGTGATTCTCCTTCCCTACCATCCCATCACGGAGGATGATCAAACAGGCTGCATGCTCATACGCTTGAATTTGAAACACTCAACAGCCGTGTACCTCGACTCAAACAGTGCGATCCCTAAAAACTACACCAATATCAAGAAATTTCTTGATGGTGCTCTCACCGGCTACATCGCAGCAGGAGGCGTCAAACCGGCAATGCCACATGTGAAGTTTCGCATGCACATGTTCCACCACAACACCAAGTTTGCCTGCATCAAGCAGCAGTCTAGAAGCAGGAAGGGTGCCTTCTACGCCATTTACCACATGAAAGAGTTCTTCAATGAAATGGAGAGCAAAACGCTGCCATTTTACCTCACGAAGTGGGCTGAATGGCTTGCAATAATACATGATCGCAACCTCAGGCAGCACTTCTTCGACATCTAGGAGGAGATCGCGTGAATCGTGCACCAGGGAGTCATGAAATTCGGGGCACCTTCTACGCCGGCCATACACCGCCCAACAGGGAGATAGACGAACGTTTAGCGCAGCAGGGTGGCCGCAGGATGTTCATGCAGATGGCGAAAACTCGGTCGGGCTTCATCAATGCCCCCCAAAGCCGACTCAAGAGCCAAAGAAGTCTTAATGATTGCATTGCCTGGGTAGATAGCTCTTAGTTCTGAACTCGTGTTGTAACCTCTTATCACTATGTTAAACTTGCCTAGCAAAACCTCTAGAGTATGTTTCATCAACCGTTGAACTTGATTGTGAGCGACACTAGCTAGTTATTTGTGTTATGAACTATTTTAAGTGCTTGTTGCTTTTGATTCGTTATTGCCGCCCTACTTCTTGTGGTTTGTTTTCTTTGCCTTTCTTCAAAATTCTGATGATTAAAACGTGTTGTGGCATCATGTGTGTGACCATGTCGTTGCTGGATCTGGTGTGCCAAGTAGACTAGAGGTTTGTTCATATACTCTATTTGCCGCACTAGATCCATCAACGACTAGAAATCCATTTATGGGTTGAAGCAAGCATCTCGGAGTTGGAACATTCGCTTTGATGAGGTAGTCAAATTGTTTGGCTTCATCAAGAGTGATCATGATTCTTGTTTATACAAGAAGTTTAGTGGGAGCAAAGTAATCTTTCTGATCTTATATGTGGATGACATATTATTGATTGTAAATGATGTCCAGATGTTGCAAGAAACCAAGAAGTCATCAGAAAGGAGTTTCTCAATGAAGGACTTGGGTGAGGCAACTTGCATACTAGGAATCAGGAGCTATAGAGATAGATCTAGGCGGCTCATTGGGTTGAGCCAAAGTACATATTTGGACAAAGTGTTGAAGAAGTTCAACATGGAATCGTCTAAGAAGGGGTTCTTACCGATGTCCCATGGCATAAGACTTAGCAAGACTCAGTGTCCCTTGACAACTGATGAGCGAAGTAGGATGAGTGCGATTCCGTATGCTTCGGCAGTCGGGTCCATCATGTATGCCATGATTTGTACTAGGCCAGATGTTTCCTATGCTCTAAGTGTTGTGAGCAGATACCAGGATGACCCTGGAGAAGTCCACTTGGCAGCAGTTAAGAACATTCTTAAGTACTTGAGAAGGACTAAGGATGTGTTCCTAGTGTATGGAGGTGAGGTTGAACTCAGTGTAAGGGGTTACACGGATCCGAGTTACCTTACTAACTCTGATGATTATCGTTCGCAGGCTGGGTACGTGTTCGTATTAAATGGAGGGGCTGTGAGCTGGAAGATTTCCAAGAAAGAGACGGTGTCTGCATCTACAACAGAAGCTGAGTATATTGCTGCCTCGGAGGCAGCAAAGGAAGCTGTTTGGATCAGGAACTTCCTGATTGATCTTGGTGTGGTTCAGGGCTCATCCAATCCGTTAGACATGTATTGTGACAACAATGGTTCAATTTCACAAGCCAAGGAACCTAGACAACACCAGAAGAACAAACATATACTCATGCGATACCACCTAATTTGCCAGTTCGTGGATCATGGTGATATCAAATTATTCAAGGTACACACGGATGCAAATGCGTTGCAGATCCGTTGACAAAGCCACTTCCACAGCCTAAGCATGAGGCGCACGTAAGAGCCATGGGCATTAGATGCCTAGACATGTGATGTCAGGATGATTGACTCTAGTGCAAGTGGGAGACTGTTGGGAATATGCCCTAGAGGCAATCATGGTTGATGATATTTCCCAAAGTATTCATAAAGTAAAGTTGTCCTTGTATGAACATCAGATATGTATCACTGAATATGTGATTCAGTTGTGGAATTATATATTCATGATTGTTCATACTAGATTGTCCTTGGTCGTTGAGGTTGTGCTGGACACACAACTTAGACCAATGTGCAAGTCGGCTGATGACACGGTTCCACTTGTCATGGGCATGATAATGCTATTCCGACTTACACTGATTCGGCTAAAGAGTTCAGCGAGTCGGACTGACCCACAGTTGAGATGCAACGAGCATGTTGTCATTTCCAGTCTCAAGCAATGGAATCCTTTGACCTGAGGTGATTGCATGATCCGAGTTGTGGATCTCCAACTTAGGTTTTATCAAACGTTGTTCCGTAAATGGGCAGTTATAAAGGGAGAGTTCGGGTTGGTTGTGAAGCAAGCTGCATGACGTGGATTACCAAGATGGGATTTGCCCCTCCAGAGTGGAGAGATATTCTCTGGGCCCTCTCGTGTGATATGATTGAGAAGCATGGCCATGCGCTACTCAGTTAAGTGTTAACTGAGGAGTCGGACTAAGAGTTAGTCCAGTGAATCACATATCATGGTACGAGAAGAGAGTTAAGCTATTAAAGGGATGGCAACTACTCGCCTATAGCTTAACAGATATATCGTGTGGCAAAGGGACTTGGACAAAAGTCACATTGAAGGTTCGTCTTCGGACTTTACGGCACTTGGGAGTTGGCACATCTTGCTAGAGGTCGCTACCATCTATCGACTTGAGACGAGTGTTCATGGGAGTGAATTGGACTCACAGCCATGATGGTATACTTGGAGGAGTAGCTCATGTCGTGTCCAGGTATACGTGAACCTACAGGGTCACACACTTAAGGGTAAGGAGCCCATGTGGATTAGATCCATATGGAGATTGGAGTACAGCCTAGATGGGCCTCAAGCGTTGAGCCCAACTAGGAGTGTATATAAGTGGAGTGACAAGGGATAGTCGCTGACCTAGCCGTCACTTTCTCCACTTCCATTTCGGGCTAGACAACATCTATAAATCCTCTGTTCGAAGATCCTTCTTGTATGTGTGGATACCAGGAGAGGCGTTGCACGTGCGGCGCTGGAGACAGGGAAGCTCGTGGGGATCTAGCGAAGGAGTTCGTGGGATCCAGTGTAGCTACTCGTGGGATTCGTAGGGCTGTCCGTGGGATCGTTCGACACTGCTTCAACGCGCTACATGAACTTCCGCATCTGCGCGTCTAGCGGTAATCTCGTGGCCTATAACATGAGGTGGATCTTGGGAGTACCGCGTTAGGGAAAAAGTTTCGTTTATCTCTGCGTGGCCCAACAAAACTATTTCATTTTGTAGCCCCAAAGTCGAAAGAGGACAGATATTTTCGAGATTCATATACATAAGACATAATATGTTCAGTGGTAAGCCAAGGAAAGGATTCTAGGTCCACGACAACGACTCCTTTAGACACATCAAACTCGAAATGAGTCGTTGATGTGGAGACCGAATCCTTTCCTTGCTTTGCCGCTGGACATATCATGCCCATGCTATATGAATCATGGAAGTATTTCTCTTATTTTGTCAACGGAGACATAGGCATTGTTAACCATAATAAGAACACCATTAATACTCCCCATGAGTTTCTTTTTAGCATTATCATCAAGTGGGATATTCAAATAACAATCTTCAAGTGGTGGCAAATCAAGCATATCATAAATCTTTCTAGGCGTAATAGAAACACTACTATCAAGATCACATAAAGCTTTGAAATCAAAATCATTCAGTTTCATATTAATGATGGTTTCCCAACCATCTTCTTGTTTTATAGGAATAGAAGCTTTATGTTTCATCTTTTCTTCTTTAATCTTTATGAGAGCATCAGTAATGTGTTTTGTAAAGGCCATATTCATAGCACTAGAGAGTTTTTCCTCAATAGTTTTATTGAATGCAGTTTGTTTACTAATAAAGTATTTAAGCATAACTTCAAGTTTAGAGGGAGCACTCCTGTTATTGTTGTAGGAGTTTCCATAAGCATTACCATTATTGGGAGGATATGGCTTATAATTGTTGTTACCAAAATTATTCCTATAAGCATTGTTGCTAAAATTGTTATTTCTTATAAATTTCACATCAACTTGCTCTTCTTGAGCAACCAAAGAAGCTAGGGGAACATTATTTGGATTAGTATGGGCTTTCCCATTCACAAGCATAGACATGATAATATCAATCTTATCACTCAGGAAGAGGTTTCTTCAACAGAATTTACCTTCTTACCTTGTGGAGCTCTGTCAGTATGCCATTCGGAGTAGTTAACCATCATATTATCCAGAAGTTTTGTTGCATCACCCAAAGTAATAGTCATAAAGGTACCTCCAGCAGAAGAATCCAATAGGTTCCTTGAAGAATAGTTCAATCCTGCATCAAAGGTTTGGATGATCATCCAAGCAGTCAATCCATGAGTGGGACAATTCTTTACCAAAGATTTCATTCTTTCCCAAGCTTGAGCAACAAGTTCACTATAAGATTGTTTAAACTTCATTATTTCACTTCTCATAGATATAATGTTAGAAGGAGGATAGTATTTTCCAATGAAAGCATCTTTGCATTTAGTCCAAGAATCAATACTATTCCTAGTTAAGGAATTCAACCATTCTTTAGCTTTTCCTCTCAAAGAGAAAGGAAACAATTTTAGCTTCATAATATCTCCATCCATATCCCTATGCTTTTGCATCTCACAAAGTCGAACGAAATTATTTGGATGGGAAGCAACATCTTCATTAACAATAGCAGAAAATTGTTCTCTCATAACAAGATTGAGTAAAGCAGGTTTTATCTCAAAGGAAGTAGCTTTAGGCACAGGTGGAGAAATAGGTGTGCGCATAAATCATTGTTGTTGGTGCTAGTGAAGTCACACAACTTAGTGTTTTCAAGAGTAGTCATTTTTGGTGTGTTTTTAATAAAGAAAGCAAACTATTAAAACTATTTTTTGTTGTTTTTGATAAAGAAACTAGCAAACAAAACAAGTAAACTAAGCAAAACAAAACAACAAAGTAAGGAGATTGGTTATGCAGGACTCCCCTTGTGAAGATATCCTTGACTCCCCGGCAGCGATGCTAGAAAAGTACTTGCTGACTCTTGTACTAACGAGCTCGTTGGGGAACCCCAAGAGGAAGGTATGATGAGCACATGAGTAAGTTTCCCTCAGTTATGAAACCAAGGTTATCAATCCAGTAGGAGCAAGGAAACACCTCAAAGGTATTGCTAGCTGAACTTTGGCAGGGCGCACTACCGGTGCCAGCAGCAACATGGAGACCTGCACAACACAACCACATAACTCTATCCCCAACTTGCGATGAGGTTGTCAATCTCACCGGTTTTGCTGAAAACAAAGGATTAAACATATCGAATGGAAGGAAGCAATAAATATCTTGTAGATTGTATGCAAAAGAAAGGACCGGGGTCCATAGTTCACTAGAGGTGGCTTTCCTTAAGATAGATAACATGCTGGGTGAACAAATTACAGCGGGGCAATTGAAAAACATCGAGAAATCATACAAGCATATACTAATCATCTTGACTCCTTTGAGATTAGATTGGGCATTACAACATTATGCATAGACCGCCATCCAACTGCATCTATGACTAATAATCCACCTTAAGGTTATCATCCGAACCCCCTCTAGTATTAAGTTGCAAGCAACAGATTATTGCTTTACGAATTGCGTGTAAAGTAAACAATACGATTCTTCTATGAACAAAGTATTGTTGTTTTCTCCCTAGTAGCAACAACACATCTAGTACCTTAGAGATTTCTGTCACTTCTCCAGATTACCAGAGGCATGAACCCACTATCGAGCATAAATACTAACTCTTGGAGTTGCTAGCATCTACTTAGCCAAGATAGCTACTAACAACGGAAACCATGCAAGATCACAAATAACAAAGACATGATAGAATCAATAATCAATCTGAAATAGCATCCCAATATCCATCGGATCCCCGCAAACACAACATGTAGAATTACAAATAGATGATCTTGATCATGAACAAAGCTCACAAGATCTAGACATGAAAGCACAAAGGAGGAGAACCAGCCATCTAGCTACTACATGGACCCGTAGTCCAGAGATGAACTACTCACACATCACACCGGAGGCTTGCATGATGATGAAGAAGGCCTCCAGGGTGAATTCCCCTCTCCGGCAGGGTGCCAGGAAGAGCTTCAGATCCCTCCTAATCTAGGGACAGAGACGACGGCGGCTACAGACTCTTTCGTGGATTTTTGATCGGGCCCTTAGGATTTCCGTATCAGAAGCAATATATAGGCGGAAGGAGAGGCCGAGGGGGTGCTGGAGGCGGCCAGACCACCCCCTGGCACAGGCCAAGCTAGGCCGTGTAGCCAGGTGGTGTGGCCAGGCCCCAGCCCCTCTCCATCTCGTATTTTGGCTCCAAATGTCTTCCGGTAAAATAGTGACTTTGGGTTTTGTCCCGTCCAATTCCGAGAATATTCATTTTCTGACTTCCTAGAACCAAAAATAGCAGAAAACAGGCAGCTGGCACTGTGGCTCTTGTTACTAGGTTAGTCCAAGAAATTATATGAAAGTACTCCAAAGTGTGGACAAAACACAGGAAAGTAGATAAAACCAAGCTTGGAACATCAAAAATTATAGATACATTTGCAATGTATCAACCCCCCGGGGATATCTTCTACGTGCGGCATACCGACATCTCCGACCTGTTGAACGGGTTCCGGCTGCACAATACCCTGGTCCGGCTATTCTCCCTCAATATGGCCATGCAGATCACCAGAGAAAATATCCCGGGCATCCATATAGTGGATCCCTCCTTCATGCTTGACGTCGTCCTGCAAGATGCTGAGGACATAGCGCTGGCGACTGACTACCTCTCAACTTTCCTACAAACATACTCGGACAAGGATGTGATTCTCCTTCCCTACCATCCCATCACGAAGGATGATCAGACAGGCTGCATGCTCATACGCTTGAATTTGAAACACTCAACAACCGTGTACCTTGACTCAAATAGTGCGATCCCGAAAAACTACACCAATATCAAGAAATTTCTTGATGGTGCTCCCACCGGCTACATCACAGCAGGAGGCGTCGAACCGGCAATGCCACATGTGAAGTTTGGCACGCACATGTTCCGCCACAACACCAAGTTTTCCTGCATCAAGCAGCCGTCTAGAAGCACGAAGGGTGCCTTCTACGCCATTTACCACATGAAAGCGTTCTTCAATGACATGGAGAGCAAAACACTGCCATTTTACCTCACGAAGTGGGCTGAAAGGCTTGCAATAATACATGATCACAACCTCAGGCAACACTTCTTCGACATCTAGGAGGAGATCGCCTGAATCGTGCACCAAGGAGTCATGAAATTCGGGGCACCTTCTACGCCGGCCATACACCGCCCAACAGGGAGATAGACGAACGTTTAGCGCAGCAGGGTGGCCGCAGGATGTTCATGCAGATGGCGAAAACTCGGTCGGGCTTCATCAATGCCCCCCAAAGCCGACTCAAGAGCCAAAGAAGTCTTAATGATTTCATTGCCTGGGTAGATAGCTGTTAGTTCTGAACTCGTGTTGTAACCTCTTATCACTATGTTAAACTTGCCTAGCAAAACCTCTAGAGTATGTTTCATCAACCGTTGAACTTGATTGTGAGCGACACTAGCTAGTTATTTGTGTTATGAACTATTTTAAGTGCTTGTTGCTTTTCATTCGTTATTGCCGCCCTACTTCTTGTGGTTTGTTTTCTTTGTCTTTCCTCAAAATGCTGATGATTAAAACATGTTGTGGCATCATGTGTGTGACCATGTCGTTGCTGGATCTGGTGTGCCAAGTAGACTAGAGGTTTGTGCATATACTCTACTTGCCGCACTAGATCCATCAACGACATTGTCATTTTCCATGCCGAACCTAAGTATGAGGCAAGTAGACTTGTAACAATGTTGCCCAAGTTAATACTATTACATCTCTTAGCCCCAAAGTCGAAAGAGGACAAATATTTTCGAGATTCATATACATAAGAGATAATATGTTTAGAGGCAAGCCTATGAAAGGATTTGGGTCCATGGCAATGACTCCTTTCGACACACCAAACTCGAAATGAGTCATTGTCGTGGAGACCGAATCCATTCCTTGGTTTACCTCTAGATATATCATGTCCATGCTATATGAATCGTGGAAGTATTTCTCTTCTTTTATCTTTGGCGATACGGATAGATTAGATAGCATGAATTAAATGTAGTTTCAAATATCTCATTGTATCCCCAAAGTCGAAAGGAAGAAAGACATTACTTCACTATTCGTGTAGCACTGGCGACATTGTTATATGAATCGTGGAATGATTTCTTTCCTTTCGTCTTTGGCGATATAATGAAATGATAAACTATTTCATCTCATAGCCCAAAAGTCGAAAGAGGACAAATATTTTTGAGATTCATATACATAAGACATAATATGTCTAATGGTATGCCAAGGAAAGGATTCTAGGTCCACGGCAATGACTCCCCGCCCGCTATCCGGCTAGCTAGACCGCCGGCTTCGCCCTGTCGTAGCGCATTAGATGTCGTTGCGAGGTTCACAACACCGGTAGATATCGTATCTATGCATAAATTGTTTTTGCAGGAAGTTGTGAATGGTATGGATTATGTGCATATGATGCGTGTAATCCATACGTGATCTGTGTATCACGGGTTTGTCAGCCGGCTGGAGCCAAAGTGCTATCACTGTTATTGTATAACGACCTGCGTGTCGGCATGAGATGCCATCTTCTTGTATATTCCTTAGTGATAGAGTAGCATGTTTGGAGGACTTGAAGGACACTGCAGCCAAAGTCATGAAGAACAGGTTCATGGAGATGGAGATCGCCATGAAGAGAGCCATACCATTTCACATTATAATTGGATTATTCGGTGTGATTGTCATGTCTCTAGTTTTACCTCAATGAGATAGTGGTTAAACTTTAATCCCTCAAAGAAGGTCTACTCGGTCTCCCCGCCAGTGCTGCACCATCACAAGTCGGACATTCTTGGTAGTAGGCTCATAAAATTGAGGTGCTACCAATTCTCTTCGACTAGATGGGTTTGAGTCGGACTCTTACAGCAGAAGCACTTGGTAAGCTAGACGGGTCTATCACAATGGTTGTGGGGCTTGGGGAGAGGGCAGTTGGGAGCCGGGGCATGTGATGCTACCCGACCAACAGGAGTCGCATGAGATGCGATTGGCAAGGAGTTTCCTACCTAGATCACTTGACGGCTAGTGGTGATGCTAAAGCTCACTAGTCGGCTTGCTTATTTAGGGTCCTGAATCACTAAGTAACCATCGGAGGGATGTTGGTTCTAGTGGGAGCATAAGTATTAAAGTGTTTAATACGCCTGCTCTTTTATGAATACTTGCCTTGAGTGTTTTGCATATTTCTGTTGTAGATAATGGCACCTAGTAGCAGTCTCCCTCAGTTATCCAGTTTTTCTCTGAGGAGCATCCTATAGAAAGATAAACTTAATGGAACAAACTTCACCAACTGGTATCGTAATCTGAGAATTGTTCTCAAACAAGAAAAGAGAGACCATGTTCTAGACAACCCGCTTCCAGATGTGCCGGATGAGAATGCGAGTGTCGTAGCAACCAATGCCTATCGTAGAACATGTGATGAGTCTACAGAAATTAGCTATCTTTTGCTTGCTCACATGGAACCGGACTTGCAGCAGCAGTTCGAGAATGTTGAGGCCTACGATATGATCGAAAGCCTCAAAAGTATGTTCCAGGCTCAGGCAAAGAACGAGAGATATCAAGTCTCTCACGCTTTGCTGAGTTGTAAGCTTAAGGATGGTGATCCACTGAGTCCGCATGTAATCAAGATGGTTGGTTATGTGCAGTCTCTGGAAAGGCTTGGCTACCCCATTAGCGAAGAGTTCGCTATGGATATAAGTATGAACTCTCTTCCTAGTGTGTATGGTCATTTCATATCTAACTACCACATGCATGGTATGGATAAGAAGCTCACTGAATTACATGGGATGCTTAAGTAGGCAAAGGTTGATCTCAAGAAAGGTACTAGCCAAGTGTTGGTGGTACAGAATAAGGCTAAGTTTAAGAAGAGTTCTTGGACTAAGAAGAAGAAGGCTAAGTTAGGAGGTAATGCTCAGGATGAGATCCCAAGCGTTTCCTCAGGAACTAAGCCATCTCCTTTAGCCGGATCCGCTTGCTTCTATTGCAAGACAGATGGCCACTGGAAGAGGAATTGCAGCTAGTATTTGGCGGATAAAGCCAAGAGTGGAGGTGTGACTTCCAACTCAGGTAGACTTGTTTGTAATGTTATAGACCTTTATTCTTCTGATGCACCCGGTAGTTCTTGGGTATATGATATCGGATTAGTCATTCATAGATACAACTCGTTGCAGGGACTGGCAAGAACTAGGGGCGTAGCAAGAGGCGAGGTTGACATTCGGGTCGGCAACAAAGCAAGAGTTGCTGCGTTGGAAGTCGGCTACCTTCAGGATTCTTAATGGAACTAAATAATTGTTATTATGTTCCAGTGCTAAGTCGAAACATAATTTCTGCCTCATGTTTGATGAGACAAGGCTATGAGTCTAATATTAAGAACAATGGTTGTTCTTTATATTTGAATGATATGTTTCACGGCTTTGCACCCGTTGAGAACGGGTTATTTATTTTGAATCTTGATGGTGGGTCGGTCTATAACGTAAATGTGAAAAGGTTGAAACCAAAGATCTGAATATGACTTACTTTTGGCACTGTCGACTTGGTCATATAAGTTGGAAACGCATGAAGAAGCTCCATGATGATGGACTCCTAACTTCATTCGACTTGGAGTCGTTCGAGACATGTGAATCCTGCCTTCTGGGCAAGATGACCAAGACACCTTTTGCAAGGAGTTGTGAAAGGGCGTCTGACTTGTTGGGACTAGTACATAGTGATGTATGTGGTCCAATGAGCGCGATAGCCAGAGGTGGTTATGAGTACTTCATTACCTTCACTGATGATTTGGGTAGATATGGATATGTCTACTTGATGAAACATAAGTCAGAAGCCTTTGAAAAGTTCAAAGAATTCCAGAATGAAGTACAGAATCAACTCGGCAAGAATATAAAGTTTCTTCGGTCGGACCGAGGAGGCGAGTACATGAGCCATGAGTTTGATGACCATCTGAAGAGCTGTGGAATAGTTCCTCAGCTCACTCTGCCGGCTACACCGCAGAGGAACGATGTGTCGGAATGGCGGAATCGGACCTTGTTGGACATGGTACGATCAATGATGAGTCGGACAGATCTACCTTTATTATTTTGGGGTTATTGTCTAGAAACGGCGGCGTTCACACTAAACAAAGTGCCATCGAAATTGGTAGAGAAGACACCACATGAGATGTGGATAGGCAAGAAGCCGAGTTTGTCTTTTCTTAAGATTTGGGGTTGTGAAGCATTTGTCAAGCGACTTCAGTCGGACAAGCTTACAGCCAAGTCGGATAAGTGTATTTTCGTTGGGTATCTAAGGGAAACCTTGGGTTACTACTTCTACAACCGAGAAGAGGGCAAAGTGTTTGTCGCTCGAAACGGTGTCTTCCTTGAGAAAGAGTTTCTCAGTCGGGAAGTCAGTGGAAGTACGATGCAGCTCGAAGAAGTTCGAGAGGAACCGGTCAGTAGCGATTTGGAAAAAGCCTTGGAGGTTGAGCCAGTCGTGGTAGCTGAACCGGCAGCTGCACCTACAATGCGAAGATCGGCAAGATTGCGAAGTGTTCATGATGTATTACTATTGGACAGTGATGAGCCGACAACTTATTCGGAAGTGATGGTGGGTTCTGATTCTGAGTCATGGCTTGGAGCCATGAGATCCGAGTTAAAGTCCATGGAAGAAAATCAAGTTTGGAACTTGGTTGATCTGCCAGACGGTGCAAGACCCGTCGAGTGCAAATGGGTCTTTAAAAGAAAAACTGATATGGATGGAAACGTTTCTATCTATAAAGCAAGGATTGTCGTGAAGGGGTTCCGACAGGTTGAAGGACTTGATTACGATGAGACTTTCTCACCCATAGCGATGCTTAAATCAGTTCGGATCATGTTAGCTATAGCAGCCTATTTTGATTATGAGATATGGCAGATGGATGTCAAAACGACTTTCCTTAATGGAAAATTAACCGAGGACGTGTATATGATACAGCCCGAGGGTTTTGTCGATCCGGCTAATACTGACAAAGTATGCAAACTTCAGAAATCCATTTATGGGTTGAAGCAAGCATCTCGGAGTTGGAACATTCGCTTTGATGAGGTAGTCAAATCGTTTGGCTTCATCAAGAGTGATCATGATTCTTGTTTATACAAGAAGTTTAGTGGGAGCAAAGTAAACTTTCTGATCTTATATGTGGATGACATATTATTGATTGGAAATGATGTCCAGATGTTGCAAGAAACCAAGATGTCATCGGAAAGGAGTTTCTCAATGAAGGACTTGGGTGAGGCAACTTGCATACTAGGAATCAGGAGCTATAGAGATAGATCCAGGCGGCTCATTGGGTTGAGCCAAAGTACATATTTGGACAAAGTGTTGAAGAAGTTCAACATGGAATCGTCTAAGAAGGGGTTCTTACCGATGTCCCATGGCATAAGACTTAGCAAGACTCAGTGTCCCTTGACAACTGATGAGCGAAGTAGGATGAGTGCGATTCCGTATGCTTCGGCAGTCGGGTCCATCATGTATGCCATGATTTGTACTAGGCCAGATATTTCCTATGCTCTAAGTGTTGTGAGCAGATACCAGGATGACCCTGGAGAAGTCCACTAGGCAACAGTTAAGAACATTCTTAAGTACTTGAGAAGGACTAAGGATGTGTTCCTAGTTTATGGAGGTGAGGTTGAACTCAGTGTAAGGGGTTACACGGAAGTGAGTTACCTTACTAACTCTGATGATTATCGTTCGCAGGCTGGGTACGTGTTCGTATTAAACGGAGGGGCTGTGAGCTGGAAGATTTCCAAGAAAGAGACGGTGTCTGCATCTACAACAGAAGCTGAGTATATTGCTGCCTCGGAGGCGGCAAAGGAAGCTGTTTGGATCAGGAACTTCCTGATTGATCTTGGTGTGGTTCAGGGCTCATCCAATCCGTTAGACATGTATTGTGACAACAATGGTTCAATTTCACAAGCCAAGGAACCTAGACAACACCAGAAGAACAAACATATACTCATGCGATACCACCTAATTTGCCAGTTCGTGGATCATGGTGATATCAAATTATTCAAGGTACACACGGATGCAAATGCGTTGCAGATCCGTTGACAAAGCCACTTCCACAGCCTAAGCATGAGGCGCACGTAAGAGCCATGGGCATTAGATGCCTAGACATGTGATGTCAGGATGATTGACTCTAGTGCAAGTGGGAGACTGTTGGGAATATGCCCTAGAGGCAATCATGGTTGATGATATTTCCCAAAGTATTCATAAAGTAAAGTTGTCCTTGTATAAACATCAGATATGTATCACTGAATATGTGATTCAGTTGTGGAACTATATATTCATGATTGTTCATACTAGATTGTCCTTGGTCGTTGAGGTTGTGCTGGACACACAACTTAGACCAATGTGCAAGTCGGCTGATGACACGGTTCCACTTCTCATGGGCATAATGATGCTATTCCGACTTACACTGATTCAGCTAAAGAGTTTAGCGAGTCGGACTGACCCACAGTTGAGATGCAACGAGCATGTTGTCATTTCCAGTCTCAAGCAATGGAATCCTTTGACCTGAGGTGATTGCATGATCCGAGTTGTGGATCTCCAACTTAGGTTTTATCAAACGTTGTTCCGTAAATGGGCAGTTATAAAGGGAGAGTTCGGGTTGGTTCTGAAGCAAGCTGTGTGACGTGGATTACCAAGATGGGATTTTCCCCTCCATAATGGAGAGATATTCTCTGGGCCCTCTCGTGTGATATGATTCGGAAGCATGGCCATGCGCTACTCTGTTAAGTGTTAACTGAGGAGTCGGACTAAGAGTTAGTCCAGTGAATCACGTATCATATTAAAGGGATGGCAACTACTTGCCTATAGCTTAACAGATATATCGTGTGGCAAAGGGACTTGGACGAAAGTCACATTGAAGGTTCGTCTTCGGACTTTACGGCACTTGGGAGTTGGCAGATCTTGCTAGAGCCTGCTACCATCTATCGACTTGAGAACGAGTGTTCATGGGAGTGAGTTGGACTCAAAGCCATGACGGGATACTTGGAGGAGTAGCTCATGTCGTGTCCAAGTTTACGTGAACCTACAGGGTCAGACACTTAAGGGTAAGGAGCCCATGTGGATTCGATCCATATGGAGATTGGAGTACAGCCTAGATAGGCCTCAAGCGTTGAGCCCAACTAGGAGTGTATATAAGTGGAGTGATAAGGGATAGTCGCTGACCTAGCCGTCACGTGCTCCACTTCCATTTCGGGCTAGACAAGATCTAGCAATCCTCTGTCCGAAGCTCCTTCCCGTATGTGTGGATACCGGTAGAGGCGTTGCACGTGCGGCGCTAGAGATAGGGAAGCTCGTGGGGATCTGGCGAAGGAGTTCGTGGGATCCAGTATAGTTGTTCGTGGGATTCGGAGGGTTGTCCGTGGGATCGTTCGGCACTGCTTCGACGCGTTACATCAACTTCCGCATCTGCACGTCTAGCCGTAATCTCGTGGCCTATAACCTGAGGTGGATCTCGGGAGTACCGCGTTAGGGAAAAAGTTTTGTTTATCTCTGCGCGGCCCAACAAAACTATTTCATCTTGTAGCCCCAAAGTCGAAAGAGGACAGATATTTTCGAGATTCATATACATAAGACATAATATGTTCAGTGGTAAGCCAAGGATTCTAGGTCCACGACAACGACTCCTTTAGACACACCAAGCTCGAAATGAGTCGTTGTTGTGGAGACCGAATCCTTTCCTTGCTTTGCCGCTGGACATTTCATGCCCATGATATATGAATCGTGGAAGTATTTCTCTTATTTTGTCTTTGGCGATATGAATAGATTAGATAGTGTGAATTAAATGAAATGGTGAATTATGTAGTTTCAAATATCTCATTGTAGCCCCAGAGTCGAAAGGAAAGACATTACTTCACTATTCATATAGCATTGGCGACATTGTTATATGAATCGTGGAATGATTTCTTTCCTTTCGGCGATACAATGAAATGATAAACTATTTCATCTCGTAGCCCCAAAGTCGAAAGAGGACAAATATTTTCGAGATTCATATACATAAGACATAATATGTTCAGTGGCAAGCCAAGGAAAGGGTTCTAGGTCCATGACAATGACTCCTTTAGACACACCAAACTCGAAATGAGTTGTTGCTGTGGAGACCAAATCCTTTCCTTGCTTTGCCGCTGGACATATCATGCCCATGCTACATGAATCGTGGAAGTATTTCTCTTCTTTTGTCTTTGGCGATACAAATAGTATGAGGCATGAATCCAAGTCATTCTTGGTTTGCTTTTTTGGTCTTTCTTCGAAATGCCGATGATTAGAACATGTTGTGGCGTCATGTGTATAACTATGCCGTTGTTTGATCTCGTGTGCCAAGTAGACTAGTAATTTGGGCATATACTCTGCTTGCCACACGAGATTAAACAGCAAGCATTTTTACTTCCATGCCCAACCTAAGTATGAGGCACTAATGCAAGTCATTCTTGGTTTGCTATTTTGTCTTTCTTCAAAATTCTGATGATTAGAACGTGATTTCTTACATCTTGTTGCACCCATATATATATGCATGATCTTATCTTGTGAATTGCTATTGCTTTCCACTGACATAGATAATATCATCTATCTTGTGTACATGAGCTAGCGAAGAAGTTCTATGTCGTGTACGTCGGCAAGGTTCTAGGTGTGTATGAGGAGTGGGAAGACTGCTAGAGGCAAGTGAACGAATTCTTGCGCAACAGCTACAAAGGCTACAAGACTAGAGAGGTGGCGGAAGAGAAGTGGAGGAGGCACGTGAGGAAGAAGTGGAGGAACTTCCTCGTGATCACCACCTTGTTGCTCTTCATGGTAGGTTATGTGCTCTACTTCATCTAGATAGAGTTCTATCGTTGGAGTTGCAATGTGATTGTGAACTTGTACTCGGAGGTGTGAACTTGTGGCACAAACACTTTGTGTTGTGTGAAAACTTGGCACTTGTTGATTCTAGTTCATGTATGAACTCGTATATCACGACTGATGTGTAATGTACTTGTATTCCTGCTGGTTCTATTATGCTTTGGCCAATTGCAAGTTTCTGGAAAATTCTGTGTTGTTTATATTGTATTATGGACTATATTGTATATTTGAATACATGTAAACTGTTATTTGAAAATTGATGTAAAACTTGAATTTCGAAAATATATCCGAGGCGCATATGTGAAGTATAGGAGGCGCATATAGGGTACTATACGAGGCGCATTTTATATGCGCCTCGTGTATATGAAGTATAGGAGGTGCATATGATATGCGCCTCACATAAAAAACACTAGAGGCGCATCGCATAACAAATACTAGAGGCGCGGCGCTAGAGGCGCATACCATATGCCCCTCGAATGGGGTTTCAGGTGCGCCCTGGGTAGGGTTTTCCCTAGTAGTGATACGCGCAGATGCGAAACTTGAAGTAGTGTGTCAGATAGTGTAGTATTCGATCACGTCCTATCCCATGAACTCGTCGAAGTATTGATCATGCAACAGCTCTACCACTATCCACGCATACGAGTAGGAGCACCCGCGGTGGACTGCTAGGTATGTTATGGCTGTGAGGACAGAGTAGAGATGTTAGGGTTCCCAACACATAGGGTGGTCTAATCGTACATGTGGTGTGGCACCACCTCGACTATATATAGGGAAGTAAGTGTGGACCAAACAACACTTGCATCCCACTTACCAAAACCCTAAAATTGTTAGTACGAGTCCAACCTCTTGACCAAGTCTTTGTCTCGCTTTGTTCCAACCTAGCCGACTCACTCTTAGTCAGATCATATCCGACTCAGCTCCATACTCTTAAATGTATGGCCCACAGGCTCATAGTGACTCAGCCACTATTCGAGGCTGACTCCCAATAGATCAGTCGACATCGGTTGATGTAGCTCGACCTATGGTCGTCACCACATCAAGTACCATATCAAGATCGACAACATACATCAAGTCGCCTTAAACATCAAAGGTGAATTTGCTCTTCTCCCCCTGTGACTTTGACACACCCTTGGATGGATTTCTACTTCATTCAGGTACATTTTATGTGATTAGGTACACTTCCCAAGACAACCTTCATGAACATCAAGGAGAGGCACTACTGCCTCAACTACCGCCCTCACTTTTGCACATCACCAAAAGTAGTGCTTCTACCCCTTACATTGGCCCGACCCTGCTATGCCACTATCGCTCTGAAAACCGAGACGCGCCTACGAGTGGCACTACTGCTTTCCACAAGAGGAACTACCACATGAGCGAAACTGCATGTTACTCCCCGATACTATCGCCTAAGTCACAGCCTGTGAGATGGAAATGGCCCATGAGCAGTGTAATCCTATATGTAACTTACCCCTTCACCCAAGTACTATAAATAGACTCCCCTAGCTAAGAACTAGGATTATAATGAATTTGAGTTGAATTGGTGTAGCCTCCATTTTCCCATAGAGGGAACGTCTCTTTAGATCTAGATCTATACTAAAGGTTGTACAAGGCCCTCCTCATTTGATACAGATCTTTCCATCTTGTGCACTCTATTGTGTTGATCTCTCTCTTTGGGTCTCTATCAATTGCAATCCCTTCACAAGAAGATTCTATGTGCTCTGAGTTAATCATTTCATCGTGGATATCTACCTAGCAGTCTCTTCCATGTATATTCTATCAAGTTGGTGATTCAGGCCAACGATGGAAACCGGAATCGTGTGTGTGTTATGTTTGTATCTTTATCTTGTATTCATCATGGTAATCAAGTTCTTCACATTCATTGCCTTTCCCATTGATTCCCCCTCCAAATTTGTGAATATCAGGCCACCCCACGACCTTAACCCCCATCATAATGGTATCAGCAGCCTTCGGTTGCCACAGATTTGATTACCCATTGATTTCCACCATAAATCTAAAAATACCAAAAAAATATCCCCAAAATTGCTTTCAAAGCAATCTATTCTTCTCGCAAGTTTTGAGTGGTTTTGGTCCATATATTTGTTACATAGGGTTTAGATCTACTTCCTCTTAAAATTTTATACCTTTATTTTGCCAAAATCTCGCGAATTTGAGGATTGACGATCAGTTCATCCGCCAAATGGTGCAAAAACTGAACCATTAGTGGGCAAGAGCAACACTACCACTGAAGAGAAGTAGCACTACCACCCTACAGAGCAGCACTACCGGCCAGTCGGCAGGAAAATTTTACCCTTTGTTCGTTTGGTAGATGTTTTCTTTGTCTCGGTTTTGTTTCGATGTTTCGCATCATCAGCAAAGCTTCCACAACGAATTCGACACTCTCCACGAAGCCATCACCACGAAGCTCCAACATCTACCCAACACCAACAATCATAAATTTTGTGAGCATCATCAACAACTCTGGAGGTATAACTTGCGAGCCATTGCTAACCCTTCTTACTTTGTGTGTACCTTGTCCTATAATACTAGCTTGCCGAGTATTGCGAGAGCTTTGCACTTGTGTCATACCGAGTGAGTTTATTGTAATTGCTTTATTTCTTGTCAGGTCTTGGAACTAGAAAAAAAGAAAGAAAATAGGGATTTCTATTTTCGTGCCCTCGGTTCCTTAATTGTACTCTCTTTTCCCCAGCCGCTTAACTTTTCCTCACATTTGCCCATCTCCTTCTACAAAACTCTCACACGGTTTGAAACTCGTTGTCCATCAGCCTTGCCGTTACGTTCTGACAAGTGGGGCCGCATTCAGTCGGGTCCCATAGTGGACCCTCGCCGTTACGTGCTGACAAGTGGGGCCACGTTCTATTGGGTCCTGTAGTGGAGACCTCTCTCCACTTATCCAGATCATCATGGGACCCACAGCTTATCCATGTGAGCGCCGGACCCACAACTTACCCAGGTTGGCGTTGCAAGATGGGACCCCGAGCCAGCCCCGTGCCCGCGTCGTAGCCTCCCCTTTATTCTTCTTCTCCAGCAACGGTGTCCCTTCTTCAGTGATGGCAGCCCTTTGTCTAGCTTCACTTCAGCCTCCCATTCATCCTGGCCGCAGTATGGTGCCGTCCAGTTGATCTGTATGAAGGATGACAATGGCAACAATGTGCTTGTTGTGAATAATCAATTGGCGCAACTCCGGAGCTCAATTGGGCGCGTGCTTGCTGTGGAAAATGTGGGCGGCGAGTTGTTATGATGATTTAATTGGGTTATCAAGTTAATTTCTTGGCTGCAATCAAGTAAATCTATGAGGTGAAAGTCAAACCTTGAGATCTAGGGAAATGGATGTATAAGAAATAAGAGAATGACACAACTCTTGAACACTTTCAAACTAAAAAAATTATACAACTCTTAATGTAAAATATTGTTTATAATTGACACAACTCTTGAACACTTTCAAATTACAATTTGGACATGATAATGTTGTCCTAGGAAAATATTGAGATCTTACCATTTTTAGGGCGTGCAAAGTGGTCCCTAAACTAAAACCTTTATGCCTTGTGCATATACGAAAATTATATACCTTCGAACACTATGAAATCGCACTTAGGACATGATAATGTTGTGCTAAGAAAATCTTGAGAGTTTATCATTTTGATGGAGTGAAATATTATGCATAAACTTGGATATATGAAAATTATACACCTTTGATCATTATGAAATCGCACTTAATACGTGATAATGATGTGTTAACAATATCTTGGGAGATTATCATTTTCATATAGTGAAATGTAATGCATAAACTTGCATATACAAAAATTATACACCTTTGAAATTTTTGAAATCGCACTTAGGACATGATAATGATGTTCTAATAAAATCCTAATCATTTATCATTTCCATGGAGTGAAATCTAATGCATAAACTTGTGTATACGAAAATTATAAACCTTTGAACCCTGTGAAATTGCACTTAATACGTGATAATGATGTGATAACAAAATTTTGAGAGATTATCATTTTCTCCCCCATTTTTATAGAGTGGAATGTAATGCATAAACTTGCATATACGAAAATTATACACATTTGAACTCTTTGAAATCTCACTTAATATGTGATAATGTTGTGCTAAAAAAATCTTGAGAGATTATCATTTTCATAGAGTGGAATGCAATGCACAAACTTGCATATATGAAAAGGAAGAATCATTGCTAAACTTAGAGTCACTGACCTGGTGGATGTGCCCAAAAGTGTAAGATTTACCATTGGAGACCTGGTGGAGACTGAATCCTGGACATTTTATGTGGAACTTTTGAACAACAATCTCCTAGGTGGAGGGCCATCTGATGAGGACCCACTGCCTGATGATAATGAGGACCCTCATCCTATACCTATCATGGGACCTCAATTTGGTCCTCCTCCCCCACCACCCCTCCTCAGCCTGAAGGTGAAATTGGTGGATGGGATTAGTGGGCTAATGTTTCTCCTCAACATAATGATGCTGGTTGAGGCAATTGAATGCACCTGTTCATGGGCCAATCTTTGCTGAAGGAGTAGACATGCCAATTGACAATCTGAATTTGCCACCCCATGAAGCTAACCGTCCTGTCACTGGTTCTATCCCTGCTGTCAATATTTCCTCTGACAATGACAACACTTCTGTTCATGCTGATGATGACATTGAGGTGGAACACCAGATTGTTGAGAACATTCAATATGTTGGTATGGGTGATGGCTTGTTCAATATCCTTCAGAACTACCAGGATGATGATGAGGAGGTCCAGCATTTTAATAAGGAGAACCAATAGGATGATTGGATGATTGAGGACACTAATCTGCTTTCTCCCAATGAGGCATATCTACAAGTGGGAATGACATTCACTTATTTTGTTTCTACTCCTGATGTGATGGCAGCTAAACAATCCTTCTCCAAGCAAGGCCTAGATCTTTGGGACAAATTCTTTGCTCCTCACATCAAGAATGCTCCACTTGGCAAAAACAGTCTGAAGTGTGATATTCCTGTAAGTTGGTTCAACTTTATAACTCTCATGCTCCTTACTCCTGAGAAATTCAGTTGGGCAAAACATTTTCTTACTTCTCCACTTTGGGATATTATAAAGGAACCAATTGCTGATGAAAATACATTTACTTTCATTATTCATGATGATTGTATTGGTCAGATGCCTCCTCACTGCCTAAATGTTTCTCTCTCAAACCTGATGGTCCCCAATGCTCCATCAAAAAAAGAAGGGGAAAAGAGCCGATGGTTGACACTGAGGTGAGAAGGAGCCCTAGAATTGTGGAACTTAATGGATGTTTTAAAAGTCATGTGAACTGTACTAATATAAATTGTCTTTCTTGCAATGCTGCTCCACCTTGTCTCAACAATAAAGTTGTTAAAAACCTTGTTGATTCTTTTTGTAAGGTCAAAGAGGGAGAGCTTGGGAAAAGGTTGCTGAAGAAGAGCAGGATCAATGATTTGATCATCAAACCCCCTGGAAAGCCTGAGCCTAAAAAGAATGGTGCTGACATAATCATGACTTGAAAGTAGAAAGGTGGGGCTGTTGAATCCTATGGACAACAGTCTAAGAAGAAAGCAACAAAGTAGTTGTTTTAATGTCAAAAAATTATTGTCATTTTGTGTCTGTGTCACTTGCTTTTGAGACATGTAATGATATTCTTAGACTCCTTATGGTTCTGTGGATGTCTATGACTCTTGGATCTTGTGAAAGGATTAAGTTTGTTTGTGTGATTACATATATTGTGTCACCCCAAAATATTATCCCTCACGTTATCTATGAATAACAAAAGAAAATGGAATATTCTGAATTGGAATCTCAGAGGCATAAACTCTGAGAAGAAGTGGCTGGCTTTAAAAAGAAAAATCATTGAATCTGAGTGTGACATCATTTGTCTTCAAGAAACCAAAAGAGAATGCTTTGACATGAATTATTGAAAAAAGTTCTGTCCAAGTAAGTTTGACAGTTTTGACTTTCTCCCTTCTATTGGTGCTTCTGGAAGGATTATCATCATTTGGAACAGTTCTTTGTTTAGTGGTACCAGAGCATTCCAAAATGAATTCTCTACTTCTGTCACTTTCTCTTCCTTACTCTCAAATGACACCTGGACACTTACCAACATCTATGGTCCATGTCAACCTGATAGAAAATAAGTTTTTTTGGATTGGTTCTCTAACATTGTTATGCCTGATAATATGGACTGGCTAGTCTTGGGGGACTTTAATCTTATCAGAAGGCTTACTAATAGAAACATGAGTGGAGGTGATGTAAATGACACTTTTCTTTTCAATGAAGCCATCAGTAACTTGGTCCTAATTGAGCTACCTCTTAAGGGAAGAAAATTTACTTGGAGCAATATGCAAAAAGATCCCCTACTAGAAAGGCTGGATTGGTTTTTTACTTCTAGCTCCTCGACCCTCAAATACCCCTATACTTTTGTTTCCCCCATTTTCCAAGCCCACTTCTGATCACCTTCCTTGTGTCATATCAATTGGAACTGATATTCCCAAGGAACAAGTTTTTAGATTTGAAAATTACTGGCTAAACCATTATGACTTTAAACAAATTGTGCAAAATGCCTAGAATATACCAGTGGGACACCTTGACTTAGCAAATAAGATAAGTGCCAAATTGAAGAATGTGAGGAGAGGTATCAAGATTTGGTCCAGACAAATTCCCTGTTTAAAGGATCAGATTATGAAGGTTAATGACACAATTGACCTTCTAGATTTGCTTGAAGAATCAAGAACTTTAACTATCCATGAATGGCACCTCAGAGATCTCCTGAAATCTCATGTCATTACTCTGCTCCAGAACTAGAATACCTATTGGAAACAGAGAGGAAAAATAAAATGGGTGAAATTAGGTGATGAAAACACAAAGTTCCATTCTAACACCACCATCAGTTATAGGAACAATTATATTTCAATGCTTAAGAATGACAATGGCCAAGAAATCTTTGACCACTCTGACAAAGATGACATCCCGTGGAATGATTTCAAAGCTAGAATGGGTACTTCTGTAAAAACTAAGATGTTCTTTAATCTTGGAGATTTTTATGGCAATGGTATGTCTGAGGATATGAGAAATTCCCTTGAAATGCATTTCCTGGATAAAGAAATTGAGGATGTGATCTCTGACTTACCAAATGATAAGTCACCTAGACCCGATGGTTTTAATAATGAGTTCATCAAAATCTATTGGCCCATCATTGGAAATGACTTCAAATTTCTCATCCATGATTTCTATGATGAGAAAGTTTCTCTTGAAAGTATCAACTCTTCCTACATTAATATCATTCCTAAAGTGTCAAACCCTTCCACCCCTGCTGATTTTAGGCCCATATCTTTATTAAACTATGTGTTTAAAATTATTACCAAACTCCTTGTAAACAGACTACAGACTGTTATTCTAAAGTTGGTGCATAAGAATCAATATGGCTTCCTCAAAGACAGATCTATTCAGGGTTGCCTTGGGTGGGCTTTTGAATATCTTTTCCAATGCCACAAATCAAAGGAGGAAATTGTCATTTTAAAATTGGACTTTGAAAAGGCTTTTGATACAATTGATCACTCATGCATCCTAAATATCCTCAGGGCTGGAGGATTTGGCAAGAAATGGATTAAATGGATTGAGATGATTTTTGAGTCTGGCTCTTCTGAAATTCTTCTTAATGGGGTACCTAGAAAAAATTACTACAGGAGAGGTGTGAGACAAGGAGACCCACTTTCACCACTCCTTTTTGTACTTGCTGCTGACCTTCTTCCATTTGTCTTGAATAAATCCATGAACCTCCACCTTCTGTCTCCTCCAATATGTGGTCCTCTTAACAATGACTTCCATGTGATTCAATATGCTGATGACACCATGGTTGTGCTAAAAGCAAATCCTGCTCAATTATTATGCTTAAAAGCTCTTCTTCAAACTTTTGCACTTTCCACTAGCCTCAAAGTGAACTATTTGAAATAAAGCATGATGCCAATAAATTTAAGGAATGATTGATTGATTCACTTTTCTCAGACAATCAATTGCCAAACTGGTGGCCTTCCTTTCACATATCTTGGTTTACCCCTCAGCTTATCAAAGCCTTCCATGGAACATTTCCTACCAATAGTTCAAATAGTAGAAAGAAGGCTATGTGGTATTGCTGACTTCTTAAACTATGGAGGAAAACTTCAATTGGTTAAATCTGTTCTATCCTCACTCCCTTTATTCTTCATGAGTTACCTCGATGTGCTAGTTGCTATCAAAGATCAGATCATAAAATATATGAGACACTGTCTCTAGAGAAAAAAGACTGAGGATGTTCAGGCCAAGGGTCAGGCTCTGGTGTCATGGGTTAAGATTTGTAGACCTAAAAATCAAGGGGGTCTTGGAGTCCTGGATCTCACCATTCAAAATGCTGCCCTCCTTTTAAAGAACCTTGACAAATTTTACAATCACCATGATATACCTTGGGTTCAGCTCATCTGGGAAACCTACTATCAGAATGGAAAATTACCTAGAAGAAGCATGGAGGGATCATTCTGGTGGAAACCCCATATCAAATTAATTGATAATTTTAAGGCCATGGCTAAATGCAGACTGAAATTTGGGAGAACTGCTTATTTCTGGACCGATCTATGGCAAGATGAATGCTTAAAGAATAAATTTCCACACCTATTGTCCTATGCAAAGTCATCAAATATCAGTGTGCAGGAATTTTTACATACTGAATACTTGGAGGATAATTTTCATCTACCTCTTTCTCAACAAGCATACTCTGAATTTTTAATCCTGGAAGATGGATGCCAAGATATCCTTCCAACCTTACAGTGAAATCAACATGATAGATGGAGTTATATTTGGGGGTCTGATAGATTTGAGGTAAAAAAGGCCTACTCTTCTATGATTGGTTATTCCCCGACACCACAACATTTCTCTTGGCTTTGGGCTTCCTCCTGCCAGAGAAAACACAAATTAATTTTTTGCCTTATGCTTCTAGATAGATTAAATACAAGAAATCTGCTGAAAAGGAAACAATTTGCTATGCCTGACTATACTTGTGCAATTCTCAATTGCCCTTTGGAAGAATTGGTAATACACCTATTGTGGGAATGCCCCTTTGCAAAAGTTTGTTGTGGTCATATATGCACAAACAGAGCAACAGAGCTATCTTGATTGGAGGCTTTATCAAACATTAAAACCAAACTGCATCTACCATTTGCAATGGAGATTATTATCTTGGCTGCTTCGGGTATCTGGATTTGTAGAAATGAGAAAAAATTTAATGATAAAAGGCCAACTTTAGAGGTATGGAAGACAATTTTCTATCAAGAGATGAGATGGGTGCAATTCAGAATCAAAAGAAAACACCAAGAAAAATTCAATACTTGGCTGAGCCAACAATTAGACCAGAGATAGACTAGATTTGGTTACCCTCTTTGAGGTGGAATTTGTTCTCCTTGATCTTCCTTAGATCTTTAGAATTATTTGTAATGTAATTATATTTATAATAGAAAAAATTTGAAGTGGGGATTTTCCCTATTGTTTCACCTCAAAAAAACTTGCATATACGAAAATTATACACCTTTGAACACTTTCTCTTAAAATTATATTTAAAATCATTTGTTTATAGAGTTAAAGTACAAGTGGAAAACTCGTTATTTTTCATAGATAAAGGGGTGACCCCCGACAGATATAGGGGTTATCCTGTCCGCTAGATCACCGAGGATCAACGGTTCATGGGCACGATCCGCGTGACAACTGGCTCAACCAATCAGAGCATAGCAACCAACATGAGCACATGTGTGAGAGTTTGTGACTAAGAGAGAGGGGAAAACTAAGTAGAACTTAAAACCAAGGGAAAAACTTAGTATAACTTAAAAACCAAGGGCAAAACTAACAAAGGGATTCAAATAGAACAGAGAAATAGATTAAAAATGGAAAATGTGTCTTTTATACAATAAAATATATCTTGGCATACTTCAAACTATTTGCAATTCAAATATACATCAGTTTGATAATTATTGCCTCATTAGACAAACTATGTTTTGGGAAGAGGCTTGAGTAGAAATCCATGAATCTTCATAGATAGTAGGTGATTTGACAAGTGGTGATTTAGATTAAAACGTGATTTCTATACATTTCTTATGGTGGCAGGTCACATAAAAAGACTTCCTAGGTAGATGCCACTCTGTTTTGATCTTTTTGAATTTGTTGTGCATAAAATGACTCAATTAGCTAGCTAAAACCCATTTGTTGACTCTCTATTGACCAGCCACTGGAGGGTAAAACTGAATATATTGCACATGGCAGTGTTCATACTGGAGGGAAAAACTGAGTACAACCAAACTTCCAGTGTTACACTCGAGGGTATAACTAAGCACAACTAAGTCACTAGGGGTAGACACAAGGGAAAAATCGTGACGCACGATACGTGTGTAGCGGTGCACGGGGCGGTAGTGGACACGTGTGGCCATGCACGGTGCATTAGGGTATGCGGTTACGCGGTGCACGATGGTGCAATGAAACATCCATTCCCTTCACCTTTATAGAGGCCTCATCACTCTCACTCATCACTCACTCGCTCACTCATGCAACCGTCTTCATTGTCCCATCACCTTCTACGAAACCCCCAAGAAAACCCCAACCACGCCAGCGATGGAGAAGAACGGTGTGATGTCCATCGTCGCCTCCAAGGCCACTGGCGAGGAGGCCCCCATACCCATACAGGCCCTCGTCAAGGCATCGAAGGAAGCCGCCGTCGATGTCCAGATCCTCGTCCCCGCATTCACTGTAGCCGCC
The DNA here is from genome assembly GCA_910589775.1 of Avena eriantha. Taxonomy (NCBI): domain Eukaryota; kingdom Viridiplantae; phylum Streptophyta; class Magnoliopsida; order Poales; family Poaceae; genus Avena; species Avena eriantha. Next base: position 263,599,236 of record OU342740.1, read on the forward strand.
GACAACGAGTCCCCTGCCGGTCTTGGGCAGATCCTGCTCGGCGGGGACCCCTACGAGGAGGAGGATTACATTAGGCCAGAGAACCTCTATGACACCAGCATCACCGACCCATGGTCGGAAGTAACTAGGGTTTTCTCCCCTTCCCTTGTTCTTCACCCATTCCCACCATTGGATGCTTTGATCGTATGTTATTAGGGTTCGGTTGTTCGTATTTTTACAGTAGCTAATCATCTTGTGTTAGATCTCGTATTTTGATGAATCCACCTATTTGTATTTCAATCCTATTTTATGTGTCCTCCGAGTTCCAGTGAAGGGATTCCCTAGTTAGTACTAGCGCCGATCTGTAGTTGGGATCAATATTCGATTTGGTTCAAGATTTGGAGATTGGGGAATAATCGGGGAATCTCAATCGGTTAATTTATGCAAATAATCAATACTGATAATCAAGGTATCTCAATCATGTCCTTATTGCACTCTACTGTTTTTCCAACACGAGGATAGCAGCGACTTCTGCAGCAACGACGAGTCCAAGGACAACAAGACTCGTCAGGTGCTGAGGAGGCTGAAGTCCGGCCAGTATGACAACTTCTTCACCAACGACGTCTAGAGGTGCCCCTTCTACACCAGGAGGCTCCTCGCCATCGACTTCAACTCTGTTGAGAAGCATGCCGAGGACGTGAAGACCTGCGGTGAGTTCGTGAACATCCATGGCTTCAGAGCCAAGCACTAGGTGCTCGAGTTTCACCTCCACAACCTCTAGAAGGTGGTCATCGAGGAGGGCCGTATACCCCCAACCAAGCACAAGGCGCCCAAGGTCAAGGGACTGGGCAGGAAGAAGTGGAGGAGGCACCAGAGGGAGGAGGCGGAGGCCATGAGGGGCCACTGATCTTTTGCTGCTGCTGTAAAGCAACTTCTTTTGTATTGTCTGTGTTGAAGTTGTCTATTGCTGCTGCTGAGTAGTCTAATTGTTGAACCTCGTTAAGTACCATACTATATATATCCTATATTAGCTGCTTTATCTACATCTGCTATATATCATATATTAGTTGTTTTATCTACATTTGCTCTGTTTACTGAATGTATTTATGGTGCTGGTTAGAGTTGCTGCTCTAGATTTGATACCAGATTGGGAAAAAGCGAGGGCCAAAAGGAACAATGAATGAAGAGAGAAGCTGCTCTAGATTCACTACCTTTTTGGGCAAAAAAACACAATTGTTAGCGAGAGAGAGAGAGGGAAAATGCGCTCTTAAAAAGGCTAATCATAATAATAACAAAAAAGAAAACTTCCAATTTAGGCGACATGGCGTACATAACCACCAAACGTGCCCACATGGTCCCACAACACGTCCCCCATAACGCGTTTCCAACAAATTGGCCCACGCAATCCCACATGGCACGTCCCCACATGTTAGCATAACACGTTCCTAACCAACCGGCCCCACGTGGTCCCACACCACGCGGCCGCACACGTCAGCCAACGGTCAACCTCGTGACAGCTGCCGTTCGAGCTCTTTGATGAGTTTCCAAGAAGGAGATGGGAAAAAGTGAGGAAACGTTAAGCGGCTGGGAAAAAGTGAGTACAACTAACGAACCAGGGGCACGAAAATAGAAATCCCAAGAAAATAAGGAAAGAAAAACGAAAGATAGAAAAATAGAACAATACAAAGAAAAATAAAGTAGTGCTAAGTAATATCTTATAGGTTTAACACCAAGCTTTTCAATAAATAGAGTAAGAGAGTGCAAGGTTAGCCAAGTGTGAACCCGAAGCTCTTCTATCAAATTGCAATCATAACTAGAATCTTTTCTTTAGTTAGTATGACATGACCTTTAGTATTCGGTAGGCCATATTGTTTATAGCCCATTGATATATCCCAAATGTATTCTACTTTTCCAAGTACTTTGCTTGATGATTTTCTCTAGAATCTCACCATACTTGAATAAAACTAATGATTCTGACGTTGTTTTTAGCAAAAGTCTTTTTTGGCTGTTTTCGCAGGAAATAAAATCAGAAAAATACCAAACAAGTTTTTTTCACTAGAACAAGGACCCTGCAGCTTTGGAATCACACAATTGGATCCCAGAGGCCCAAAAGAGACATGGTAGCGCATGCACCCTTATTAGCTACGCCACCTAGACCCTTTTGGCCCTAAAGCATCGCCTCACTTCCTCCTTTCACGTACCCCCTTATATACCTAAAAAACTCGGTATCAAGAGGCACAGAGCTTTTCGTGAAACAGAGCGTTGTCACATCTACGATCTTCATTTTGTGAGTCGGATTGGTCCTTATCTCCACCCTCGGAGAGGGGAATTTCGATGCCTCCTTCATCACCATCATCATCAATGTTATCCCCAATAACCATGTGCTCGCTCTCCATCATCATGTGTGAGTAGTTATTGTAGGGGTTCGCGTATGAAAACAATAAATTTTTACCCTACGCCCCTGAACCCGTGATGTTGCCAGGACCTATCTATTAGTAATATAGTAATGGGAGGGGCTTTTCGCGAACTTACCCTTGAAGACCGAAAAGCTTTGTCAACGCTCAGGAGAGCATGGTTGATGTAGATGAGCCGAAGCCGACCTCAAGGTCGTGATGAAATCCTTGCGCTCCTGCGGCTCCAACGACTTGAGTGCCTCAAGTGTGACACCTCACGGGGAGTTACACATGTCTGGTGCCTGATGATGACTCCCGCTTCCCCGATCCAGCAGTAGTTGCGAAAGTAGAGCTCCTGGATCCAAATCACGCAGCACGATGGCGCTCCACGGTGAAGATGTCTCTCATTCGCGTAATCTGAACTTGGGACCATGGTCACGAGAGAGAGAGAGAGAGAGATAGAGAGAGAGAGAATATCAATTGGAGGTCTCCCCAAAAGTGAGGAAACCTTTATTGAATATTGTGTGTATTTATCTGGCCAAATACCCCCACTATATATAGGAGGAGGGGGGTACAACCTCCCTCAAAGTCCCGGGGTTGGACTAAAGGAGAGGGAGAGGTGAGGAGGCACGCCGGAAAGCTCCCACCCATGGGCCCCACATGGGGCAGGCGCACTAGGGACACCGGCCACCCCCTAGGCCTCTCCTAGGGGTGTGGTCCCCTCTTGGGCCCTTTCCCCTCCGGGAATTGGCCCACTAAGCCTTTTGACCTTTTAATTGATTTTCTGTTTATTAAATAATTATGAATAAATGATTAAATAAATATTTAACCTTCATTCACATATTATTCAACCTCCGTGGTTATGGAACACCTTCCTTCTTCACTCCAGACATCCTCCGGACTTATCGAAACCCTTCTGGTTTTCTCTCTACTATTCTTCGGTGATTCTTCCGATCCTATAAACACTCTCTAAGCATCATCAAACCCTTAAGCATGATACTCTACGGTTTGGGAACACTCCAAACATGGTTGGGACACTCCCGGACTAATGATCAACAGAGGGACCTGGATGGCCATGTGACCCCTGTGGATTCCATGAAGAACTTTTGTCGTTTGAACCGGGACGGTCGTGTCTTATTCCCTTTGTCTCTTGATACTTGCATTGCCCGAGATCTGATCAATGACATCACCATGTCGTGTTCAATCTCATTACTGAACAATGCTACTTGACTCGTTTCGACAAGTGATATCCTTATGATCAAATCACACGCTGCGCAGCTATTGGATATAACTGCTCCTAAGTGGGCCCTTAAGTATCTTTCCGTCACGTGGACGGACAAATCCCTCTCTTGACATATATTGCCTCTACGGTTCCTCTGAGTACCTGAACACACCTTTATAATCATTGTATTACCAAGTGACGCTTGATGCTATCTAAGCACTCTGAGGAGACAATGATTGATATAGCCTTATGGTCTAAGGAATAGTCTACGAGGATCCATTCTAATCATCGTAACTTGAACTTTGTGACATGATCGGGTCACAATTTTTAGGTTGGGTATTGGTTCATCATCTCATTCTCAGAATCAGTTGACTCCATTTCCAACTGGCATAAATGCCACATGATCAGGAAACCTTAATCATCTGTTGACCAATGAACCAGTGACTAGAGTTTCACTGGGAACCCCTGGTTGTTTATATATCACACGTGTATTAATGTTTCCTCTGAATACAATTATAGCATGATTTAAAACTTAATCATAAACTTTATGAAATATGATAATAGTCCTTATTACTATTTGTCTCTTGGGCATATTTCCAATAGTCTCCCACTTGCACTAGAGTACAAATAAACTAGCTGCATTTGTTCTTAATCATTGGCACCATATATCTGATACCTTGAACATGATTGCTCATGGAAGGGGTTGAGTCTTGGGTCTGTACTTTACAGTCCCAAATCCTTTGCAACTTCCTAATGTCACCTTCATTGACATTAATACTTTATCATCACATGATAACATCTGTGTGTATGCATCGTCGCTATGGCAGCTGAATGGGGCATGATTCTAGGAGCCTACAATGACTTTAGATCAACCTCAAGGGATTTCTCATGGGCACTGTGCCCTGTGACACATCATTCTATGTTAAAAGCAAACTAGCCCCGCCATAACATTATACAACACGTTAGATGGTACCCTTATCTATCATTATAAATGTAATCATCGAACCACTAGTTCACCCTGTGCAACTTTTGATGTTTTGTTCACCTTGCTTCCTACTTGACTTTAGTTGGTTTTTACAGGAGTTTCCAACATCTTCCCTTATAACATAAACCTTTATGCTTTAAGATATGTCATCCTTTATGGATTTGGAAAAACATGTCTATAGTTCTCTATTAGACACTGTGGACAAACTTAGCTCAACATTTCGTGATTCAAACTTAATCACTTTTCAAATGTTCCTTATTGTATCATATATTATGTTAAGTTATCATCTTGGTTTTCTAAGATAGAACCTATGTCTCAACATAGTGGATGATGATTATCCTTTTCTTTCTTTCAACCATTGATGTTAAACTTAATACTATTCCCCACTTGAGTTATTAAGGACTAGTTCCTTAATTAACTTCTATTCAGAATCCCTTTTCAGAATCCCTTAAGGAATACTACATAATACCATAATACACTTATTATCAACTTCTACACCTTATAAATCATTATTTATCGGTACTTGTGCTTTTATTCTTAATGTGTCATATGCACACTTAAGAATCACTCCAATAAGCTCCCACTCAAAATATGTTCCTAATATATTTGAGTATGAGTCACTACTCTTACTCAAACTATGTTCCTACATATTTGAATTTAAGACTTATATTGCTACCACTGAAAAATATGTCATTCACATATTGTTTTAGGAAGACTTTTATAGCTCCCACTCAATTTCATGCAAATTGCATATCCACTCACTATTTTGAACGATTTCAAAATCCTTTGATCAAATATCAAACTTGGAGATTTACTATGAGATACTAGTACTTTTACTAGTTTTAAATCCACTAGACTTTAAGCACTCTTGAATCAAATTCATTTGAATTTGTCCAATACTTGACAAATTGTGATTTTGTCATTTACCCCCTTTTCCACTATGTCTTTGCAATCATTTGGGAAAATTCCAAGTAACTCCATTACTTGTAAGATTTAGCAACGAATTGCTTTCCAGTCTCAAGGGAATTTTGCTATGGGATTTCTCATAACTTTAGTTTACCATTATTTCCTTCGTAGTTCGTAGGTATGTCATATTCAGGTAATCATGACAAATGATTCACAAATGTCTCCGTACAAGATATGGGCTACATTTTGAATCCTACTTTATGTAGTGAAAACACTAGTGGGAAAAACACAATGATCATTATCATTGATTCTTTCCTTTGTGAAGAGAATCGATTAGGAATGTTTTCCGTTGCGTTTCTCAACACTCTGATGCAGGGATTTGAATCCCGATCAGGTTTTTCACTATCTTCATTTTGCTCCATGATACGTACATTTTGCATCACTATTCTATATCATAATTTACTGTTATCTATTGATATATTTCATATTAAGAGACGATACTTACGTAATTTTATCTGTTTTTGCATGGTTGATGACTTTTGGAGCATGGACCGCTGCAGTTAGGATTCTGATGGAAAAGGGTCTGTTTAGAGGTGAAATTAATGAAGATCAGAAAATCCGGGAAAATACATGGAAAATCCTATTTTTCCATAATACGAAGGTAGCCAGAAGGGGGAGTGGAGATGGGCCACAGGGGGCCCACACCACCCCCTGGCACGGGCCAGCCTAGGGAGTGCCACCAAGTGGTGTAGCCGCCCTAGTCCACCCCTGGCTCTCCCCTCTAGCGTATATTATCCTCCCGAAACCCTAAGACAGGGGGAAACCACAGAGAGATTCTGCCGCCTCTGCGGGGCGGAAAACACCGAGAGAGAAAGATCTCTCCGGCAGACAGAATTCTGCCCGGGGAATTCCTTCCCGGAGAGGGGAGATCGTCGCCATCAACACCACCATCAAGCTGGACTTCATCGGGATCATAATCATCATCATCAGCACCATCATCTCCATCATCACCATCATCACCACCATCATCTCACTGTAACAATTGGGTTGAATCTTGCATAGTTCTTAGGAAAACTTTCCCGATGTTGATTACTCCTTGTAGTTGATGCTATTGAGTGGAACCATTGACTTATTGTTTATGTTCAGATTGTTATACATCATTATTCCATCTCTGATAATGATCCATATGATGTCTTGTGAGTAGTTCGTTTTGTTCTTGAGGACATGGGAGAAGTCATGTTGTTAGTAGTGGAATTGTGTTTAGAAAGATTTAATGGTTTTTTAATTAAGTTGTGGTGTACTTCTTCTAGTGGTGTCATGTGAACGTCGACTACATGACACTTCACCTATATGGGCCTAGGGGAATGCATTGTGTATTTGGCTACTAATCGTAGGGGTTGTCGGAGTGACAGAAACCTGAACCCCTGTTAGGAAACCATTGCACAAGGGACGTAAGGGTCTTAGAGTTTAAAGCTATGGTTAGGTTTCTACCTTAATTACTTTCTTGTACTTACGGATGTTTTCAAGGGGTATAATCACAAGTATGTATTAGTCCTAGGAAGGTCGGTACATTAGCACAGGTTCACCCACACAACACTTGGCCAGCTAAAGAAGATTACTCAACTATATGAAGCGAAAGCACTTGACGATGTTCCCATGTGTCCTCGAGAACGTTTGGTCATCTTAAGTAATACAACCGGCTTGTCCTTTGCTGCATAAAGGATTGGGCCACTCGCTGCATTTATTCTTATTGTCTTTTATTTACTCGTACTTTATTTTACTTGCATTATCAAAAACCCCAAAAAATCCGTTTGCTAAGTATTTGTAGAGAATTCTTGATCCATACCACTAGCCATCACCTTCTGCTCCTCGTTGGGTTCGACACTCTTACTTATCGAAAATACTGCGATACACCCCCTATACTTGTGGGTCATCAAGACTATTTTCTGGCGCCGTTGCCGAGGATTGAAGCGCTATTGGAGAGTGGAATTGGTAAAGGAAACTTCTACTGTGAGTATTGTTTACTTCTGTTAGTTTCTTTATTTTCAATATGGATAATTCGCTGAGTTTCTTATTTCGCAATGCTACTACCACTGCTAAGGTAGTAGATAAACCACCACTAGTTGAGAATGATGCTTTCAAAATACCTACAAGAATTATTGATCGTGTTATGGATAACTATTATGTTGGTGATGGAACTGTCCATCCCGGTGATCATTTGCTCTTTATACACGAATTATGCGGGTTGTTCAAGTGTGCAGGTATTACTACAGATCAAGTTAATAAGAAGTTATTCTCATTATCACTGAAAGAAAGAGCTGAAGAATGGTATAATATGCTGAAGAATGGTCAAGCTCTTGAATGGGAGGAAATAATGCCTCTCTTTTATTCAAAGTTTTATCCTCCTAGTGAGATTCATAAAGATCGGAATAAAATATACAACTTTTGGCCTCATGATGGAGAAAGTACAGCTCAATCTTGGGGGAGATTGAAGTTACTAATGCTCAAATGTCCCATTCATGAGCTCCCAAACAATATTAGTATCAATAACTTTTATGCAAGGGTTTCTCTTCATGATAAGGATCTATTGGATGCTTCTTGTGCTGGATCATTCACTCGCATGGAGGAAGAAGCTAAATGGGATCTTTTGGACCATATTGAAGATAATGCTGAAGCATGGGAGAATGACAAAGGAAGAATGTCAGGTATAAATTATGATTATGAATGCATTGAATCTTTTATGGGAACTGATGACTTTCAAAATATTAAAAATGCTTATGGTCTAGACTCTCAAGCTACTGCGGCCTATTTTAAGGATTTTGCTTCCTATATTGAAGTGCCTAAAAAGAAGTGGAATAAGTATCATGCACCTTATAAAGATGTTGCTAAGAGTGTTCCTGCAAGAAATACTGAAGTTTATACTACTAATCATGTTTTACCTGAACCTTACATTGAGAAATGCCTTTTCCAGTTAAGATAAAGGAACATTCTAAGATAGCTAGTATGGTTAATGAAAGTACAAATAACGCTGTTGAACCTAATAAACAAATGGGTGATGAGCCTATAATAGCAAATATGAAAGACTTTGTCACTAAATATGTGGAAGAGGGACACACTATCATTTGTAAGAATACCTCTAATATTGTTTCACAAAGTAGTGTTATAAGAACTAGTATTTCCTGTGTTCTCTGTTAGAATAAGTGATCATTGCTATGATGGTTCTTGTGATAGCTATATTGTTAAGTTTATGCATGATACTAAAAGTTATTATGAGAGAGGGAAGCATCTCAATAATATTAAGTTCCCTCGTTTTATGCTTAAAGTCTTTATGTTGCACTTGTTTTGCCTTCCTATGCTTGCAGCCTATGGTTTCAACAACTTATTTGCTTACAAAACTCCCTTGCATAGGAAGTGGGTTAGACTTAAACATGTGTGTTTTTGCTTCTTAATGCTCTCGTTTACTTCAATTCATATTCTTATGTGAGCGTCATCAAAATTATTATATGCCCATCTTAATGGCTATAAAGAAACAGCTTTTTGGGAGACAACCCAATTTATTTTGTTCTTTCAGTTTATTTTTATTTGTTTGAGCCTTGGAAGTTATTACTTCGGTAATAACCTTTCCTTATCCGTTTTGTTTGGTTTTTGCGTCAAGATCAACCTCTAAAGAGAGAGAAGTAATATTTGGGGAACTTGCTATCCCGAAACAGATTTTTGTTCTTCACCATAAATATTCATGCGAGATTTCTGTATGTCGGTTTGAGCTGTAATGTTTTGTGCTTCTGCCCCAGGTTGTTATTTAACTTTCGTTAGTTTTGCACTATTTGATTTGAGCAACAGAAGATTTTCGAAAAAATTGATCTTTATCTACTGGTCTGTTTTGACAGATTTTGCTATTCTTGCATTTGCTTCTTAAAACGATTTTCTTTTTGGATTCTTTTTGGGTTTTCGGAAGGAGTTGCGACAGTTGTTTATGTTTTGATGGATTTCAGTTGAAATTGGACCTAAGAGGTTTTATCACTTCACCTATAGTAATGTTGCTAATGAGAACTATGTGAAGTTTTGTGTGAAAGAAATTTCCAGGTTAGTGGAGAAAATGGTGTCACAAGAAAGAGAAAGGTTTCATGACTCAAGCAATGTGTGTATGAAGAACAAGATATTGATGTTATTCAAGTGGTGACTCCGGAAGAATCTACTAAATACCAAATTCAGAGACCTGCAGAGTCCGTTTTTGAAAAGGTAACAGTTCTGGTAAGAAAAGTTCCACGAAAGATCTGTCCAGTTATAGTTTTGCAGTTTTTATCCAACAAGGAAGGAAACAAAGCAAAAGAGGGACGTAAACGGATCCAGGGTGGCTCACACCACCCTGTGGCGTGGGCCTACCCTTGGCTGCACCACCAGGTGGTGAGGCCACCTCGGTCTCCGTCTCCGACCCGTTTTCTCCTAGTACCTTCCTTTTGTTGTAAAACTTCGTAATATATAATCCCCCGAGGTTCGTATATCGTGTTCTCATTGTGTTTTTTGTTTCGATCTGTTTTGTTCAGATGTCGTTCAGGGGTGCATCTTCAAAGGATTACAAGCTGTGACGCTGTCACGAGCTCCATCAAATCTTGAGCAGGAGACTTTCGTGGGACGGGTGAAACAAGAAAGGACCACAACTACGTGCGAAGACATGGATCGGAACGTCGGAGAGGAAGTAAAGGACATGATAGCAGGCATGAAGGGGCTGATACCTCCAGATCTCAATTCCTGCCCTGCAGCAGTAGAAGCTCTACGAGTAACTGACGAGTTCGGCGACAAGTACCAAGTCCTAAGGAGGAAGGTGGATATGCTTCAAGAAGAGAATAACAGGCTTCATAAGATGCTGGAAGATTTTCTCGCGCCAATCGAGGGAATACCACCACCGAAGGAGTAATTCGTCATCAGGTTTTGGGATCCCCTTGGTTTGTTCCAAGCTTGGGGGAGTGTCGCGGTATCATATCACTATCTTCTATCTTTTTACCTTTTTAGTAGAGTCATATCATGAATAGAGAAGTTATAGTGTAGGATGGTTTGCATTATGGAAGTGTCCCCTCTCTTGTTAGATATGTATCCCTTGGTGTGATTTGCCGTTATGGAATATTAATGAGAAGTTCTATCATTTACTCTTTTGCATATCTTATATTAGTTTTCAAGTCATGGTTATATGATTGATCTTGTTGTTAGTATTGGTATCACTTTGGGATCATTGAGTTAATTTAGTTGGTTTTAGCAAACCTGGCTCGGTCAGTAACAACACTATTTTTGAGAGTTGAATGAAAAAGATAAAAAGTACTCTAAAGAAATATAATTTCATCATCTTTCTTTCTTGATTTGCTCATAAGTTTAGTATTCTCTGGTTAAGATCTTTGTGCTTCCAAGGAAGATTGCATGTTTGTTTTTATCGCTTGTATGTTTGTTTGTTTCCTTCAACTCTTAAACTTGCTACCTAGCCTTGCTAGCCAAAAACCTGTACTGAGAGGGAATTCTTCTCGTGCATCCATTCCTTAAACCAAAACCTATGCCATTTGTGTCCACCATACCTACCTATTAGCATTATTGCTATCTCAAGTAAATTCATGTTTTTATCTACCTTCCAAATTAAACTTGTTATGTGAAAATTAGTGATTAAAGCTCTCACGAACTTCATGGCACACTTTACTTTCTTGCATCTAATAAACTTGAACCATTGGGCCCATCTATGTTGCGTATATGCTTGCGCTTTGTAAGTTGTGAATTAGCAGAACCATGCTGTCATGGGTAACGCTTTCAACATTGCAGTGGTACTTTGTACCTAGTTGATATCATGTTCTTTTGTCTATGGATGTCGTCGGTGTGAAATGAAAGGGGAGCTTGTAAGTCCATGGAGTTATGTATGTGTGTTAGAGAAACGCCTGGGCCGCCGGTCTAATCCATGCTTTCATGGTGGAAACCTGTAGCATAACCATAATGAGCATCTATGAAGCATTCTTCTTATCAAAAAGAGATAGAGATTGAGAAAAAGAGAAAAATAAAAAGGAGATTAGAAAAGAGGAAAGGGAAAAAATCACCATATTCCCATGGTAAATAAGAAGATTGCTGAGATGCTTGTTGTCTGCTTTCCTTGTCATTTTGATATGGGGATTCTTCCGTATCATCGGGCAAGGGGTACCCTGTTGGCGATTCTCTATGATACACATGTACTTACTATGAAAAGAACTTACCTGTGACTAAACTTGAGTAGCATGAGGAGCAGCCCTCGTATTCAAGGGACATTAGATTTTCAACTTACAACTTGTCAAGCATATCCTTGTATTTGATCACTTTAACCTTAATCACCTAAAGATGCCTATGATAGGGGCAATGAGAGCTAAAAGCAAATAAGTATCATAATTTTTGGAAGCTCTTTATGAAACTTGAAATCCCTACTTCCCTCTGTGAAGGGCCTTTCTTCTACTTTTTAGTTGAGTCAGTAAACCTATTCCCTTCTATCTCAACAAGTATTTCGAGTTGTTGTGTTTCATTCATTCATATGATGATTTATTCAATCATGTTTCTTATGTTCCTTGTTTTGCACTTTGCTCTTATCTTAGTGTTTACTTCTTTGAAAGCTATCATTGAAAACTAGTTATTTGTGAACTCCTGCAAATTGTCAACTATTCTTCGACCAAGAGCTAAGTTTGCCAGTACCAATTATTATTTACTTTATGTATCTTTATTGTGTTTCCTTTACCTATTGCAAGTTAAGTTATATAATAGTGAGTTCTGTTGTATTATGATCTATGTATTGATGAATGTGATTCTTCTTGTTCGTATTCTTTTATCGACTCTTCACTCCATAAACCTGAGGTCATGTTTATTGAGTTCAGTTTCGCTTGGGGACAAGCGGAGACTAAGCTTGGGGGGAGTTGATACGTTCATTTTGCATCACTATTCTATATCATAATTTACTAGTATCCATTGATATATTTCATATTAAGAGATGATACTTATGTACTTTCATCTATTGTTGCATGGTTGATGACTTTTGGAGCATGGACCGCTGCAGCCAGGAATTTGATGGAAAAGGGGCTGTTTGGAGGCGAAATTCACGAAGATCAGAAAATCCGGGAAAATACATGGAAAATCCTATTTTCCCAAAAGACGAAGGTAGCTAGAAGGAGGAGTGGATATGGGCCACGGGGGGCCCACACCACCCCCTGGCGCGGGCTAGCCTAGGTCGTGCCACCAGGTGCTGTGGCCGCCCTGGTCCACCCCTGGCTCTCCCCTCTAACGTATATTATTCTCCCGAAACCCTAAGACTGGGGGGCGACCACAGAAAGATTCCGCCGCCTCTGCGGGGTGGAAAACACCGAGAGAGAAAGATCTCTCCGACAGACAGAATTCTGCCAGGGGAATTCCTTCCCGGAGAGGGGAGATCATCGCCATCAACACCACCATCAAGATGGACTTCATCGGGATCATCATCATCATCACCACCATCATCTCCATCATCACCATCATCTCGCTGTAACAATTGGGTTGAATCTTGCATAGTTCTTAGGGTAAACTTTCCCGATGTTGATTACTCCTTGTAGTTGATGCTATTGAGTGGAACCATTGAATTATTGTTTATGTTCAGATTGTTATACATCATTATTCCATCTCTAATCATGATTCTTATGATGTCTTGTGAGTAGTTCGTTTTGTTCTTGAGGACATGGGAGAAGTCATGTTGTTAGTAGTGGAATTGTGTTGAGAAAGATTCAATGGTTTGTTAATTAAGTTGTGGTGTACTTCTTCTAGTGGTGTCATGTGAACGTCGACTACATGACACTTCACCTATATGGGCCTAGGGGAATGCATTGTGTATTTGGCTACTAATCGTAGGGGTCGCCGGAGTGACAGAAACCTGAACCCCCGTTAGGAAACCATTGCACAATGGACGTAAGGGTCTTAGAGTTTAAAGTTGTGGTTAGGTTTCTACCTTAATTACTTTCTTGTACTTATGGATGTTTGCAAGGGGCATAATCACAAGTATGTATTAGTCCTAGGAAGGTCGGTACATTACCACAGGTTCACTCACACAACACTTAGCAAGCTAAACAAGATTAATCAACTATATGAAGAGAAAACACTTGACGATATTCCCATGTGTCCTCGAGAACGTTTGGTCATCTTAAGTAATACAACCAGCTTGTCCTTTGCTTCATAAAGGATTGGGCCACTCTCTACATTTATTCTTATTGTCTTTTATTTACTCGTACTTATTTTACTTGCATTCTCAAAAACCCCTAAAAATCCGTTTGCTAAGTATTTGTAGAGAATTCCTGATCCATACCACTAGCCATCACCTTCTGCTCCTCGTTGGGTTCGACACTCTTACTTATCGAAAATACTGCGATACACCCCCTATACTTGTGGGTCATCACTCCATAATCGAGAAATATCACTGAATGCGAAATTTCTCAAAAATGTACCAAAATCCAAGCAATACAATTTTTGCTTTCCTTTTGGTTTCAGCTATGGATTTCGTATTCAAAGTTTCCAATTAATACTCTACAAGGCCTTATTCGCTATTGTATTGGTTATATCGAATACCCCCAAAACTTCCACGATGATCCATACTAGATATGGAGCCGCTTTCACGAATTCACATGGTTCACTATATATTCTAATTGAGTGCTAACTATTTCTAACTAATGGTCTCTACATCTACACTACAATGATTTATTTGGTGCCATCTATTCATCCACTTTGATATCTAATATCATATTGTGATGCTTTGAATTTTGATATTTCAAAACGCTTTGCATTCCACAATTTTTCTTTATGCCACTCTTTGTCAAATTTCATTACTATTTATCAAATCATAGTAATTAGATTCTCTTTTATCTTTAATACCCTTTGTTTGATGAAAAACTTTGATCATATCAAATAGTTTCATACTCATGTTTCCTTTGGTAAACTACTTTACACATTTAAACAATCATATAATGATAATCACCATTTTTGTTAAACTATAATACATCGAATATGTATTCGCTTTAACAATTCATCAAACACTTTGTATTCAAGTAATACACGGTGTTCAAGTTATTTTGCCGAACTTAGGCATGATTTATATGTGACAAGTAATCAAATGACTTTCACATATTATCACATAACTTTGAATTTAAACAATGGTTTCATTCATTAATGAATATATCATTAAGTTGGTTATTTTAAAGGCATTTCAATATTTTACAAATGTTCATGTATTATCAATTAGTTTCAACACCAAGCTAATTCACACCTAACCGAACAAGATATGAACACGAATTGAAATCATTCATAAAAGTGGAACAACTATTTGTTATAAACTGATATGAATAACCGTCTCACAAAGTGTGAGACACACTAAAGAGGTTCATAATCTTTCGATTACAATAACTATCCAAAACATATAAACTAAGTGATAAACGTCGAGGGAGAGTGTTGTAGGCCATCATCATCATGCTCGCCATCAACACGCAACGTCACCTCCTCTCCAGCAAGAACCTCTATGCAGAAGGACCTGTTTTCAGTAAAACAGAACAAGTATCAAATATACTTAACACTGCAAATGTGTTTGCAAGATTATAATATTTATAAAATTGTATATCAAATATATACCTTTGTCATCGATGACCTCACCGGTGATTGGTTCAACCTTTACGTTCCTGAAACGTAATATGAACTCTTGGAAATCCAAGGTTTTCGTATCACCACTCATGATGCTACTCCGGACATGTCCTTCGTAGGTGGGAGGCAACGATCGAAGCAGCACGCCTATCGCAAATGGATCATCCATCTAGTAGTCCATGAAGTGAACCAGTCTCATGTGTGCATCAAGCATGCACTCCAAGTGACTCTTCAGACATGTGTGCTGCTCTATCTGTATGGAAAGGAACTCTCCAAGAAACTCGTGCTTCCACATGCGCACATGGCTTATGAACTCTGCTCTCAGCTGATCGACCATTGCATATGGATCAAGATCACCCATGAGCGGATGGAGTTCATCCACCATTCCATAACGCATTATTATCTGAATATAAGTGGACATCTATTGACGATAGTAGCGGTCTGCCAGCTCTTGTGGGGTCTCATAGTAATTTGGCTCAGTCAAATCCATCGTGCGACGTATGTAGTCTACCACATGATTACTAGTAAGGAGATCATTCAGGCACACAAGCCAACTAGGAAAGTTGGATCCATCAAGTCTAAGTTTCTCACCAGCTACCCACTCCTCAATAACAAAGTAATCTTCACGGTGAGCCATTTCTACATTTATAATCGCAAAAGGAATTTAGAGTAAGTTTATAATTAAATGAGTTAATAATAACTCCACTCCCCTATCCCCTGAAGGTTTTCTAGTGATAACATGACCCCTTTTCCCCACATCTCCCCTGATCATCACAACCATCAATATGGTTTCTAGGGTGGATGCTAAACTTCGGTCACATCACTCATGCGACTCGTGCTCGATCTTTCGACCATCCGCGTTCCGAGGCTATGTATGCTACATGCTAGGCTCGTCAATTCAACCTTAGTGTATTCGCTGTGCAACATGGCTTACACCCACTGTATGCGAACGTAGATATGTCTGACACCCGATCATCATGGCCTGCCTCATACCGAAGAACTTTCTTGGTGGTGCACACTAAGGGAGTACACAAGTGATGTTTATTTTTAACAGGGATCATCCTATTAAGCTACCGTCGAGTATCTAATATAACACACAATAAGATATACAAACAATAACATTTAATGTAAATGCGATGTGATATGGTCCTTCACGTCGTGATCTCCATCCGGCGTCATCGGATTCCAGTGCTAGAGTTCCAGCGCCGTAGACACTAGGGTTCCAGTGTCTTTCCGGTGTTGTTGTCCATCACCGCCGTTACTATCTACTACTATTTCGTAACATAAGGTAATTACTTTACCTTTGCCACAACCATATCACAAAGCAACGCCCCCTACAAAACAAAGTTAGATGCCTCTACTTTATCTTTGCATATTTTACGTGGCTGAATGGGCTTTTGCACAAGAACCGTTCTTACCTAAAAACTTTCACCACAATGCTGATCATGTAGTTGTCTATACTACACCCCTTTTGGGGCCCTCCATTGCAAATGGCATACCAACTAATGCAAGAGAGACAGACACCCCCCAAAGCCACTTTATACGGTACAAGTTGTATGTCAAGCATGGGCCAGTCTCGCGAATGAACGCGTAAAGTCAGTTGGGGGCCACTTCATCAAGCATTACTGCGGTATACACAAGTACACATGGGAGGGTAACAACTAAAAGATCAACGCCCACATGCTACATCTCGTGTGTTCTACCCGTACTAGCATTACTACACATAGATCTAGCTCTCATACCACTGTAGGGGTTCGCGTATGAAAACAATAAATTTTTACCCTACGCCCCTGAATCCCTAATGTTGCCAGGACCTATCTATTAGTAATACAGTAACGGGAGGGGATTTTCGCCAAATTACCCTTGAAGACCGAAAAGCATTGTCAATGCTCAGGAGAGTGTGGTTAATGTAGACGAGCCGAAGCCGACCTCAAGTTTGTGATGAAGTCTTTGCGCTCCTACGGCTCCAACGACTTGAATGCCTCAAGTGTGACACCTCGGGGAAGTCACACACATCCGGTGCCTAACGATGACTCCCGCTTCCCTGATCCAGCAGCAGTTGCGGAAGTAGAGCTCATGGACCCAAATCCCGCAGCACAATAGCGCTCCGCGGTGAAGATGTCTCTCATTTGCGCAGTTCGAACATGGGACCATGGTCACGAGAGAGAGAGAGAGAGAGAGAGTATCAATTGGAGGTCTCCCAGAAAGTGAGGAAACCTTTATTGAATATTGAATATTGTGTGTATCAATTGGAGGTCTCCCCAAAATACCCTCACTATATATAGGGGGAGGGGAGGTACTACCTCCCTCAAAGTCCCGGGGGGGACTAAAGGGGAGATAGAGGTGGGGAGGCGCACCGGCCAGTCCCCACCCATGGGCCCCACGAGGGGCTGGACCACTAGGGTCGCCGGCCACCCCCTAGGCCTCTCGTAGCGGTGTGGTCCTCTCTTGGGCCCTTTCCCCTCCAGGAATTGGCCTATTAAACATTTTGAACTTTTAATTGATTTTCTCTTTATTAAATAATTATGAGGAAATGATTAAATATTTAACATTCATTCACATATTATTCAATCTCCGTGGTTATGGAACACCTTCCTTCTCTACTCCGGACATCCTACGGACTTACCGAAACCCTTCCAGTTTTCTCTCTAGTATTCTTCAGTGATTCCGATCCTATAAACGCTCTCTAAGCATCATCAATCCCTTAAGCGTGATACCCTACGGTTCGGGAACACTCCAGACATGCTCGAGACACTACCAGACCAATGATCAACAAAGGGACCTGGATGGCCATGTGACCCCTGTGTGTTCCATGAAGATCTTTTGTCGTTTGAACCGGGATGGTCGTGTCTTATTACCTTTGTCTCTCTATACTTGCATTGCCCGAGATCTGATCAATGAAATCACCATGTTGTCTTCAATCTCATTACTGAACAATGCTGCTTGACTCGTTTCGACAAGTGATATCCCTATGATCAAATCACACGCTGCGTAGCTATTGCATATGACTTCTCTTGACTGGGCCCTTAAGTATCTTTCCATCACGTGGACAGACAAATCCCGCTCTTGACATATATTGCCTCTACATTTCCTCCGAGTACCTGAACACACCTTTATAATCACTGTATTACCAAGTGATGCTTGATGCTATCTAAGCACTCTTGGGAGACAGTGATTGATATAGCCTCACAGTCTAAGGAATAGTCTACGAGGATCCATTCTAATCAGTCATAAGGGTGGTCTTGGGCCGACTTCGAAGCAAGCTGCCTGACATGGATCAACCAAGACAGAATTTTCCGCTCCATCTCAGAGAGATATTTCTAGGCCCTCTCGTGTGGTATGATCCATAAGCATGGCCATGTGCTACTCGATCAAGTGTTGATCGAGGTAGTCCGAATTAGGGAAGCCGGAGGGAATCTGTTATCACTTCAACAAGAAGAGAGTAAACCGACATTGGGATGACAGAATCTCCCCTGCAGTTTATGACCAATATCGTGAGGCAAAGGGACTCGAACAGATCGTCACATTGAGGACACATGCGTAAACCGGGAGTCAGCAAATCTTGCTAGAGGCCACTACCAATTATCAGCTCTAGTCGGAAAGTCACTGAGCTACTACTCTGACTCAATGATTACTGAGTTGTGTCCGGCTTACCGTAATCCTGCGGGAGCACACACTGAAGAGATTGAAACTAGGCGGATGATTATCCGACTTTCACAAGCCAGCAAGTTGGACTTGTTCAGACAGGGACACGTGTTAAGGGCTTGGACCCACTTTGGCTAGGGTTAGGGTTTAGGACCGAGGAACACAAGGGTTGTGTGCCCTTACCTACTCGCCTATATAAAGGAAGGTGGGTGGCGGCGGAAAAGACAATCCAATCTAGTGTTTCTTCCTAGGGTTTCGCTAGACTTGGTAACCACCTTCCTATCCCGCGGTGGCAAGACCGAGACTAGCATCTCACTTGCTGTTGTTCCACCTTGTACGTGTTTGTGACAGCATAGGCACCACATCTGTGGTCCTCATCAGCGGCGTTAGGTGGTGGAGTCAGAGGCGGAAGGAGGAGGAGAAAGCCAACGACAAGGTGGTCCCAGGATCGTGAAGTTCACCCGAGTCGGACGAGACAAGGGGAACGTATGTCACCACCATGATGCGCTTCCTCAGCTTCCACAACTTCACGTCGAGAGGTACAAGCTATTACCTTTGACCTTGGCTGGATCTTGGGGTGGCTCGTTGGAGACCTTGCCGGAATAGAAAAGTATTTGTTTTTGACCTGGCTCTGCGTGTTACCCAATAGTGGTATTAGAGCATTGGCTCTAGGTTTTTGGCCTAGTTCTTGTGCATGAGATGCGCTAGTGTGAAAGATTGGATCTTTTTTGTTGTTTTTATTTTGCCTTTTTGATATGTTTTGATCTAGGGCAGTGGCCAGATCTGGTTTGTCTTGGCCAAGAAGTTGGTCAAAACTGGTCTAGATCTTAGTGAGAGGTCACGTGGCTGACATCCACGATCAACCACTAAAGTTGCTTTATTTGTTGGACAAGAATAGGACAACTGTATGCAGTCAAAAGTTACAACTAAGAGTTAGTTCGTGTGAGTTGGAAAGGTTCCGACTTGCAAGTTTTATTTGCTTCTTTTCCGTCAAAGAAGGTCTAGTTGGATTACCCCGCCATTTGCTGCAACACTACAGGTCAGACAATTTTGGTTAGTGGCCTCATATTGTTGGGCACTACCAATTCTCTTCGATAAAATGTGAGATATTCAAACTCTCTCTCTAGGGAACTTGGTAGCTAGACAGAGCTATCACAATAGTTGTGGGCTTCAGGTTAAGTAGGGTTGTTGGACAATCCAACATGAATCAGATAGAGATCTGATTAGCAAGGTGTTCCCTACTTAGAAGGTTCTCTAGCTAGCTATGATGCAAATGCTCACTAGTTGGATAACTGAATGGGATCCTTAATCACTATCGACTATCGGAGGGATATCAGTCTCAATGGGAGTGTGCACGATTAAAGAGTTTAATCCGCCTTCTCCTATTATAGATACATTGTCTTAAGTGTTTTGCATCTTTCGTTTATAGATGGAACCAAATAGCACCATTCAGATTTCCAGTTTTGCGTTGCGTACGATCCTTGAGAAGGACAAGCTGAATGGAACAAACTTTACAAACCTATATTGTAACTTGGGAATTGTTCTCAAGCAAGAGAAGAAGGAACATGTCTTGGACCAAACGGGCTGGACAATGATGATCCTAATGATGTAAGAATCACCTTTCGCTGGGCTCAGGATGAGTCGACAGAAGTCAGCTACCTCATGCTCGCTCACATGGAGCCAGAACTGCAGCAACAGTTTGAGAATGTTGAGGCGTAGGATATGATCATTGCCCTCAAGAGCATGTTTGAGACGCAGGTTAGGACGGAGAGGTACAATCTATCAAGAGACCTACTTGGGTGCAAGCTGAAAGACAGAGATCCACTAGGAACGCACGTGATCATGATGGTCGGATATGTGCAGTCCTTGGATCGTCTGGGTTTTCTGTTGAGCAAAGAGTTTGCTACCGACATTCTCCTGAATTCTCTTCCTAGTGCTTATGGTCCATTCATTTCAAACTACCATATGCATGGTATGGATAAGAAACTGGCAGAACTTCAAGGGATGCTCAAGACAGCAGAGGCCGACATCAAGAGAGACAACACTAGTCAAGTGTTGATGGTGCAGAACGCCTCCAAGATCAAGAACAAATCTTGGTCTAAGAAAGCCAAGCCAAAGGTAGACGACACACTAGATCCAAGTCCCAGCGCAAGCTCAGTGACTAGCAAGTTGTCAAACCTCCGGATACAGTATGCTTTTACTATAAGGAGGAGGGTCATTGGAAGAGGAACTATGACAAGTACAAGGCGGATAAAGCCAGGAGCGGAAGTATGAGTTTCGACGCAAGTACACTTGTTGTGAATGTTATAGACATTTATCTTGCTGACACTCCTAGTAGAACCTGGGTATACAATACCAGATCGGTTGTTCATGTGTGTAAATCGATGCAGGGACTGGTAAGGCATAGGAGCGTGCCGAGAGGGCAGATTGACATCAGAGTCAAAAATAAGGCAAGAGTTGTTGCGTTTGCCATAGGAACGATGCAACTCCAGTTACTTTCAGGATTTTTACTAGAACTAAATAAGTGTTATTATGTTCATGTACTAAGCCAAAACATCATTTCTGCCTCATGTTTGATGGAGAAGGATTCTGAATCAAGTATTATGAACAATGGTTGTTCCTTTTATTTTAATAATGTGTTTCATGGCTATGCACCTGTCCAAGCCGAAAATTTTGTGCTTCATCTTGAATGTAAATCAGTATATAACTTGAATGCTAAAAGGTTAAAGCCGAATGATCTTAGTTCTACTTATCTATGGCATTGTCACCTTGGTCATATTAGTTGGAAACGCATGCAATAAGTTCTATGGTGATGGACTCCTAGATTCGTCCGTCTTGGAGCCATTTGAAACGTGTGAATCCTATTTGCTGGGAAAGATGACCAAGATAGATTTTGCAAAGAGTTGAGAGAGGGCGTCTGACTTGCTGGAACTAATATATATAGTGATGCATGCGGTCGAATGATCATGACAGCCAGACGTGGTTATGAGTATTTTTCACGTTCACAGATGATCTCAGTAGATATGGCTAGGCCTACCTGATGAAATCCAAGTAAGAAATATTTGAAAAGATCAAAGAGTTTCAGAGTAAAGTGCAAAACCAACTCGGCATGAATATTAAGTTTCTGCCGCCGCCGTCACAAACACCTCTGCGTCCGCGCAGAGCGCCGCACGCGCCCGACCAATCCACACCGCCCCACGCCGCGCCTTTAAGCCAGAGAGGATCGCCAGGGAACCACGCACTGTCCCCTAGCCTCAGCCATGCTAATAGCCGCCGGTAGCATCGTCACTGACGAGCTCGAGCCACGTCGTTCGGTCCCTTCGCCACAGTATAAATAGAGCCCTCCCCCGCCACCATTCTCCACACCATCACCCTCACCACTCCCTACTGATCCTCCCTCACCCTTCCCTGGAGCAGGGCGATCTCTCTCTCGCCGGAATTTGGTTGGAGCCCGCCGCTGCTGGAGGCGAACGGTGTCGTTGATTTCGACCACCCCAAGACCTGCCTCGACCATCGCTGGAACCACCATCGTCGACAATCCAATTCGCTCCCATCGCCAACCCTAGCTGGAGCCCAGGTGAGCCCCGCCAGACCCCCACCGCCGCGCTAGGTTAGAATCCTCGCCGGAGTAGTTCATCGTCGATGATGACTCTCGGCCATTCGATTAGATGTAGATCGCATGGCTCAGAATCATAGATACCACTTCGCGTAGATAGTCTCGCTGACTAGTGGACCCTGTCTGTCAGCAGCCGGCTGCGCGGTGCAGTACAGTTGGGCCGGCCCGTTTAGCTTCCCACGCGTAGCCCAGAAATTCAAATTAGGATTTTTCCATTTAGTGAAAACTAGTTTCTGTCTAGAGATTTAAAAATCAATTGAGAGAGTTTCACAGAACCAAATTGCATGATTCAATTTTTTTAGTAAGATATTTAAATTATCTATCCAAGTCAGTTGGATTTAAATCAATTGGAGTTATAGATCACATATACCAAAAATAACTAGACAGAGACTTTGCCAACTTCAAACATTTTTCAAAAATCAACCATAAATGCTTTTGAGTTCATTCCAACTCTCAAAAATCACATTTAAGAAGATCTATCTGAATATGTAAAAATAGTTAGGTTTTCATGCAATGACTTTGGACTAGTACCCAAATATTGCTATTTAGGCATTTCTAGTCACTTTAATTCTATTAAATAATAATCTTGAACTTTATAAAATATGACCAACACTTTAAATCACATTCCCCAGTATTAGAATATGTGGTGATGACATGTGTCGACATGATCCCATATTTTAATTGGAGAATATTAAATCTTAATTAATTTTAATGAGTAGAAATTACTTTTCTAATATAAGATAAATGATATTAAATCTTTAAATCATTTGATGATTGTGATGATGCTAGATCATCAAGTGTGAGCCTTAGTGTGCTAAATAGACTTAGTTAAGTATTGTTTGGTGATTGTGTACCCTGTATCTATTTATAGACGATAGTACCGACCAAGGCTACGAGGAGGAGGAGTACTACCAAGAAGAAGAAGAAAACTTCAATCACTGCACCAATCAAGGCAAGCCATCATTACTAGCAAGTTAGAACAATGCAAGCTAACACTTGCAAGTATTTAACCTAAGCAAGATACATTAGGCATGCTTTGGTTATACCATTTTTATTATACCAATCCCAAGTTTTACTTGCAAGATTTATTCTTTTTACTTTACTAAAGTTCTTTACTTTTAGTTAGTGCTTTGTGAGTTTTGGAAAAATAGAATAGATAGCATAAAGAGTATAAAACTAGGCCTATCTAGTTATATTTAGATGTCATTCTATGGCATGAGATTGAAGATTAGCACCCCTCACTAGTGAACACTCTTAACTTTAGTGGCTAGTGCTAAGATAAAAGTTGATCACTTTAGATGGGAATACTTGGTGAAAAGGATTATGAAAACCTTGGAATGATGATTCATTCTATTCAGATGTTTTGACATGTGTTGAGAAACACCAAAGGATTTGATGATGAAAATGTTGAGGCATGAGCCTTAGCCCTTTATAAAAACTGATGGTTGGGTTCGGATGCAATACCATTCCAATTTTACCGTACAACCACAATACCTGAATTGGGTAGGGCTTAGCCGGAAGTTTATGTGCCTTAGTATGGGTTCCCTTGCGGAAGAGGATTAAGCTGAGGCTACCTCTTGATGATGTCCACCTATGCATTGCCTAGGATGGCAGATGGCCATGGCTGGGAGGCCAAGCTCATATGAGAGGTGCCATACTAGGGTGTGTAATTGAAAGGTTATTATTGATTATCCACATACTAAGTATGATTGATTCAGTGTTATCCCTGACGGATGTATCGAATTTTGTGGTGAAACTTGTACCACCTCTGCAGAGTGTCAAAACATTCGAATAGCCACGTCCGCGGTCATGGACAGTTGGAGTGGCCATACTGTTCCATCGTCAGATGTTTTCAAAATGATTTGTGAAGTGAACTATGATTTTGACTTGACCACGACAGGGTTGTGGATATGAAAATTAGTTTCCCAATTAAGTGGTTTAGAACATTAAATTAGTTTTCTTTACTTCTAAACTCGGTCTAGATAAACCTGGCTTTTTTGCAAATAAACCTAGAGCTTAAGATTCCTACTAGAGCTACCTTATTTGTTAGTGATAGTTTGCGAGTACTTAAAGAGTACTCATGGCTTTGTCCCTGGCTATTCCCGTGGCCAGACTATGAGGAGGACTAGCAGGATCATGGACCGCAGGAGGTCTACGACAACTAGGATCATCTCCCATTGTCAGCATTGCATGTGTCCCTAAAGATGGAGCCCACTACTACGCTTATTATTCCGCTGCTTGATTTGTATTAAGACTGGATCATGAGATCCTTCATTTGTAAGACCTTATTATGGTTTGTAATGGATGATGTACTATGATATCCAATCTATTATGTCTCGCAAAAATGGTAATCATGTGATTGCAAGGTATGGCATATCAGGGATCTGGGATTAAAAATCCAGGTGTTGAAAAGTTTGTATCAGAGCCATCCTCACCATAGGAGACCCTAGTTAGAATGGACGTCCGAACAAAAACTTAGTTTCAAAACAAAAGAAGTGAGTATTTATGAAAATCTATTCCCATTCTTATCCTTGAGATTCTTTCAAAAAAAATTCATGTTCCTAAAATATTCTTACATTCCTACATAAAATTTGACACACTTGATCACCTCACTAACTTACTCATCCTAAATTCTTATAGATGGAAGTCCCTTATTGCAAGTTCTACCAGCTGGGCAACAGGGGGCAACTGGTGAAAGGGATCTAGATGCACTGTCAGAGTATCTGGAGCGTCCACACCCGGAGTTCTTCAGGGCACAACTCAATGATCATTTAGGAGGAGATCTACAATGGCTAATAGTTGCAGATCTCAGAGGCAAGATGGAAGCACCCACTTCGGACAAGATCCAATTCACCTTGAGGGAGAACAACTGGCTAGATGGATTATCCAGGGCAATGCATGAAGCTCTCACCTGTCTGTGCAGACAAAACATCAACTTGATCCAGGGAACTCGCTTTGCTCACTTTGCAAGGCGTGATTCTATGAGAATGCCCTTGGAGATGCCAGGACATCCGGAGGTAAAGCACCAAGTGGACAATCTTGACTTCATGATGTATGATAGGCAGAAGGAATTGGACAATGCTCGCTCCTACGCCAACCACAACCTTTCCATTACCGCCAAGAAGGACCAGACTCTCGCCATGCTTGTCAAGGATCGCCAATCACTTCGTCGTTAGCGCGACAAGAAGGATCGCACCATCGATCGTCTTTGCAAGAAGGTGACCGCTCTCGAGAAGTCCAGCTTGAAGCCAAGGAAGAGGAGGAAGGTGAAGATATCTAGGGAGATCTTTACTCTTACCTCAGTGATGACAACGACTACCGGGAGGATGATGCCATGGAGTTCCACACGGATGATGATGATTCCGACTTCATTGATGATGATTAGATGCACTTGATCACTATCGTAGGAAGGAGTTGTATCAGTCCCACTGTATCTTAGTTTCCTAGAATGGTTCTTAAAACCATTTGTTTTCCATTTGTGTGTGGTGTGTGTTTGAATGGTGTGGTTTGAATGAATGAATGGAAGTTGTTAGTTTGCAAAAACACGAGTCAAACTCAAAGTTTAAAGCTTTTAAAACAAAACCATGAACCTTAGAAATTTCCCCCTTATCTCATTATCTATCTCAATCTTCAGATGACTCGTGGAAACCCTGGAGGAAGCAGCTCATCTCAGGACCCAATGCTGCAGATTCTTCAAATGCTAGTTTCCGACCGTGAAGCTAGTAGAGCTGAACGTTAAGCCAATCTAGCAACTCTTCAACATATATCTCAGATGGCCCACAATAATCAAGGCCATGGAAACAAAGATCATCATGGATCCAAGCTTAAGAACTTTCAGAACACCAGCCCACCTATCTTTAGTAAGTCTGAGGATCCCTTGGATGCGGATGACTGGCTGCAAACCATGGAGAACAACCTGGAGGTAGCAGGAGTTGAAGCCAATGAGAAAGTAAGGTTTGCCAGCCACTATCTGGCAGGAGATGCAAGATCCTGGTGGAATAGCACCCGTACCATGAATGACTGTCAGATGATGACTTGGGAAGCATTCAAGATTAAGTTTAGTCGCACCCATGTGCCACAAGGCTTAGTCACCAGAATGAGAGATGAGTTCAGAGAACTGAAGCAAGGAAGGATGACGGTAGTTGAGTTCCGTGACAAATTTCTATCGCTAGCTAGATATGCCCCTGATGAGATTAACACTGAAGCCAAGAAGAAGGAGAGGTTCGTAAACAGATTGCATGATGAGATGCAGACTGTTTTAGTCAACATCCATTTTGGAGATCTAGAAGAGCTAGTAGACTCTGCCATTCAGATGGAAGGGAAGATAAACCAAGCCAATGACAAGCGCCAGCGCAGGATGATGCACCAGAGTGGGTCCAACCATACTCTGAAGTATCGCCCCAACCCGTCTGCAGGATATGCCCCAAGAAACAACCGACCCCCTATGTCCCGTCCAAGCTACCCCAATCGTAGCGAAGGAAACCTAAAGTCTGGAGGAAACCACAACAACAACCCCGGCAACTCCAATAACTTCAACCGTGCACCGCCCAAGCCCAACAACAACAACAACAATACAGCCCCAAGGACTGGAAGCAATGTTGTGCATGTTGCCGCCAAAGACAAGTCCAAGATTACTTGCTTTGAATGTGGAGTCAAGGGTCACTACTCCAACGAGTGTCCCAAGAAGCTTGTAGCAGCCACCAATGTGAATGCCCCAACTCATCAGCAGCGCCGTGTTCAGCCTAGAAGGAGATTTGCCCTAGAGAATTCGCTCAACCGCAACGGTCTTCTGTTCCACATGAATGCTGAAGAAGCCCAGGAAGCGCCCGATGTCGTGCTGGGTATGTTTTCTATTAACTCAGTAGTTGCAACAGTGTTGTTTGATTCTGGAGCATCGCACTCGTTTGTTACCGAAGAATTTGCATGCACTAGTAAGATTCAACCAACAAAATTGAAGCATGTTATGATAGTTCAAAATACCTGGTTCAACCACCAAAGCTAGAAAAAATTGCAAGGAGTACCTATCAGAATCCATGGAATAGATTTTTATGCCAATCTAATAGTACTTGGAACCAGAGGTTTGGAAGTAGTACTAGGAATGGATTGGATGCCGAAACATAAAGGATTTATCGACTGTGCCAAGAAAGCCATAACCATAACCACTAGCTATGGAGTATCAGTAGAGCATGTATCTGAGACCTTGCCCCATTAATTCAAATGCAACAAGAGTCTATCCCAACCAACCCTTGATCAAGTCAGAGTAGTCTCTGAATACCCCGACGTATTCCGAGATGAATTTCCTAGTTTGCCCCCAGATCAGGATATTGAGTTCATCATTGAACTAATTCCTGGAATTGTACCCATAGCTTAGAGACCATATAGTATGAACCCATCTGAACTAGTGGAGTTGAAGAAACAACTTGATGCTATGCTAGCGAAAGGTTTGATTCAACCAAGCGTATCGCCATGGAGATCGCCTGTTTTGTTTGTGGATAAGAAAGATGGAGGTAACCATTTATGTACGGATTACCGGAAGCTGAATGATGTCACCATCAAGAACAAGTACCCACTACCAAAGATTGAGAATCTATTTGATCAGTTGACTGGTGCCAGAGTGTTCTCTAAGATTGATCTTAGAACTGGTTATCACCAACTCAAGATTCGTGCAACGGATATTCCAAAGACCGCCTTTACCACCAGATATGGATTGTATGAGTATACGGTCATGTCTTTTGGATTAACCAATTCCCCTGCTTATTCCATGAATCTCATGAATAAGATTTTTATGAACTTCCTGGATAAGTTTGTCGTTGTTTTTGTTAATGATATTCTGATCTATTCCAAGTCAGAAGAAGACCATGAGCTACGTCTGAGGACCATCCTTGAAACCCTTAGAGAGCATCAGTTGTATGCCAAGTTTAGAAAATGTGAGTTCTGGTTGAAGGAAGTCGAATTCCTAGGACATATTGTGTCAGTAGGAGGAATCGCTATCGATCCCTCCAAGATCAAAGATGTTGAAGCATGGAAAGCCCCAACCACTCAAACCCAAGTCCGTGCATTTCTTGGATTAGTGGGATATTACCGCAAGTTTGTTGAAGGATTTTCGAGTATCACAAGACCAATGACCCAATTGTTGAAGAAAGATAAGAAGTTCGAATGGACTGACAAATGTGAAGCAAGTTTTCAAGAGCTCAAGAAGAGATTGATTTCAGCCCCAATTTTGATTATGCCAGATATCAAGAAGCATTTTGATGTGTATTGTGATGCATCCAAGATTGGTATCGGATGTGTGTTGATGCAAGAAGGCAAAGTCATAGCATATATGTCGAGACAACTGAAGCAACATGAGAAAAACTACCCTACCCATGACTTAGAACTAGCAGCTGTAGTTTTAGCTTTGAAGACATGGCGTCATTACCTGATGGGTAACCGTTGTGAGATTTATTTGGATCACAAGAGTCTGAAGTATATTTTCACCCAGAAGGAGCTGAATATGAGGCAAAGGAGATGGATAGAGTTAATCAAGGATTATGACCTTGACATTCACTATCACCTCGGAAAAGCCAATGTGGTAGCGGATGCTCTTAGCAGATTGCCGTGTAGATTAAACACCATGATCAAAGAAGCTCAGCCAAGTTTGCCTGAAGAGTTGGAGAAGTTTAGAATGGAGCAAGTTAGCAAAGGATTTTTAGCTAGCATAGAACTTCAACCCACATTGATTAGTCAAATCAAGGAAGCTCAGAAAGGAACTGCGAGTATCGATGGAATCAGGCGTCATATTGGTACAGGGATGGTACCCGGATTCACCGAAGATGAAGAAGGAGTTTTGTGGTTCAAAGGACATATCTGTGTGCCAGAAGATTCCGAGCTGAAGCAAGTAATAATGCAGGAAGCTCATGATACTCTTTATTCTATCCATCCCGGAGGAACAAAGATGTATCAGGATTTGAAAGAGCAATTTTGGTGGCACAAGATGAAGAGAGAAATCGGAAGCTACATCGCCAAGTGTGATATTTGTCAGCGAGTCAAAGCAGAACATCAGAGATCCGTGGGACTTTTGCAACCATTGCAGATTCCATAATGGAAATGAGATTCTGTCAGAATGGACTTTATCATTGGTTTGGCTACCTCTAGTAGGGGAAACGACTCTATTTGGGTCATAGTTGATAGACTGTCCAATGTAGCCCATTTTATACCTGTCAAGACTACCTACCAGAGTTCGAAGCTAGCAGAGTTGTACATTGCTAGAATAGTCAGTTTGCATGGAACCCCTAAGACCATAATGTCGGATCGAGGAACCCAATTTACCTCAAGATTTTGGCAGAAAGTCCAAGAAGGATTAGGAACCAAGCGGAACTTCAGCACAACTTATCACCCGCAAACCGATGGACAAACTAAAAGAGTCAACCGAATGTTAGAAGATATGTTGAGAGCTTGTGTGCTAGAGTATGGATCAAAATGGGAAGATTGTCTGCCTTTCACATAATTCTCATACAACAACAGTTATCAAGCCACTTTGCAAATGGCCCCCTTTAAATTTTTGTATCGAAGGAAGTGTCGTACCCTCTTGAATTGGTCGCAAGTAGGAGAGAGTCAGATTTTCGGACCCGACATCCTATGAGAAACCGAAGAGAAGGTTCACAAAGTCTGTGAGCACCTCAAGACCGCCCAATCCAAACAGAAGAGTTATGCTTATAAGAGACGTAGAGATCTAACTTTCAATGTCGG
This sequence comes from Avena eriantha, assembly GCA_910589775.1. NCBI lineage: Eukaryota > Viridiplantae > Streptophyta > Magnoliopsida > Poales > Poaceae > Avena > Avena eriantha. The sequence goes on from OU342740.1 coordinate 263,629,349, forward strand.
AGATTTTGTGTATCTCAAAGTGTCTCCCTCGAAGCGAATGCAACGTTTTCAACTGAAAGGAAAGTTAGCCCTCAGATATATTGGACCCTTCAAGATTCTAAATCGCCGAGGAGAAGTATCATATCAATTGGAACTGCCAGACGAGATGTCAACCATCCATGATGTGTTCCATATCTTGTTACTTCGCAAATGCCTTGAAGTTCCGGAGAAGACCGAAGTGTTCAATAACATCGATCACCGAGCCATAGATATCAACAAGGATCTGACGTATCATGAAGTGCCCATTCGTATTTTGGAAGAAGCCTTCAGAACCACCAGGACCCGGAGTATCAAGTTTCTCAAGATCGAATGGAGCAACCATACTGAAGAAGAAGCTACTTGGGAGCAAGAAGATTAAATTAGAACTGAGTTTCCAGATCTCTTTAGTTCCTAGTTTTTCTTCAATGTCGGGACGAGATTTTTGTTTAAGGAGGGAAGGTTTGTAACACCCCAAAAACTCTAATCAAGACTATCAAGTTCTAATCACCCAGTTTAGGGTTAACAAAAACTTTTATTACAAATTTGAATCTAAATGCATGTGTGTTTTGCATTAGTGTAGAATTGATTGATTTTGCCTTGTTGGATTGCTACAAATGTTAAGAAATGGTTTAAAGGTGAATACTACATCATCTAGGCCATTTACAAACAAAATCAAAAGAAAAAGAAATCAAATATGAATAAAATAAGCAAATGGTTATTTTGACCAAAGTTAACCACTAGGCCACTTTGAGTATTCCTAGAAGAAGAATTCTAACAGAAACATTTCTACTTCTTTTCACCCCTTGCTAGACCAAGTAAAAGTGTATCAAGGCCCACTTTACAAACTTATAAAAACATTTTCCAAACCAATTTAATGGATAGTTGAAAATTGAATCTAGTTCATATGTGAAGACCACACTTTTTCAAAAACCCATCAAACCAATTCCCCTTGACCTCTCCAAGCAAACATAGATACTCAAGCTTAAATCAAGGTCACTCAAAAAATTTCATTCAAAAATTCCAAAGTATTTTTCTTTCGGCCATTACAACAAACACCTTGTTTACACTAACTAAGAAGCTATCTAACTTCACTGTTTCAGCAGTGATCATTCGACCATTTGGCCTCCCCTTAACTTCCTTGTCTCCCCGGAACCTAGCCAAGCACCAGACCAACCCCCCCGAATCGTTATGCACAGTGGAGAGTCGCCCAAGTTTGGTCGTCGCTAGCCGACAGTGGAAAACGCGCCAGGAGCATCGCCGCCCTCGCCCACGACACGCACCAGACACGCCTCGGTCCACCGCCACCCCCTGTCCAAGGCTCGACCATAGAAGAGCCCTGGACCACCCTAGCTACGTCGCGCCCAGCCTCTCTACACCGTGCCCAGAGCGCGCCAGCTCGCCGCACCCGACCGCCTCGCACATACCACGCCTCTCCCCCGCCCCACGCGCACTAACATGCCATGATCACAACAACCCCGCAGACACCCCCGTTCGCCGCCGCGTGACCCGTAGCTGCCGCACAGCGCCGCAAACACCTCTGCGTCCGCGCAGAGCGCCGCACGCGCCCGACCAATCCACACCGCCCCACGCCGCGCCTTTAAGCCAGAGAGGATCGCTAGGGATCCACACACTGTCCCCTAGCCGCGCCGATAGCCGCTTGTAGCATCGTCACCAACGAGCTCGACCCCACGCCGTTCGGTCCCTTCGCAATAGTATATATAGAGCCCTCCCCCGTCTCCATTCTCCACACTAACACCCTCACCACTCCTCACTGATCCTCCCTCACCCTTCCCCAGAGCAGGGCGAGCTCTCTCTCGCCGGAATTTGGCCAGAGCACACCGCTGCTGGAGGAGAAGGGAGTCGTTGATTTCGACCACCCCAAGACCTGCCGTGACCACTATTGGAACCACCGTCGTCGACAACCCCATTCGCCCCCATCACCGACCCTAGATGGAGCCCAGGTGAGCCCCGCCAGACCCCCACCGCCGCGCTAGGTTAGAATCCTCGCTGGACTAGTTCGTCGTCAACGATGACTCTCGGTCGTTCGATTAGATTTAGATCGCATGGCTCAGAATCGTAGATACCGCTTCGTGTAGATAGTCTCGCTGACTGGTGGACCCCATCTGCCAACAGCCCGCTACGCGCTGCAGTGCAGTTGGGCCGGACCGTTTAGCTTCCCGCGCGTAGCCCAGAAATTCAAATTAACATTTTTCCATTTAGTGAAAACTAGTTTCGGTCCAGAGATTTAAAAATCAATTAAGAGAGTTTCACTGAACCAAATTGCATGATTCAAATTTTGTTAGAAAGATATTTAAATTATCTATCCAAGCCCGTTCGATTTAAATCAATTGAGGTTATCGATCACCTATACCAAAAATAACAAGACACAGACTTTGGCAACTTCAAAAAATTTCAAAAATCAACCATAAATGCTTTTGAGTTGATTCCAACTCTCAAAAATCACATTTAAGAAGATCTATCTGAATATGTAAAAATAGTTAGGTTTTCATGCAATGACTTTGGACTAGTACCCAAATATTGCTATTTAGGCATTTCTAGTCACTTTAATTCTATTAAATAATAACCTTGAAACTTTATAAAATATGACCAACACTTTAAATCACATTCCCATGTATTAGAATATGTGGTGATGACATGTGTCTACATGATCCCATATTTTAATTGGATAATATTAAATCTTAATTAATTTCAATGAGTAGAAATTACTTTTCTAAAATAAGATAAATGATATTAAATCTTTAAATCATGTGATGATTGTGATGATGCTAGATCATCAAGTGTGAGCCTTAATGTGCTAAATAGACTTAGTTAATTATTGTTTGGTGATTGCGTACCCCGTATTTATTTATAGACAATAGTACCGACCAAGGCTACGAGGAGGAGTACTACCAAGAAGAAGAAGAAAACTTCAATCACTGCACCCATCAAGGCAAGCCATCATTACTAGCAAGTTAGAACCATGCAAGCTAACACTTGCAAGTATTTAACATAAGTAAGATACATTAGGCATGCTTTGGTTATACCATTTTGATTATACCAATCCCAAGTTTTACTTGCAAGATTTATTCTTTTTACTTTACTAAAGTTCTTTACTTTTAGTTAGTGCTTTGTGAGTTTTGGAAAAATAGAATAGATAGCATAAAGAGTATAAAACTAGGCCTATCTAGTTATATTTAGATGTCATTCTATGGCATGAGATTAATGGTTATCACCCCTCACTGGTGAACACTCTTAACTTTAGTGGCTAGTGCTATGTATAAAAGTTGATCACTTTACATGGGAATACTTGGTGAAAATGATTACGAAAACCTTGGAATGATGATTCATTCTATTGAGATGTTTTGACATGTGTTGATAAACACCAAAGGATTTGATGTTCAAAATGTTGAGGCATGAGCCTTACCCCTTTATAAAAACTGATGGTTGGGTTCGGATGCGATACCATTCCAATTTTACCGTACAACCACAATACCTGAATTGGGTAGGGCTTAGTCGGAAGTTTATGTGCCTTAGTATGGGTTCCCTTGCGGAAGAGGTTTGAGCTGAGGCTACCTCTTGATGATGTCCACCTATGCAGTACCCAGGATGGCAGATGGCCATGGCTAGGAGGCCAAGCTCATAGGAGAGGTGCCTATACTAGAGTGTGTAATTGAAAGGTTATGATTGATTATCTACATACTAAGTATGATTTATTCAGGGTTATCCCTGATGGATGTATCGAATTTTGTGGTGAAAGTGTACCACCTCCGTAGAGTGTAAAACTATTTGAATAGCTGCGTCCGCAGTTATGGACAGTTGGAGTGGCCATACTGTTCCGTCATCAGATGTTTTCAAAATGATTTGTGAAGTGAACTATGATTTTGACTTGACCACAACAGGGTTGTGGATATGAAAACTAGTTTCCCACTTAAGTGGTTTAGAACATTAAATTAGTTTTCTTTACTTCTAAACTCAGTCTAGATAAACCTGGGTTTTTGCAAATAAACCTAGAGCTTAAGATTCCTACTAGAGCTACCTTATTTGTTAGTGATAGTTTGCGAGTACTTAAAGAGTACTCATGACTTTGTCCCTGGCTATTCTCGTGGCCAGACTATGAGTAGGACTACCAGGATGATGGACAGCAGGAGGTTTACAACAACTAGGATCATCTCCCATCATCAGCATTGCCTGTGACCCTAAAGATGGAGCCCACTACTACGCTTATTATTCCGCTGCTTGATTTGTATTAAGACTGGATCATGAGATCCTTTATTTGTAAGACCTTATTATGGTTTGTAATGGATGATGTACTATGATATCCAATCTGTTATGTCTCGCAAAAATGGTAATCCTGGGATTGCGAGGTATGGTATAATAGGCATCTGGGATTAAAAATCCGGGTGTTGATAGACGGGCAAGAAGCCGGCCTTGGGTTTTCTCAAGATTTGGGGATGTGAAGTTTTTGTCAAGCGATTCTAGTCCTACAAGCTCAGCCCCAAGTCAGATAATGTATTTTTCATAGGCTACCATAAGGAAACTTTGGGTTACTATTTATACAACCGAGAAGAGGGCAAAGTGTTTGTTGCTCGAAATAGTGTCTTTCTGGAGAAAGAGTTTCTAAGCCAAAAAGATAATGGGAATAGGGTGCACCTCAAAGAAATTCAGGATTCACCAACTCAGGACAAGTCGACAACCTTTGAGGTTGAGCCGGACATTGTGCCTAAGCCGATAAATGCACCAGAGCCACGATGATCAGCAAGACTACATGGTGACGTACTTATGCTAGACGGTGATGATCTGACTACCTATCAAGATGCAATAGGAAGTGCTTATTCCAAGTCATGGCTTGGAGCCATGGTATCCGAGTTAAAGTCCATGGATGACAATCAAGTTTGGAACTTGGTTGATTTGCCAGATGGTGCAAGATCCATCGAGAGCAAATGGGTCTATAAGAAGAAAACTGACCAAGACGGAAATATTTATGTCTATTAATCACGGTGCTTCGCGAAAGGGTTCCGACAAGTTCAAGGAGTTGACTATGATGAGACTTTATCCCCAGTAGCGATGCTTAAGTCGGTGAGGATCATGTTAGCACTAGTTGCATATTTTGATTGGGAGATGTGGCAGATGGATGTCAAAAACGACTTTCCTTAACGGAAATTTACCCGAGGACGTGTATATGATACATCCTGAGGGTTTGTCGATCCGGCTAGTCCTAACAAAGTTTCCAAGCTTTGGAAATCCATCTATGGATTGAAGCAAGCAAGTCGGAGTTGGAACATTCGTTTTGATGAAGTGGTCAAATCATTTGGCTTCATCAAAAGCGAACAAGATTCTTGTGTATATAGGAAGTATAGTGAAAGCTTAGTTGTTTTTATGCTACTGTACATAGATGACATATTGATAGTCGAAAACAACATTCCAATCTTGCAAGAAACCAAGGATTCTTTGGAAAGGTGTTTCCAAATGACGGGCTTGGGTGAGGTGGCATTTATACTGGGAATTAAGATCTATGGAGATAGATCCCGGAGACTCATAGGTTTGAGTTAGACTACATATCTGGATAAGATATTAAAGTTCAATATGGATTCGGCTAAGAAGGGTTATTACCAATGGCGCATGGAATCTGACTTAGTAAGACTCAATGCCCAGTGTTGGTTGATGAGCGAAGTTGGATGGAGAGGATCCCTTATGCTTCGGCAGTAGGATTGATCATGTATGCGATGATATGTACTAGGTTAGATATTTCCTATGCTCTAAGTGTAACAAGAAGATATCAGTTGGACCCTGGCAAAAGCCACTCGACAGTAGTAAAGAATATCTTTAAGTACTTGAGATGTACTCAAGATGAGTTCCTAGTCTATGGTGGTGAGGAAGAGCAAGGTGTAAAGGGTTACACGAAGGCTAGCTTTCATACCGACCTAGATGACTAACGCTCGCAATCTGTTTATGTGTTCATAGTTAATGGAAGTGCAGTGAGATGGAAAAGTTCGAAACAAGAATCAATGTCCGATTCTACGACGCAAGCTGAGTATGTTGTTGCCTTATAGGCGAAAAAAGAAGGGGTTTGGATCAGAAATTTTCTGATCGAACTCGGGGTTGTTCTGGTCTCGTCCCGTCCGTTAGACGTGTACTGTGACAATACTGGTGCTATTGCACAAGCTAAGGAGTCATGGGCACACCATAAGAACAAGCACTTACTCAGGAAATTTCACCTGATTCGGTAGTTCATCGATCGTGGATAAATTAAGCTATGCAAGGTACACATAGATGTAAATGTTGTAAACCCCTTGACCAAGCCGATTTCACAACCTAAGTTTGAGGTGCACATTAGAGCGATGGCCATGAGATTTTCCTAAGGCCTAGAGATGCCTGAGTGTTCGACTATAGTCCAACTGGGAGACTGTTAGGAATGATGCCCTAGAGGCTCACATTCCGCCTTGTGTTTGTAACCCAGTATCTGGCTTGGGGCTAGTTGTATGTGTCACTGCAATTGTTGCATGTGTGGAACCACATAATTGTATCTAGCTCTAGAAAGTTTGTCCTTAGTCGTTTGAGGTTGGGAAGGAAACCCACTGCCGAGACTAATTTCTAAGTCGAAAGATGACAATGTTTCACGTGTCATGAGCATGGAGATGCTATCCACCTTGCATTGGCTAGTCAGAAGAGGTACGATAGCCGAACCAATCCAAAGGTTAGTAGGACGTAAGCACACTATCATACGCTCTAACTAACACAAAGGAATCCTTAAACCTAAGGGGATTGCTAGATCCAAGTTGTGGAAAACCCGGCTCTAACTCCATCTAACGCTCACCGTAACTAGGAGTCATGAGGATGGTCTTGGGCCGACTTCGAAGCAAGCTGTGTGACGTGGATCAGCCAAGACGGATTTCCCCCTCCATGTTAGAGAGATATTCTCTGGGCCCTGTGTGATATGATTCAGAAGCATGGCCATGATCTACTCGATCAAGTGTTGATCGAGGTAGTCCAACTTAGGGAATCTAGAGGGAATCAATTATCACTACAATTAGAAGAGAGTAAACCGGAACTAGGATGACGGAATCTCCCCTGAAGTTTATCACCAATATTGTGAGGTAAAGAGACTCGAACAAGTCATCACATTGAGGGCACTTGCGTAAACCGAGAGTCGGCAAGTCTTGCTAGAGGCTGCTACCAATTATCAGCTCTAGTCAAAAAGTCACTGAGCTACTACTCTGACTGAATGATTGCTGAGTTGTGTCTGACTTACCGTAAGCCTGCGGGATCGCACACTTAAGAGAGTGGAACTAGGCGGATGATGATCCGACTATCACAAGCCGGCAAGTTGGACTTGTTCGGACAAGGACATGTGTCAATGGATTGGACCCACTTTGACTAGGGTTAGGGTTTAGGACCTAGGGACACAAGTGTTGTGTGGCGTCACCTACTCACCTATATAAAGGAAGGTGGGTGGCGGCGGATAAGACAATCCAATCCAGGTGCTGCTTCCTAGGGTTTTGCTAGACTTGGCAACCACCTTCCCATCTCGCGGCGGCAAGACCAAGACTAGCTTCTGCCTTGTTGTTGTTGTTCCACCTTGTATGTGTGTGTGACAGCAGTGGCACCACATATGTGGTGCTCGTTAGAGGCATTAGGTGGAGGAGTCGGAGGCGGAAGGAGGAGGAGCAAGATGGTGACAAGGTGGTCCTAGGATCGAGATGTTCGCTGGAGCCGAACGAAACAAGGGGAACACATAGAACCACTGCGACGCGCTTCCTTAGCTTCCACACCTACGCGTCGAAAGGTACAAGCTATTGCCTTTGAACTTGGCGGGATCTTGGGGTGGCTCGTCAGAGACCTTGCCGGAAAAGAAAAGTTTTTGTTTTTGTCCTGGCTCTGCATGTTGCCCAACAATACCTACACACAACTAAACTAGAGATGAATCCCATGTTATTTGGATTACATTATATGATCAATATAATCCGCGCAACACCCCTCTATCACCTCATGCATATTATTTTAGTCGCTGAAAGTTACAAGTTACTACTTCCAGTGAACACTGGAAATCTACTTCTATTGTTCACTATTTGTTTTACTGTTTTGATTCAACTACTATAATCACAACTTGCTTCTTGAGTATATATATACACATGTGTGGATGAGAGTGACGTCTCAATTGCTAAAGTCTTATTGATATTCTTGTGTTCCTTTTGAGTTGAACTATATATTTGGGTATTACTTCCCATCAAAGATTTCAGTGATCCCCTATACTTGTGGGCATCAAGACATTTTCTAACGCCGTTGCTAGGGAACCTAGCTTTATTGCTAAGGCCAGTTGTTATCATTTACTTTATATACTTATTTGTTTCTCATCATGGGAATGGATAAGGATGCTGCTAATAAGGTTATTGTGCCTTCCACTACAAGGAAAGGTACAAACTCGCCTTCTAGACCACACATCTTGCATAATGTTGTTACTCCTGTTACTAGAAATAAAACTACTATTCTAGCAAGTTTACGATTGTATGAATGTCTACTTATATGGAGAATTATTTGTTGGATGATGGAAAGGGGATGCCTGATTTATCTATGACTTTGTCCAATGATGATATGGAATCTTAATATGATGAAGATGTACTTTATGATGGAAATGATATTGCATCTAGCTCTAAATCAACACATTATGAAGAAGATATTGTTTTTATTAAAGCTTTCATGAAAATTGATTTAGATGATTTGGATATTTTTGATGCTAGCATGAATACATCACTAGGAGAGTTATTTCCTGATGCTAGTAAAATTTATGCACCTACCATATGCATTAAAGATAAATACTATGAATTTAATGCTGATTCTGAAATAATAGAAAGACTTGAAGTGTCTAAGTTATACTTTAAGGATGAGGAATTTCCTTATGAACATTTAACCAACCTTAATGAACTATCATGCCTATTTTGAAAAAGTGAAATCCAACAACGCTATTATTTCTTGAAATCATTCGCTTTCTCCTTAGGAGGAAAATCAAAAGCTTGGTATAATTCATTAGCCCCCAAGTCAATAACTAGCAAAGAAGCATGCATATATTTTTTCTATAATATGTACTTCCCTGCTGATAAAATACATGGTATGATTACTGAAATTGGTAACTTTGCACAAAGTAAGGAAGAGAGTATTCTTCAAGCTTGCGGGAGATAATGTACTCTTGAGAGGAGATGCCCTACTCATGGTTTAAAAGATAATGAACTGCTTGATATATTTTATAATGGACAAACAGAAATATCTAGACTTTATCTGGATAGTGTTGCAGGTAATATTTTCAGGCACGGGACTATTGAGGATGCAAAATGATTGTTAAACATTATTTCTTAGAACCATTATCATTGCAAAATTGAAGAGGAAGATAAAATTGAAATAATTCCTAATAAGGGGGTGTTCTCAAGTTAACTAGTGAACTTATGAAGGAGGATTCAAAGTCCACTGAAGAAAAGGGTATTAAAATGGGTGTTAAATTCCCTATTGATTAACCATGTTTTCTTATCCAAGTGCATGCTATATGTTACGCTAAAGGTAATGGGAAGGTATCAGCTACTACATAAATATCATATATTGATCGTTCAAATGACTTTTCTTATCATCAAAAATCTATGGAACATGATATCAAAAGGAACTTAACAGAGAACTCTCATAAAATTAAACTTTTTCATGAAAGAGTAGACTCTTGTGTGGATTCTAGTAAAATGACTGTTAAGCATTTTAAAATGATGAATAATCAAGTTGAGCAAATGATATCTCTTCAAAATAAATTATATGAAAAACCTCTTGCTAAGAAGAGGCAAGTATGTGGAGTTAATACCAAGGGAGGCTCTAGCACTCAGGATCCTAATTATCCTGAGGGAAATCCAAAGAGAAAAGAGCAAGATGCTCTTAAAAAGAAGTCTTCCATAGGAAAATCTCCCAATGAATGTGAAGTTAATGGGAATTCTGAAGAATATGAAAATGATTTATCTATTTTTGATGGTGAAACTTAAGACAATAATAATGAAGATGATGATGTGGAAGTATCTCTATCTAATGAAGGGTCACATGGAAATGAAAATGATGAAGAATCAGATTCCATTGTAAGGGAAGATCCTTAATCTTCAAGAGAAAAAAGTAAAAAGAAGAAGCCTACACCTCAACCAAAATGTAAAGAAAGGGAACCACGGGTGCAGACACCCATACCATATCCCCAAGAGGTAATGAAAACTTTAGATGATGCAAGGTTTAAAAAGTTTATTGAACTAATAAAAATTTTATACTTGCAAATTCCTTTAGTTGGGCCACAGGGAAATGAAAATGATGAAGAATCAGAGTCCATTGTAAGGGAAGATCCTCGATCTTCAAGAGACAAAAGTAAAAAGAAGAAGCCTACACCTCAACCAAAAGGTAAAGAAAGGGATCCACGGGTGCAGACACCCATACCATATCCCTAAGAGGTAACGAAAACTTTAGATGATGCAAGGTTTAAAAAGTTTATTGACCTAATAAAAAGTTTATACTTGCAAATTCCTTTAGATGATGCTATTAAAATTCTTCCTTATTCCAAATATATGAAAGATATTTTCACCAATAAAAAAATACCTAATGAAGCTATCACTTTCATGCTTTCTAATTATTCCTTTAAGAGTAATTTATTAGAAAAGCGTGGAGATCTAGGTATTCCTACTATTCCTTGCAAAATTAAAGACACATATGTTAAATATGCTTTATGTGATTTAGGTGCTAGTGTGAGTGTCATGTCTTTCTGTTTATATAAGAAATGAAATTTAAACAAGTTAGTCCCCACTGAAGTTTCTCTTCAAGGCATGAATCACACTCTAATCCTAGCTCACTGTTTCTACAGGGTTTTGCCACGCATTTGACGTCAATTTGCTCCCTCGGTCCCTTCTAGCTCTAACCAAATCCTAATCACCCCACCCCTTTGTCCCTAGCAGCAGTACCACGCCACCCCGAGGGCATGCTCGCCGGCCAAACTTGCCAACGCAGCAGCAGACCGCCCCTCTCTCTCTCGCCATGTCTAGGAGCTAGACCAGATCACACCGCCACCCTATGTCCCCTCCCCGAGCAGAACCGAGCCGTGGACCACCCGCGGAGCACCGCGCCCAGAGCGTCTGCACCATGCCGAGCACGCGCCAGAGCGCCATGCCCGACAAGGGTGCACACGCCGCGCCTCGACCGCAGCCCGTGCTCACCGCTTCGCCACCACCCCAGGAACCGCCCGACACATGCCCGTTCGCCGCCGTTTGATCCGCAGCCACCGCATGCCGTGTCGAACGCCGCCTCAGCCGCTCAGAGCGTGAGCACTGCCAGACCGTTTTCCACCGCCCCTAGCCACGCATTTAAGCCGTAGCGCACCGCCAGGAAGCAGGCCACAGCCCCCTACCTCAAGCCACACCGCTAGCATGTTGTGCTACCCTCGCCGGAGTCGCCTACCCATCCCTTTCGGTCGCCTCGTCGAGCTATAAATAGAGGACACCCCAGCACAAACTACTCACACCATTCCACTCCCCTCTGCTCACTGGTCCTTCCCCACCTCTAGCCGGAGCAACTCAAGCACAGGTTCGCCAGAATTTAGCTGGAGGAGCCCGCTTCAGAGGAGGAGAAGGCGTCATCGATTTTGTCCACCCCAGGAGCTGCCGCAGGAACCCCTGAGCCCGCCGTTGATGGCACGTTCATTTTCCCGCCTCACCGTCATCGCTGGAGCCCTGGTATGCCCCCTGAGCACCCCCACTGAGCCGCTAGGGTTAGACCTCACCGGCGACCTGTCCGTCGTCGACGACGAGATCCAGCCATAGATCCTAGTTCTAATCTAACGGCCCACATCTCCCCGTACCGCTTCGCGTGTAAAGAGCCGCTGACCGGTGGACCCCCTGGCAGCTGTCCTCTATGCCGCGGGACGCCACTAGGCCGGCCCGTTTACTTTCCCGCATGACCCATTTAATTCAAACTTAGATTTTTCTATTTAGTTTAAACCTAGTTATGTCCCTTAGTTTAAAAATCCATTAAGAGAGATTTAAAAATGCAAATGGAGTGATTCCAATTGTGTTAGAATTCTACCGAAAAGATCTACCCAAGCCCGTTGGACTTAATTCAATTAGAGTTAGAGATTTCTCCTAGTAAAAATAACAAAACGGAAGCATTTGCACCTAGCCACATTTTTATAAAATCAACCATGATAGCTTTTGAGTTGTTTCCAGCTCTCAAAAATCACATTTCACCATACCTATCTGAATATGTAATAATATTAAGGTTTACATGCAATGACTTTGGACTAGTACCAAAATAATGCTATATAGGCATTTCTAGTCACTTTAAATCATTAAATAATAAACTTAAACTTAAGTAAATATGATCCAACCCTTAAATCACATTCACACATGTTAGAATATGTGGTGACGACATGTGTCCACGTGATCCCATATTTTAAGTAGTGAATATTAAATCTTAGTTAATTTTTCAATGAGTAGAAATTACTCTTCTTAAATAAAAAGAATGAAACTAGTTAATAAAATCTTGTGATGATAATAGATCATCAAATGTGTGCCTTATAGGGCTAATTAGACTAGTTAAGTACTGTTTGGTGATTGTGTACTCCATGTGTATTTATAGACGATAGTACCGACCAAGATTTCGAGGAGGAGCAGTTCTATCAAGAGGAGGAAGAAAACTTCAACCACTACACTGCACAAGGCAAGCCACCATTAGCAATGCAAGCTAACCATTGCAAGCTAGATAATCTAAGTAGATGCTTTAGGCATGCTTTGGCTCTACCACTTTGACCATTACTTACCCCAAGTATTATTTTCCAAGCTTTACTTCCTTTATTTTACCAAAGTCTGTTACTTGTTTTGAACGTAGCATAAAGAGTATAAAACTTAACCTATATATATAACTTTAGATATCATTCTATGGTATGAGATTCACTCCATTTTTCCACCTTAGTGAACACTCTTAACTTAGTAGTTTAGAGTAGATAAAAACTTGAGTCACTTTAGATGGGAATACTTGGTGAAAATGAATTATGAAAACCTTGGAATGATGAGTCATTGTATTGAGATGTTTTGACATGTGTTGAGAAACACAAATGGTTTACGATGGTGAAAATGTTGAGGCAGGAGCCTTAACCCTTTTACAAAACTGATGGTTGGATTCGGATGTGATACCATTCCAAATTTACCGTACAACCACAATACCTAAATTGGGTAAGGCTTAGCCGGAAGTTTATATGCATTAGTATTAGTTCCCTCGCGGGAGAGGTTTGAGCTGAGGCTACCTCTCAATGTTGTCCATCTATGCAGTGCCCAAGATGACAGATGGTCATGGTTGGGAGGCCATGCTCATAGGAGAGGTGCTTATACTAGGGTGTGTAAAGGAAAGGTTATGTTTGATTATCTGCATACTAAGTATGATGATTCAGGGTTATCCCTGATAGATGTATCAAATCTTGTGGTGAAAGTGTACCACCTCTGCAGAGTGTCAAACTATTCGAATAGTCGCGTCCGCGGTTATGGGCAGTTGGAGTGGCCATACTGTTTCGTTGTCAGATGTTTTCAAAATGACTTATGAAATGAATGATGAATCTTGACTTGACCACAACAGGTTTGTGACTATGACACTAGTTTCCCAACTTAAGTGATTCCAGCACTTTAGTTTATCTTCCTTTGCTTCTGAACTCAGCTTAGGTTTCAAACTTAACCTTATAGTTAAACTTAGAGTTAGCACTTTACTTTAGAACTATACTACTTGTTAGTGGTAGTTTGCGAGTACTTAAAGAGTACTCATGGCTTTTTCCCTGGCTATTCTCATGGCTAGACTATGAAGGAGAGTACCAAGATGATGGCCAGCAGGACGGTTACGATAACTAGGACTATCTGCCTTCGTTAGCATTGCCTGTGCCCCTGAAGATGGACCCCACCACTACGCTTATATTTTATTCTGATGTTTGTTGTATTAAGACTGAATCATGAGATCCTTATTTGTGTAAGACCTTATGTATGGTTTGTAATGGATGATGTACTGTGATATCCAATCTGTTATGTCTCGCAAAAATGGTAATCCTGGGATTGCGAGGTATGGCATAACAGGCATCTGGGATTAAAAACCCGGGTGTTGACAAGAGGCAAGGGGGTGGCCGGCTAGGCTAAGCCCCCCTCCCGCGTGGGGCCCACTAGGGCTGGCGGGCGATGATGACCCACAAGTATAAGGGGTGTATCGTATTATTTTCGATAAGTAAGAGTGTCGAACCCAAAGCGGAGCAGAAGGTGCTGGCTAGTGGTATGGATCAGGAATTCTCTGCAATTACCTAGCAAACGGATTTTTAGGGGTTTTTGATAAAGCAAGTAAACAAAGTACGAGTAAACAAAATACAATAGGAATAAATGCAGCAAGTGGCCCAATCTTTTATGCAGCAAAGGACAAGCCGGTTGTATTACTTAAGATGACCAAACGTTCTCGAGGACACATGGGAAGACTGTCAAGTGCTTTCGCTTCATAGAGTTGATTAATCTTCTTTAGCTTGCTAAGTGTTGTGTAGGTAAACTTGTGCTAATGTACCGACCTTCCTAGGACTAATACATACTTGTGATTATACCCCTTGCAAACATCCGTAAGTACAAGAAAGAAATTAAGGTAGAAACCTAACCACAGCTTTAAACTCTAAGACCCTTACGTCCCTTGTGCAATGGTTTCCTAACGGGGGTTCACGTTTCTTTCACTCCAGCAACCCCTACGATTAGTAGCCAAATACACAATGCATTCCCCTAGGCCCATATAGGTGAAGTGTCATGTAGTCGACTGATACGTCCAAAACGTATCTACTTTCCCGAACACTTTTGCTATTGTTTCTCCTCTATACTTGTGTGATTTGGATGCAACTAATGTGAATTGACGTTGTTTTCAGCAGAATTGCCTTGGTGTCTACTTTTTGTGCAGAAAATCAACTATCAGGAAAAATCCCGGAAAATATGCCAAAACTCCTATTTCACCCGAAGACTCCAGGAGCCAGAATACGAGACGGAGAAGAGCCCTGGGGTGGCCACACCACCTGGTGGCGCGGGCCAGGCCAAGTCACGCCAGGGGGTGGTGTGGCCCCCCCAGGCACCCCCTCGGCCTCTCTCTTCGCCTATAAGAAGCCTTCTGACCTAAAAACTCTGTGGGGTTCGACGTTTTTCCAGAAGGAGTTCCGCTCTACCGCCACCACCAGATTCCACGAAACAGCACTAGAAACTCCGTTCTGGCACCCTGTCCGGACGGGGAATTGGAGGAGATCATCGCCATCATCATCACCATCGCTTCTCCATTGACCATCCATGTTTCCCCCATCTATGAGTGAGTAATCCCCCGATGTAGGCTATGGGGATGGTAGGGATTGGATGAGATCGTTCATGTAATGGCATCAGATTGTTCGGGCATAGTGCCTAGTATCTTTTATTAGTGCTTTATGACTTTGTTGCGACTTGTTGTGCTTAATGCTTGTCACTAGGGCCCGAGTTCCATGATTTCAGATCTAAACTTATTATTGATTCATTGTGATAGTATTGTTTCTGGTCTTATCTACAAGTTGTGTACACCCGTTGTTGTCCAAAACCTATGGCCCCGAAGTGACAGAAATCGGGATAACCGGAAGGGAAAGGCTTTGATGTGAGGATCACATGTGTTCACGGAGTGTTAATGCTTTGCTCCGATGCTCTATTAAAAGGAGCACCTTAATTGCCAGTAGTTCCCTAGAGGCCCCGCTGCAAACGGGCTGGCAGGACAAAAGATGTTGTGCAAGTTCTCATTGCGAGCACGTATGACTATATATGGAACACATGCCTAGGATTGTCTAGTATTTGGATGCTTTATCTTATTTATCTGCAATTGCCCTATGTTTTGATTGCTATGTGAATTGTCTTGTCCATGCAACGCTCGTCCATCCATCCCTATGCCTACCGCACTCGAATCCCTTTGTTTACTGCTTTTGTTACTACTGTCTTTGTTTTACTACTGATGTTACTTTACTATTCCTATTACAAAACTGTTGCTACTGATAAACTGCTGTGAGAAAGATTGTTTCTAGGTGCAGCTGAATTGACAACTCAGTTATTAAGTGTCGTTGGTTTGAGGACAAGCACGCCATGAGAGGGTCCTCGAGGCGTGCGGGAGAGAGGGGTGTGAGACGTACGGTGTTCCGGGACGGTGAGCACACAAGTTTACCCAGGTTCGAATCCGCCGGCTTTGGACGGACCCTACTCCTGCTAGCAATCCAGTAATACGGTAGAGCTGGAATATGGGTTACAAGGGTTTCGCCTGTGCGAGTTGAGATTGTAGACTATTGAGGTGTTATCTGGTGCCCTAAAGGCTCTCCCTAGGACGGCTTATACAGATATCCGGCCTAGGGTTTACAGGATAGATCAATCCAGCTACGACTAAGAGTTGGTTACAAAGTACATCTTGAACTACAAGTAACATTATGGGCCTAAGTCGGTAAGTCTTCTGGGCTTTCCCGTAGTCGGATTGGACTCCGTCTTCTCTCCCTAACTAGGCCGCCCGTGAAGCAAAGATCTAACCCGAAGTGGGCCACCCTGGTCAGTGAGGATCTGTGAGGATACCCGGAAAGTATATCCCCAACAGTAGCCCCCGGAGGCCTCCAAGATCCAAAGTCGGATTTTATGATCGTCCAGCTTGATCTTCGGCTTGCAGAATCTTGAAGGGTTCCTGAAACTTTACAACAAAAAATACGATCCGGGTCTTAAAAGTAAGTCGGACCTTTCAATTTAGTTACTCGGATTTTCTAGCTCGCTTTTAAACTAAACCAGAACTTGGTCTCTAACGCCACCTGACACAAGCATGGTCAAGTCACATCATCTGACAGACGTTCCGTCAGCACGACCGTTGGTGGGTCCGCGGTTCGCGGAACCGAGGCACCGTTTCAATGCGTGCGTGGAGATCGAGGCGACGCAATCATCGCGCGAGCCCTTCCCAGTTCTTTCCATGACGCGTGGAAATTACATTGTAGTGTTTGCACGAATCTTGGCGCAGGTAGGTGGATACAAGGGGTTTAGATTCCTTCTTCTCCTCTCCACCAGTCCTTCGCCGTTTCTTTCTTCCTAATCCTCCAGCGCGCCTAGAGCCCTTTCATCCTCCTCACACAGAGCTCCTAGCGCTGCCACTTTAAGGTCACCTTTTCCACCGGAGAGAAAAATGGCTTCATCCTCTTCTTCTTCTCTGGCGGCGGCGGCATCGGCGAAAGCAGCAGCGGAGAAAGAGAGCTTCTGGGGAATCTGGATCCCCTTCGCCCTCGACGACGACGGCCTCAAAAACATGGAGAAGGAGGGGCTTCTCGCCGCCGGCAATTGGCGGAGCGGTGCCGGCGAAACTGTCCCCAATCCGCGCGACGGCGAACGCGTCCACTTTGGCACCCATCTAGACCGAGGTTTGTCCTTTCCTCCCTCGGAGTTCTTCTCTGAGGTGATTGACCACTATGGAGTTCAACTCCATAATCTTCCTCCCAATTCTCTTCTAGAGATGAGCGCATATGCCGCGCTTTGCGAGGGCTTTCTCGGCATTAGGCCGAGTTTGCTTCTCTTCCGATACTATTTCCATGTCCGGAGAAATTCCATTACTACCGGTGTTCCTTATATCACCGGTACCATTAGTTTTTCTGTTAGATGAGACCGTGCATATCCCAAAATTTCTGCCAGTGACTCGGTCAAACAATGGCCAGCCACTTTTTTCTATCATAGGGATATTCCGGCTCCCGGCAAAGCTACTGCTTTGCCGGCTTTTGTCGACGGAGCGGCCACAGCCCAGCCTTCCTGGGATGAGGCTGCTCCGATTCTCACCGACGATCTGATCCTCGCTAAGAGGTGGATCGAATATCTTATCAAGCACAAGGGTCTGAAGGGATCCGACTTAGTCCAGTGCTGGGTCTCACGTCGGATCCAGCCATTTCAGTACCACGGGGATAGACTGATGCACTCCATCACGTCTTCCAAAAAAGACTCTCTCCGCATCAGCCCCAAAGCCTACACCATCTAAGGTTACATAAGCCAGATCAAGTGGCTGATCAAGGAGCGGATCGAGAGGAAAAATTCTGGAGATTTCTCTGGACATGCACACGACGGAAAACCCCGTGGTAGCGGTAAGCTTCCATCAGCACACCTTTTACGTGTTTCAATCTTTAAGTTATATACTGCAATGCTGATATGTTTTCTTGTTTTCAGCTTGCTGATCTCCCCGAGTCGGAGGTTGCTCCACTCGAAGGATATCCTCCTGAGTTTTCTCAGGAGACTGAAGTGGTTCCATTGTCGGACCTTGCGCTCAACAAGCGCAAAGCTCCGACAGTGGTTGTTGGCACAAAGGAAGTGCCCGTTGTGAAGAGGTAACTTTCATTCACAATTTCCGCCTTTGTACCTTTCTCGAATTTCTTTCTAAGATGTAATGTTTCCGACTTTACTACATTCTCAGAGCCAAACCTCTCATCAAGGGTAAGGGGAAGGGGATTCCTGCGAAGCCCCTACGACAGACGAAGCTTACCATAGCTTCCCCTGCCACGGCTCCTCCAACTCCTGCCCCTCAACCTTCTGTAACACCGGCGATTATTCCGTCTCCGGTTGTTGCAGAAGATCCGGCTCCTCCAACGGCGCCTGTGATCCTTGGATCGCACACTGACGTCACCGTGGGTGCGTCAGCTCAAGATAAGGGTGAACCCTCTTTGGGTAATGATCCCTCGGCTGAAGTCTTCGCTGAAAACCTCCTCAGCAACCCCGGACTTGCCAAGTTTGGCTTATCCCGGAAGTCCGCAGAGGAGATCCAGCGGCTGGCCAGGCAAGTCCTGGACAAAAGCCATCTTTCCCTCGAAGAGGAAGCGCAAGAAGCAGAGGACGTCAAGTTCTCTGACCTTCTCGCCCAAGTCCGCCTTCGCGACGAGAGGAGTAGGACTGGCGAGCTTCCACCAGCCCCAGTAATTCCTCTTACTCTCGCCGAGAAGGTGGCAGCTGAGGTGAACGCGGGATTAGACAAACTCCTGCGAACAATATGTAACTCGTAATTCCAACTCTTGTTTTTTACCTTATGTTATATCATATCCTCTAGCCCGCAAGCATGAAGTAGGATATAGAAATCCGGGTTTATGCTTTCATTAGGATGCCAAAGAACGAACTAGTGTAGCCCCCAAGGCTCGTGCTGATATTTAGCAAAAAATATTAGCCCGAGTCTTAAGTAGCTTTCTGACTTTGGGTATTCTGACTTACAGAAAGTATGTTCCTATAACCAGGAATTGTTAAAAATGTCTATGCGGAGAGAGATCAAAGCTCTCCGGCTTAAAAATGCTGAGCTCAAGGTAGCCAAGGATGAAGCCAAAGGTAAACATTTCGAGATTCAAACCTTGCCTTTTGCTTTTTTCAATGTCGAATTTTTCTGAACTGTTGTTCTTTTTGACTTACAGCGTTGGTGAAACAATCCATCGCTATGATTGAAGAGGCCGAGAACCTCAAAACCTTAGTGGTGGAGAACAAGGGACTTCGCCAAGAGCTGGAAAAGCTCATGGCAGATCATGAAAGAAGCATAGCTCAAGTCCTCGAGTGCTCCTCCATGGCCACTGAAGAGCGCGATATCAAGATTGCCGCTCAAGATAAGGTTATCTCGGACCTCAAGAATGAGATTGGCAGAGAAAAGGATATCTCCCAAGCGCTCCGGGCTGAACTCCAGAGTCTCCGGGAGGAGAAAGCCAAGATTGACGATGCCATTCTTGGTATGTTCCATCTATCTGACTTATCATTTCTTCGACTTTCATCAATGTCGGTTTTTTCTTATCCTTGTTTTGTGTATAGGTCCTCTGAACTTGACAGACTCCTCCTTGTCCGAACCCCGCACTCACCAGCTTACCCAAGTCGGTGATCTTCTTCATGACTACCGCCAGTCCCTTGAGGACATTGGTGAGTCTCTCAGGATTCCAGACATGCCAAGCATGTCGGACTTCCAGGTGCGGGAGAAGGCCAAGGAGATGCCGCAGCTCGTTCGGGACTGGAACATGTCCTACGCGCGGACTGCTGCTTAGAATGCTCTCACCATGGTCATGAGCCACCATGGGAACATGAAGATATGGCAAGTGACCAGAGGGTACTGCAAAGTAGACGAAGACGGCCAGGAGCAAGACCTTCAAGCTATCATGCACTCCTGCGCCGGATATGGGTGCCACGTAGCTGACCTGACCAGCTACGACGTGCCCTTTTTCACCCGCGTGGATACTCCGCCACCTCCTCCAGAAGACGCCAAAGAAGTTTCCGACGATGAACGGACCACCTCGGATCCGGACATCTCGGCACGATATCAAGGCGGAGTAGCTAGCGATCCGACAGTTCCTTCATCTCCTCCTGCATCATGGATCCGAAAACTATGTATTATTCTGGAAAGACATGATGCGTTTTTTGTAAATATTAAGTACTATGACTTTTTCTAGTGCTAAGTTTTTTATCTATTCAGCACTTTTGTCTTAAAATTTTTTTTGCGTGCTTGAAATGTTTGCATAAGCTCTTGGAATTTTCCGCCTCTACTTATCGTTTATCTGGCTTTCCGCCTCGTCCCTTTCGTGAGCCGGCTAAACCTTCAGCCAGAAACTTTGCCGAGCAATGGAGCTCAATTGCTAAACCAGTTTAAACTCGGAAACAAAGCCGGCTTCTAGTACCAACAATTCACTACTCGGAAGATACCCGCATCCAGCAATTAGACAAATAACCCAAGTAAAGACTAGAGTTTTTTAGAGTTATACCCGAAGGTAACAGTTTTAGAATCGGAAATCTAAACCAGAACGAACATGAGCATAAAGTACTTTCAAGCATTCTGGGATTTTCGAGTTATGACATGATCATTAGGAAATAAGATGGTAAAAGCTTCTCAGGAAAACTTTGAGGTAACCAAAACTTTTATTTCTCACAGAACATGTACATATGTATGATTACGAAGAAAGATAAAACTAAGAATAAAAGGGACGTAGCTGAGAAATATTCCACGGTCTGTATAATTGATCCGGATTTGTACTGCCTCCAGCTCTCTTTCTCTTCTTAGTAGCAGGTCTTTCTTTGACTGGCCTCATGTCAGTTAAGTAGTACGACCCATTGTGCAATACTCGACTAACTAAAAAGGGCCCTTCCCGTATTGGGGAAAGTTTGTGCTTTCTTTGTTGCACAAGCCGGAGAACCAAATCACCTTTATTGAAAGATCTAGTTTGGACTCTCTGGCTATGATACTTGCGTAACTTCTGCTTATAGGCTGTAGATCTCATTTCAGCAACGACGCGAACTTCTTCGACTAAGTCGAGATCATTTTGTCGAGAAATCTCGGCATCCTCTTTGATATACGCGACCACTCTAGGAGAAGTATGAATCAAATCACTAGGAAGAACTGCTTCTGTGCCATAGACCAAGAAGAAAGGTGTATATCCTGTTGACCTATTCGGAGTTGTTCGCAAACTCCAAATTACAGAGGGTAGTTCCTCTGCCCAAGCCCCTGCAGCACGTCTAAGTGGTGCTTCGAGTCTTGGTTTCAAGCCTTGTAGAATTAAACCATTTTCTCTTTCGACTTGTCCGTTAACCTATGGATGTGCGACTGACGCAATGTCAAGCCGTATATGTTGCTCGTCGTAGAATTCAGCCAACTCTCCCATGGAAAAGTTACTCCCGTTGTCTGTGATAATGCTATGCGGATAACCATACCAGATTATAACATCCTCGACAAATCTTTTGGCTGTTGCTCCATCACAACTAGTGACAGGTTTAGCCTTGATCCATTTCGTGAATTTATCCACCATCACTAAGAGGTGAGTAAATCCACTTGGAGCTCGTTTAAAAGGTCCTACCATATCAAGCCCCCAGACCGCAAAAGGCCATGTTATGGGTATTGTTCGCAGCTGATCAGCCGGAACATGAGCTTGCTTGGCATACTTTTGGCAGCCTTTGCATGTCTTGACTAATCGTTCGGCATCTTCCTGAGCTGTAAGCCAGAAAAAACCATGTCAAAAAGCTTTTGCCACTAAAGATTTGGCTGCAGCATGGTGACCACACTCGCCTTCGTGGATTTCTCTTAAGATTTCCACTCCTTCCTCCGGAGATACACAACGCTGAAAAACCCCAGAAACACTCCGTTTATGGAGCTCACCTTTAACAATAATATAGGATTTTGCTCGTCAGATAATCTGCCGGCTTAGCACCTCGTCTTCGGGTAATTTGCCATCTACCAAGTAATCAAGGTAGGCTTGAGTCCAGCTGGGAATTACAGCCAGAACTGCTATTAAAGGTGAGTCGGATTTGGTCAGATATTCCTCATCTACTCCCTTTATCGAGGGAACTTTGAGGTGTTCTAAAAATGTGCCATCCGGAACCTCTTTCCGCGCAGAGCCTATTCGAGATAGTGCATCTGCTTCCTCGTTTTCTGCTCGAGGGATGTGTTGAACTTCAAACCCCTCGAACGATTTAGATAGATCATCCACGACAGCCTTATATGCTGCCATGTGCTTATTTGCATTACAAATATCCGAGACTTGCTGAGCAACAAGATCTGAATCTCCGTAACACATCAAACGTCGGATGCCAATATCCTTAGCAATCCGGATTCCATGCAGCAGTGCTTCGTACTCGGCAATGTTATTAGTCGTTGTGAAGTGGATCTGCAACACGTATAAAATTTTATCTCCTTGGGGTGATTTGAGCACCACGCCAGCCCCCGAGCCCCCTCGAGCCTTGGACCCATCGAAAAAAGGGTCCAATATTCCAACTCAGGGAGGACCATGTTCTCCTTGGTCTCTATCCAATCAGCGACAAAGTCGGCAAGGATCTGGGATTTGGTTGCTGTCCGGGGTTTGTACTCAATATCGAAAGCTGCAAGCTCTATACCCCATTTGGTGACGCGTCCTGTGGCATCACTATTGTTGATTATATCTCTCATGGGAGCTTTGCTCACCACGGTGATTGGATGCTCCTGAAAATAGTGTCGTAACTTACGAGATGCCAGAAAAACACCGTAAGCCAACTTTTGATAGTGCGGATATCGCTGTTTTGATTCTGTCAGGACCTCGCCGACAAAGTATGTCGGACGCTGCACCAGGTGCTCCTGATTTTCTTCTGGTCTCTCCACCACCATAACTATACTGACAACCCTTTTTGTCGCAGCAATGTAAAGCAACATCCGTTCCTGAGGTTCCGGCGCTGCTAGGATAGGAGTAGATGAGAGTACTTTCTTTAGGTCTTGTAGTGTAGCTTCAGCTTCGTCAGTCCAGACAAAATCCTTGGTCTTCTTCAGGAGTTTGTATAATGGTGCGGCTCTTTCACCAAGCCGGCTTACAAATCGACTGACTACAGCAATGCAACTAGTTAATCTTTGTACGTCCTTCAGGCGAGTTGGCCTGGAAATATTGAGAATAGCCTTGATCTTGTCACGGTTCACCTCTATGCCTTGTTGAGACACGATAAAATCTAACAATTTTCCGGCTGGTATTCCAAAGAAGAATTTCTTCGGATTAAGCATGATGTTGTATTTTCGTAAATTGGCGAACGTCTCCTCTAAGTCGGAAATCAATGTTTTCTTCTTTTTGGACATGACCGTGATATCATCCACGTATGCATGTACATTGCGTCTGAGTTGATCATGGAGGCAACGTTGTATCGTGCGCTGGTACGTAGCTCCTGCGTTCTTAAGCCCAAAGGGCATCGTAACATAACAGAAGGTTCCGAAAGGGGTTATGAATGAAGTCTTGATTTTGTCAGATTCCTTCATCCGAATTTGGTGATAACCGGAATATGCGTCGAGAAAATAGAGGAGTTCCGAGCCTGCCATAGAATCGATAACTTGATCAATTCTAGGCAGAGCGAACGGATCTTTTGGACAAGCCTTGTTCAAGGCAGTATAATCAACACACATCCTTAAATCAGTGGTGTCCTTTTTAGGGACCATTACAGGGTTGGCCGACCAATCAGTATGGATGACCTCTTCTATGAATCCGGCTAACTCGAGCCGCGCTAGTTCCTTAGCTATTGCCTTACGCTTTCCATCACCAAACCGTCGAAAGGACTGTTTGACGGGTTTAGCGTTCGAGTTTACATTTAGAGAGTGCTCGGCAAGTTCCCTAGGTACTCCGATCATGTCAGATGGCTACCATGCGAAGATATCTTGATTTGCTCAGAGGAACTTGACGAGCGTGCTTTCCTATGCGCTACTTAGGCCTGCGCCTATCTGGGTCACCTTGGAGGGGTCATCATCCTTCAATGGCATCGTCTTCGTCTCTTCTGATGCCTTGAACTCCGGATTTGGCTTTGTCACCTCCTTCTTCGTCGCGGGCATCTCGGACGGATCTATGCTCTTCTTGATCTCCTGGTACTCCTGGGCGTGCAGCACGGCTTCGGTAAAGGCGGCATTTCCATCCTCACACTCTCGCGCTTTCTTCGGGTCTCCCCTGATGGTGATCACGCCGTTGGGACCTGGAATTTTCATCATATTGTAAATGTAACACGGACGAGCCATAAAAGCCCAGTAAGCTGGACGTCCGAATATAGCGTCGTATGCGCTCTTGAACGGGACCACTTCGAAGGAAAGTGCCTCTGTTCGATAATTTTTTGGTGTTCCAAAAGTAACATCCAAAGTGATCTCTCCCAGGGAGTTAGCTTGTCTTCCTGGGACAACTCCGTGAAAAATCACAGAGCTATGGTTAAGCTGTGTTTCCGAGATCTTCATCCGGCGTAGCGTTTCTACATAGAGAATATTGATGCTGCTACCACCGTCCATGAGGGTCTTAGAGAAACCATAACCATCAATAAGTGGATTGACGATTAAGGCGTATTTTCCTCGCATGTGTAGCTTAGGCGGATGATCAGCGTGTTCAAACATTATTGCAACTTCCGACCAGTCCAGATACTGAGGGACAGCCGGAACTGTTGCATTGAGCTCGTGGAGAACGGCTTTCTTGACCTTTGCTGGTTGAGATCCGAGGAAGGTGACGTAAGTGTCCTTCTTGGTAGGAATAGCTTTATTCCCTTCCGACTTGGGATTTGAAGCATCGGCTTCCTCCATGTCGGAATCTTCCTTGGTCTCTTTGTCTTTTTCGGGATTTTTCTTTCCCTTCTTCCGCTTAGCTTTGTAGCCCGCGGTATCATCTCTCTTGATGTCATCGTTAAAATGACATTCAGCGTTGGTGTGGGACGAGCCCCCATTGGCTTCCAAGTGATGCACACATGGGTTATTGGCGATGTCGGCCCAAGTGTAGGTTTTGCCTGGTTGTTGCTCTCCTCCACCTTGGACCCTTGATGTCCCACGGCCACGCCCTCGGCCTCCGCCACGTCCTCCTCGTCCTCCAGACCCAGAAACAGTAGTGACTACTGCTGTCTCCGTGTTGGGTTTTTCTTCCAAGGTGTTTTTGCGCTTCTGAGCCTGTTGCTTTGTTTTTGCTGACTGAGGTACAGCCAGGACGTTGAGTAATCCCTCTGCATCGTCGTCAGTATCTGCATACTTGCTCGTTGTTTCTATCATCTCTCCCAGATCAGTAACCTTGTCACACTTCAAGCGATGGCGCAGTAAACCAATTGGGAGACCTGCAATGAAAGCTTCAATCGCAGTTTGATCATTTACTCCCTCGCAGGAGTTTTTGGTGTCAATTCATCGTCCGAGATAATCTCGGCAAGTTTCCCCGGCTTTCTGGGTGCAACGTTGTAGGTCTCCAACCGTACAGGGCCTCTGATATGTGCCTTCGAAATTCCGAAAGAACGCACTTCGTAAGTCATACTAGTTGTGGATGGTGTTTGCCGGAAGTTCATTGAGCCATGATCATGCCGTCTTCCGCAACATAAGTGGGAGGTATCGGGTAGCGACTAGGCTGTTTCCGCCTTTGGCGATGCAGCAAGCTTGGAAGAAGTCCTGTAACCAGGTGTCTGGCCGAGAAATGCCGTCGTAGGCTTGAATATGTCTTGAGATAGCAAATCCTTCCGGGAATTTTGTAGCTCTGATGCGTGGTCCGAAGCACTTTGGGCCCACATACACGTCATCGTTTTCGTAGCGCCGAGCCTCTATGTTGGAGTTGATCCTGTGCCTTGTGTTGTTCGGGGATAGGGATCGTCCCGAATATCGGCTGTGGCTGCGGTGCCTTGGAGCCGGACTTCGGCTTCTGCCACCACCTCCCCTGCCATGTCGTCCTCCTTGACCTCCTTGGGGGCCGTTGTGATAACTGTGCTGTGGAGAGGGTAGTGCAGCTGGGTTGTTTCCGGCTGATCGCCGGCCTCCGTCCGGAGCGTCATTATTCCGGTTTCGGGGAGGTTCTTGACTGTGACGAGCCCCCTGCCGGTTTGTGCCAGCGTGGTTTCCGTCGTTCCTTCGTCCGTCGTTCCCACCATGGTGAGGCTCAGCCGGACGGGTTTTAGGAGGTGGCATTTTCTAACGATCCTCCTCCCGACGTTTCTCTTTATCTTCTCCTTTTCTGGGAGGATTCCTCGGAATCAGTGCAGCGATCGCGTCTTTCTTGGCTGCTGGAGCGACGTTGCTCCAGTTATGTGTAGTTCTGCGGTGCTGTCTTGACGATCCGGTTCTTGAATAATTGTCTTCCATGCGTTCGGGGTGACGATGCTGCGCCCGATCATAGTGGGATCTTACGTCAGCCCATGCCGGATCTGTGCGACACTGGTCGGAATCCGAGACTAGCTTTTGGCTTCCAGACAGGGTGACCTTTTGCTGCTCCAGTCCCTTATTGAGTAGTTTGATACCCAAATGTATCTCCTGTGGTCCTGGATTAGCCGATAGAATTTCGCGAGCTGCCACGGTATTTTGCACTAGTGTTGGGTAAACCCAATCTCCGTTGCTATCCTTCCGTGGCTTCCCCATCTCATCTCCAAAAAGGACGGCACGGACACGTGGGAATTGGTTGTCATCTATGTGACGCCTCTGTGTCTTCTGATGTAGACAGGACATGTACTCCTAGTTTGACATGCGCTTCTTCTCCACCTCGATGTTTTTGGCTTCATCAAGGAGTTGTTGACGACGCACTTCTAGGGCTTGGGCCCTTTCGTCCAGCTCATCTGCAGTAAGTTCTGCAGCTATAGGGATAGGTGTGGTTAATGCGGCATCGATGAGTTTACGTGCACCTTCAGTGATCACGTGTCCATCCACCGATGCTTATTTTTTCGGCTCGTCTGGGATAAGTGCTCCATCCGAGTCTTCCTCGTATTCCTTGGCAATCACCTCCTCTGTCAGAGGGTCTTTTGCCGGAGTCTTGTTCTTCTTGTTCTTCTTCTTTGCCTTCTTGGCAGCGCCGGTAGCAAAGACGGCTTTGGGTCCGTTTCCCGGAGTCAAGCTCTGATCGGTACTTTCGG
This sequence comes from Avena eriantha, assembly GCA_910589775.1. Lineage (NCBI taxonomy): Eukaryota > Viridiplantae > Streptophyta > Magnoliopsida > Poales > Poaceae > Avena > Avena eriantha. The sequence goes on from OU342740.1 coordinate 263,656,708, forward strand.
ACATCTGGATTTCGGGATTGTCTCCGACTTCCATATCATCCTGCGCTTTGGGAGAGTGTTCCCCGGATCCTTCGTCCATGGCTTCTCCATCTTCTGCAGCTTTGGAGTTGTACTCCTCGTCATATTCCATGGAGAACTTTTGGAAATCTGCCGACGTCATGGACTCATCCGAGGATGCGGGAACATCGGCATTTGTTCCAATTGCCTCCAGCACCGAGTCGGTGCTTTCTCCAGCATCGGCAGAGCCAGATCCAGATCCCACATATCCGACGAAGTGCAATGCGTGCTTCCTGAGGTACCTGCGGCTTTCACGATCAGCCATATCAAAACTTTTAATGGTTTCGAGGATTGCTTCTGCGCTAGCGCCTTGCAGTATCATACATCTTAGTGTGTACCTGAGGAAAGGCATGTCTATCCTGACATCGCCAGAGTCGGAATTAGTGTCGCTGATGTGCTCCTCCTGGATTTCGACTTCCACGGGTGGGTCGATCTGGGATCCGGCTTCTCCAGGGAGATCCACTCCAGATTCGACTTGGATCGTGAGGTCTTCTTCAGGCTTGGATTTCTCCACCATCTCCGCAACTGGTGTGGGCTGGGTGGGATTAGAGTTTTCTGAGATCGGGAACTCTGCCGCCTCCGCGGACAAAGGGAACCCAGAAGATTCTTTTGCCTCTATAATCACCGTTGGGGTGGGTTGGGCAGGTTCAGCGAAACCGATGTAAACATCGATCTCGCCAAAAGACATGATTGTATAGGCAGTCACGGCCTCCCTAGCCGGAATCCAAGTCTCATCGAGAACGATGAGAGGGGCGTCGCTGGGATAGAGGATGCGACCGATGACGATGGTCTCGCCGATTCCGATTCTTGCAGATTCCGCTCGGAACGTAGACCCGAAGCTCACTTGCCCCACGGTGGGCGCCAACTGTCGTTGGTTTGAGGACAAGTACGCCATGAGAGGGTCCTCGAGGCGTGCGGGAGAGAGGGGTGTGAGACGTACGGTGTTCCGGGACGGTGAGCACACAAGTTTACCCAGGTTCGAATCTGCCGGCTTTGGACGGACCCTACTCCTGCTAGCAATCCAGTAATACGGCAGAGCCGGAATATGGGTTACAAGGGTTTCGCCTGTGCGAGTTGAGATTGTAGACTATTGAGGTGTTATCTGGTGCCCTAAAGGCTCTCCCACGGACGGCTTATATAGATATCCGGCCTAGGGTTTACATGAGAGATCAATCCAGCTACAACTAAGAGTTGGTTACAGAGTACATCTTGAACTACAAGTAACATTATGGGCCTAAGTCGGTAAGTCTTCTGGGCCTTCCCGTAGTCGGATTGGACTCCGTCTTCTCTCCCTAACTGGGTTGCCCGTGAAGCAAAGCTCTAACCCGAAGTGGGCCACCCTGGTCAGTGAGGATCTGTGAGGATACCCAGAAAGTATATCCCCAACATTAAGGCTTATAAATATTCTTTGGCTCCCCTTGTGTCGAATCAATAAATTGGGTTTCACTTCCCTCGAAAATACTGCGATACACCCCCTATACTTGTGGGTCGTCATGTCTATTTTTTGGCGCCGTTGCCGAGGAGCATGGCTTTATTTATCAAGTTCACTTGGATTCTCTATTGTTCGCTGCTTTCCATCCATCATGGATAAGTCTCGTGATGGCAAGGTTCCTATTTTACCATCCACTACAAGAAGAGGTACGGTTCTGAACACCTCTATTGCTCTTGATTCATCGTCTATTTTGAGTAAGTTCCTTACACCACCACATACACATGCTACACACACTGCTACTACTGCTGAATCTGAAACTTATGATACTTATGATGCTGCTTCTACTGTGCTTGATAAGAGTGGTTCATTAGGTCCTTTCCTAGATGCTACAATTGCTAGAACTATAGCTGGAAATACCAAAACTCCTAATGAAGACACTACTACACCTGTTAGCTCACCTGAGTCTAGTGAGAGTTATGATGCTGAAGAATATTATGTTGAGATGACCGATGAGTTTATTGAAGAATGTAGGAACACCCATGATAGGAGCGCAGCTAAGAGTCTCCTTGAGAGGCGTTCTATTAGACCCAAATTATCTCTTGATTCTAAGTTTGCTGCTTCTCCCATAAACATTATAGATGAAGATTATGATTTCTCTCTCGATCTATCTTACATAGCTATTGTCGAGAAAGAACCTTTTTATGGGACTAAGAATGAAACTGCGGTAGCACATATGAATGAACTTTCTACCATGAGTGGCTTGTTTTCTGATGATATTAAAATGCGTACTTACTTTGTTGCTAAGATTTTCCCTTTTTCACTGAAAGGAGAAGCTAAAATTTGGTTTGGTAATTTACCTCATGGATCTATTGATAGCCCTGAGTGCTTGATTAATACTTTCCTGCAGAAATATTTTCCTCCTAGTGCTAGACATGCTGTTTTGCAGGAACTTTTTGATTTTAAACAGGGAGAAAAAGAGGTATTGCCTGAATCTTGGGCAAGGTTTTGTGCTTTGATTCATGCACAAGCTAGAAGTCCATTACCTAAGAATGAACTACTTGATATATTTTATAATGGACTAACCAAAGAATCTAGGACATACCTAGATAGTTGTGCTGATTGTGTTTTCAGGAATAGGACTCCCAAGGAAGCTGAGGAATTAATGGCTAAAATAAGCAAGAATTATGAAGATTGGACTCCTCCTAAACAAGTTACACCTGAAGTAATTGTATCTGAACCATCTATTCCTGAGCCTATTCCAACACCAAAGAAGAGGGGAGTTATTGGATTAAATGATAAAATGATGAAGGAAGCTAAGAAATGTCTTAAGGAGAAGGGGATTAAAGCTGCAGATGTCAAGAATTTACCTCCTATAGAAGAATTATGTAAGCGTATTCCCTATTCACCCACTATTGAGGTACACTCTCTCCAACACTTTGATGAAGGTGATATCCCTTCCTTGAAACCTCCTGATCAATGCTTAGAAGAATTTGATATCTTTATTGTTAAGCAAGATAACTTTAATAAAAGGGTGCAAAATCATCTAATGGAAAACACTAGAGCTATTGTTGAGTTGAAAGATATTGTGGAAAGAACCTCTAATGATGTTAAAATGATTGTTAAAAACTTTCAAATGGTTCAAACTCAAATAGATCAACTCGTTAAAGTGCAAAAAGACTTGCTAGTTAATGCTGCTAAAGAAAACCATGCTTATGAAATTAGAACTAGAAGTGGTGCTACTACCTAGGATCCTCTATATCCTGAGGGGCATCCCATAAGAATTGAGCAGGATTCTCAACAAGCTGAAAATAGTGGTTCTACTCGTAAGAAAAGGAAAAAGAAACATAAAACTACCGTAGAACCCTCTGAACCTACTATAGATCCTAACAGTATATCTATCTCTGATGCTGAAACTAAAAGTGGTAATGAAGAAAATGAAGTTCCTAATGAAGAAAAAGCTGAAGAAGAACCTGAAAACCACACTAAGAATACTAAATACACCAAAGACGATTTTATTGCTAGGAAACATGGTAGTGAAAGAGAACCTTGTGTCCAAAAACCTATGGCTTTCCCTGATAGGAAACACAAGTCAAAGGAAGATGAACACTATAATAAGTTTTGTGAGTGGATGAAGCCTTTATTCTTGCAAATTCCTTTGACTGATGCTATTAAATTGCCTCCTTACTCAAAATATATGAAGGACATTGTCTCGAATAAAAGGAAGATCCCTAATGAAGAAATATCTACTTTGCTTGCTAATTATTCTTTCAGTGGTAAGGTTCCTAAGAAACTTGGAGACCCAGGGATTTCAACTATCCCTTTCTCCATTAAGAACAGTTATGTTAGAGCTGCTTTGTGTGATTTGGGAGCTGGACTTAGTGTTATGCCTTTTTCTCTCTATAAGAGGCTTCAACTTGAAAAATTGATACCAACTGATATATCTTTGCAAATGGCTGCTAAATCTACCACTATTCCTGTGGGTATATGTGATGATGTACCTGTTCAGGTGGCTCATAATTGCTTGATATTAATTGATTTTGTTGTGCTTGAAATGCCTGAAGATGATAATATGTCTATTATTCTTGGGAGACCTTTTCTTAATACTGCAGGAGTTGTTATTAATTGTAATCAAGGAAACGTGACCTTCAATGTTAATGACAAGGAACATACCGTCTATTTCCCCAAGAAGATTGAAAGGACTTATGGCTTGAATTCAATTGAACATGTTGAAGGCATTCAAGTTGGATAAATATATTGTCCCATGCCAAGAGAAAAATTTGAAACTATTATGATTGGGACCATTGCTATCAAGGTTGAGGTAACATAATCATTAGTGGAGTAGAAAGTTTTGTCTCATATGCAATTTTTTTGGTAGCAAGACTTGATCAACCTAGCTAACAAAATGATTCCATTGAACAAAACAATGTTTTCATTATGATTATCCCCGTTTATTTCTATCCTTTGCATTTTAGTTTTTGCTTTCGTTTAGTTTTCTTTTTGTTGTTAGTTGCTTGCATGCTAGAACTTCTGTAGTTCTAGCCTTGTTTTGTCCTTGCATCATGTTTCCAAAAAGAAAGAAAAATCTGTCTGTCAGACAAATCATTCTTCTATTTCTGACAATTGGCCAAAAATAAAGTGTCTCGAAAAATTCCAGAAAATTCATATTAAATTTTTACGTGAAAAAGGGGGCAGAGGAGTACCTGGTAGGTACCAGGGGGGGCCACCAGGCAGGCACACCACATGGTGGCGCGGCCAGACCTGGGTGGCGCCATGCCCTGGTGTGGGCCACCCCTGGCCCCCCATTACCTCTCTCTCCTGCCACTTTCTTCTCTCTCCCGAGTAAACTCCAGTTCATAACTCAAAATCGCGTTCTCTCTGTGCTTGCCCTTGATTTCTTCGATCTCTTTGCTCAGCCCATCTTTCTTGCTGAAATTTGGAGCAATTGTTCCTTGGTATGTGACTCCTCCCCTTGTCCAAGTAGATTTGTGTTTAGTGGATTGTATGTTGAGTATTTTGCTGCTGTAGGTGACTGGTTATGAGAGCTTGTAAGCTTGTTTGATGCTTAGAGATATAGTTTTGATGCATGTTTAGGCCTCTTGCAAGTCCCTATGAGTAGAATCCTTCATTATATTTACTTTGCAATCACTTGTTTAAGAGGTGTTTAAATTTCAGAATAAAAGATGAGCGAACACCACCTAAACAAACATGAGCTTTGGGTGCTTGATGTCATGAAGGTCCACCGGGAGGAGGAAGTTTTTCCCTCCATTTATCCATGTTCTGAGTCCATGAGAGCTGCAGGAATTCTACAAGATTTTCACACGTTGGTTTCTAATGCAGGGTTAGAGCACTTTTTGGAAGATGGACCTTGCCAATTTGTGAAGCTAACCATGTTGGTGGTGCAGGATTTCAAATTTAGTCACTCTTTGCCTAACCCCATGGTCCATTACAAAATCTATAATATAGATGTCGACCTTTCTCTTGATGATTTTTGTGCAACTATTAAGGTACCTCAATGGGGACCATGTAAGAAGATTAAAGAGAGACCAGAACCACTCATGGATTTATACGCAGAAATTTGTCAAGGGAGTAGCTTCTCGAAGGAGAATGGAAAAATCCATAACATTCATCTTCCCTCCATTCGCTACTTTGCCTACTTTATTGCTAAGTGTGTTCTTGCTAGGAAAACTGCCAATAAGTTATCTTCGTTTGATCTAGCATTTATCTCTGCTGCTCTTAGACGAGATAGGTCTTACAACTTGGGTGCCTTGATAGCTTTCCGTCTTGCTGCTAACCGTGAGAAAGGGGGAATTTGTGGAGGCCTCATCGCTTCTCGTTTACTAGCATTGCATGGTTTAGTGCCTCATCATCTAGACCTACAGTTTCCCATAGAGAGGTTGGATTTCAATTCCATGATACAGCATAAATTTATTTCCTCGTGGGCTAGTTTGAGTGAGTTATCTTATGAAATAACCTTTCTCAAAGCTGGTTGGAGAAAGAGCAAGTCTGAGCATGTTGTTCTTTTGCCTGCACCTGTTTTGTTTAACCTTGATAACAGGGAAGGATGGTCCCTCACCGAGGAGGAGCTTGACACATACTTGGGAGAGCTCTCCCAACATGAGCAGGACACTAGAAGGGAGGTTACGGATGATTCGGGCCAGCCCTCGAATGAGGGAGAGTCTTCATATCAGCAGCCCGCCTATGATTGGGGAGCCTCTTCTTCTCATGGGACCAGATACGACCATTCTTACCAAGATCCGCCCGCTTGGAACCCCTATTCATACATGGATTGATACCCACTTAGGCCAAAAGCCTAAGCTTGGGGGAGGTACGCCGACACCGCACTCATCTCCATATCATGTTGCGTCGGTACTTTGTATATTCATGTTTTCGTTCTCTTTTTAGTTTTCGTTCTTCTTTGCTTTTGCTTTCTAAAAACACAAAAAGACCAAAAATATTTATGTTGTTTCTCTTTGGTTTGCTTCTTCTTTTTGCCTTGTTTTGCTTTTCCCTTTTTGCTTTGTTTGAACTATTTGAAAAAACCCAAAAAGATTTTGCTTTGCTTGTTTTTCTCTTTTGGTTCTTATTTAAAAATCAAAAACACCAAAAATATTTTTCGTTCTTCTTTGGTTTTTGCGAGTTGGCTACAGGGTTCGGCAGTTCTTAGTGGATTATTGGTTTCATATTATTATTCAAGCCACACAAGTGAAGAGCAACAATGAGGATCAATGACAACTTGAGGCGTGGTAAGAGGTTGGTAACGAACTCTATTTGTCTTCATTTTTGTACATATACTCATCATTGTGAGCTTGCTTAGTCCGTTCATGTAGAGTGTATGTTTTGTTTGGATGCTTAGTAGTTCTTGCTTTCTTGTGATTAGCTCCAGCTCGCTAATAGTTTGTAGCATGTTTCATGAATGTTTGCTTGCATTACTCTATTCATAAATTGGTATGGCACAGTGGTATCCTCCTCTGAATATTTCATTTGATTGACTTGGCACATGCTCATGCATGCACATGACTGTGATAATCAGTTAAGCCTTGATGAATTATTTTTCCTTAAGGATCTTGAATCATTTTCATGCCATAAGTAGTCTTGTTTTGTTGCAAGCATGATAATGACAGCTATTGCTCTCTCGTTTGTCGCTCCCTTACTATTGCGAGCCTTCATTTCCACTGAGTGTTTTGCTCATGTTTCCAACCCCCCAAACCAAATATTTCAAAAGTGTCCACCATACCTACCCATTAGCATCATTTGCTACTTTCGTGCATATTCAATATGCCTTGTTTTCTTTCAAATAAAATGTTTGCTTGTTATGACAAAGTTAGTTAGTAAAGCTCTCACGAACTTGATGGCACACTTTATTTTCTTGCACTTAATAAACCTGAACCATTGCGTCCTTATTTTTTGTGCATATGCTTGCGCTTTATGAGTTGAAGTTAGCAGAACCATGTATCATGGGGACCGCTTTCAACACTTCATAGGTACTTTGTACCTAGTTGATATCATGTTCTTTTTCTTATGGATCCCGGCGGTGTGAAATAAAAGTGGAACTTGTAAGATCATGGAGTTTGTATGTATGTTAGAGAAACGCCTGGGCCGCTAGCCTAAGCCATGCCTAATCATGGTGGAAACTTGGAGCATAACCATAATGAGCATTCTATGAACCATCCTCAATAAAAATCTATGCACATAGTAAATAAAAAGATCGCTAAGATGCTCATTGTCTGCTTGCCTTGTCATTTTGATCATGGGATAGCTCCCGTGTCATGTGCAAGGGGTACCTCGTTGGCGGTTCTCTATGATACGTATATACTTACAATGACAAGAGCTTACTTGTGACTGAAGTTGAGTAGCATGAGGATCGGTCTTCATAAGTACGGGGCTTGAGACTTCAATTCATAACTTGTCAAGCATATCCTCTGAGTTGTGTCACTTTCACCTTAACCACATTAAAGATGCTTATGATAGGGGCAATGAGAGCTCAAAGCTAACTAGTACCATACTTTCAGCATTTGGAAGCCTTTCAAAATTATTCAAAACCTTTTTCTTCTACTTGTTGAGTCTCCACATATTCTTTGAGCACCTTCTTGAGAGCATAGTTGTCATTTGTGTTTATTCCATTACTTGATTATTTGTGTTATGACTTTGATGCTTATATTCTTGACATCTTTACTTCTAGTCATCACTTGAACTTCAGAGGTGCCTTGGAATTCGTAATCAAAGGCAAGCGAGATACCACTCTATCATACCTTTCTATGAGCATAGTAATGTTCCTTATGTTCGTGCTTTATGCTACTTATTATTCTTGAGTTGGAATCTCTTCATAGCTTGCAATGACTATTAAGTAGACACAGTTGCATACTCTTTATTATGAATTGTCTAAGTAGTTGATCACATTGCTGAGAATATTTACATCATATGAAGCAAATGTGTTCATGAAAGTTCTTTTATCGCACTCAGTTTTCAACTGAATTGCTTGAGGACAAGCAATAAGCTAAGCTTGGGGGAGTTGATACGTCCAAAACGTATCTACTTTCCTGAATACTTTTGCTATTGTTTCTCCTCTATACTTGTGTGATTTGGATGCAACTAATGCGAACTGGCGCTATTTTCAGCAGAATTGCCTTGGTGTCTACTTTTTGTGCAGAAAATCAACTATCAGGAAAAATCCCGGAAAATATGCCAAAACTCCTATTTCACCCGAAGACTCCAGGAGCCAGAATACGAGACGGAGAAGAGCCCTAGGGTGGCCACACCACCTAGTGGCGCGGGCTAGGCCAGGCCACGACAGGGGGTGGTGTGGGCCCCCCAGGCACCCACTCGGCCTCTCTCTTCGCCTATAAGAAGCCTTCTGACCTAAAAAATCCATGGGATTCGACGTTTTTCCAGAAGGAGTTTCGCTCCGCCGCCAACACTAGATTCCACGAAACAGCACCAGAAACTCCGTTCTGGCACCCTGCCGGGACGGGGAATTGGAGGAGATCATCGCCATCATCATCACCATCGCTTCTCCATCGACCATCCATGTTTCCCCCATCTATGAGTGAGTAATCCCCCGTTGTAGGCTATGGGGATGGTAGGGATTGGATGAGATCGTTCATGTAATGGCGTCAGATTGTTAGGGCATAGTGCCTAGTATCTTTTATTAGTGCTTTATGACTTTGTTGCGACTTGTTGTGCTTAATGCTTGTCACTAGGGCCCGAGTGCCATGATTTCAGATCTGAACTTATTATTGATTCATTGTGATAGTATTGTTTCTGGTCTTATCTACAAGTTGTGTACACGCGTTGTTGTCTGGAACCTATGGCCCTGAAGTGACAGAAATCGGGATAACCGGAAGGGAAAGGCTTTAATGTGAGGATCACATGTGTTCACGGAGTGTTAATGCTTTGCTCCGGTGCTCTATTAAAAGGAGCACCTTAATTGCCAGTAGTTTCCTAGAGGCCTCGCTGCAAACGGGCTGGCAGGACAAAAGATGTTGTGCAAGTTCTCATTGCGAGCACGTATGACTATATATGGAACACATGCCTAGGATTGTCTAGTACTTGGATGCTTTATCTTATTTATCTGCAATTGCCCTATGTTTTGATTTCTATGTGAATTGTCTTGTCCATGCAACGCCCGTCCATCCATCCCTATGCCTACCGCACTCAAATCCCACTATTTACTGCTTTTGTTACTACTGTCTTTGTTTTACTACTGCTGTTACTTTACTATTCCTACTACAAAACTGTTGCTACTGATAAACTGCTGTGAGCAAGATTGTTTCCAGGTGCAGTTGAATTGACAACTCAGTTGTTAAGGCTTATAAATATTCTTTGGCTCCCCTTGTGTCGAATCAATAAATTGGGTTTCAATTCCCTCGAAAATACTGCGATACACCCCCTATACTTGTGGGTAATCTAGGACGTTCACATGACACCACTAGAAGAAGTACACCACAACTTAAATATCAAACTATTGAATCTTCCTCAACACAACTCCACTACTAACAACATGACTTCTCCCATGTCCTCAAGAACAAAACGAACTACTCTCAAGACATCATATGGATCATGATCAGAGATGGAATAATGATGTATAACAAGCTGAACATAAACAATAATTCAATGGTTCACTCGAGTAATCAACACCGGGAAAGTTTCCCCTAAGAACTATGCAAGATTAAACCCAATTGTTACAGAAATATGGAGATGGTGATGAGGGTGCTGATGGTGATGATGGTGATGATGATGATGATGATCGCGATGAAGTCCAGCTTGATGGTGGTGTTGATGGCGACGATCTCCCCTCTCCGGGAAGGAATTCCCCCCCCAGAAATCTGTCTACCGGAGAGATCTTTCTCTCTCGGTGTTTTCTGCCCCGCGGAGGCGGCAGAATCTTTCTGTGGTCGCTCTCTGAAACTTAGGGTTTCGGGAGGAATGTGTATGCTAGAGGGGAGAGCCAAAGGTGGGCCTGGGCGGCCACACCACCTGGTGGGGCGGCCTAGGGTGGTTAAAGTGACACAACTAAGAGGATATGCTTGACAAGTTATAAATTGAAGTCCCATGCCCCTTACTTACGAAGACCGAACCTCATGCTACTCAACTTCAGTCACGAGTAAGCTCGTGTCACTGTAAATACATGTGTATCATCGAGAACCGCCAACGGGGTACCCCTTACACATGACACAGGAGCTATCCCATAATCAAAATGACAAGGCAAGCAGACTGTGAGCATCTCAGCGATCTTTTTATTTGCTATTTGCATAGGTTTTTATGGAGGATGCTTCATAGAATGCTCACTATAGTTATGCTGCAAGTTTCCACCATGATTAGGCATGGCTTAGGCTAGCGGCCCAGGCGTTTCTCTAACACACATATAAACTCCATGATCTTACAAGTTCCACTTTTATTTCAAACCGCCGGGATCCATAAGAAAAAGAACATGGTATCAACTAGGTAAAAAGTACCAATGCAGTGTTGAAAGCGGTCCCCATGATACATGCTAACTTCAACTCATAAAACGCAAGCATATACGCAACAAAGAAGGACCCAATGGTTCAGGTTTATTAAGTGCAAGAAAAGTAAAGTGTGCCATCGAGTTCATGAGAGATTTAATCACTAACTTTCACATAACAAGTTTAATTTGGAAGGTAGATAAAAACAGGAATTTACTTGGACTAGCAATAATGCTAATAAGTAGGTATGGTGGACACAAATGGCTGGGTAGCAAGTATAAGAGTTGAAGGAAAGAAACAAACATACAAGAAAGAAACAAGTATAAGAGTTGAACGAAACAAACAAACATACAAGTGATAAAACAAACATGCAATCTTCCTTGGAAGCACAAAAGATCTTAACTAGAGAATACTAAACTTATGAGCAAATCAAGAAAGAAAGATGATGAAATTATTTTTCTTTACCCTATGTTTGGATGTAGGAATCTGAGCATGGAATCATGGAATCTAGAATTCGGAGTGGATTTCCGCCGTTTGAGGTGCGCTGTGAATCATCCCGTGGAAACGGGCCAAAATTCCAAGAGCCCACTCCCTTGCGTGCAACAACCCGACCCGCGTTTCCGAGCTCGCCTCCTCGGAATCGCTCGGAAACATATGCTCGCGTACCTATTTGCTAACGAGAAAGAGAGGGAGCCTCGCGGGAGCTCCTGTCGAGGTAGAAAAGCATGACCGCGATCTAGAAAACCGGCGGTGGCGGAACCATTGGGCGCCTCGCTCTCCTCTCGTCCCCCTACCCCTCGTTCTCTCCCTCTCCACCATCTCCTCCGAGACGGGCTCCCGCCAGCCCGCCAGTGTGCTCCCACTCCCTAGATCGACCGGGCGTGGGAAGGGGAACGACGACAGTAGGTGAACGACAACTGGAGGGGAACGGCAGTGGCGGCCTGGCCCTCCCCAAGAGGGCCTCATTCCTGACCCTCCTCTTCATGTTTCATTAGTTGTTCCTCCCGACGGTAGGTGAATGATAGCCAGGGGGAACATTCGATTCCTTGGTTGTACTACAACCAAATAGGAAATGGAATTGGGTGCTACCCCTTGATTCCAACAACAAATACTATGTGTAGCCAAACAACAGAATTGTAATTGCAAGCCATTTCCTTTCAACTATGGATTCGGAATTTTCAATCCAATTCATTTCCAAGCTCAAATTCCTACATCCAAACACAACATTAGAGTACTTTTATCTTTTCATTCAACTCTCAAAAATAGTGTTGCTACTGATCGAGCCAGGTTTGCCAAAACCAACCAAATTAACCAAATGATCCCAAAGTGATAGCAATACTATAAACAAGATCAATCATATAACCATGAATTGAAAACTAATATAAGATATGAAAAGAGTAAATGATAGAACTTCTCATTAATATTCCATAACGGCAACTCACACCAAGGGATATATCTAACGAGAGAGGGGACGCTTACATAATGCAAACCATCCTACATGATAACTTCTCTATTCAAGATATGACTCTACTAAAAAGGTAAAAAATATAGAAGATAGTGATGTGATACCGCGGCACTCCCCCAAGCTTGGAAGAAACAAAGGGGATGCCAAACCTGATGACGAAGTAATCCTTCGGTGGTGGTGGTAATATTTTATTAGTTGCCATGAGGAAATCTTCCAGCATCTTGTGAATCCTATTATTCTCCCATTGAAGCATGTCCACCTTCCTCCTCAAGTCTCGGTACTTATCGTAGAACTCCTTAGTGACTCGTAGGGCTTCCGTTTATGCAGGGCAAGAGACTAAAGGTACCAGCCACTGCTTGGGGTCTTGGAGATCCTCCTCCATAGGCTCCTTTCCCTTATCCTTGGCGGACACCATTGTGCTTCTAAGCTTTCAAGAATAATTCCTGGCAAAAACAGATCGAAAAAAAAACACGATGAAAACAAGATATACGAACCTCAGGAGATCCGCGGGATTATATATTACGAAGTTTCACATCAAAAGGAAGGTACTGGGAGAAAACGGGTCGGAGACGGAGTCCGGAGTGGACACACCACCTGGTGGCACGACTAGGGGTGGGCCCACGCCACAGGGTGGTGTGAGCCACCCTGGCTCTTTTTCCGCCCCTCTTTCGCTTCGTAGCTTTCCTTATTGACTAAAAACTGCAAAAATATAGTTGGATAGTATTTTCGCGGAGCTTTTCTTACCAGATCTGTTACCTATTTGAAAACAGACTCTGCAGGTCTCTGAATTTGGATCTAGTAGATTCTTACGGAGTCACCACTTGAATAACATCAATATCTTCATCTTCATACTCATATTTCTTGAGTCATACAACCTTTCACATCCTTATTACACAATTGTCTCCACTACCTGGAAATTTCTTTCACACAAAAATTCACACAGTTCTTTTTAGCAACATTAGTATAAGTGAAGTGATAAAACCTTTTGAGTCCAAACTTCAACTGAAAACCATCAAAACATAAGCTACTGTAGCAACTCCTTCCGAAAACCGAAAAAGAATTCAAAAAGGAAATCGAATAAAGAAGCAAATGCAAGAGTGGCAAAGTCTGTCAAAACAGACTAGCAGGTAATCAATTTTTTCGAAAATCTTATGTTTCTCAAATCAAAAAGTGCAAAACTAACGAAAGTTAAATAACAACCTGGGGCAGAAGGACAAAAAATTACAGCTAACTCCGACATACAGAGATCTCTCACGATTTTTTACGGTGAAGCACAAAATCCTGTTTCGGGACAGCAACTTCCCCAAATCTACTTCTCTCTCATTAGAGGTTGATCTTGACAAAAAAACAAACAAAAAGGATAAGAAGAGGTTATTACCGAAGTAATAACTTCCAAGACTCAAAAAAACAAAAACAAACTGAAAGCAAAAAATAAATTGGGTTGTGTCACAAAAAGCTCTTTCTTTATAGCCATTAAGATGGGCATGATAATTTTGAAGATGCTCACATAGGAATATGAAGTGAGGTGAAAGAGAGCATTAAGAAGCAAAAATACACACATTTAAGTCTAACCCACTTCCTATGCAAGGGAATTTTGTAAACAAACAAATTGTTGAAACCAGAGGCTACTTGCATAAGAAGGCAAAAGAAGTGCAACATACAAACTTTTAGCATAAAACGAGGAAACTTGATATTATTGAGATGCATAGGAACACTTTTCCCTCTCTCATAGTAACTTTCAGTTGTTGGGGTTCGCAGCATAGAAAACAAAAAATTTCCTTAGATAAGAACTAAACACCAAGATCTATCTACTAGATACAGAGCAACGGGTGGATATACATCCATGGAGAACTTACCCTCGAAGACAACGAGTTTTGTTAACGAGTAGGAACTCGTGGATGATGTAGTCGTATGCTTGCCGATCTCAAGATCGTGATGAAGTCCAGCAGGTCTGGCTCCAGCACGTCCATCAGATCTAGCTCCAGCAAGTCCAGCACCACCAAGTCCAGCACCGCAAAGTAGCGGTGCATCCGTGATCGCCCACACGTCCGGTACCCCGACAACCTATGTCCCTCGCTCCAGCAAAGCAGCAGAAGCAGCAACTCCTTTCCAGATAAAGCCATCGGGAACATGTATCTCGCTAATCCGAGACCATGGGGGAATAATACTAGAGGGGGAGAGAGATCCTTCACGAGGAGGTGTGAGGAAGGAGTGACAGGGGGGCCTTTTATAGGAGGAGAGGAGGGGAGGGTGTCCCTTCACCTCCCCCATTCATGTGGTGGTAACCCCCTCCACATTAAAATGCCCCTTCACATTCTCTTTTAAAGTCTCCACTTTAAATGCATTAAATTTCTCCAAATTTAATGCTCTCTCATTTAATAAAACTCTTTTATTAATTTTATTCAGAATTTTTTTAATTACTTTAATTAACATACATTCACATAAAACCCCTTGCAACATTTCAATATTACATGCAGAACCAATTTCAGCAATTTCACCTGAAACAGTTTCAGTGTCGATTGAAATAATTCCAGCGCTTTCTTAAATCTTTATCTAAAACATATTTGCTCCAAATGGTGTCGGTATCCCTTAAGTGTGTCACCCTACGGTTCGCGAATAATGCAAACATGATCGAGACCCCTCTCGGATCAATAATCAAAAGCGGGACCTAGAGATCTGTACTGACTCCCACATATTCAACGATGACCCTTGTGATCGTGTGAACCTTTAACTTCGTAACTAAATCCGTTTGTCTCACGATATATTACATGTCCGAGATTCGATCATTGGCATCCAAATACCTAGTTTGATCTCTTTACCAACATGCACTCTTTTCTCGTTCCCGTGATATAACATTCTAGTGATCACATCACTTGCTTGCAAGCTATCTTAATGTGATATCACTGAGAGGGCCCATAGTATATCTATCCGTCATCGGGATGGACAAATCCCACTCTTGATCCAGGAGCCTCAACATAACACCTTCGTAGCACTGAACCCACCTTTATAGTAACCCTGTTACGGTGTGACGTTTGATGTTATCAAGATACTCTTCCGGTGTTAGCAATTAACATGATCTCATGGTCTAAGGACAAAGATTACTTCGTATGATGTTATAGCAATATAAACATAATGACTTTGATCGTAATGCTATACTTCGGATGAATGTTCATCATATCATTGCACCAATGTTGTGACCTTGTTATTAACAACATCCAATGTCCATGATCAGGAAACCTTGATCATCTTGTTAATCAACAAGCTAGTTTATATGAGAGGCAGTACTAGGAACTTTGTATTTTGTTTATTAAAGACACATGTATTAACATTTCCAATTAATACAATTATAGCATCCAAAATAAACATTTATCATAAACATGGAATAAGATAATAACCACTTTATTATTGCCTCTCTGGCATATTCCCTTCAGTCTCCCACTTGCACTAGAGTCAATAATCTAGTTTGTAAACTTGTATATACAACACCTAGGTGTTGAATATACACGTTTGCTAGTGGTTAACATAATCTCCGGATCTGGCACTTTCAGGTCCGTGTGTATTTGCATGTCTTTGCGTCTCTACGCATCACTCATTCTCAAATGAGATGGCATTGTATAAATTTGGTCGCTTGGTGAGACCTCTAGTTCGTTCGGGTTAAAATATGTTGATATTATTGTCATACAATATATCTTCATAGTATTAGGCCACTTTGAACCACACCTAGTTTGATAACAAACTATATAACACAAATGCCCTCCTTTGCTGCTACTATAGCAGTCATATACTTAGCCTTTTGTTGTAGTATCCGTCACAATATTTCAACTTCGGAACTTATCCAAATCCATCATGGAACATCCTTTCCATTACATTGTGTCACCCATAGTCTAAATTGAGATAAATTTAATTTGTATCTTGTGACAAATCAATGTAACACTTTACAATGAACTACCTTTAACTATTTGTCACTTACACATGATATATTCTTAGTTCTTCCAAAGCTCATAAGAATATCTTTACTATTGTCCAATGATCATCTTATGAATCATTCTGGTATGTGCTCATAACATTTAGAGCATAGGACATTCTGGATATATACATATCATGGTATAATCGATCAAAATCTTCATGTGATTTTACTCACCAAGTGTTGAAACACTTGAATCTTGATACAATCCTTTCCATGCAGCAAGAACCTTTCTTGTTGTTTCCATATTGAACCCTTTCAATATCTCATATATGTATGTCTGACACAACCATATTAGCGCTTCAATCTATCCATATAGATATTGATGCCAAATATTCCGGTTTTCCCCAAGTCTTTCATTGAAATCCTATTTTAATGAAATTCTTAACTTGTGTCAATACAAGATACATCATTTCCAATCAACACCATGTCTTCTACATAATGTATTAGAAATATGTCTCAGTGCTCCCACTTAATTTGTTGCAAATGCAAGCATCTCCTATGAATTTAAACTCTTTTAACAGTTTCATCATGGTGAAGATTCCAACTCCGCTATGCTTACTTCAACTATTGAAGTTTGCATGCCCTTTTAGCACCCTTTGAATTAACAAAACCCTTCGGACCGTGTCTTGTACACGTCCTAGGTAACCATTCTATTAGAAGAACATTGTTTTGTTTGTTCAATGTACCATACATCAAATTATATGTAGTGGTTGCTACATTAATCTGTCAAGACTAAATATCGCTATGAAAGATCAAATCTTGTCATAGTCAACTCCTCGAACATTGTCGTAAACTTCTTTCCGACATGTCGACTATTTCATAGATGTTAAACATCCATGTCTCTTTCTTTATAGATCCAAACACGAGCGATAGGCTTCACGCCTTTCCGGAGGGTCTTCCAAGTTCAGAAACTTGATTTCTCGTGTGTGTATACTATCACGGATTCTATGACTTCTAGCCATTTTAAGGAGTCAGGGCCCATCATCGCTTCTTTGCATGTAGTCGGTTCATCATTGTCAAAACAATAACGACTTGCTTACAAATCACACTATTTGATTCTTAACGACCCACGCGGTTCAATAGGAACTCTAATCTCCGAGATCACAACCTTTGTAATCGCGGGAGCCATGATCATTGTGGCCGCCACCAGGACACTTTCCGGCGCTGCGCTACTTAGCACATATAGCTAAGGTTCAACAACCTTATCAAAGTTCTATTGTCCTCCCACTTAACTTTTCATGAAAAATTCCTTCTCAAGAAACTTGATGTTCCAAGCGACAAACTCTTTTGTCCTCGGTGTTATGGAGAAATTCCCAACAAATTCTTTGGGATAACCTACAAAGACGTGCTTATCTGACTTTGGTTGTAAACATTTTACTTATGCGTAGCATGCCAAAATTTAAGAAAAGACAATTCGGGTTTTATCCCAAACCATAACTTATATGGTGTCATTTCAACGGATCACGATGGTGCTCTTTTCAGTGTAAAAGCGGTAGTCTCTAAAGCTTCAATCCTTAAAACATAATGGCAGTTTTATAAATGACACCTTTGATCTTACCATGTCAAACATGGTTTGATTTCATCTCTCTAATATGCCATACTCCTATGGTTTATCGGGAAACACAAATCATGGAACAATTCCTCAAATCTTAAGTGTTTTGCTAAACATGTAACTCAAATATCTTCCTTTATGATCAAATCATAAACTCTGAAAAATTCTTGTTACAATGATTTTTCACTTCATCTTGAAAGTCTTTGAACAATTTTCAAATGTTTCATACTTCTTCCTTATTAAGTAAATATATAGATATATTCACTCAAATTTCTGGAGAAAGCATATAAAGAAAAAAATCCATCGCATATGGCTACATATAATGGACTATATACATCAATATGTATGATATCCAATAAGTTAGTCATCCGTTCCTCTTTGTTCTATGGACGGAGTTTCAATTATCTCAAGGAAAGTCTCACAAGCGTCAATTCATCAAAATCAAAGACTCCAAAAATCCATCAACATGGAGTTTCTTCATGTTTTCTTTCCAATATAATTTAAACAGCGATGTCACTTCATAAGTGATCTTTCAATCATTTATCTTGCGACATTTTAGCAATAGTGTTTATGGATGTGATTTCTCGCACTAGACTTGTAAAAGTTCATCCATCCTTTATGGAATACGGTAATTATTTGAACAACCATTGTTCTCGTAATACCGGAACAAAATAACAATTATTAAAACAAATCTTCAAGACTAGGTTTGACGTCAACTAAAAGCACAATAACACTTTATTTGTTTTTGATGATCATCATCACTTATTCTCTTGCTAGTTACTTAGGCCATTGCAGTTCATGAATTGCATTGTCCTATATGACACTTCATACCAAGCAATTCGGTATCCAATACCGGTATCCAATACCGGTATCCAATACCTCAGAACCACATTGTTTAACAAGCAAGGAATACAGCCATAACATGTATATCTTCTATATACCTAAGTTGGACATCTCTAACCTTTTATTTTCTGCCAAATATTTTATAGATTCTCTTTCAACAATTCCTTTTCTTTTAAAAGAATCTATCAACATCAATAGTGGTGTCATTCACATGACACATAGTACAAAGTGTATATAGTCAAATACTAATACCTTTGGACTTGCACTTTGAAGTGGATCACCATCATCCAATGTTTGGTGTTCTTTCAAAAATCCATTCTTTAGTAATCTATCAGTGTAGTAAACATTTTACTTACATCTTCTATTCATCCTTATCATGACAACTTTCATGATCAAGCTAATATAGCCTGTAAGGAAGAATCATGAGTATAATGTTAGTTCCCAAAACCTTTTTCGGAGATCCGGATGCTTAGCATCTCCATCCTTCACAAATTCTCACACAATATGAGAACATGTATTTTGCTAAATTATACTCTATCATAATGCAACCAAAAACATTGTTTCGGATATCACAATATCTTTCACACATGATGGTTTCTGAAACAATTTTCAGCTCCTATATAATCTTGATATTAAAACAACTTTTGAATATCAATAATCATGGAGGTAAACATGATACTTTAGATACTAACATTGGAATTCTTACACTTGATTTAATACTACTTATTAAACTTCATGGAGTAAATAGAGTTTGCTGAAAGTTTGCAATAGGACTTATAAACTTTAAATTGACATTCAAAACAATACGATACCAGTTCGTAAAGTAAATATCTAGAATTCTATAGTTCTATTATCTCAATTAAAACTAAGCATAAGGTAGTGAACAGACGCCAATGACTACAACAAATTATGCAAATTCACTTCGATTTAGTTTATGACAAATTGAGTTCGACTAATCCAAATTAGAAATGAACTCCCACTCAAAAACGACATCCCTCATGCCTTTTTGGTGATTACATGAACCCAATCCACTACACCAAGTCCGATCATCACGTGAGTCGGTGTAGCTTCAAAGGCGAGCATCAATATGGCCATAATATCAACCATATGACTCATGCTTAACCTTTTGGTCCGTGTTCCGAGGCCATGTCTGTACATGCTAGGCTCGCCAAGTAAGAACCTTAGTACTCGCGTGTGTAAAACTGTCTTACACGCGTTGTATGAAAGCGTAGAGTCGAGTAAACCCGATCATCACGTGATGTCTCGAAACACGATCCATAGAACGGTGCATACTTAAGGAAGAACACATTTTTATCTTGATATCTAAATGAGGGATCATCTTAAATGCTACTAAAACGCCAAACTAGCAATATAAGATGCAAACATGTAA
The DNA here is from genome assembly GCA_910589775.1 of Avena eriantha. Classification (NCBI taxonomy): domain Eukaryota; kingdom Viridiplantae; phylum Streptophyta; class Magnoliopsida; order Poales; family Poaceae; genus Avena; species Avena eriantha. The sequence continues at coordinate 263,676,854 of OU342740.1, forward strand.
TGTGTAAAGTGAGATGATATGGTCCATGCATTTGATCTCTATCATATGCATCATGGTATGATCTCTATCATTCCTTTGTGTGTAAGGCCAAGGTTTATGGAACTTACACGTTGAGTGTGTTGTAAGAGTATCTATCATACATCTACTTACAACAATACCATATCAAGACACTAGCCCAGCAACGATCTAAACTAGACACCTCTAATTTATCAATTGCAAGTTTTACGTGGCTTAGGGCTTTCAGAGATAGAACCGGTCTTACCTACGAACATGAACCACAACAAGGATAACCAAGTTATTAGCAACTCGTTGTAAATCAGATATTGACTATAGAAGGAGAGACAAACACCCGCCAGCCACTTATGCAAAACTAGTTGCATGTCAGTCGTGGAACCGGTCTCATGTACGATGACATGTAAGGTTGGTCCGGGCCGCTTCATCCCACTATGCCACCAATATCCAAAATACATAGAAGATGCAATAACATGATCATCATCGCCCACATATAAACATATGTGTACTACTCGTGCAAAGCACCTACGCATAGATCATGCTCTGATACCACTGTTGGGGTTCGCAGCATAGAAAAAAATTCCTACGATGAGAACTAAACGCCAAGATCTATCTACTAGATACAGAGCAACGGGTGGATATACATCCATGGAGAACTTACCCTTGAAGACAACGAGTTTTGTTAATGAGTAGGAACTCGTGGATGATGTAGTCGTATGCTTGCCGATCTCAAGATCGTGATGAAGTCCAGCAGGTCCGGCTCCAGCACGTCCATCAGATCCAGCTCTAGCAAGTCCAGCACCACCAAGTCCAGCACCGCAAAGTAGCAGTGCATCCGTGCTCGCACACACGTCCGGTACCCCGACAACCTCTGTCCCTCGCTCCAGCAAAGCAGTGGAAGCAACAACTCCTTTCCAGATAAAGCCACCGGGAACATGTATCTCGCTAATCCGAGACCATGGGGGAATAATACTAGAGGGGGAGAGAGATCCTTCACGAGGAGGTGTGAGGAAGAAGGTGTGAGAGGGGGTCCTTTTATAGGAGGAGAGGAGGGGAGGGTGTCCTTTCACCTCCCCCATGCATGTGGTGGTAACCCCCTCCACATTAAAATGCCCCTTCACATTCTCTTTTAAAGTCTCCACTTTAAATGCATTAAATTTCTCCAAATTTAATGCTCTCTCATTTAATAAAACTCTTTTATTAATTTTATTCAGAATTTTTTTAATTACTTTAATTAACAAACATTCACATAAAACCCCTTGCAACATTTCAATATTACATGCAGAACCAATTTTAGGAATTTCACCCGAAACAGTTTCAGTGTCTATTGAAATAATTCCAGTGCTTCTTAAATCTTTATCTGAAACATATTTGCTCCAAATGGTGTCGGTATCCCTTAAGTGTGTCACCCTATGGTTCGCGAATAATGCAGACATGATTGAGACCCCTCTCGGATCAATAATCAGAAGCGAGACTTGGAGATCCGTACTGACTCCCACATATTCAACGATGACCCTTGTGATCGTGTGAACCTTTAACGTCGTAACTAAATCCCTTTGTCTCGCGATATATTACATGTCCGAGATTCGATCATTGGAATCCAAATACCTAGTTTGATCTCGTTACCGACATGCACTCTTTTCTCGTTCCCGTGATATAACATTCTAGTGATCACATCACTTGCTTGCAAGCTATCTTAATGTGATATCACCGAGAGGGCCCAGAGTATATCTATCTGTCATCGGGATGGACAAATCCCACTCTTGATCCATGAGCCTCAACATAACACCTTCGTAGCACTGAACCCACCTTTATAGTCACCCTGTTACAGTGTGACGTTTGATGTTATCAAGATACTCTTCCGGTGTTAGCAATTAACATGATCTCATGGTCTAAGGACTAAGATTACTTCGTATGATGTTATAGCAATATAAACATAATGTCTTTCATCATAATGCTATACTTCGGAAGAATGTTCATCATATCATTCCACCAATGTTGTGACCTCGTTATTAACAACATCCAATGTCCATGATCAGGAAACCTTGATCATCTTGTTAATGAACAAGCTAGTTTATACGAGAGGCGGTACTAGGAACTTTGTATTTTGTTTATTAACCACACATGTATTAACGTTTCCAATTAATACAATTATAGCATCCAAAATAAACATTTATCATAAACATGGAATAAGATAATAACCACTTTATTATTGCCTCTCGGGCATATTCCCTTCATCAGTATCATGCATAAACTTAACAATATAGCTATCACAAGGACTATCGTAACAATGATCACTTATTCTAACAGAAAACACAGGAATACTAGCTCTTATGATACTACTTTGTGAAACAATATTAGAGGTATCCTTGCAAATGATAGTGTGTCCCTCCTCTACATATTTAGTAACAAAGTCTTTCACATTTTCTATTATTGGTTCATCATCCATTTGTTTAGCAGGTTCAACAGCTTTACTTGTACTTTCATTAACCATACTAGCTATCATAGAATTTTCCTTTATCTTAACTGGGAAAGGCATTTTCTCAATGTAAGGTTCAGGTAAAACATGATTATTAGTATAAACTTCAGTATTTCTTGCAGGAACACTCTTAGCAACATCTTTATAAGGTTCATGATACTTATTCCACTTCTTTTTAGGCACTTCAATATAAGAAGCAAAAGCCTTAAAATAAGAAGCAATAGCTTGAGAGTCTAGACCATAAGCATCTTTAATATTTTGAAAGTCATCAGTTCCCATAAAAGATTCAATGCATTCATAATCATAATTTATACCTGACTTTCTTCCTTTTTCATTCTCCCAAGATTCAGCATTGTCTTGAATACGGTCGAGAAGATCCCATTTAGCTTCTTCTTCCATGCGAGTGAATGATCCAGCACAAGAAGCATCCAATAAATCCTTGTCATGCAGAGGGAGCCTTGCATAAAAGTTATTGATAATAATATTGTTGGGGAGCTCATGAATGGTGCATTTGAGCATTAGTAACTTCAATCTCCCCCAAGATTGAGCTGTACTCTCTCCATAAAGAGGCCAAAAGTTGTATATTTGATTCCGATCTTTATGAACCTCACTAGGAGGATAAAACTTTGAATAAAAGATAGGCACTATTTCCTCCCATTCAAGAGCTTGACCATTCTTCAGCAGCTTATACCATTCCTTAGCTCTTCCTTTTAGTGATAATGAGAATAACTTCTTAACTTAATCTGTAGTAATACCTGCACACTTGAACAACCCGCATAATTCATGTATAAAGAGCAAATGATCACTAGGATGGACAGTTCCATCCCCAACATAGTAGTTATCCATAACACGATCAATAATTCTTGTAGGTATTTTAAAAGCATCATTCTCAGAAGGTGCTGGTTCATCTACTACCTTAGCAGTGGTAGTGGCATTACCAAATAAGGAACTCAGCAAATTATCCATAATGAAAATAAAGCAACTAACAGAAGTAAACAATACTCACAATAGAAGTTTCCTTTACCAGTTCCGCTCTCCAATAGCGCTTCACTCCCCGGCAACAGCGCCATAAAATAGTCTTGATGACCCACAAGTATAGGGGGTGTATCGCAGTATTTTCGATAAGTAAGAGTGTCGAACCCAACGAGGAGCAGAAGGTGCTGGCTAGTGGTATGGATGGAGAATTCTCGGCAAATACTTAGCAAACAGATTTTTAGGGGTTTTTGATAAAGCAAGTAAACAAAGTACGAGTAAACAAAAGACAATAGGAATAAATGCAGCAAGTGGCCCAATCCTTTATGCAGCAAAGGACAAGCTGGTTGTATTAATTAAGATGAACAAATGTTCTCGAGGACACATGGGAAGACTATCAAGTGCTTTCGCTTCATAAAGTTGATTAATCTTCTTTAGCTTGCTAAGTGTTGTGTGGGTGAACATGTGCTAATGTACGGACATTCCTAGGACTAATACATACTTGTGATTATACCCCTTGCAAACATCCGTAAGTACAAGAAAGTAATTAAGGTAGAAACCTAACCACAACTTTAAACTCTAAGACCCTTACGTCCCTTGTGCAATGGTTTCCTAACGGGGGTTCAGGTTTCTGTCACTTTGACAACCCCTACGATTAGTAGCCAAATACACAATGCATTCCCCTAGGCTCGTATAGGTGAAGTGTCATGTAGTCGACGTTCACATGACACCACTAGAAGAAGTACACCACAACTTAAATATCAAACTATTGAATCTTCATCAACACAACTCCACTACTAACAACATGACTTCTCCCATGTCCTCAAGAACAAAACAAACTACTCACAAGATATCATATGGATCATGATCAGAGATGGAATAATGATGTATAACAATCTGAACATAAACAATAATTCAATGGTTCACTCAATAGCATCAACTACAAAGAGTAATCAACACCGGGAAATTTCCCCTAAGAACTATGCAAGATTCAACCCAATTGTTACAACAATAGGGAGATGGTGATGAGGGTGCTGATGGTGATGATGGTGGTGATGATGATGATGATGATCCCGATGAAGTCCAGCTTGATGGTGGTGTTGATGGCGACGATCTCCCCTCTCCGGGAAGGAATTCCCCCGGCAGAAATCTGTCTGCCAGAGAGATCTTTCTCTCTCGGTGTTTTCCGCCCTGCAAAGGCAGCGGAATCTTTCTGTGGTCGCTCTCCGAGTCTTAGGGTTTTGGGAGGGATATGTACGCCAGAGGGGAGAGCCAGAGGTGGGCCCGGGCGGCCACACCACATGGTGGCGTGGCCTAGGGTTGCCCGCGCCAGGGGGTGGTGTGGGCCCCCTGTGGCCCATCTCCACTCCCTCTTCTAGAAGCCTTCGTCTTCTAGAAAAATAGGATTTTCCGTATATTTTCCCGGATTTTTTGATCTTCGCGAATTTTGCCTCCAAACAGCACCTTTTCCATCAGAATCCCGACTGCAGCGGTCCATGCTCCAAAAGTCATCAACCATGCAAAAACAGGTGAAATTACATAAGTATCATCACTTACTATGAAATATATCGATGAATAACAGTAAATTATGACATAGAATAGTGATGCAAAATGGACGTATCAGGCGGCTGCCCCCTCTCCCCCTCCTTTAGTCCTACCCTGAGACTTTGAGGGAGGTAGTACCTCCCATTCCCGTATATATAGTGGGGTATTTTGACCAGAAAAGACACACCACAATATTCAATAAAGGTTTCCTCACTTTTGGGGAGACCTCCAATTGATATTCTCTCTCTCTCTCCCGTGACCATTGTCCCAAGTTCGTACTATGCGAACGAGAGACATCTTCACTGCGGAGTGCCGTCGCGTTGCGGGATTCCGATCCAGGAGCTCTACTTCCACAACTGCTACTGGATCAGGGAAGCGGGAGTCATCACCAGGCACCGGATGCATGTAACTCCCCGCGAAGTGTCACACTTGAGGCACTAGGAGTCGTTGGTACTGCAGGAGCGCAAGGACTTCATCACAACCTTGAGGTCGGCTTCGGCTCGTCTACATCAACCACCCTCTCCTGAGCGCTGACAACGCTTTTTGGTCTTCAAGAGTATGTTCGCGAAAAGCCCCTCTTGTTACTGCATTACTAATAGATAGGACATGGCAGCATCAGGGGTTCAGGGGCGTAGGGTAAAATTTTATTGTTTTCATACACGAACCCCTATAGTGGTATCAGAGCTAGATCTATGCGTAGTAATGCTAGTACGGGTAGAACACATGAGATGTAGCATGTGGGTGTTGATATTTTAGTTGGTACCCTCCCACGTGTACTTGTGTATACCGCAGTAATGCTTGATGAAGCGTCCCCCAACCGACTTTACGCGTTCATTCGCGAGACTGGTCCATGCTTGACATACGTCTTGTACCGTATAAAGTGGATTTGGGGGTGTCTGTCTCTCTCGCATTAGTTGCTATGCCATTTGCAACGGAGGGCCCTGAAAGGGGTATAGGATAGCCAACTACTTGATCAGTGTTGTGGGGAAAGTTCGTAGGTAAGAATGGTTCTTGTGCAAAAGCCCATTCAGCCACGTAAAACATGCAAAGATAAAGTAGAGTCATCTAACTTTGTTTTGCAGGGGGCATTGCTTTGTTATGGTTGTGGCAAAGGTAAAGTGATTACCTTATGTTACGAAGTAGTAGATAGTCACGGAGGTGACAGACTACGATGACGGAAAGACACCGGTACCGTGGTGTCTGCGGCGCCGGAACCCTAGCGCTAGAATCCGGTGATGCGGGATCGAGATCACGACATGAAGGCCCATATCACATCGCATTTACATTCAATGTTATTGTCTGTATATCTTATTGTGTGCTAGTATTAGATACTCGATGGTAGCCTCATAAGATGACCCCTGTTAAAATTACCAATGATTGTGTTCCCCTTAGTGTGCACCACAAAGAAAGTTCTTCAGTATGAGACAGGTCGTGATGATCGGGTCTCAAACATATCTATGTTCTCATACAGTGGGTGTAATCCATGTTGCACAGCGAATACACTAAGGTTGAGTTTGCGAGCCTAGCATGTACAGACATGGCCTTGGAACACGGATGGTCGAAAGATCGAGCACGAGTCGCATGAATGATGTGACCGACGTTTAGCGTCCACCTTAGAACCCACATTGATGGCCGTGATGATCGGGGGAGATGTGGGGATAAGGGGTCGTGTTACCACTAGAACCTTTAGAGGATAGGTGTTTCTAAGTGGAGTTATTATTATTAACTCGTTTAATTATAAACTTTGTCTAAATTCCTTTTGCAATTATGAATGTAGAAAATGGTTCTCCCTGATGCTACATTTCCTGTTGACGATTGGTTAGATAGAGAGAAGCTCAGGCTATATGGATCCAACTTCTCTATGTGGGTTGCGCGTCTCCATTTTCTCCTTAGCGAGAATGACGTGGTCGACTATATACTCAACGAGATGGATTTGGAGCAGCCCTATTTCTATGAGACCCCAGAACAGCGGGAGGACCGCTATTATCGTCGTGAGATGTCCATCTTCATATCAGCTACGATGTGCTATGGGATGGTGGATGAGTTGTGGCCAGTCGTGGGTAATCTTTGACCCTCGTGCGGCAATGGTACAGCTTAGGACACATTTCGTGGAACAAGCACGCATATGGGAGCATGAGCTGATGGGAGATTTCCTCTCCATTAAGATGGAGGAGAACTCTTCTCTTAATGACCACTTGGAGCGCATGCATGATGCGTACATGAGGCCAGCATATTTCCTAGAGAGCTGGATGATGAGCTCTTTTGCAAATGGCGTTGTGCTGTGGTCGCTGCCACCAAGCTACCAAGCACATGTCAGGACTTGCATCATGAGAGGTGATGCGAAAACACAGGATTTCCACAGGTTCATATCACATCTCAGGAATGTGATGATCGAACCCATTGTCGCTAAGGTTATCAATGAAAAAGGTATATATTTGATATACAATTTTATAAATGTTATAATCTTGCAAACACACGTTGTAGTGTTAAGTATATTTGATACTTGTTCTGTTTTGCTGAAAACAAGTCCTTCTGCATGAGAGGTGCTTGCTGGAGAGGAGGTGACGTTGCGTGTTGATGGAGAGCATGATGATGATGGCCAACGACACTCTCCCTCGACATTTATCACTTAGTTTATGGTTTTGGATAGTTATTGTAATCAAAATATTATGAAATTATTTAGTGTGTCTCACACTTTGTGAGCCGGTTATTCATATGAGTTTGTAACAAACAGTTGTTCCACTTTTATGAATGTTTTCTATTCATGTTCATATCTTGTTCAATTATGTGTGAACCATCCTGGTTCTGAAACTACTTGATAATACATGAACATTTGTAAAATATTGAAATGCCTTGAAATTACCCAACTTCATGATATGTTCATTACTGAATGAAAACCATTGTTTAAATTCAAAGTTATATTGATGATATGTGAAAGACACTTGTATTCTTGTCACACATGAATCATGCCTAAGTTCGGAAAAATAACTTGAAAATCGTGTATTACTTGAATACAAAGTGTTTGATGAATTGTTAAAAGGGGATACATATTCGATGTATTGTAGTTTAATAAAATGGTAATTATCATTATATGATTGTTTAAATTTTGTAAAGAAGTTTACCAAATGAAACATGAGTATGAAACTATTTCATATGATCAAAGTATTTCATCAATTAAGGGTATAAGATAAAAGAGAATCTAATTACTACGATTTGATCAATAGTAATGAAATTCAACTTTATAAGAATGGCATAAATAAAATTGTGGAATGCAATCCGTTTGAAATGTCAAAATGCAAAGCATCACAATATGATATTTGATATCAAGTGGGTGAATAGATGGAGCCAAAGAAATTGTTGTAGTATAGATGTAAAAGACCATTAGTTAAAAATAGTTAGCACTCAATTAGAGTATATAGTGAACTATTTGAATTCGCAGGATCGGCACCATCTAGTGTATGGATCATCGTGAAAGTTTTGGGGTTATTCGATATAACCAAAACAATAATGAATAAGTCCTTGTAGAGTATTAATTGGAAATTATGAATACGATAGCCATAACTAGAACCAAAAGGAAAGCAAAACTAGTATTGCTTGGATTTTGGTGCATTCTCGAGAAATTTTCACATTCAGTGGTATTTCTCGATTATAGAACTAATCGAAGATAGTGAAAAACACGATGAGGATTCAAAACCATGTATCAGAGTGTTGAGAAGCATAACAGAAAGTCTTCCTAAACGGTACTCTTCGCAAGAAAGAATCAATGATAATGATCATTATGTTTTCCATACTAAGTGTTTTCACTACACAAAGTAGGATTAAAAATATACTCCACATCTTTTATGGAGGTATTTGTGAATCATTTTTCATGATTACCAGAATATGACATACCTATGAACTACTAAGGAAATAATGGTCAACTAGAATTATGATAAATCCTAGAAGTAAAATTCCCTTGAGATTAGAAAGCAATTCGTTGCTGAATCTTACAAGTAAAGGGGTTACTTGAATTTTCCCAAATGACTGCGAAGCCATAGTAGAAAAGGGGTGAATGACAAAAGCACAATTTGTCAAGTATTGGACAAATTCAAATGAATTTGATTCAAGTGTGCTGAAAGTCTGGTGGATTTAAAAATATTAAAGTACTAGCGTCTCATAGTGAATCTCCAAGTTTGATATTTGATCAAAGGATTTTGAAATCGTTCAAAATAGTGAGTGGATATGCAATTTGCATGAAATTGAGTGGGAGCTATGATAGTCTTCCTAAAACAATATGTGAATGACATATTTTTTAGTGGGAGCAATATAAGTCTCAAATTCAAATACGTATGAACATATGTTGAGTAAGAGTAGTGACTCATACCCAAATATGTTGGGAACATATTTTGAGTGGGAGCTTAGTGGAATGATTCTTAAGTGTGTATATGACACATTTAGAATAAAATCGCAAGTACCGATAAATAATGATTTATAAGGAGTAGAAGTTGATAATAAGAATATTACGATATTATGTAGTATTCATTAAAGGATTCTGAAAAGGGATTTTGGAATAGAAGTTAGTTAAGGAACTGGTCCTTGATAACTCAAATTAGGAATAAAATTAACTCTAACATTGATGGTTGAAAGACAGAAGAGGATGATCATCATCCACTATGTTGAGACTTAGGTTCTATCTTGGAAAACCACGATGACAACTTAACATAATATATGATCCAAGAAGGAACGTTTGAAAATTTATTAAGTTTGAATCACGGAACGTTAAGTTTGTCCGCGGTGTCTAATAGAGAATTGTAGACATGTTTTTAAAATCCATAAATGATGGCATATCTTAAATCATAAAGAGTTATGTTATAAGGGAATATGTTGGAAACTCCTGTAATACCGACTAAAGTCAAGTAGGAAGCGAGGTGAACAAAACATCGAAAGTTGCACAGGGTGCACTAGCATTTCGATGGATACATTTATAATGATAAATAAGGGTACCATCTAAAGTGATGTATAATGTTATGGCAGGGCTAGTTCGTTTTTAAAGTAGAATGATGTGTCCCAGGGCACAATGCCCATGAGAAAGCCCTCGAGGTTGATCTAAAGTCACTATAGGCTCCTAGAAACCGGCCTCGTTCTACTGCCATAACGACGATGCATACACAAAGGTGTTATCTTGTGATGATAAAGTATTAATGTCAATCAAGGTGACATTAGTAAGTTGCAAAGGATTTGGGACTGTAAAGTACAGGCCCCAAGACTCAACCTCTTCCATGAGCTGGCATGTTCAGGGTACCGGGATATATGGTGCCAATGATTAAGAACAAATGCAGCTAGTTTATTTGTACTCTAGTGCAAGTGGGAGACTATTGGAAATATTCCCTAGAGACAAATAATAATAAGGATTATTATGATATTTCATAAAGTTTATGATTAAGTTTTATATCATGCTATAACTATATTGAAAGGAAACGTCAATACACGTGTGATATATAACAACCAGGGGTTCCTGGTGAAATTCTAGTCACTAGTTCATTGGTCAACAGATGATCAAGGTTTCCTGATCATGTGGCATTTATACAAGTTGGAAATGGAGTCAACTCATTCTGAGAATGAGATGATGAACCAATACCCAACCTAAACATCATGACCCGATCATGTCACGAAGTTCAAGTTACGATGATTAGAATAGACCTCGTAGACTATTCCTTAGACTGTGAGACTATATTAATCACTATCTCCCGAGAATGCTTAGATAGCATCAAACGTCACTTGGTAATACAGTGATCATAAAGGTGTGTTCAGGTATCCTGAGGAACAGTAGAGGCAATATATGTCAAGAGCAGGATTTGTCCATCCGCGTGACAAAGATACTCAAGGGCCCACTCATAGGGATATCACTTGTCGAAACGAGTCAAGTAGCATTGTTCGGTAACGAGATTGAACACGACATTGTGATGTCATTGATCAGATCTCGGGAAATGCAAGTATCAAGAGACAAAAGAAATAAGACATGACTGTCCCGGTTCAAAACAACGAAAGATCTTCGTGGAATGCACATGGGTCACATGGCCATCTAGGTCCCTCTGTCGATCATTGTTCCGGGAGTGTCCCGACCATGTCTGGAGTGTTCCCTGACTATGGGGTATCACACTTAAGGGCTTGATGATGCTTAGAGAGTGTTTACAAGATCGGTAGAATCACCGAAGAAGAGAAGAGAGAAAACCGGAAGGGTTTCGGTAAGTTCGGAGGATGTCCGAAGTGGAGGTGGAAGGTGTTCCGAAGCCACGGAGGTTGAATAATATGTGAATGAATGTTAAATATTGGTTTAATCACTTATTCATAATTATTGAATAAAAGAGAAATCAATTAAAGGTCAAAAAAGTCTTAATGGGCCAATTCCGGAGGAAGAAGGGCCCATGAGGGAAAGGCAAGAGGAGAGAGGAGGCAAGGGGGTGGCCGGCTTGGCAAAGCCTCCCCCGTGCAGGGCCCACTAGGGCTGGCCGGCGGCTACCCCCCTCTCCCCCTCCTTTAGTCCCACCCTGGGACTTTGAGGGAGGTAGTACATCCCCTTCCCCTATATATAGTGGGGTATTTTGACTAGAAAAGACACAACACAATATTCAATAAAGGTTTCCTCGCTTCTGGGGAGACCTCCAATTGATATTCTCTCTCTCCCGTGACCGTGGTCACAAGTTCGGATTGCACGAATGAGAGACATCTTCACCATGGAGCGCCATCACGCTGCGGGATTCAGATCCAGGAGCTCTACTTCCGCAACTACTGTTAGATCGGAGAAGCGGGAGTCATCGACAGGCACTGGATGCATGTAACTCCCCGCAAGGTGTCACACTTGAGGCACTAGGAGTCATTGGAGCCGCAGGAGCGCAAGGACTTCATCACGAGCTTGAGGTCGGCTTGGCTTGTCTACATCAACCACGCTCTCCTGAGCGTTGACAACGCTTTTCGGTCTTCAAGGGTAAGTTCGCGAAAATCCCCTCCCGTTACTGCGTTACTAATAGATAGGTCCTAGCAGCACCAGGGGTTCAGGGGCGTAGGGTAAGGTTTTATTGTTTTCATACACGAACCCCTACAGTACAAGCAGCATTTCCGCCTCAACTGCCACCCCACTAGGGCACATATCCATAGGTGGTCCTGCCTACCTCTCCCCACATCACTTGCCTAGAACTGCTATGGCACTACCATTTCAGAAATCTACACGCGCCTAGGATCGACACTACCACTTGCCACGAGCGTCGCTGTTGCTTACCTCCCTAGCACTTCTACCTGAGTTGCAACTTGTGAGCTAGAAAGGGCCATGAGCCTTGTAATTCTATATGTAACTTACCCCTTCACCCAAGTACTACAAACAGACTTCCCTAGCTCAGAACTAGGGTTAGAATTAATTTGAGTTGAATTGGATTAGCCTCCACTTTACCATATGGGAACCTCTCTTTATATCTAATATATCTTTAGAATAAGATTCTATCCACTCTGAGTCGATCTTTCCATCATGGATCTCTACCTAGTGGTCTCTTCCATGTGGATTCTATCGAGTTGGCGATTTGGGCCAATGAGGGAAACAAGAACCGTGTGTGTGTTGATTTTGTATCTTATCTTTCATTCTTCATGTTCATCTCATTCTTCCTGTTCATTCCCTTTCACCTGATTCCCCCACCAAATCCGTTAAGATCGGGACACCCCATGAGGTTAAGCATAATTAGTGGTTCCTAGCAGAACATGTTGACTCCTAAGTACCATAGAATCATAACGACATACCTTTCTCAATGTAACTTTCATCCAAATACCTTTTGACTCATGATATGCTTTGTCAATCTATAGGGGAGTTGATGTCATCCCTTTAATAGATCAACTCTTTGACCGATCCATGATATGTGATTCATAGACCAACTCTTAGTCGTTCAACTTGGCTAACACTTAAGTAAGTCACGCATGCCAATGCTTCTGAATCATATCATCCGAGAAGGTCCAAAGAATATATCTCCGAGTCGTAGGGGTAAAATCCCATCTTATCTATCCATGTCACTCATCTTGATTCTCAGTAGGCCCGAACTTCGTATTTATAACATCCCAGTTATAGGACATCGTTTGATGGAACCTAAGCCAACCGATCATAACTCGGACCGTATGATCTTTTCATGTCTCGAGATTCCATTGTTTGAGTCGGTGCACATGGCATTATTCATGCCGACTCAATGTTGGGATAGTCCGACTCACCTATCTCTTTTGACGAGTACGCGGTAGGCGGAATTGGATCTCCACACCCATGACGAGTGGAAACTCGTCATCCGGGACTACCATATTAGTCTTGGTTATTTTTTTTGGCATAACATGTGACTAAGGACAACCTATAAAGAACAAATCCAAATAGATAGCTCCATAATCGAATCACATATTCAGTGATGACTGTTACCATTCATTATATGCAATTTGTATCTGACCCATCTTTTGGGCTAATTAGTTGAAGCTGGACCAAATAAATGAATGATCGAGGACCATTAGCTGTTGTGCATGTTGGACTTGTTCTTGAAGTTTTGTCGTGCTATGTGGTGCAAAACTTGGACAGCATATATGTCAGATAGATCAATGATTTTAGGTATTGAAATTGTACCAAGATTATATTATTTATTTATTAAAAATGGGTAACGAATGGTAGAAACCCTAGAGATTATGGAAATACTTGCATCACCATAGCATCATACATATCATATGTCAAAGATCTCATGGCACTTTACAAGCTCCAAACATGTCTCATGATAGTTTACAAGCTCCACATTTGAGTGTCTCATGACACTTTATAAGTTCTAATCAAAGTGATACCTAGTACATACACAATATATCACTATTCAGATTTTGTAATCATAACATGGATCACATAATATGAAAAAATGTTCTATGGTTTCCTCTGACCCATAAAAACAACAGTTGGTACACCCCACCCAATGATGTTTTTTCAAATTATCCTTGGTAAGTAGAACTTTGTTATTAAGGAACCACGAGAATATTTCAATCTTAAGTGATATTTTTAATTTCCATAAATATTTTCGAAGTAACACTATAAGGTCATTGATTAAGTCTTCGTACACGGATTTTACTGATAAGACTCCTAAAGGTGATAGATTCCAAATAAACCTACCTGGATCCTCAGACAAATGCACTGCCATATGACGTTGGCATAGGTGTAGCCATGTTATCCACCTAGTACCAAGTAGTACTCTCCTGAAACCAATGTTCAACAGTACTTGAGATAAAACAGCTTGCATAGTAATATTCTTCATCGCACAATATTATATAAAGATGGATATTGGTGCGCCGACGGTGTGTCACCCGACCATATATCCTCGGAGAACCTTGTAGAAAGACCATCCCCGATTTTAAAATGGCCTCTAGCAAAGAACTCCCCTTTTACCCGCATAAGCCCTTTCCAAAATGGAGAATCGGTTGGTTTTTCTTGAACTTCATAAAGTGTTTTTTGTCTGAGGTATTTATTAAATGTAGAAATTCCTACCATACCCCTTCTTCATTTATTAGTTTATAAAGCTATTTGCTTAGTAAACATGTATTCTTAAGTTCAAGTACCTCAATACCTAGACCACCTTGGTCTTTTGGTCGACAAATAATATTCCACTTTGTTAGTCTATATTTCTTTTGATCCTCATCCCTTTGCCCAAAAAAGAGACCTATAGAAGTCAAGTATTTTCCTTATTCCCTTAGGTATTTCCAGGAAATATAACATAAACATAGATAAACTTGTTAAGATATAACTGATTAGGACTAAGCGATCACCATATTATAAAAGTTTTCCCTTTCAACAACCCAATTTCCCTTCTAATCGAGTTTCAACTAGATACCAATCTATTTTTTTTAATTTTCTAAAATGTATAGGTACTCCCAAGTACCTAAACGGCAGAAAACCAACTTCATATACAAAGTTTTGTTTGTATTGTTGTTCCTCATCTTTTACCTTTCTGAAATAGACAATCTCACTTTTGTGGAAATTAATATTCAACCACGACAATTATTCAGAAATACATAATATCAGCTTCACATTATGGGCCTTCTATAAATCATGTTCCTTAAACAATATGCTATCATCCGCGTACTGAAGAACTGAGACCCCTCCATCAAGAAGATGAGGAATTAGGCTCCAACTTTTCCATCCTATTTTGCCCTTGCAACAAGGATAGACAACATATCCACGAAAATATTAAAAAGCATATGTGATAGATGATCACCTTGAAGTACACCTTTCCTAGTTTGAAAGTAGTGCCCAATGTCATCATTGACTCCTATTCCAACACTATATCTTTTATCAAAGTGCCTAGTAAATTTAGACCACCCAGATTCAAATCCCTTCATGCACAATGTTTGTTAAAGGATAGACCACTTTGCTTGATCATACGCTTTTTCGAAATAAGTTTTAAAGAGAACTCCATCCATTTTCTTCCTATTAAGTTCATGTACGGTTTCAAGAAGAACAACCACGCACTCAAGAATGTATCATCCATGCATACACTCATATTGGGTGGGTTTTATCACTTTGGGGTCAATCCCTATAATACGATTAGTACACACCTTAGTGAAAATTTTAAAGCTAACATTTAACAAACAGATAGGTCTGTATTGTTATATTTATACCGCATTTTTTCTTTAGAAGCAAGGTGATAACACCAAAATTCAATTGAAAAAGGGGGAAGTCTACTGCATGTAATTGAGCAAATAATGCCATCAAATCTCCTTTAGTTACTTCCAAGAATTTCTGATAAAACTCGGTTAGAAAACCATCTGGTATAGGTGCCATATTATTCTCCATCTGTGAGATAGTTTCATAAATTTCCTTTTCATAAAAATGTGCGGTAAGAATACTCTTGAGGAGATAGTTGTGGAATATCATGAGTAACTTCCTCTATTACCGTAATATTTTTCGAGGAAGGTCCTCCAAAGAGATTTTACAGAATTCAGTAATATAGGCTTTTAAATTATCTTCTCCCATAATCGTTTATTTATCTCGGTTTAGCTGGAATATTTTCTTCTTCCTATGTTTCCCATTTGCTATTAAATGAAAGTACTTACTATTGTTTTCACCCTCCTGAATATGCTTTACCTTAGCTCTATGGGCCTATTTAGTTTCCTCATCCCTTCTAAGATTAGTTAAGTGATAATTTCCATCCCTCAATGCTTCTCGCTCAACCACACTTAGAGGACAAGTTTCCGCCTTCAAATCTAGAGCATCAATGATAGAAAGCAGTCTCTCTTTCTCCTTCTTATATTTATTACCCATCCTTTTAGGAAACATTGTAAATGACGTATCTTGTTTTTCCAACGCTCCATAGGGGTGCGTCCCTCTAAAATAGCAACCCGTCGGCCTACAATCATCTCGTAAAAACCTTATTGTCATAACCAATACAACTCAAAGGAAAAAGGGATTTTTTTCCTAGATAGGCCTTAATGCCTGAGTCAATAAGTAAGGGTGTGTAATCTGATACACTCAATTTAACATATGTTTTGTACTCGTATACACAAAAGAAGGATCCAAACAAATCTAGTGGTACCCTCTAGCAAGAGGAAATCCCGTGAGGGTGACAAATGGTGCATGGAGAGGCACCCATAGGAAAAGGAATCCCCATAGCATAGTCACTTGTAAAATGTGAGGATAGTAAACTCCCTGAGAGCAAGTTTAATAGTAAAGCCCGATGTCGGCTATAAGCCACTGCCATGTCATTTATAGCCAACTTCCTAGCCAATATATATAATAATTAACTATAAGTAAGTACTATTTTATTTGGCTAAGCCCACCTTACACGTTCACAAAGTGCCTAGGAGCATATGCTGCAGCTAGCTCCTGCATGAGAGTCCACTACTTTTCTCTCCCATCTTCTCTTTCCTCGACCTTATCTCAAATATATTATTTAAAGCCTTATAGCCTACTTACATAACCTTATTGTACTTTCTCTAAATGGGTGCCCCTTTTCTAGCCAAAATTATTTAAAGTTTATTCCTACCCAGACAATTTCACAAAATACTAGAAGATAGGTACTTCTGAGACATTAATTGCGTATTTCTGAGTAGTACATCTAAGAATAGTGGGAGTATCATAACTAGTATCATGCATGTTATGCTAGAAAAAATATGACGTAGAACAACAATTAATGAAGAAAGAGATGGTTAGAGTATCATAGGTAGATACCGTATCATAGCACGTAAACCTAGAAATTCTAATGCAAATAAATATTGTACATAATTTTACATTGAGATTCTACAAATCATTAAATGTAGTACTACTATGATACTACCATATGATAACATGCTCTATAGAGATAATATCGTACACGAGTATCATATGCATGATACTAGTATTATGATACTACCACTATGACCAGCCTAAGGACTCGTTTGGTTGACAGGTATTAGTAGGGATTACATGGCGAGATGGTACCGGTCCATTTCAATATTCCTATGAAAACAAAATGAGTTGTTTGGCCGGTTGAACCCCTATGATCCCAACGGAAACCTGAGAGGGTAGTATAATTTCTATCCACTACATTGACCTAGCGTTTTCTCTAGCCGACGTCGAGCGAGGGGTTGAGGTGCAAGAAGAATATTGAGTGAAGTTAGGTATTTAACCAATATCTCCTCTCATGTTTCCTCTGCGTCGCTCTCTAGGGGACAACTTGGAAGGAAACCCTATCCTCTGCCCCCAACCACTCCTCTCTAGGCGCCTCTCTGCTACCGGAGGATGGTGGCGGCCAAAAGCCTTTCGTCAACGATGACGGCGGGGCAGTCTCCTCGCGTGTTGGACTATCCCACGTGGGGAGCCCTTTAGTCACATCGGTGTATTGCCCTGGAAGGCATGCCCATGATGACGAAGGTTGGGAACCAGTGCAGAGGCCTCAGTAGGCGGTGTTGATCCTCCCATGGTAGATGGCGGCGGGGGTCGTTTTTGCCGACCAAGATGCAGCGCGTTGCGAGGGGTGCTTTTGTCATGGTCCTACGGTGACAACACGGTCACACGACCCTGCATCGACACTGTGGTGGTGGCTTGCCTCCAGCGTGCTCGAAGACGTGACGCCATCTGGCAGTAGCTTCAGGGGGCGTAGGTCGCCTCCACTACCGGCCATGTGTTCGGGCTGTCGGTGGGGTTTGGGGTGGCCGGTCTTGCTGCAGGCCAACGAGGGGCATGGGGGATGCCGACTTGGTTCTCATAAAGGCGGTGGTCCTAGAGTTCTTCTCACATAAAGACATCGGTCTGCTTGATGCCTGTATGGTCAGAGTTACGAGTTCCGAAAGGCTCCACCGACGAACTCCCGTGGGTGAATCATGCATGGATATTGCTAGATCGGATGGGATTCGGTCGCATGAAATTGTGTTTTTCTAACCGTTTGGTTTCAAAGAGAGTGAGGCAAAGCTCTGCAATCTGTTGCTATCATGGGACTTGTCTTTAGTTGCACGGTGAAGTTAGTGTGCGAATGTCATGAAAGCTGAGATCTGAGAACTAGTAATTGTAGTTCGAGTCCTAGTGACGATGAGGAATTGGCTTGATTCGTAACTTGTAGAAGTGACATCGAAAAGTGGGGACAATAGAACAGGAGAAGTTCAGCGTCTAAGCTCTCATGGTGAAAACACAAGGTGTGGCCTTAGTTGGTTGTGCCTGGCAATGATCTTGTTGAAGACATTGTTTTGAGAGAGCGGATTGTTCTCTAGGGTAAAAACCTATGATCTATGATCAGACGACTACAATGCTTGTGCACTATTCCCTTCTTAGCGGCGTCGCTTTTGGAGAAGTTGGATTTTTGGTGCTATCTTGGTGGTGTTTGGTCTGCTGTTACAAGAATAGATCACTGGGAGGAAACCAACAATTAAGAAGCCAGCCCCCGCTGATACGATCAGGCTCTGGCGACATTGGAGGGAGTCTCTGGCGAACTAAGAGGCTCTAGCGACTCTACCATGGGACGTGGCCGCCAGTTAACCTTGGCGCCCAGGGGACTTGGGTCACCGACGGTGGGATCTGCCTCCACGGTGTCGTCTAGGTCGAGGTCCAGATTCCACTATTTGGGATCGGAGTCTGGTTCCGATGGGGAGGAGGCCATGGCTGCATGGGTGGCTCTCGAGGACCTGCGGGATGAGTCGGGCGAGCTGGGGTGGACAACCATCTATCGCCGGCGTAGGAAGACTAGGGAGGAGCTCCGGCAAGCCTTCTGGGAGGATATCGGGTTTCCGACGGTGGCCTCAAGGTTTTGGGAGCGGGGCTCGTCTTCTTCACCGCCACGGCCGCCCTCTTCGCCTCCGGTGGCTTGGCGGGGCTCTATTGCATTGCTAGTGGGATTTCTTCTAAACCAGTGACCCCGGATGTGGCCATGGAGGGGGCCGCTGCCTCCTCGCCGGACGTCCGTGCCTCCCGTGCTCGGTCCATTCCTTCCGGAGGGGATAGCGCACACTGATCGCGGGCCGGGGTTTCCGCAATCACCGCGGGCGGTTTTGGCGAGTGCTGAGGTGGACAGCGTGCAGGAGGATGCGGGTGGGGTCATGTATCGTGATGGGTCTGTTTCGAACTTTGCCTGGTGTGCAGTGGCCGGAGCTATAGGGCTCGGTCGTACGCGAGAAGGATTCCAACTCCCGTCGCTACCCTCTGACTCGCTGCCGCCGCCATCGTTTTCTTCACCGCTTCTCGCCCACCTGTCGTCGCCCACATCATCTCCACCGCCTACTGCCTCCTCACCGGCTTCTCGCTCCTTCGTCCAGGCAGTGCTTGGGTCTGCCTTGATGGCAAGCGCCCCGGGCCGCCCTAACGTGCCTGCGCTCGCGGTGGCAGCCACGTCTACTAGGGTGTCGTCTCCCTCCGTCTCTGCTCCTGTGCATGGGGTGCAACCCCCTCGAGTTCCTGTGCAAGCGCCGATGAGACCTGATGCGCCTGTGTCGGTGGGCGTGCCGCCGAGCTCCGTCACCACCCACGGACAAAATTTTGGGGCTCGGCCTCCCTTCCCAATGCAGCCACCTCAGGGTCAGTTCAGCAATGGGCCGTTGCCTTTTTCCGGACCGCCGGGGATGCCGCTGTCGGGGGCCTTCCAGCACGGGATGGGAGCGTGGCCACCTTTCCTGCCACAATTTGGCATGCAGCCATTGCAGTCGTCGTTTCAAGGTCAGCCGCCTACTCGAGCCCCTATGTCCCAACAAGGGATGTATCTACATGCTTTGGCACCCCAGCCATTTAGTGTTGGTGTCGGAGCTGTGGGTGCAACTATGCCGAAGCGGAAGACTAAAAAGAAGAAGCCACAGGTGGATCAACAGTTGGCTTTGGAGTCTGTTCAGTACCAGCCGCAGTTTCATCAGCAGTCAGTTGGACAGTATGGGTATCCTGTTGTGGCAGCAGGTGCTTCCTTCCAGACATCGGGGCAACATGGGCCCTACCAGTATGGTGTGCAGGGGACCATTGATACTGTTGTGCCGGTGGTTGCCGCCCCGGAGGATGTTCCTACTGCAACGGGCTCTGCTACTGTGGGTAAGAAGAATCTGAAGGCTGTTCGGTGCTAGAAGTGCACGGTTAATACTCATGCGACTAAGGACTGCAAGGGGGTTCATTACTGTTATGTTTGTGATAATTCTGCTCATCCCACCTTGAGATGCCCTGTTCTGAAGCAACCACGTCCTACTCCTGACATGGCCGGTATTGGCAATGAGAGGACTTTGTTTTCTCAGATTCCTGATAATGTGGTACGTGATCATCTGGGGACTTCTTAGTCTCCCATAGCTTTGGTGAGTCTGTCTGGACAGATGGTGACAGCAGATGTTGTCTAGTGATAGATTTCCAGGAGATGTTCGGTGCGTGATCAGTGGAAGTGGGAGGCTCTGCCGCATGGAGAGACTGCTTTCCTTATGAGCTTCCCGTCGTTTGAGGATCTCGACAGGGTGGATGGAATTCAGGTGTCTATGCCTCAGGGCAATTCTCAGCTGGCTTTCCCGGTTTTTCGTATGATGGAGGTGCCCCATAAGTTTGAGCTCAAGCAGGTGTGGTTACACATTGAGGGGGTTCCTCATTGTTTGCACTCCTTCTGGGGTTTGTGGGTTGTTGGTGGGCTCATGGGGATCACTCAGGATGTTGACTTGTTCAGTTTGAGGCGGCGTGGACTCGTTCGGATCCTTGTTGCAATGACTGACACCTCGGTTTTCTCACAGCTGAGTGATGCTTTGGGACATTACCTTAAGTCGGATGTTGTGGTCAATCTTAAGGCCTTCGAGCTTCGTTTCTAGTTGGAACTTGCAGGTTATGTTCCGGAGCTAGAGTTTGTTCCTCTTCTGTGGCGGAAGAGGGATGAGGACCATGATGATGATACAAATGGGAAGGGCCCTAATGATACTATGGACTTGTCTGATTCGACCGGTGGTTTACAGGATGCTAGGGATGGCTCTTCTTTGGCCTAGCCTGGTCAGGGGGCCTCGGTGCCACCGTTTTCCATCCAGAGGGCTCAGCTATTGATACAGGGTTCTGCACCTTTGATCGTGGTCACTCCTTTTAATCCCAACCCTTCTACGCCGCGAGGAAAGGAAATTCTTGAGTCGCTTCCGATGGGATCTCCTCTTCGTGGTGTCGCACCCGCAATGATTTTGCCTCGGGTCTCTCCTTCTCAGCTGCAGGCTGCTTTGCGGGTGGGAACTGCTGGGGCTCGGACTCCCCCGTGGTTGACGTCCCCTGCTCGTTATAGACCTAATGTGATGGGTGGAGCTATTCCTCGCTGGGAGGGACATGTGCTAGAGCCGGTGCTTCAGGAGATGGTCCATGATTCTTTGGCACGGGGACTGGCCCATGAGGGGCTGGTCGACCGCGGTGCTACTCCGACCTCGCCGACTCTAGCCCAGGTCACGCAGACCGGTTCCTCGTTGATCTAGGCACGCGGCCTTGGGTTGAGTGGGGAGCCGGGGTCTTCATCACGGAGACTGGCCCAGGAGGGGCTGGTCGACCGTGCTGCTTCTTCGACCTCGCCGACTATAGTCCTGGACGCGCAGACCGGCCCCTCTTCGATCCAGGCAGGCGGCCTCGGGTTGAGTGGGGAGCCAGGGTCTTCGACAACCCACGCTGTGTTGCTACCTGGCGATGCATCTAGAGGGCTGGCGGATGTTGGGCGTGGTCTGGCCGCCCAAGAGGGGCAGCCGGGCCATGCAGCATGGAGGAGTACTAGACATGGTGTCGACGCCTCTAGTGCTTCAGCTACAGATGAGGACTCGATGGTCAAGGTCATGTGGAGGAAGGCTGAGAACAACCTCGACTCGCAAGGTATAATGAATTCATCAAATTCCTTCCTATCTTTCTCCAATTCATCTATCGCTAGAAAAATGGCTAATGTTGGAGTTAGTATGGGTAGATCTGTTAAGGATGTTTCTTTCTCTACTTCTGTGTTGAGACGTATTGAGGTTGATCGTTTAACGGTTACTCCTAAGACTCATATTGTTTCTGATCCTTCACCGATCGAGGAGGAGGAGTTGCATGCCACAGTAGATGGTCAACTCATTTCTCACTTAGTTGGTGAAGTATCATAGGTGGGCTTCAATGAGACTGAGTTGGGTTCATTATTTGAGCATACAGCTTCTGGTAAAAAATCGAAGGGCCACAAATATCGTAAGAGGTCTCGGGTATCCAAATCCCCTATTGTTTCTCAATGAATGGTATGTTTTCAAATAGCAGAGGTCTTCGTGACTTAGCTAAATATCTGTTCTTTGCCAGTTGCGTGAGAGATCATAATTTGGATTTCTTGGGTATTTCTGAGACTGGTAGACACGATTTCTCACAAGCTCAACTCAATCGCCTTTCTGGTGGAATGGAGTTCACATGGGTATCACATCCGCCGCGGGGTCGATCCGGGGGAATCCTGTTAGGCGTCCGAGATGAGACTATGGAAGTCTTAGCCAGTTCAGTTGGAGATTTTTTTATTAAAGTCCATATCCGTAACAACGCTGATGATTTTCTATGGTCTCTAGTCGTTGTATATGGGGCTTCCCAGGTTGTTTTTAAGGCAGACTTTTTACGTGAGTTGGTCGATCTGACTAACGATAATCCGTATCCTATTCTCATCGGCGGAGATTTCAACATGCTTAGTGTCAACACCTGGATTTTTAATCCCATATGCCTATTATGCCATACCTCGCAATCCCAGGATTACCATTTTTGCGAGACATAATAGATTGATATCACAGTACATCATCCACTACAAACCATAATAAGGTCTTACAAATAAAGGATCTCATGATCTAGTCTTAATACAATCAAAGCAGCGGAATAATAAACATAGTAGTGGGCTCCATCTTTAGGGTCACATGCAATGCTGATGATGGGAGATGATCCTAGTTGTCGTAGACATCCTGCTATCCATCATCCTAGTAGTCATCCTCATAGTCTGGCCACGGGAATAGCTAGGGACAAAGCTATGAGTACTCTTTAAGTACTCACAAACTATCACTAACAAGTAAGATAACTCTAGTAGGAATATTAAGCTCTAGGTTTATTTTCAAAAAGCCAGATTTATCTACACTGAGTTTAGAAGTAAAGAAAACTAATTAATGTTCTAAATCACTTAAGTGGGAAACTAGTTTTCATATCCACAATCCTGTTGTGGTCAAGTCAAAGTCATAGTTCAAGTCACAAATCATTTTGAAAACATCTAACGACGGAACAGTATGGCCACTCCAACTGTCTATGACCGCGGACGTGGCTATTCGAATAGTTTGACACTCTACAGAGGTGGTACACTTTCACCACAAAATTCGATACATTCATCAGGGGTAACCCTGAATCAATCATACTTAGTATGTGGATAATCAATCATAACCTTTCAATTACACACCCTAGTATAGGCACCTCCCCTATGAGCTTGGCCTCCCAGCCATGGCCATCTGCCATCCTGGGCACTACATAGGTGGACAATCATCAAGAGGTAGCCTCATCTCAAACCTCTTCCGCGAGGGAACCCATACTAAGGCATATAAAATTCTGGCTAAGCCCTACCCAATTCAAGTATTGTGGTTGTACGGTAAAATTGGAACGGTATCGCATCCGAACCCAACCATCAGTTTTTGGTAAAGGGCTAAGGCTCATGCCTCAACATTTTTATCATCAAAAACCTTTGTGTTTCACAACACATGTCAAAAAATCTCAATAGAATGAATCATCATTCCAAGGTTTTCATAATCATTTTCACCAAGTATTCCCATCTAAAGTGATCAACTTTTATACTTAGCACTAGACGCTATGCTTAAGAGTGTTCACTAATGAGGGGTGCTAAACTTCAATCTCATGCCATGGAATGACATCTAAGTATCACTAGTTAGGCCTAGTTTTATACTCTTTATGGTATCTATACTATTTTTCCAATACTCACAAAGCACTAATTAAAGGTAAAGAACTTTGGTAAAGTAAAAGAGTAAAGCTTGCAAGTAAAACTTGGGACTGGTATAATCAAAGTTGTATAACCAAAGCATGCCTAATGCATCTTTCTTAGGTTATCTTGTAATTAGTGATGGCTTGCATAGTTGACAAACTTGCAAGTGTTAGCTTGCCTTGAGAAGTGCAGTGGTTGAAGTTTTCTTCCTCTTCTTCTTGGTAGTACTCCTCCTCCTCGTATCCCGCATCGGTACTATCGTCTATAAATAAATACGGGGTACACAATCACCAAAAAAATACTTAACTATTTCTATTTAGCACACTAAGTCTCACACTAGATGATCTAGCATCATCACAATCATCACATGAAATAAAGGCTTAATCCTATTTATCTTATTTTAGAAAAGTAATTTCTACTCATTGAAATATACTTAATATTGAATATTCTCCAATTAAAATATGGGATCATGTTGACACATGTCATCACCACATATTCTAATACATGGGAATGTGATTTAAAGTGTTGGTCATATTTTATAAAGTCTAAGATTATTATTCAATACAATTAAAGTGACTAGAAATGCCCATATAGCATTCCTTTGGTACTAGTCCAATGTCACTACATGTAAACCTCAATATTTTTACATATTCATATAGATCTCATCAAATGTGATTTTTGAGAGTTGGAATCAACTCAAAAGCATTTATGGTTGATTTTTGAAAAATGTTTGAAGTTGCAAAAGTTTCCGTCTTGTTATTTTCACTATATGTGATTTCTAACTCCAAATGATTTAAATCCAACGGGCTTGGATAGACAATTTAAATATCTTTCTAACAAAATTTGAATCATGCAATTTGGTTCAGTGAATCTCTCTGAATTGATTTTTGAATCTACTAACAGAATGTGGTTTTAACTTAAATGGAAAATACTAATTTGAACCATTGGGCTACGCGCAGGAAACTAAAAGGGCCGGCCCAACTGCACAGCACAGTGTAGAGGGCTGCTGACAGACGGGGTCCACCAGTCAGCGACTTAAACTACGTGAAGCGGTATCTGCGAATCTGAGCCCTACGATCAGAATCTAATCTAACGGCCGTGGTTCATCGTCGACGAAGAACTGCTCCGGCAAGGAAAATAACCTAACGCGGTGGTGGGGTCCGGCAAGGCTCACCTGTGCTCTAGCTAGGGTCGGCGATGGGGGAAAACAACGATGTCGATGATGTCGGTTCGAGGCGCGGTCACGGCAGGTCCTGGGATGGCTCCAATCGACGGTGCCCTTCTCCTCTAGCAGCGGCGGGCTCTGACCAAATTCTGGCAAAGAAGAGCTCTCCTTGCTCCGGGAAAGGGTGAGGGAGTGTCAGTGAGGAGTAGGGAGGGTGTTGGTATGGAGAGTGGAGGCAGTGGGGGTCTCCATTTATACTGTGGCGAGGGGACGGAGCGGCATGGGCTCGGGCTCGTCGGTGATGACGATACAGGTGGCTAGCAGCGAGGCAGAGGCTAGGGGGTGGTGCGGTGTTCCATGGAGATCATCACAGAAGTTATGGCGCGGCTTGGGGCGGTCTAGGCTAGTCGGAAGCGTGTAGTGCTCTGCGCGGGAGCGGCGGTGTTTGCGACGGTGCACGGGCGCTACGGGTCGCACGGTGGCGAACGGGGGTGTCTGGGAGGTTGTGGTGATCATGGCGAGTGTGAGAGTGCATGGAGAGGGCAAGGTGCGGTCTGTGCGAGGAGGTCAGCTACGATGCTCTGGCGCGTTCTCGGCATGGCGCAGAGACGATGGGCGCAGCGCTGCTAGGGTGGTCCAGGGCTCGGCTGTTGTCGTGGCGTGGACAGGGGTGGCGGTAGACTGCGGCGTGTCTGGTGCGTGTCATGGGCGAGGGTGGCGTGGCCTCTAGCATGTTGTCCACTGTCGGCAGGCGTCGACCAAATTCGGGCGGCGCTCCACTGTGCACAACGGCTCAGGGGGAGTTGGTCTGGTGCTGCTCGACACCAGGGGAGACAAGGGAGTTAAGAGGGGACCAAATGGGTCTAGGATTAATGTTTAAACAGTGAAGATAGGCAGATGATTATTTAGTGTAACCCAAAAAATTCTTGAATAGGAATTCTAGGATTCAATTCTTTTATCGCATTGGGATGTTTTAAATTCTTGAATAAACCAATTCGAGAACAGTTGGATGCCGACAAAATCATCAAAGGTTGGTATTCTTTATTTCGATTCAACAATGTGCCAATAGCTTCTTGATGTTGGCTAAGTCAAGGTGTTTGAGGAAATGGCCGCAAGAACTTTAGTTTGAAATTTTCAAATGAAAATTGGTGAGTGATCTTGTGGCTTGCTTAGCAGTCTCTGGTTGCTGGGAAATGTAAAGGTGAATTCATTTGAATGGTTTTTGAAAAAGTGTGATCGATGCATATGAACTAGATTCAATTTGGAACTGTCCTTTAAATTGATTTGAATTTAGTTTCTGTGGTTTTGCAAAGTGGGCCTTGGTTCACTTTTACTTGGTTTAGCAAGGGGTGAAAAGAAGTAGAAAAGTTTTTGTTAGAATTTCTCTTCTAGGAACACTCAAAGTGGCCTAGTGGTTAACTTTGGTCAAAATGACCATTTGATCTTTTTATTCATATTTGATTTCTTTTTATTTGGATTTTGTTTTTAATTGCCCTAGATGATGTAGCATTTACCTTTAAACCATTTCTTATCATTTGTAGAAATCAAACATGGCAATTTCAATCAATCACACATTTATGCAAACACACACATGCATTCATATAGATTTTTTGGAATAAAAGTTTTTGTTAACCCTAAAAGTGGGTGATTTAAACTTGGTAATCTTGATTAAAAGATTTGGGGTGTTACACTCAGATTCCATCACGAAAAAAGCCGGGGCCGTTTCGATGATCATTGGCCTTTCATGTTCAATGCAGTCATAGAAAGCTTAGATTTATGAGAGGTTACAATGATCGGAAGACAGTTTACTTGGGCTAATAGTCTTCTTGATCCTACATATGAAAAATTGGATAGGGTGCTTATGGATATCGAATGGGAAGATAAATTCTCTATGGTAACTCTTCGTGCCCTAGAACGTATTGAGGCTTTATTGGATCATGCTCCTATTTTATTGTATGTTGGAACACCACCACGAAATCCAAACATAGTTTCAAATTTGAACTTGGATGGATGGAACGTGAGGGTTTCCATGACCTGGTGAAGGCTATTTGGGAGAAATCTGTTAGTGGTCAAACTCCTATACAGCGATGGAACAACAAAATGCGTGCGTTACGGAAATTCCTTCATGGTTGGGCCAGACATACTGCTAGAATCCTTAAAAAAGAGAAAATACACCTTCCATATATTATTAATGATTAAGAGGCTTCTGCGTAAGTCAAGCTTTTATCTGCACAAGAGATTGAGCTTAAAAACCAATCAAATGTAGAAATTGCTAGACTACTCCGCGAGGAGGAACTCAAATGGTATCAACGCTCTAAAGTGAAATTCATTCTGGAAGGAGATGCAAACACAAGGTACTTCCATGTTGTGGCTAATGGCAAGCATAAGAAGAAACTTATTCACTCTCTTATCTAGGATGAAGGTATGATTGAGGGGCAGGAGCAACTTAAATCGTATATTACTAGTTATTATAAATCATTGTTTGGGGCACCGCAAGAGAACTCCTTCTCGCTGGATGAGTCCCAAATGGCGGATATTCCTCAGGTTTCTGTTCTAGAAAATGACTTTCTAACTGCTCCGTATACGGAAGATGAGGTTAAGAAAGCCGTTTTTCAGATGGAACATAACAAGGCACCAGGGCCTGATGGCTTTCTGGCGGAATTTTACCAAAAGTTCTGGAAAGTTATCAAAGGGGACCTCATGCAATTGTTTGGGTTCCTGCATGCTGGGCAGTTAGATGTTTTTAGACTCAATTTTGGCAACATAATTTTACTTTCTAAGGTTAACAACGCAGAACGAATACAACAATATCGTCCTATCTGCCTTCTTAACGTTAGTTTTAAAATATTCACCAAAGTTGCTACGATTAGACTAAATTCGGTTGCTGACCATGTTGTAAGCCCATCTCAAACTGCTTTCATGCAACGAAGGAATATTCTAGATGGGGTAATAACCTTGCATGAAACAATTTTATGAAGTACACTCAAAAAAGTTGAATGGTGTATTGTTCAAAATTGACTTTGAGAAGGATTATGACAAATCTAATTGGTCTTTCCTTCATCAAACACTCAGTATGAAAGGTTTTTCTAAGGAGTGGTGTGCTCTCGTACGGTCTTTTGTGGCTGGTGGTAGTGTTGCCATCAATGTCAATGATGACACTGGCAAATACTTTCAGACAAAAAAAGGTCTAAGATAAGGGGATCCATTATCGCCTATACTATTTAACATAGTGGATAATATGTTGGCTATCCTTATCGAGAGAGCTAAGGCTGATGGCCAAATTGAAGGATTGGTTCCTCATCTGGTTGATGGTGGTCTATCCATTCTTCAATACAAAGACGATACAACCTTATTTATGGAACACGACTTGGAAAAAGCGATAAATCTGAAGTTAATATTATCAGTATTTGAGCAACTCTCTGGATTGAAAATGAACTTCCATAAAAGTGATTTGTATTATTTTGGCGAGGCTCAAAACGAGGCCCACCTATATGCTGAACTTTTCGGCTGTAGTCAGGGGAAGTTTCCAATCAACTATCTAGGAATACCGATCCACTATCGGCGTCTCACGATTGCTGAATGGAAAATCGTTGAGGAAAGACTCCAAAATCGCCTTAATAGTTGGAAAGGTAAATTGCTATCCCTTACTGGAAGACTGGTACTCATAAACTCAGTACTCACCAACATGGTACTGTATATGATCTCGTTTTTCCAACTGGCCGAAAGGTGTCTTGCAGAAAGTGGATTATTTCCGATCAAGGTTTTTTTGGCAAGGGGATTATGAAAAATATCGACTAACCAAATGGAATGTGATTTGCCGAGCAAAAGAATATGGTGGACTTGACGTACATGATTTGCAAGTCAAAAACACCGCGCTTCTTGGTAAATGGCTTTTCAAACTACTATCAGAAGATGGTGTCTGGCAGACCATTCTATGGAGGAAATATGTTGGTTCCAAAGCTATGTCTCAAGTGGTTTGGAAACCCGGTGATTCACATTTTTGGGCTGGACAAATGGCGTTCAAAAAACATTTCTTCCGCTTTGGTGTTTTCAATATTAAGGATGGATCACAGGTTAGGTTCTGGGAAGATAAATGGTTTGGCTAAACTTCTCTTCGCGAACAATACCCAACTCTATACTCGATTGTTAGGCACAAAGCAGATACCCTCTCCACAGTATTGGGATATGATCCTCCTAATGTGTCTTTCAGACGAAGCGTCTTAGGTCCTAGACTCATATCGTTGAACAATCTTCTATTATGATTATCCACGATACAGTTGTCTGGGGGGATGGATGAGTTCAAATGGAAACTACTGAAGAGTGGTAAATTTTCTGCTGACTCATTATATAGAGCACTGATCCAACCTGATATTCTAGTGGTTGATAATTCTAAAATTTGGAACATGAAAATACCACTTAAAACGAAGATTTTCGCTTGGTACCTTCGTAAAAGGGTTATTCTTACAAAGGATAATCTTATTAAGAAGAATTGGCAAGGAAGTACACAATGTGTTTTTTGTCATCATAATGAGAGAATAATGTATTTATTCTTCCAATGCAAATTTTCTCGTACTATATGATCAATCATCTATGTAGCCTCTGGTTTATCTCCTCCATGCTCGGTTACCAATATATTTGGTAATTTCACGGGATACACGATAAATATGAGACTTTATTTAGGGTGGGAGAGATTGCCATTATTTTGTTGCTTTGGCTATGTAGAAATGACAAGATTTTTAATAACATTGTGTCTTCTTCTCTTCAGGTGATCTATCGAGCAACGTCTATCCTACGATCATGGACTACTCTCTAACGTATGGAGTTTTGCGACTTGTTTGTGGCGGGGTGTACGAGATTGGAGGCCACAGCGAGAGATATTTTCTCTCGACATAGATGGCAGCGTGACCTACGGATAGACCAGCCATAGTTTGACGTGTGCCGTCATTTTTTATCATTCTTGTATTGTTGATACTTTTGTTATGGTTACATTGTCTATGGTTGATCGGCTGTGTGCATCCTAACTATGCAGAGGCCGGGTGTAAACATTATGAATAATAATAAAGTGCCCATTTCCAAAAAAAATCACTATAGTAGGATTTTTTTTGGTAATTGTTCTTTATTTTTGGCCGTGTGCATCCGTATTTATTAGGGTACTGCCTTGTTACAGAGCTGGATGTATTTAGTATTTTCGCGATGTTAATATATTTAGTTTATCAAAAAAAATTAACAAAACCCTATGGGGCATGCTAATATACCGGTGCCAAACGAGTTCTACGACTAAACACTAAGCATACTGCAAATTGCAAACTACTCCCTCCGTGTCAAAATATAAGATGTTTTAGCTTTGTGAATGAAGTGTATTTAGAATCCTTTTAGTGCCTAGGTTCACTCTAAACCTAGATGAACCTACGCATCAAATGGGTCTAGATACACTCCATTTACAAAGATAAAACATCTTATATTTTGTTTGAAACGGAGGGAGTACAGGTCAAAACACAATTAACCGCTTTCTAATCCAGGTCTCAGGCAAAGCTGATGCACTTCAATCTTCGTCTTGAGAGGATTGTTATAGACTGCCAAGCTGGTCGATCACATTAATAAGATCTCTGCCAGATCGTATTGTAACCTGGTCAATTCTCGAGAGCGGCGCCTTAAGGAAAACTTGAGAGGAGTGCCGTACAGATTTGATTCATAAATTATCATTCTGTTTTCTGGCTTGTTTAGCCAGCTGTCTTTGTTTTCTCTTCACCGTCTCTGGGTTTTACTTCCTTCGTTTTAAAATATAAGATGTTTAAGTTTTGTATCTAGGCTCATTTTAATGTGTAGGTTCACTTCCAATCTGTATGAACCTACATATTAAAAAGTTCTAGATATTTTTCTTTTACAAAGCTAAAACATTTTATATTTTGAAAACGGAGGGAGAACATGTCATTCTAGAAAGATCCAAATCACTTATTTTCGGACGGAGGGAGTTATATGAATAAAATGCATTTGGGTGTGTATTGGAAGAAAAGAGGAGCTTAGATGCTACTGTAGCAACGTGATACTTAATCTATGGTGTAATGCTCATTCACTCAAGGCATTGGGTTGACATCGATTTCTTCATTACATGAACACCTAGGCACTGAGAGAAACGCATCAACCCAAGACAAACACACGCACCACCATGTCCTCAGATCACTTGTCTCTCAGGTGATAACAGAGATCCACCATGGCGGAGGGTGTCGTCGGGATGCTCATCGCAAAGCTCGGGGTGGCCTTAGCAAAAGAGACAGCAATTTTTGGTGTATCAGTGTTCTGCAAGGAAGTGTCTGATCTCAAGGGTCTCTTCGGCGAGATCCGTGAAGCCAAGGAGGAGCTAGAGAGCATGCAGGCATATCTCCACGGGGCAGAGCGGTTCAGGGACACTGATGAAACCACCGGCATCTTTGTCAAGAAGATCAGGGGCCTTTCTTTTGAGATCGAGAATGTCGTCGACGAGTTCACCTACAAGCCGGAGGACAAGTACGGAGGATTTGCTGCAAAGATGAGAAAGAGGATGGAGCGTGTCAAGACTTGGCGCCGTTTAGCACTCAAGCTCCAAGAAATTAAGCGGAGGCTTAAAGATGCTGATGAGAGGAAACTTCGCTATGACAAGAGAGGAATTGAGAAGAATGCTGAGAGCAGTGGTGCCCGTTCAGTGTTCGTAGATGAGGCATCGTGTTTCACAAGAGAAGACTTCCTTGTGGGGATTGAGGAGAACAAGAAGGTGCTGATGCAATGGCTCACAGAGGATTCGGAACAGCAGAGCATAGTTGCCACAGTTTGGGGGATGGGTGGAGTGGGGAAGACAACTTTGGTCTCGCATGTCTACAATGTGATGAAACAGGACTTCGATACTGCCGCCTGGATAACTGTCTCGAGCAATTACCAAGTTGAGGCCATGCTGAAAACAATCGCCAAAGAATTCGGCATCACTGGTGATGTTGCCAGTATGTCAAAACGAGTTCTGATCGAAGCCATCCATACCTATCTCCAAGGTAAAACGTATGTCTTGATTCTGGATGATGTTTGGAGTGTGGATGTGTGGTTCAGTATAAGGGATGCATTCCCTACAGGTACTGTCGGCCGATTTGTTATAACATCAAGAATCCATGAGGTAGCACTGCTAGCTACTAGAAATTGTATAGTTGAAGTGGAGCCACTGGAGGAGCACAACTCCTGGCAATTATTTTGCAAGGAGGTGTTTTGGAAAATTCAAAACAAAGCATGTCCAGAAGAATTAGAGCACTTGGGTCATATGTTTGTAGGCAAGTGTAGTGGCTTGCCCATCGCTATTGCATCCATAGGCCGCCTACTGTCCTGCAAACGACCTACTTACTCTGATTGGGAGGATGTGTACAAGGAACTAGAGCTTCAGCTAACCAATAGTGTGATTCTTAATGTCAATGTTATTCTGAAAGTCAGCTTTGAGGACCTTCCATATGATTTGAAAAACTGTTTGTTACACTGTGCATTATTCCCGGAAGATTATCCGATAAAGAGGAGGAGAGTAATGAGGCAATGGATTGCCGCAGGATATATCAGGCAAAAGGGGAACAAAACACTGGAGGAAGTGGCAGAGGGATACTTGACTGAGCTTGTGAACCGGAGCCTGCTAAAGGTTGTGAAATGGAATGTAGCTGGACGGCTGAAATGTTGTCAGATGCACGATGTGATACGTCTTCTTGCCCTTAGCAAAGCCAAGGAAGAAGGCTTCGGTAGAGTTTATGATGGCTCTGCGCCGTTCTCCGCAGAGGGCACACGTCGCATATCAGTGCAGAGTGTAAAGCTTGAACAACTGAGTCGATCTGGTGGAGCACGCTTCCATGCACTCCATGTTTTTGGGAGGTATATAGATATTGATATGCTCAAGCCTATCCTGGCTTCTTCAATTTTTCTGTCAACATTGGATCTGCAAGGTACTCGTATCAGTATGCTTCCTAATGAGATATTTAACTTGTTTAATCTGAGGTATTTGGGCATTAGAAATACTGATATTAGAAGCCTACCCGAAGCAATAGGAAGGTTACACAACTTAGAAGTTTTGGATGCTCTCGACCCTAAACTATCGTATTTACCAAACAGCATTGTGAAACTTCACAAGCTGAGATATCTGTATGCATGTACCGTTGGCCGGGGAGCAGAAATTATACCTTTTGGTGGAGTCAAGGTGCCTAATGGCATAGGGCGCTTGACGGCACTGCAGGCTCTGCAAAGCGTGATGGCAAGCTCAGAGGTTATGGCCGAAATTGGTGCTCTGAAAGAGCTAAGAACATTTGGTGTCTGCAACGTAGAAAGCGAACACTCTGCTGACCTGAGCAGTGCCATTAACAAGATGACCCACCTTATTCATCTGGAAATCACGACCAGAGGTGAGGAGGTGCTGCAGCTCGAGGGACTTCATTTACCTCAAACCCTTTCGAAACTTGGCTTAGAAGGGCAGCTAGAAGAAACATCAATGCCTCGGGTTCTATCATCTTGGTCCTACCTTAATAGCCTCACTTGGTTGCATCTAGCATTCTCTAAAATTACCGAGGAATCATTTCCCGGTCTGTTGATGTCAAGTGGCCTATGCACTCTTGTGCTTACCAATGCTTTTGAAGGGAAACAGTTGCATTTCTGTGCAGGATCATTTCCAAAACTGCAATTTCTAGCAATATTGGATGCTCCTAACCTTATCCAAGCTGAAGTAGAAGATGGTGCAATGCCAAGCCTCGTGGAGCTAGTGTTCAGAGACTGTCCGGAACTAAAGTTTCTTTCTCATGGTATACAGCACCTTATGGCCCTTCAGAAAATGCATCTTATAGAGACATCAGAAGAACTGGTAGAGAAGCTTCGACAAAAGAATGAACCAAATGAATGCAGAGAAGGTCTTACGAAGATCAGTAAAAGGGTTACTCTGCGAGTTATTCAGAATGGATTATTGGAAACCATTAAGTGATCACATGGACATGGTGCGTCTGCTCCAAGCCTCCAAGGTACTCGCGGAACTAAGGCAAATAATTTTACGAGTTTGTCGAAAATATTTATGGAAAGAGGCATATGTTTCCAGCCTCTGCGTTCATTGATGTGCACAGCCACTGAGATTGTCAATTAAAAACTGACATGAATCCCTTTACTTGTCCATGTTTAGTTTTGGTAGAAGTGTGCAGACTACATACAACAGAACTAGCAGGATTATAGAAACGAGTAGCATGAATAGGCAATTCCTGTTATTTTTCACGTATTAATGTGTCTTAAGCTAAGGATATGTGCTTTACTATGGTTTAGGGTGCTCAGGGGAAACCCAAGACCTACGACTCCTGGACCGGATGATGGCGGCGCTATGGTGTCGTTCTCCCTCCTGTGGGCATCGTCTTGGTGCAGGGTTTTCCTTGAGGCATCAGGAGGTGGAGCGGTGCTTCATCAACCGCGTCAACAACTACGGGTCTCGGCGGCATGGCGCAACGGGGTCTCGACGACAACGCGTGATGATGGATGTGCTCAGGGTGGTTGCGTTGTCTGGTACCATGACGGTGTCGACGGCATGTCTGACAAGGTCAATGCCTTGATCCCTGTCCCGAAGATAGGGCGGTGGAAGATCATGGCGGTGACTTCCGGAACGCGTGCGACGGTGTGTTGAGGGTCTGCTGGACCGGTTTGAACGTCCGGCTCGCCGTTGGGTAGCTTGGTGAGGCCTTCGATTTGTGATGA
The DNA here is from genome assembly GCA_910589775.1 of Avena eriantha. Lineage (NCBI taxonomy): Eukaryota > Viridiplantae > Streptophyta > Magnoliopsida > Poales > Poaceae > Avena > Avena eriantha. The sequence continues at coordinate 263,712,111 of OU342740.1, forward strand.
TGTGCTTAGGTGTGAGGTCAGGTGGCCCCTACATGGTCTTCCCCATCATCTAAGTTGTAGGTTTTGTTTCGAAATGGGGGAATAACACCCCCGGCCTCTGCATCAAGTGATGCACACAGCCTCATTTATTATCAAGTTTAACCATCCAATTATTACAAGTTCATGGATCGTATAGGGTTGAAACATGAATCAACCAAATGAAAAACTAAAGCATACACAGATCAAACATTAGGTAATCAACTAGTATGCCGCCAAGAAGCCTTGCTGAAAATATCCTGAGCGACTGTCAGGAGCTAGCTGCCACCAATAATCATAGGGTCCCGCTGCTCCATAGGTAGAAGGACTGACCATTCTTGAATCTAGTGCACAGCCATACGGATAACCTGCAAAACATTGGTGCCTCTAACTTTGTTAAAAATTAGCCCAACATAAGGCTGAAACTCCAATATGAATTCTAGCCTTAAATTTTTTATCAATCTCATTCAATCAATTCCCAAACATATTGGTAATATTAGTTGGTGGTGGAATGTTAAAAAGCAAAATATACAACATGCCAAATAATTTGAGCAAAAGGACAGGATATAATTAAATGTTGAATGGTTTCCTCTCAATCACAAAAACAACATTTTGTACTCCCCGTCCATCTTCTCTTAGCAAGGTTATCCTTAGTAAGTAACACTTTTATAAAGGAACCATATGAATATCTTAATTTTAAGTGGTATCTTAATTTTCCAAAGGTATTTCCTTGAAAAGCTTGCTAATCATCCATCAGATCTACATACATCGATTTAACTGAGAAAATACCCGAGGAAGTGAGCTTCCAAACAAATCTATCAGGTTCACCAGAGAGATTTATATCCATCAGTATTTGGCATAAATGGATCCATGATATCCAATTATTACCATTTATAGTTCTTCTGAAACTAATATTCAAAGGGGCATGAGCTAAAACATTTGCAACTAAAACATTTTTTCGATGCACAATGTTATACAAGTGAAAGGACACAGATGTCGCCTAGAGGGAGGGGTAAATAGGTGGTTTAAAACTCTTACAAGATGGGCTTAACGAAGGCGGAATAAAACTAGCGTTTACTTTGTCAAGCACAAAACCTATATATGCTATGGTTCACCTATGTGCACCAACAACTTATGCTAAGCAAGACAAGCAACTATGTGATAGCAAGATATAGACTTCAAGCACGAAGGCTATCACAAAGTAAGGTGCATAAGTAAAAGCTCGGGTATAGAGATAACCGAGGCACGCGGAGACGACGATGTTTTACCGAGTTCCTCCCAACAATGGAGTACGTATCGTTTGGAGAGGGGGTGGTATCAAACCACCAAAGCCACAAAAGGCCTCCCTTGTTCTCCTATGAATGTCACCCCAACGGGATCGATCCACACTTCCACTATCGGTACACTTGTCGGTAGCAATCCGGAACCTCTCACAAGATTGAGGCACTTCTCCACAAATCAATTGGAGGCTACCAACTAACAAGTTTGGGGAGGCTCCACAACTTAATTGGAGGCCCCAAGTAATCCACAAACCTGCAATATAACCAAACCGTTTAGGGTTCCAAGAACCCAAGAGTAAATAGCTTCTCACCTTTCACCCAATCGAATCCTCACAGAGAACTCAAACTGATGCACCAAATGCAATGGAAAGAACACATAAAGTGCTCAAGTCCTTCTCTCCCAAATTCCACCAAAGCTACAAAAGCTTATGGGGGAATAAGACAGGGAGAACAATGGAGGAAATCCACAAAAGACTCCAAGATCTAGATCCCAAGATGTTCCCCTCACTTAGAGGAGAGATTGATTGGTGGGGTTGTACATCTAGATCTCCTCTTTCAAATCCCTCAAGAATATGCAAGAATCAATGGAGGGATTGAGGGATACCAAGCTCAAGAAGGTCAGTAATGGAGGGGAGAACTTGCAAGGAAGGTTTTGGGGAACCATTGGGGAAGAAGGGCCCCTTAAATAGGTCCCTCGAAATCCAACCGTTTGGCCCAAGAATCGCCCGGTCCAGAGTCTCCGGACTAGGACCAGAGTCTCTGGTGTACCCAGACCAAACGGGTCAAACTGGGGGACAATCTGTACGCGGTCCAGAGATAGACCGGAGATTTAGTCCGGAGTCTCCGGTCTTACAAAAACTGGCAGAAAGATCAATACGAAAACAGCCATAACTTTTGCATCCGGACTACGAATTTGATGATCTTGGGCTCGTTTTAAAGAGGACAATAAGCTCTACAAGATCATGTAGGGAACTATCATAGCCTAGTAAGGTAGGATAGAACCAAATGACGAAAGGTTTGACCTCTCTCAACAAGACGAACCGGTAAAACCTCCAACATCGAAAACGCAACAGAGAATGCATATGAAATTCGTTTTCGATGAACTTGGGCTTGTCATGAAGATTAACACAAGCTCTAAATCTTATCATGGATAAGATCCAAATAACAACCAAGAAATATTATGCCATCTATGAATAGGTTTGAGCTCTCACAAAGGATATGATCAAGTTACTCACTCGAGAGCCCCTCTTCATAGTACGGCTATCTATCATATAAATCGGTCTCCCCAACTAACACCATGAGACTGGTAAGAAATAAACCCTATCAAGAACATACCTTTCTTGATTCCACTTGAGCTTGACGATGGCGATCTTGTCCACCTCAAGATGGAACACCTTTCTTGATTGCACTAGCTTGGTGAAGACTTGCAAATTGCTCTCCCACACTCCACTATGCTAGAGCTTCTCTCTTGGGCATATCATCTTCCCATATCCATGATAACCATAGGATGGTAAGCTTCAAGCAAATGATCTCTTAGAGAAGGCTCATCTTGAACTTACACATCATTTCTTCTTTCTTCATTATGTTGGTGTCTTGAAGGTCCATAAGAGATACCATTCCAACTTTAGTCTTGAAGACACACTTGCTATATGCTCAACTCTCACTTGACCAATCTCCGGAACACTCATTGAAACCTTGGTCAACACTTAATCTTCTGCACTTTCTTCTTTTCCCAACCTTGAAGCCAACATATGGTTCAAGCATTACATATGGACAAATCCTACAGGTAAAACTCAATGCAAACATAAGTCCATAAAGATTGTCATTAATTACCAAAACCACACATGAGGGCACACATGCACTTTCAATCTCCCCCATTTTGGTAATTGATGACAATCCCTTTGAGAGGGTTTATATAAGGAATTAACCAAACAAAACGTTGTGCTAACATCAAATACAACACAGGTATGTGATGTTAGTACAACCACAATATAGAGGAAACTCCCCCACAATCTATGCACGTGTGGATGATCTTGAATTTCATTGCATATATTGCCAACCATTACCAGTGGTGGAGTTTTCTCTATATATTCAAGATGCCATGCAACACACTAAGATGCAAAGCACACGAGGCAAGTGTTTAAGTACAAAACTCACAACACACGAGGCAAGTGTTTAAGTACAAAACTAACAATCCTAGCAATGTATAGCTCTGCTAACTTTGCACTCTGGTAAGTGGTCTTGACAGGTATAAAGTGGGCTACCTTGGACAGTCTATCAACTATGACCCAGATTGAGTCATTTCCCCTACTAGAAGTAGGTAAACCAGTGATAAAGTCCATTCCAACGGAATCCCATTTCCATTCCGGAATATGCAAGGGTTGCAACAGTCCTGCAGGTCTCTGGTGCTCTGCTTTGACTCTTTGACAGATGTCACATTTGGCGATGTAGCTTCCGATCTCTCTCTTCATCTTGTCCCACCAAAATTGCTCTTTCAAATCCCGATACATCTTTGTTCCTCCGGGGTGGATAGAATAAAGAGTATCATGAGCTTCCTTCATGATAACTTGCTTCAACTACGAATCTACTGGAACACAGATATGTCCTTTGTACCAAAGTACTCCTTCTTCATCTTCAGTAAATCCAAGTACCATTCCTGTACCGATACGATGTTTGATTCCATCAATACGCTCATTTCCCTTCGGGGCTTCCTTGATTTGGCTAATCAACGTGGGTTGAAGTTCAATGCTAGCTAGGAATCCTTTGCTAACTAATTCAGTCCTGAACTGCTCCAACTCTTCATACAAACTGGGTTGCTTCCCTTTGATCATGGTGTTAAGCCTACACGGCAATCTGCTAAGAGCATCTGCTACCACATTGGCTTTGCCGGGGTGATAGTGAATGTCAAGGTCATAATCCTTGATTAACTCTATCCATCTTCTTTTCCTCATATTCAGCTCCTTTTGAGTGAAGATATACTTAAGCTCTTATGATCTGAGTAAATCTCACAGCGATTACCCATCAAATAATGACGCCATGTCTTCAGTGCTAGATCTACAGCTACTAGCTCAAGATCATGGGTCGGATAGTTCTGCTCATGCTGCTTAAATTGTCGAGACAGATACGCGATGAATTTGCCTTCTTGCATCAATACACATCCTAGACCAATCTTGGATGCGTCACAATATACATCAAAGGGCTTCTTGATGTCTAGCATGGCCAAAATTGGGGCTGATATCAATTTCTTCTTCAGCTCCTGAAAACTGGCTTCACACTTGTCTGTCCATTCAAACTTCTTGTCCTTCTTCAACAATTGGGTCATTGGTCGGGCTATGCTCGAGAATCCTTCTACGAACTTGTGTTAATATCCCGCTAATCCGAGAAAAGCACGGACTTGGGTTTGAGTGGTTGGGGCTTCCTATTCTTCGACATCTTTGATCTTGGTGGGGTCAACAGAGACTCCTCCGGCAGACACAATATGTCCTAGGAATCCTACTTCTTTCAGCCAAAACTCACACTTGATGAACTTGGCATATAATTGATGCTCTCTCAGGGTTTCTAGGATAACTCTTAGATGTTGCTCATGCTCTTCTTCCGACTTGGAGTAGATAAGGATGTCGTTGATAAACACAACCACAAACTTATCTAGGAAATTCATAAAGATCTTATTCATGAGATTCATGAAATAAGCAGGGGCATTGGTTAATCCAAAAGACATAACCGTATACTCGTATAAACCATAACGAGTAGTAAAGGCGGTCTTCGGAATATCCGTTGCACGAATCTTAAGCTGGTGATAACCAGTCCTAAGATCAATCTTTGAGAATACCTGGGCTCCAGTCAACTGATCAAATAGATCCTCTATCTTTGGCAAATGGTACTTGTTCTTGATGGTGACATCATTCAACTTTCTGTAATCTGTGCACAGACGGTTGCCTCCATCTTTCTTGTTGACGAATAACACTGGTGATCTCCATGGTGATGCACTTGGTTGAATCAAACCTTTGGCTAGCATAGCATCCAACTGCTTCTTCAGTTCCACTAACTCTGAGGGGTTCATGCTATAGGGTCTCTGGGCTATAGGTCCGGTTCCGGGGATTAGTTCGATATAGAACTCAATATCCCTATCCGGGGGCATACCTGGCAATTCATCTGGGAATACGTCAGGGTATTCACATACTACTCTGACTTGGTCTATGGGTTGCAAAGCTACACTCTAGTTGCACTTGAATTGACGGGGTAAGGTTTCAGAGATATGCTCTACTGTTACTCCAGAACTACTGGTCATGGTGATGGCTTTCTTAGAACAGTCTATCAGTCCTTTATGCCTTGACATCCAGTCCATTCCTAGTACTACTTCCAAACCTTTGGTTCCAAGTTCAATTAGGTTGCCATAAAAATCTATCCCATGTATTCTGATAGGTACAACTTTGCAAATTTTTCTAGCTTTGGTTGTTGAACCGGGGATTTGAACTATCATGACATGCTTCAGGTTGGTTGGACGAATCTTACTAGTGCATGCAAATTCTTCGGTGACAAATGAATGCGTTGCTCCCGAATCAAACAATAATCTTGCTAAAACTGAGTTGACAGGAAACATACCCAGCACTACATCCGGTGCTTCCTGGGCTTCTTCTGCATTCATGTGGAAGAGACGGCCGTTGCGGTTGTGAGGGTTCCCTGGGGAAAATCTCCTTCCTGGTTAAACACGATGCTGCTGCTGAGCTGGGGCATTCACATTGGCATTGGCTGCCGTCTTCTTGGGACACTCATTGGAGTAGTGACCCTTCACTCCACACTCGAAACAAGTGATCTGGGACTTGTCCTTGACTGCGACAGGCACAGCATTGCTGCCAGTTCTGGTGCAGTGTTGCTGTTGTTGTTGTGGTTCTTGGGAGGTGCACGGTTGAAATTGTTGGCATTACCGGAGTTGTGATTGTTTCCTCCGGACTTCACATTGCCTCCGCTACGGTTGGGGTAACTTGGGTAAGCATTTGGGGGTCGGTTGTTCCTTGGTGCATATCCTGGTGAAGGGTTGGGACGGTACTTCTGCTGACTGTTGGATCCAGTCTGCTGCATCATACGACGCTTGCGGTTGTCGTTTGCCTGGTTAATCTTCCCTTCCATCTGAATGGCAGAGTCGACTAGCTCTTCGAGATCCTGGAAGCGGATGTTGACGAGGACCGTCTGCATCTCATCATGCAATCTGTTCAAGAATCTCTCCTTCTTCTTGGTCTCCGTGTTGATCTCATTAGGTGCATATCGGGCAAGTGACAAGAATCTGTCACGGTACTCCACCACAGTCATTCTTCCTTGTTTCAATTCACGGAACTCATCTCTCATTCTGTTGACTAGACCTTGCGGCACGTGGGTGCGGCTGAACTTGACTTTGAATGCTTCCCATGTCATCACTTGACCATGGTTCATATTGCGGATGCTATTCCACCAAGCTCTTGCATCTCCTGCCAGATAGTGGGTGGCGAAGAGAACTTTCTCATTTCCATCAACTCTGGCAACTTCCAAGTTGTTCTCCATGGTCTGTAACCAGTCATCAGCATCTAATGGGTTTTCAGATTGGTTGAAGATTGGGGGATTAGTGTTCTGAAAGTTTTTGAGTTTGGATCCCTGGTGATCCTGATTTCCATGCCCTTGGTTGTTGAGAGCCATCTGGGCGATCTGTTGAAGTGTTGCTAAGTTGGCTTGGCGTTCTGCCCGGCTTGCCTCACGGTCAGCTATGAAATTCTGCAAGATCTGCAGCATTGGGTCTTGCGACGAGCTACTCCCTCCTTGGTTTCCACAAGACCTTCACCTTATTCTTCCTTTGCTGCAAGCTGAGCTTCCTGCTCCTTGACGGTCTTCTCGAGGTCGGCCACCTTCTTGCGAAGACGGGCGATGGTGCTATCCTGCTTGGCACGCTAGCGGCAAAGATACTAACGGTCTTGGACAAGCAGGGCGAAAGTCCTGGCCTTCTGGTCGGCAATGGCACGGTTATGGTTGGCTAACTCTCTGGCATTGTCCAGTTCCTGCTGTCTGTCATGCAGCAAGAAGTCAAGGTTATCCACTTGACATCTCAACTCGGGGTGGCCCGGCATCTCCATTGGCATTCCCATGAAATCACGTCTTGCATAGTGGGCAAAACGGGTTCCTTGGGTCTTGTTGACGCTGAGGGCACATAGACGTGCGAGAGCTTCATGCGTTACCCTGGCTAATCCATCTAGCCAGTTGTTCTCTCTCACAACAAATTGAATTCTCCAAGAAGTTGGTGCTTCAATGCTTCCTCTAAGATCTGCGGTGACTAGCCAGTATAAGTCTCCTCCTGGGGGTCCTGGAAGTTGAGCTCCAAGAAACTCCGGGTGCGGGCGTCCTAGTAACTCCGACAGTGAATCCAGATCCCTCTCGAAGATCAGCTGACCTCCGTTTCCCAACTGGTAAAACTTGCTGAACTGAGTCTCCATCTACAAGAATTAAGGATGAGGAAGTTAGTGAAGTGATCAAGTGTGTCAAATTTTTAGTAGTAGTGGAAGAATTTTGAGGATCATGAATTTTTGAGAAAGAATCCACAAGGGTAAGAGAGGAGATAGTTTTTCATAAATACTCACTTTGGTTTTGAAACTAAGTTTTTGTTTGACGTCCATTCTAACTAGGGTCTCCTATGGTCAGGATGGCTCTGATACCAACTTGTCAACACCCGGATTTTTAATCCCAGATGCCCGTTATGCCCTACCTTGCAATCCCAGGATTACCATTTTTGCGAGACATAACGGATTGGATATCACAGTACATCATCCATTACAAACCATACATAAGGTATTACACAAATAAGGATCTCATGATCCAGTCTTAATACAACAAGCAACGAAAATAAAAGATAAGCGTAGCGGTGGGGTCCATCTTTAGGGGCACAGGCAATGCTGACGAAGGCAGATGGTCCTAGTTATCATAGCCGTCCTGTTGGCCATCATCTTGATAGTCTCCTTCATAGTCTGGCCATGATAATAGCCAGGGACGAAAGCCATGAGTACTCTTTAAGTACTCGCAAACTACTACTAACAATTATTATAAATATAAGTTAAAGTGCTAACTCTATATTTAGCTATCGAGTTAAGTTTGAAACCTAAGCTGAGTTCTGAAGCAAAGAAAGATAAATTAAAGCTCTAGAATCACTTAAGTTGGGGAAACTATTGTCATAAACACAACCCTGTTGTGGTCAAGTCAAGATTCATCATTCTTTTCAAAGTATTTAGAAAACATCTGACAACGAAACAGTATGGCCATTCCAACTATCCATAACCGCGGACGCGGCTATTCGAATAGTTTGACACTCTGCAGAGGTGGTACACTTTCACCACAAGATTCGATACATCTGTCAGGAATAACCCTGAATCATCATACTTAGTATGCAGATAATCAAACATAACCTTCCCTTTACACACCCTAGTATAAGCACCTCTCCTATGAGCATGGCCTCCCAACCATGACCATCAGTCATCTTGGGCACTTCATAGGTGGACATCATGAGAGGTAGCCTCAGCTCAGACCTCTCCCGTGAGGGAACTAATAGTAAGGCATATAAATTTCCAGCTAAGCCTTACCCAATTCAGGTAATGTGGTTGTACGGTAAATTTGGAATGGTATCGCATCCGAATCCAACCATTAGTTTTATAAAACGGTCAAGGCTCATGCCTCAACATTTTCATCATCATCAACCATTTGTGTTTCTCAACACATGTCAAAACATCTCAATAGAATGACTCATCATTCTAAGGTTTTCATAATTCATTTTCACCAAGTATTCCCATATAAAGTGACTCAAGTCTTGGAGCTAATCTAAACTACTACGTTAAGAGTGTTCACTAAGGTGGTAACGATGGGTTTAATCTCATGCCATAGAATGACATCTAAAGGGTTCTAAATAGGTCAAGTTTTATACTTTTTATGCTACCTTCAAAACAAGTAAAGGACTTTGTACAAACTAAGAGGGTAAAACTTGTAACTAAGACTTGGAGTACCAATAGTCAAAGGGGTGTGATCAAGGCATGCCTAAGGCATCTTAGCTAAACCATCTAGTTGATCCTAGTCTGTTAAACACTAAACTTGCAAGTGTTAACTTGCACTGCTAATGGTGGCTTGCACTTAATTAGTGCTAGCTTGCTAATAGTAGCTTGCCTTGGTTGGTGAAGTGGTTGAAGTTTTCTTCTTCTTCCTGGTAGAACTCCTCCTCCTCGAAAGCTTGGTCGGTACTATCGTCTATAAATACATATGGAGTGCACAATCACCAAACAATACTTAACTAAGCTAAGTAGCATTCTAAGACACACATTTGATGATCTATTATCATCACAAGCACCACAAGTTTAATTCCATAGTTTCATTCTTTTCATTTTAGAAAAGTAATTTCTACTCATTGAAAACTTTACTAAGATTTAATATTCACCACCCAAATATGGGATCATGTGGACACATGTCCTCACCACATATTCTAACATGTGGGAGTGATATTTAAAGGTTGGATCAATATTACTTTGGTTTAAGTTCATTATTTAATGATTTAAAGTGACTAGGAAAGCCTATATAGCATTATTTTGGTACTAGTCCAAAGTCACTGCATGTAAACTTTAATATTATTACATGGTTAGATAGATATGATGAAATGTGATTTTTGAGTGTTGGAATCAACTCAAAAGCTAACTTGGTTGATTTTATAAAAATGTTACAAGTTGCAAATGCTTCTGTCTTCTTATTTTATTAGGAGAGATCTAGAACTGTAAATGAATTAAATCCAACGGGCTTGGATAGATCCTCTTAATACCTTTTAGGAAAAATTTGTTTCATGCAGTTTGGATTTGTAAACCTCACAGAATTAGATTTTGAAATATTGGACAGAAACTAGATTTAACTAAAAAGAAAAATCTAGATTTGAATGGGTGGGCTAGCGCGGGAAAAGAAATGGGCCGGCCCAGTGGCGCTCCGCGGCGCGGGGCTCAGCTGACAGGGGGTCCCGCTGGTCAGCGACACTTAACACGCGAAATGGTACGTGCTCTGTGGGCCATAGGATTAGAAGGCAGATCTACGGCTGAGGGTCGTCGTCGACGATGAACAGGTCGCTGGCGAGCTCGAACCCTAGCGGCTCGGTGGATGCCTGCTGGGGACGTACGTGGGCTCCAGCGGGGTCGGTGAGGCGGGCAAACGAAGTGGAAGACGATGGCGAGGCATGGCGCGGTTGCGGCGGAGCTTGGGATGGTCGCAATCAGCGACTCCCTTCTCCTCCTGCCGCGGCTGCTCCGGCTCCAATTCCGGCGAGGCAGAGCTCGCCTTGCTCCAGCGAGGGGTGGGTGAGGTTCAGAGAGGTGAGTGGAGTGGGATGGTGTGGAGAGAAGAGGCTGAGGAGGGATCCTTTTATAAGCTCGACAGTGAGACCGAGCGGGATGGGCAGGCGACGGTGGCGATACGGCTACGGCGGGGTAGAGGCATGGCTGAGGGTGGCGATCGACGTGCTGTCCCCGGGTGGTGCTCTAGACATTAAATGCAGCCGTAGGGGTGGTGGCATGCGGTCTGGGCGAGGTGGCGCTCTGCCCGACCGAAGCGGCGGTGTCCACGGCGAGCGGTGGTTGTGAGGCGTTGGGCGGCTAGGGGGGGTGTCTGGGGTGTTCTCCGGGTCAAGGCGGAGCGGTGGGCGCGGGCTGGTGCCAAGGGGCGGTCTGGTCGAGCGGGGACCGAGCGCGCTCTGTGGGCGGCACTGGCATGGTGCGGTGGCACTGGGCGCGGTTTGTGCTCGGTGGTCCACTGCACTCCTGGGCTCGGGCAAGGGACAGGGGATGGCGGTGAGGTGCTGGCTACCTCCTAGACATGGCGAGGGGAGAGGGAATGGTCTGCTGCAGCGTGGCAAGCGTTGGCCGGCGAGGCATGGCTTCGCATGGCATGGCATGGGGACTAGGGACAAGGGAGAGGGGTGTTAGGGGTTTGGTTAGATCAAGAGGGGACAGAGGAGATAAATGAAGATCATTTCGGGGCAAAACCCTGTAGTAAACAGTGAGCTAGGATTAGAGTAGAGATTATGCATGCCAAGTGTTTGATTAAATGGCCGCATGAAATAAAGTTTTGAATTTTGGTTTCAAAATTTTTGAGTTATCTCCACTAGTGCTAGGTAGTCTCTAGTTGCAAGGGTTTTGAAAGTGGAGCTCAAATAGATGGGTTTTGCAATAGGGGTGATCTATGCACATGCATTAGATTCAATTTTCAAATGTAATTTTAAATAGTTAACAGAAGTTTTTTAGCAGATCAAAAGGTGGGCCTTGGTACCTCATTATGTGTACTAGGAAGGGTTGCAAAGATCAAGAATTGTTTCTGTTAAGTTTTGAGTACTAGGAATAGCCAAAGTAGGCATGAGAGTTAAATTTGCCAAAATGACCATTCCTCCATTTTAATTCTTTTTGATTTGATTTTCTTTAGGAAAAGTTTGGGAATGATGTAGATGATGTTTAAATCACCTAAGAAACATTTTACAAGCAAATGATCACACAATCATGGCAATTCAAAACAACTCCTATTTTAAATGCACACATATATGAATGCTTTCATTTTAAATTTGGAAAAGTTTTTGTTAACTCCAATTTTGATTGATTTGATCTTGATAAGCTTGGATTGAAGTTTTGGGATGTTACATTCTGGTTTGCCCTGACCTCCCTAAAAGTGTGACTCGAGGAGCGATAACCCACCTAGTAACTTAGGAAAACCCTGTGTAGATGTCGATAATGAGACCCTGACTTAGCTCGAGAGTATACGAGAGGAAAAGCATCGCAAGACCCAGGAGTTCGACATCATCAAGATAAAATCAACTCGAAGGTTTCACCTCAGCAAGAATCCCGTTGGAGCCGGAAGTCAACCACCAAAGGATCCTCAATATCCCTATGAAATCACTCGATAAGTCAACTAAGACAAGAAGTGAAGACCTAGCTATGCTGACCTTCGGTATATTAGGGCTTCTGACCGCCTCAGGAGACTAACTAATCCAGTCGACCCTACCCAAACCAACGGGAAGTTCCGCCCTAGAAGGTCAGAACCACCTCTGAAGCCAGATAATAAGGAAGCGTGAAGACAACAAGTTACTCCGTCTTCGAGCAGGAACAACGCCAAGTGTTCAAGAGACGACAACCTCTCTAAACTAGATGACTCTATTCGGACGAAGAACTATCAAGAAGAGTCGTAAACCGCTAATTTACCTCGAGCTAACCACCCTAAAGGCTTCGTTAGGAAACCATCCCTCCAAGGTTGGTAAAATAAGGCATCCCTCGAAGAACCCAGCCCAAGACCCCGGGAAGATACAGCCTTCCGCTAGCATCAAGTCAGTACTCCAAGACAGAAGATCCGGGCCCCTCTCGAAGCACCTTAGTGAAGCTCTAATGTGGAAAGATGGCATCTTTCCACTCAATCTTCAGAAGACTGTCTACCAAAAGATACTGTAGAAAATAGCTCCGGCTCCGAAGTTTTCCCGCCAAGCAACAACCCATGAGTTATCTGATCAGAAACTAACTGAAGATCCTACGAAGTTCTTCTGTCGTTCCAGCTGAAAACCCACCGGAAGGGCTACAGTAGCCCCAAACCGCTCAGTTCCCATTGCTTAGGGGTTTTGAGACCCAACAGGCTAAGTAGGAATAATAGTAGTATATGAGCCCCGTAGGCCGTAGCTCCACGGACGCCTTCTAAAGACCTCGACTCCAGGAAAAAGATGGACAACAATCTTCAGAACCGCCACCAATGAAGACAAGAAAGAAGGAATGCATTATCTCCGAGCTAACCTAGTCAAATCCTAAGGGGGAAAGACTGCGTCTTTCCCGCACAAATAGAGTAAACCCTCGCCAAGAGCAAACCAAGAAGCTCGGACCCCAAGGATACACTACAACCCTAAGGAAGAGCTATGAATCCCTAGAGAGGGGTACTCCCAGCTGGAGGTTCTACCCTCCGATGAGTACCCCGTGAAGTTCAGCATCGAGGTAGTCTGCCCAGTCTAAGCCCTCGATGATATAAAGTTTGGAAGGAAAAGAAGGTCATCTCTCAAAATCAAGACTGGACTCTGCTCAACTCTCCGTGCATCCCTGAAGACGGAAGCTCAGCCTCATCAACAGGATAACAACTTTCAGAGACGGAGTCTGTAAGATAGCACGCCTAAAACCAATAGCGCTAACCTTGACTCAAAATCCCCTAACCCTACTCTCTGGAATCTCGAGACAAGATTATTTTAAGGGGGAAAGATCTGTAACACCCCAGTTTCAGCAACCCTGATTAGTTCTCCAGAATGCAAAAATCAGGGGGAACAAAAACTTTTCCTTGTTTAATGCTGAAGGTTTGCTTGTTGTTTGTTTGTGCTTATGCATATGATTGTGTATTAGATGATATATTCCTTACCTTAACACTAGTTGACAAAAGCTACTTCCCAAAACAATCTTGGCTTAATTTTCATATTCTCAAATGTTCTGGCATTTCAAAGCATGAGCCAAGATGCTTATGTAACCAAAACTATTTTTGTAACTTCTGTTGACAAAAATTGAGAGCTATATAACATAATCTCCTTATGTTTTCAAGACAGAACCTTCTACTATTCTCATCTCTAGGTTTAACCAAACCTTTTTATGAAGCATTTGAATCCTTCTCTTGGTAGAGATACCAAGGGCCTTACCTTGTTCAAACTCCAACCTATCTCTAAATACCCATCCTTACCTCAAGCTAAGCTTGCTGGTAACCCAAGTAGTAGTTGATTTGTTTGTAAGATGAGTTGCTTTGATCTGCTGTCTGATAAATTGCCTTGATCTGCTTCATTGCTTAGAAGTAGTATGAGCTACTCTAGGAGCTCATCCCTAGGATTAATAGGTTTTCAAATTCAACACACCCTAAGCAAGAGTACCATCTGGATCTAATCTCTATCAATCAGGTGATCCTCTAAAACCCCTTACCCAGACCAATTCTGTAGTGATCTATTCTAGAAGCTTCCAAGTCAATGAAGCCCAATATCCAGCATGGATCCCTTCCACTCAATATACTCTTCAATATCATCCACTTTATGATGCTTGGGTACTTTGCAACCCATCAAAATCATCTCCACCAACATTCTAGACAAAAACCTTCAATCTGCCAAATTTGGCTAAGTCTGGAAATCTGTTTCCAACATCACCTTTTTGAATGCCTCCTTTTCTCAACCCTTGTGCATTTTTGGAAATGCATATGAACCATTTTTCTAAACATCCTAAGGAATACCAAGTCCCACTATTGTCCTTGGTTAGATCATCCTCCTACCCACTTGTTCTTGATGGTTTTGCAGGCAAGAAAATAACTATTCCCGCAAATCTAGTCAACATGCTTACTTTGCTAGAAGCTCACATCACCATCCAACCTTCTATGTACAAACTCTTTGCATGGTTGTGTTCTACTCATATAGGTGTATCATTACCTACTTCACTTGATCCAATTGGATCCTTGACCTGTTTACACCCACAAGGTTTTGAAGGCTAGATGATAATCGGCTTTGGCAGGCTTATTTTATTCAAAGTTTGAAAGATTGTCTTGGTGAGCTCAAGAAGGATCAAGCTCCAACCCCTAAACCATTGCAATCTACATCACTTGTTCTATCCAACCATCTACCCCATGCCCCAAGGGGAGATCTGAACTCCAAGTTACAACCATGTTTTGATGGTATGAAATTAACATCACCCCAGATCCTTAATCTAAGGTATTTCACCAAAATCAACTTGGATTCTCCAATCCCAAGGTTGAAAATGGTTTCTACACCTTGTCTACATCATCTACATTGATCATCGAGATTTATCAAATATTTTCCATGATTATTATGGCCCCAAATCCATTTAACTTCTTTAATAGGCAAATTCTTCAAAACCTCTTCCATAAGGGAAAGTTTGGTTTTTACCAAAACACTTCCCCAAATCTAAGCACTTTTGAGACCCATACATCATACCCTATATTACCACTTAAAAACTAAATATTCTTGAAGAGCTTTATTATTTCTTTTTGCCCATTTTCTTAAATGGCTGAAACAAGAAATAATTCTTTAAAAATACTTTCCCACCTCAATAAATCCCAATAAAATTCCCCAATGTGTAATATGGTATCTAGGACCATCTCACATCAAAAACTCCAGTTTTCCAATGTAAATTTATCAAATTATCCTCTAGAAACTACTTCTGCAGTTTTTGACTAAATGGATTTAAGTGGACTTTAAATCTTTAGAAAAATCTCAAATAATTCATGGATATCTACCTTTACCTCCTCTATCTACCAGCACCCTTACCTCAATTGGTCAAGATAAAAAATCAAGACATAACCCTTGATCATCCTTTATGGCAGAATTGAACTTTTATCCTTTCTGTACCAAACACCAAAGCAAAATCTCACCAATCTTCTCCACCAAGCTTGTACATCACCCTTCCCTCCCCCAGTCGAAATCACTGTAGCCCTAGCACTGTAGCACCCCTTCCCTTTGTCCTTTAGTGCTTGGAGGAAGGAGAGATGTCCCCATTGGTCACACTTTCCCTTTACTTCTTGCAGCTACTACCACTCCTCCTCTCTGACCTACAACACGACCAGATACCACCTCCACTGCCCCCAGAAAACCCTCCCCTGGTCTCACCTCTTCCTCCTCACCTTTCATGGACCATGTCCATGGTGCACCTTCCCCCACTCGAGATAAATTGGACAGAGGCCACCCAACTCCCCCTACTCCTTCATTTCGCCTCCACACTCTCCCCCCACCTCTCCTCGAGCTCCAGATCTCGTCCCCTAGCTCTCCCTCACCATGGAGGAGAAGGAGCTCTCCTCTCGGTCTCCTACGAGCAGTGGAGTGCTCCGTCGACTCTGACCTTCCCCTGCCCCTCCTATCCACCCCTCACCTCTTCGCTAGAACCCCTGCAGAGCCCTCCTCAAGCCCCTGCCTCTGCATGTCGTTGGAAGAAGGAGAACTCCTCCTCTCGGCCATTTCCAAGTTTGAGCATGTGTACCCTCTCTTCCACTTCCCCTCCGTCTGCATGTGTCGCCCTTGAGATCCCCCTTATCTCCTGAATCTAACTCTGCTCCCCTCTTACCCTAGGACCACCCCAGGACGCTGCTCCGACGAGCTCCGGCGAGTATCTCTTGGCCACCGTGCGCCTATTGACCCCCAAAATCTTTTAATCATATTTTCTGGTTTATCCCTTCAGCTGTTTGGATTAATTCAAATTAAAAATGGAAATTATGATATTTTGCCCAGATCAAAATTTTATTAAGTACCTGGATGTTTTCCCTAACACTCAGTATCTTTGGTTAGCTCAATATATGAATGGATTAAATATATTAAATCAATTGCCCATAAGTGTTTAAAACAATCTTTAAATCCCTCAGGGAGATTCACATCTCCAATTGGAGTAAAAGCAACTGCCCCTGGTAGGTATTACCTATGCCTATCTCCTAGACTTGGTCCCAGGCCAAGGTGAACAGTAGGTTGTCTTTAGTAAAAATAACAAACATAGCTCTGATCTAACTTTAGGAATTTCTCTGGGTCAAACCAACATAGTTATTGATCCAATTCCAACTCTATGTGATGTGGAACACTAAGGCCTATCCAAATCCAGGAGCTCATGATTTATTGAGACTTGGATAATTTTCTGTGAATTAAACATTTCTGTGCATGGTTTACCCATCAATAAAATCACTACAGTAGCTATATAAATCCAAACAAGGTGATTCCAATTTCTACAGAAAGTTATACTAAATACCTACCATGTGTCCTTGGAATCAAATCAAAATCTACAGTAGATTTAATCTGGTGAAAAAGAAAAATTGTCTACATAACTGCATTTGGGAATTTCCTGAGGGCATTCTGGTAATTGTCTTGACCTGATTCTAACTCTCAGTGAACAAGTACATCAAACTCTACAGAACCATCCAAGGAAATAATTTTTGGAGCTCCAGAACTTTTCTGGTGAATTATTTCCTATAACTAGAGCCTTTAGCACTAGAATATTCATAAGTATTTCCATAAAATTGATAAAATAGTGAAACCAATTTTGTTGGTTTCATTTTATCAACATCCACCTGTTGGTATCATGTTTTTACAATGGTACCATACAGAATATGGTCTTGTTCAAAAATCCATCTCTTAGGTAGTTTCTAGACTAAATCCTAAGGGATTTTCATCCCCTTCTCCAAGACCATCTCAACCTCCTAAATCCAATCCTCTCTAAGACTATAGAACCTTAATTGGAGTTTATTCAATTGTTTGTTTGCTTTATGGTATTGGTTCTTGCATGCCTTGTGTTGATTGTGCCCTTGTTCGTTTGCATGTGATGTCTGGACGACGATAGTTGCGATGAAATCAGAGAGCAGCAGAAGTGGTATTTCTAAACTGGAATTGGATTCTAGGAGTATCTAAAGAAGAAGTCCAGGGACAATTATGCCATATTGTTGATCATTAGACAAGCCACCTTCTTGCTCATAAGCCTTGTCCTACTGTTATTAAAAACTGCATCATTTTACTTTATGTTGATATATATATATATGGTAGTTGTTTGGCTCCTCCGAACTACTACACTTTAGTACTAATAAGTACAACCCCCTTGGTGACACCTACTTGCCCTTAGTAGAATAGATGGTGTATATCACCATAACCCTTTGGAGACCCCTGATTTAGCCGAAGCAAAGCTAGAGGACGGGAAGACCCCGGAAAAAGTTTTACCAAATGTTTTATGACAAAACCTTGGTGAGGTGGGACCTCCCAAGAGATATTGAGAAAGAAAGAGGTTTTGTTTTACAAAATGCTAGAGGAAAACCAGAGGAAAAAGGGTTACGAAAATGCACCTGGTTCTCTGCATGTTTTGCTAGAACAATTAACCCTGTGCAACCACATTACTCTGGAATGGGACAGGGCTGGATTTGAAGGTTGTTCATTCCGGTATAAGCTGTCTCGTAACTACTACAGGGGATCGGGGATCCTTGGAGGGTGGGCCTTCTCCGATAAAGGTGAGACCTGGAGAAGGAACGAAGGGTCGGCAGGCCTCCACGCGTTACTATGGGCCCCTCATTGAAAGCGCACACTCTCGAGGAGTGGAAAAAGCACTCCGGTTGGTCCTCGCCCGACGTCCCGGTGTTGAGGGGATTAACACCCATAGGGTAGGCACTTATATTGGAGTGGGCATCCGGAGAGTCTTGATCGGTTACTCGACCCATGATCGGTGAAGATCACGGTAGGGTACCCGGATAGTGTGGGTAAAGTGTACAACCTCTGCAGAGTGTAAATCTATTCGAATAGCCACGCCCGCTGTCATGGACGGTTGGGAAGGTTGCTGTAGAGCGGTGCTGGTTTTGTTTTCAAAAAGGATTTCGAAAAAGCAAAAGCCTTGAAAATATTTTTGACCATGGGATGGTTGGAAAGGATCCCTGTTATGACCATGGGATGGTCAGAGAGGGATGGAAGGAGTTTGGTCGTGGGATGACCGGGAGAAGGAAACAAATGGGTGACCTAGTCCTAATGTTTTCTAAAACTTTTCAATAAAAAGGTTTGCAAAACGTTTTACAAAAGTTTTCAGCAAAGATATGTAGATGCTATATCTACAAGAGAAACTATTTTAGAAAAGAACCCCTCTTCGAGCCCTCCTACTACCACAACCATATTGCATACCTTCTTGCTATTATTATTCTATTAAGGTGGTTTGTGAGTACATTCGAAGTACTCATCGGCATTGTCCATGGCTATTAACTTGGTCAGATATCAAGACGAGGTGAAGTGGACGACTATGCGAACTAGGACGTTCTCCCAGTCAGTTGCCTGTAGGTTAAGGCATGGCTGGAGCTCTACGCTTGAAGAAGTTCCGCTGATGATTATTGATGTAGACATAAAGGCATTCTTGTAAGTATTGTAATTCGGTGTATTCTCGGATGATGTAATGATACTTGTCGGTTATGTGCCACGACTAACTGATCATGGGATCGTGGTTGTATGCATAACAGGGATTCTCGGAGGATTAATCCGGGGGTCTCGCATGATGCGTATAAAAGACATTGACCCTGATATGGTCAAATTGCGTTTATTTCATTTCTCTCTTAGAGGAAGAGCAAAAGAATGGTTGCTAGCTTTGCCTAGAAATACTATTACATCATGGTTGTGATGTACTTCTTTATTTATGACTAAATTTTTCCCACCTGCAAAGACTATGCAACTAAGATCTAATATTACTGGTTTTAGACAGGAAGAGCATGAGCCACTAGCGCTTGCATGGGAGAGGATGAAAGAATGCTTAAGAAACTGTCCTAGGTATGGGATGGAAGACTCGTTAATTCTCCATTTACTTTATAATTTTCTTAACCCTGTGTCAAAGTCTATGCTTGATACTACAGCTGGAGGAACATTCATGGGTAAACATATTACTGAAGCAAAGCACCTGCTAGACAATATGCAAGAAAACCATGCCCAATGGCATGTGGAAAGATCAAACACAAAAAGGTGAACTCCGTCTCACCACAAGAAAAGGAAGAACTCAATGCTAAGTTGGATGAGCTCATATTAGCCGTAAAAGGTAAGGAAACCTAGGTAAGAGCTATCCAAGAATCAAATATTGAAGAAATAAAATTCATAGCTCGTAATGATTATAACCCTTCTTGGAAGAAGAATTATAATCCTAATTTTCAGAAACACTATTCTAATCTTGCATGTACTCTAATAATTATACGGGAACTAGTAATGGTAGTCTCCAAGAAACACTTAAGTATTTTATAGACTCACAAAATGAACAAAACAATATTTTTGTTAAAATAATGGAGAACCATGATGCTATGCTTGGTAAATTATCTAACCAAGCTGTAAGTTTGAGGAATGATTTGCAGGCCCTCCAAGAAAGAACGAGGATTGTTGAGGCACAGCTAGGTAAGATAACTGAGAGTCAAAATGCCATTCTAGCTAAATTTGCAGGTAAAGCTGAGCCCAATCCTGTTGAAGACCTCAAGATGATGAGAATCCAAAGAGAGGAGCCTGAAGAACTTGATTATAGTAATGCTCCTTCACCAAGTTACACCGTTGAAGATCTTTTAAAAAGGATCAACATTAAGATTCAAGTAAGTGAAGGAAATGAGGAAGTTATGTACCAACACTTTGTTAATTAGGTAGCAATAAAGTTACGTGAGCTTGAGGAAGAATATAAGCAAATAGATGACAAATTACATGTAGATCTTGATGATATATTTGAGCCTACTATTAAGATTAAGATTGGGACCAATGAGATAGCTGCACTAGGTGCAAGCGTCTCAACGATTCCAAAAAGTTTGTTTAATAAGTTAAATCTTGGCTCTTTTGATATCACCGAGTTAAAATTGCATCTAGCAGATTCTACCTACAAACAAGCTATAGGAAGTAAGGAGAATACTTTAGTATACATTAAAGGTTGTCCTGCTCTTATTGATTTTGTTATTGTTGACATGCCTGAAGATGCTACTGCTCCTATCATATTAGGCCATCCTTTCTTAAGAACTATTAAGGCTTTGATTAATCTACATGAAGGGAACGTGAAGCTTCAATTGCCTTTGCGGGATCCTTTTGTTATTCATTTCCCAGGAAGAAGAAAGCCAAACATGATGAATAGGAGGCCATCACTTTGAAGGCCAACTATTTCGGAGTGGGTGTTCCACTCATGTGGCCTAAGTGAGCAACGTTGAGGTCAAGCTATTGACCATAAAAGAGCGCTTCATGGGAGGCAACCCATGTGAAATAAAGGTTTGAGTTAAGTTTTAGTTTAAGTTTATGTTTAATAAAGAGTGCTAAAAAACTCCAATTGAGGAGAAGAAGTTTGGTAGTACTAAAAATCCTGCTTTATACATGTTGTTGTTGGTCGACAATATTTACTATCATTTTTCTGTCAAAAACAAGGTATTTCACTAAGTTACAGGATAAGAAATAGTTTTCGAAGAAACAATTTTTTTATGCATACAGAAGGTTTAACGACCAACTATACGGTGGGAATAAAAATTCCAGCCATATAGTTCCGGTCGTATAGATATTTTTCCCATCGACACTTTTTGTTTCATATGTACTGACTGTTTAACGACCAACTATACAGCAGGAATAAAAATTTCGGTCGTACAGCTCTGGTCGTATAGATATCAATGTTTTCGTACAAATTATTTTCCGAGAACAAACGGTTTGACGACCAACTATATGGCGGGAACATATTGTTCAGGCCGTATAGCTGTGCGGCCGGGTGCAAACCCTAAAATTTTGACAACAGGCCAACTATACGGCGGGAACACATTGTTCCGGCCGTATATTTCCGCCCGTATAGTTGCGTCCGACCACAAAATCGCACGGGAAGGTACCTCCAACCCCAAAACTTCAATCCTTTTTCTCTCTTCTACCTCCAAACCTTCTCAAAACCTCAAGAGATTTTCATCTCTACTCAATTTCGTTTGATTTCCTCGCACATAAGTGATCTATGGTATGTTTCTCCTCCGATCCTCCAATTACTTTTTGTTAATTCATCTTCAATATATTGTCATTATCAATCTAGGGTGAGACCTACTATGAACTAATTGTCATAATTCTCTTGCCTAGATTATTATTTTGAGGATATTCTTTAGTGTGCTATGATGAGGAATATGTCATACTTACTGTTGTTGGATCAAAAAGTTTTATTTTTTTCTTTCTTCAATGTTTTAGATGATGAACACAAGGATCCAAACTCGTGCTCGTGCTGCCGCTAGCGCTTCTCGGTTTATCACTCAAGAATGCGTGGGGATACGGTTCAGGAATGAGCTCCAACGTGATCGTTAACAAGATCAAGAACCGCGAAGTGAAGGGCACCAAGTGGGCTTGCCCCATTATATTGAACCAACTCGGTATTTATGATGACTTCAATTTACTTTGCAATAGAGCTGGCCTACAAAACTTTGTGTACAATGATGTGCATACTTATCGCTCCTTAACTATTGAATTCCGAAGTTCATTGCAAAGCACCGTTAAACTCTGGCAAGGAGAGGACATGATTTCTTTCCGACTTATGAACAACAACTACACTTTAACACTACATGAATGGTGTGCATGTTTTAATTTGCCAAACGATGATGTTAATGCCTTACACGCATCCTTTACTGGCTTAGACCCTTCCCCTACACAATATTATAATGGAATAAGTTTCACTACTAGAGTAAGCAAGGGGAAGAATATTCAACATCCTGCAATTCGCTATTTGTTCTATGTTATTGCTAACACCTTGCAGGAAAGTAATGAGTTCACAAGACTCAATGAGGAGGACATCTTAGTCCTTGCAATGGCTGCTTACATCAACTACGACTTGTCACTCAACTTGGGCGCAATCCTTGTGTGCTACCTGGAGTACCAATCCTCCCAAAGCCAAGGACCAATCACAGGTGGAGGCATCATCACCGTGCTTGCCATTGCCCAAGGCATCAACCTTGGTGAGTTGCAACCTATGCTAGGTGAGCGACGTGTTGGTTTCTCTACTTTAAAGGCTTGTGGAATGCTCACTAGGAGAGGTGGTGTTTATTTCCTGCATATTGCTGGAGCTGGGCGTCTTTACCCCGCTCATATACCTAATGGTGTTGGTTTCTCTACTTTAAAGTAACACCAACCCGAGGAGGAGATTTTGTAGGAGGATGAGGACCAAGAAGAGGAGCAAGAAGTTCCTTATCAAGAGGAGTAGCCACAAACCTGGTTCGCCACATACCAAGACTTCCAAGAACTTGGAGGGACTATGGAGAGGATGCATAGCCTCTCTTTGAACCTCCGAGGAACAACTAGTAATTTATCAACTCAATTTGCAAACTAGAGTAACGACTTTTTCCTGCCACCACAATGATTTGAAGGGCTTGCAAAAGCCTAAGCTTGGGGAAGTTTCCTCATGTATCTTTATTTGGCGTTCATTTGCTTTTATTTCAAGGTTATGTTTTTAATTTGAGTTTATAAGCACTCATGTTTGTTTCCCCAACACTTTATTTTTAGTTCTTTCTATTTGCTTTTGAGATTTTCTAGCCAAGCTTTGCCGCCAATTTTCTATTCTTTAAACTCTCTCTCTCTTAAAAACCACAAAAAGATTTCTCCATTTTTCTTTATTTTCCCTCTTTCTTTTCTTTCCGCCTCGAAGTTCCCATATATTTGCAGGAGAGTGATCGACTTCGAGTTTCCAAGAAGCAAATAAAAAAGGAAGAGAGAAGTGGAAGCAAACATGAGAGGTATGCCTTATGACTCCCCACTTTTGAAGTTTGAGAAACCCATGCTAGTTTGTAGTAAATGTTGAGATGTTATATTAGTGGAGTGAGTCTTAGTATTGTAGTAATATTTTTGTTCGCATGGGTATTTAGTTGGGTACATTTTGTTCCAGCTCTCGAATTAACCAATTCTTGCCTAAAAATTGCTGAACAATTGTAATAAGAAAAAGTCTCACAATTGAAGGCTTGGGTGTTGTAGTGCTTAGTCTTGAAGGCTTATTTCTAGAGACACTCAACACCACTGCAAATGTTGATTGACTTGATAGCTCTCTTTAAAAGTATTTGTTCGATTGAATTAATGTTTACCAGTTTTTGTGAGCATGCCAAAGTTTGACTTGTTAATCATAAGAATGATATAGCTTTATGCATGTCAAACTTCATGGGATGCCAACAACTCTGCTGGCCTATGAACGATCTTCATGGAGGAAACTCCTAGATTTCGGCTATGAGTTGATTAAAAAGATGTAGCAGCAATGCTATAGTGGGTAAGATTCTTGGCACTCCCGGGTAGCTTTGTTCATGATGGAATCACTCATCTAGCTGTTATGAGTAATCATTATGCAAAAGGAACAAAAACCTTAGAGATGCCACGAGTGTCCATCACAGCACGATAAACTAATAAAAATGTTTGCCATGCTCTCAGTTACTCAATAGCTGAAATTCTTGAAGGACAATGAATAGAAAAGTAGTGCTGGAAAAGTCTTGATTTATTGATGTGGGAGAATTGAGATATTCTAGTGTATATGCTTTTCATGAAAACTCTCACACTCTCAATTTACATGATTATACTTTATTCTTAAAAGGCAAGCCTATGAGTTGATTACATTACATGGAATAAAGTTTACCCATTTGAATCATCCATGTTAACAATAATTTTGCTACGCTATAAGGATGCATAAAACCCGTATGATATGCTTGCCATAACTCTATTGATGGATCAAGATATGTAGAGCTCGTTGGGAACCCCAAGAGGAAGGTATGATGAGCACATCAGCAAGTTTCCCTCAATTATGAAACCAAGGTTATCGAACCAGTATGAGTAAGGAAACAACTCCAAGGTGTTGCTAACAACTTGGAATCCTGCACAACACAACCACAGAACTTTGCCCCAACTTACAGTGAGGTTAACAATCTCACTGGTTTTGCTGAAAATAAAGGATTAAACATATAGTGTGGAAGATAGTAATTTCTTACAGAAAGTAAACAGAAACGGTAAACAGTGGATGGTATATCAATGGTAAAGGAATGAACCGGGGTCCATAGTTCACTAGAGGTGTTTCTCCTTAAGATAAATAACATGTTGGGTAAACAAATTACAGCGGGGCAATTGACAGATTGAGAAAGCATAACAATGCATATACTAGTCATCTTGAATCCTACGAGATTTGGTTGGGCATTACAACATAATACATACACCATAATCCAACTGCATCTATGACTAATAATCCACCTTCAGATTATCATCCGAACCCCTTCCAGTATTAAGTTGCAAGCAACAGATAATTGCATTGAGAAAAGTGTGTAAAGTAAACAATACAATTGCTCCATGGACAAGGGATTATTGTTTTCTCCCTAGTAACAACAACACATCTACAACCTTAGAGATTTCTGTCACTTCCCTAGATTACTAGAGGCATGAACCTACTATCGAGCATAAATACTCCCTCATGGAGTTACAAGCATCTACTTGGCCAAGATAGCTACTAGAAACGGAGAGAATGCAAGATCACAAATAACATAGACATGATAGAATCAATAATCAATCTGACATAGTATCTAAATATCCATTGGATCCCCACAAACACAACATATAGGATTACAAATAGATGATCTTGATCATGAACGGAGCTCACAAGATCTAAACATGATAGCACAAAGGAGGAGAACCAACCATCTAACTACTGTATGGACCCATAGTCCAAGCGTGAACTACTCACGCATCACTCCGAAGGCTGGCACGGTGATGAAGAAGGCCTCCGGGATGATCTCTCCCCTCCGGCAGGGTGCTGGGAAGAGCTTCGGACTCCCCCCCCCCACGATCTAGGGATGGAGATGGCGGCGGCTACATGCTCTTTCGTAGATTTTTGATCGGGTACTTAGGGTTTCTGCATCGGGATACTTTTATAGGCGAAGGGGCAAGGTCGGTGGCCGCCCGAGGGGCCCACACTAGGGCCTGGCATGCCTAGGGGGCCGCGCGAGCCCTAGGTGTGGCCACCTCGTGGCCCCACTTCGGCTGCCCTTCGGACACCGTGTTCCTTCTGGTAAAATATTGACTTTGGCTTTTGTCCCGTCCAATTCCGAGAATATTTCCTTACTAGCTTTTCTAAAAACAAAAACAGCAGAAAACAAGCAGGCACTACGGCATCTTGTTAATAGGTTAGTTCTAGAAAATGTATAAAAATACCTCAAAGTATAAACAAAACATAAGAAATTTGATATAAAACAAGCATGGAGCATCAAAAATTATAGATACGTTTACGACATATCAAGCATCCCCAAGCTTAACTGCTGCTCGTCCTTGAGTAGGTAAGTGATAAAAAGAATAATTTTTGAGGTGACATGCACTATCACAATATTGATCAAGGTATTTGAAAAGCATTGATAGCTGGGATCAAAGTACTCTAAAAATAAGCATGAAAGATAGAGTTCTAACAATAAGAAATGGCAGCTATGTTGTAACATGAAAAGGTACAGACAAAAGATCATGAATAACAATACATTGAAATATGTTTGTTTGTTTCACATATAGAAAACATAATAAGAGTGGTATTAAGCTTGTCCCTCATGGTCTAGCAAAACATAAATGCATAGGACACCTTCAAAGTTCATAATGGTGACTAGATACAAATAATTTAAGAGCAAGCAATATCAAAGTTATGAATCATTCAACAAGTTTTGGGGCAATGCACATTAAACTAAGAATGACCACTATGCTCTCTCAATTGGTGCAGAAAGATAGAAGATGGAGACTCAACATAAAAGTAAAAAGAAAGGCCCTTCACAAAGGAAATAAGGATTTCAAGTTTCATAAAGATCTTCCAAAAATTATGGTACTTATTAGCTTTCAGCTCTCATTGCCCCTATCATAAGCATCTTGAGGTGATTAAGGTTAAAGTGGCACAAATATGAGGATATGCTTGACAAGTTATAAGTTGAAAATCTCATGCCCCTTGCTTACGAGTACCAAACCTCATGCTACTCAACTTTAGTCACAAGTAAGTTCTTGTCATTGTAAGTACATGTGTATCATGGAGAACTACCAATGGGGTACCCCTTGCCCCATGACACGGGAGCTTTCCCATATCAAAATGACAACGCAATAGACATTGAGCATCTCAGCGATCTTTTTATTTACTATTTGCATAGGTTTTTATTGAGGATGCTTCATAGAATGCTCACTATGGTTATGCTGCATGTTTCCACCATGATTAGGCATGGCTTAGGCTAGCCGCCCAGGCATTTCTCTACCACACATACAAACTCCATGAGCTTACAAGCTCCCCTTTTATTTCACACCGTCGGGATCCATAAACAAAAGAACATGATATCAACTGAATAATAAGTGCAATGTTGAAAGCGTTCCCCATGGTATCATGGTTCTGCTAATTCACAACTTATAAAGTGCAAGCATATAAGCAACATAGATGGACAAAATGGTTCAAGTTTATTAAGTGCAAGAAAATAAAGTGTGACATCAAGTTTGTGAGAGCTTTAATCACTAATTTTCACATAACAAGTTTAATTTGGAAGGTAGATAAAAACATTAATATACTTGGAATGGTGTAACACACCATGCATTAGAATTTATAGTGGACTCTTTGGAATAACTTGGTTTTCTTGGAGGTTGGATGCATGAGTAGAACTCATACTTGGTACAGGTGGAGGCTAGCAAAAGACTGGGAGTGACCAACTAAGAGAGGAGTAATGGCCATAATCATGCAAAGCAACAAAACATTATTAATTAAAGCATAAAGTGATATTACAAGTCAAAAACTAAATGACCATAGAGGCTAAGGTGACTGGTTCATAGTCTTAACATGGTATAAGCATGTGCCAAGTCAACCCAAATAAAGCATCAAAAGGAGAATACCACAATACTATGCTATTGTATGCTAAAACAATGCACGATTCTTTCAAGGCACATTAAGCAATCCCAATTGTTTGGAACAAGTCATGCTACAGAATAATCACTAAGCATAAGGTCAAAGCAACAACAAAGTTGACATGATGGAGTCTAGGCCACACTCAAAACAAGCTCCTTTTGTACCACTTATAAGCCTGAAGCTTCCTACTCTTTTCCAACACCAATCAACTTATTTGAAACAACATATGAATGCGGGGGTCCAACCAATTTATTTAAACATACCAAACAAAATAAAACTAAACACAAAAACAAAGATGCTCCAAGAACAACACAATTGTGCATGAAACATTAAAAATGAAGTGTTTTGTAAGAAAACCTGAGATTTTTATTGATGAAGAAGGGGATGGATTGGGCATCCCCAAGCTTTGACGCATGTACTTCTTGAATATTTCTTGGGGTGACACGGGTGTCATCCCCAAGCTTGAGCTTTTGTATATACTTCATATCATCACATTATTCTTCCCTGCACTTTAAAATTTCCTTCATACAAAACTTCACACAATCTTCATTAGCAACATTAGTGTATTCAATATAATAACTCTTTGGGTTTAGTTTAAACACAAATAAAACTTCCATGAAAACACAAGCTACTGAATAAATTCCTTCTAAAAGCTCAAGTGATCAAAGAGAACTCAAAGAGAAACAGATTAAGAGGCAAATGCAAATAATGGCAGAAATCTGTCAAAACAGACCAGCAGGTAAAAAACGATTTTTTCGAAGACCTTCTGTTTCTCAAATCGAAAAGTGATAAACTAAAGAAAGTTAGATAATAACCTGGGAAATAACAACAGAAAAGTACAGCTGAATCTGATGTACAAGGATTTTTCACGATTTTTTCAGCGAAGCACAAAAAATCT
Organism: Avena eriantha; assembly: GCA_910589775.1. Classification (NCBI taxonomy): domain Eukaryota; kingdom Viridiplantae; phylum Streptophyta; class Magnoliopsida; order Poales; family Poaceae; genus Avena; species Avena eriantha. The sequence continues at coordinate 263,740,655 of OU342740.1, forward strand.
GTTTCGGGACAACAACTTTCCCAAGTCTTACTTCTCTCTCATTAGAGGTTATTCTTGGCAAAAAACCACACAAAAGGATAAGAAGAGGTTATTACTGAGGCAATAAATTCCAAGACTCAACAAAAGAAAAACTTACTGAAAGTATAAATAATTTGGGTTATCTCCCAATAGTGCTTTTCTTTAACGCCTTTGAGCTAGGCTGAGTAATTTGAGAAGATGCTCACATAAGAAATATGAACTGAAGCAAAAGAGAGCATGAAGGAGCAAATATGATACACATTTAAGTCTAATCCACTTCCTATGCATAGGAATATTGTAAGAAAATAAATCAAAGAAGCACATAGTAATAAGAATGGGTAGACAAAACAAGAGCAACTTTGGAACTTTCAATATAAAGAGAGGTGTTTTAGTAACATGAGAATTCCAACAACCATATTTTCCTCTCTCATAATGATTTTCAGTAGCATCATGAACAAACTCAACAATATAAATATCACACTCATCCTCCTTTGGTAAGCATGGAGGGCGATCAAATAAGGTATTAGTTAAAGAGTTACTCTTATTGGGAGGTAGACATGGGTAGCTGCTCCATTCTTCCTCCTCTTGATCATCACTCTCCTCCTCATTTTCATCCAATGAGCTTCCAGTTTCAGCAATTTTTCTTCCATAAGCTCCTGCAAGGCATTAGTCACTTCCGTTGGTGGAGAGCATCTATTAAGATATTTAAGAATATAGCCATTTTCTTCCTAGTAATTATCAAAGCAAAATTTAAGTATATCATAAACCTCATATTTATAAGGTGCATCATCAGTATTTTCAAGCAAATAAGCAAGTTAGAATGCACCCTTCCAAGCAATAAATTCTTCAATTTGTTCCACATCATAAAAGTCATAATTTCCCTTAACATAAGAAGATATGGTAACATTATCATTATACTCACATTTAAAAGGGAGGTGTTTATACCTCCTACAACAACAAGATTTATCAAATAAATAAGTAACATTATAAGTAGAGCACACATTTCTAGCAATGTTATACAATTTATTAATTTGTTCCCATAAGTGTTTCCCTTTTTGTGACAAGCGGTGTTCCTCATAATATTTTTGTTCTTCCGTGAACCCACCTTGCCAATAAGATCTAGTTTAAAAAAGACCAACCATTGATAGAAAGCATGATAAAGCAAGACAATAACAGACCAACAAAAATAACAACTATAGTAGGAACTAATTTTTTTGTTTTTTTGAAAAAAAGAAGCAAACAAAATAAAGTAGAGAAACTAAGAAAAACAATAAAAAGTAAAAAGATTGGTTGTGAGAGACTCCCCTTGCAAGAATCTTCTTTCTCCCTGAAAAGTGATTGACGAGGAGGAAGAGATTGAAGCTGTACTTAACTCCCCAACAACGGCACCAGAAAAGTGCTTGATGGCTCAAGATATGTAGAGCTCGTTGGAAACCCCAAGAGGAAGGTATGATGAGCAAAGCAGCAAGTTTCCCTCAATTATGAAACCAACATTATCGAACCAGTAGGAGTAAGGAAACAACTCCAAGGTGTTACTAACAACTTGGAATCCTGCACAACATAACCACAGAACTTTGCCCCAACTTACAGTGAGGTTGTAATCTCACTGGTTTTGCTGAAAACAAAGGATTAAACGTATAGTGTGGAAGATAGTAATTGCTTGCAGAAAGTAAATAGTAAACGATAAACAGTGGATGGAATATCAATGGTAAAGGAATGGAATGGGGTCCACAGTTCACTAGAGGTGTTTCTCCTTAAGATAAATAGCATGTTGGGTAAACAAATTACAGCGGGGCAATTGACAGATTGAGAAAGCATAACAATGCATATACTCGTCATCTTGACTCCTACGAGATTTTATTGGGAATTACAACATAATACATAGACCGCAATCCAACTACATCTATGACTAATAATCCACCTTCAGTTTATCATCCAAACCGCTTCCATTATTAAGTTGCAAGCAACATATAATTGCATTAAGGAAAGTGTGTAAAGTAAACAATACAATTTCCCCATGGACAAAGGATTGTTGTTTTCTCCCTAGTAGCAATAGCACATCTACAACCTTAGAGATTTATGTCACTTCCCAGATTACTAGAGGCATGAACCTACTATCAAGCATAAATACTCTCTCTTGGAGTTACAAGAATCTACTTGGCCAAGATAGCTACTACCAACGAAGAGCATGCAAGATCACAAATAACATAGACATGATAGAATCAATAATCAATCTAACATAGTATCTCAATATCCATCGGATCCTTGCAAACACAACATATAGGATTACAAATAGCTGATCTTGATCATGAACGGAGCTCACAAGATCTAAACATGATAGCACAAAGGAGGAGAACCAACCATCTAGCTACTGTATGGACCCATAGTCCAAGGGTGAACTACTCACACATCACTCCGGAGGCTGGCATGGTGATGAACAAGGCCTCTGGGATGATCTCTGTCAACACCCGGATTTTTAATCCCAGATGCCTGTTATTCCATACCTCGCAATCCCAGGATTACCATTTTTGTGAGACATAACAGATTGGATATCACAGTACATCATCCATTACAAACCGTACATAAGGTCTTACACAAATAAGGATCTCATGATCCAGTCTTAATACAACAAGCAGCGGAATAAAAGATAAGCGTAGAGGTGGGGTCCATCTTCAGGGGCATAGGCAATGCTGACGAAGGCAGATGGTCCTAGTTACCATAGCTGTCCTGCTGGCCATCATCTTGGTAGTCTCCTTCATAGTCTGGCCATGAGAATAGCCAGGGACAAAAGCCATGAGTACTATTTAAGTACTCGCAAACTACCACTAACAAGTAGGATAGTACTAGGTTAAAGTGCTAACTCTAAGTTTAACTATTAAGTTAAGTTTGAAACCTAAGCTGAGTTCAGAAGCAAAGAAAGGTAAAAATAAAGTTCTAGAATCACTTAAGTTGGGAATCTAGTGTCATAGTCAAAACCCTGTTGTGGTCAAGTCAAGGCTCATCATTTCATAAGTCATTTGGAAAACATCTGACAACGAAACAGTATGGCCATTCCAACTGTCCACAACCGCGGACGCAGCTATTCAAATAGTTTGACACTCTGCAGAGGTGGTACACTTTCACCACAAGATTCGATACATATGTCAGGGATAACCCTGAATCATCATACTTAGTATGCAGATAATCAAACATAACCTTTCCTTTACACACCCTAGTATAAGCAACTCTCCTATGAGCATGGCCTCCCAACCATGACCATCTGTCATCTTGGGCACTGCATAGGTGGACAACATTGAGAGGTAGCCTCATCTCAAACCTCTCCCGTGAGGGAACTAATACTAATGCATATAAACTTCCGGCTAAGCCTTACCCAATTCTGGTAATGTGGTTGTACGATAAATTTGGAATGGTATTGCATCCTAATACAACCATCAGTTTTATAAAAGGGTTAAATCTCATACCTTTACATTTTCCTCATCATAAACCATTTGTGTTTCTCAACACATGTCAAAACATCTCAATAGAATGACTCATCATTCTAAGGTTTTCATAATTCATTTTCACCAAGTTTTCCCATCTAAAGTGACTCAAGTTGTTATCTACTCTAAACTACTAAGTTAAGAGTGTTCACTAAGGTGGAAAATGATGGGATCAATCTCATGCCATAGAATGACATCTAAAGGGTTCCATCTAGGTCAAGTTTTATACTCTTTATGCTACCTTCTAAACAAGTAGCGAACTTTATGTAAGGTAAAGGAAGTAAAGCTTGAAAATAATACTTGGGGAAGGTAAATGGTCAAAGTGGTATAATCAAAGCATGCCTAATTCATTTGATTAGATTATCTAGCTTGCAAGGGTTAGATTGTATTGGTAATGGTGGCTTGCAAGTACAACTTGCAAGGGTTAACTTGGATAGTGCTAGCTTGCCTTGGTTGGTGAAGTGGTAGAAGTTTTCTTCTTCTTCTTGGTAAAACTCCTCCTCATAGACTTGGTCGGTACTATCGTCTATAAATACATACGGAGTACACAATCACCAAACAATACTTAACTACTCTAATTAGCACTCTAAGGCATATAAGTGATGATCTATTATCATCACAAGCATCACAAGTTTTATCAACTAGTTTCCTTCTTTTTATTTTAGAAAAGTAATTTCTACTCATTGAAAATTTAACTAAGATTTAATATTCACCATTTAAAATATGGGATCATGTGGAAACATGTCATCACCACACATTCTAACATGTGGGAATGTGATTTAAAGGTTGGATCATAACTACTTTGGTTTAAGTTCATTATTTAATGATTTAAAGTGACTAAAAATGCCTATATAGCATTATTTTGGTACTAGTCCAAAGTCACCGCATGTAAACCTTAATATTATTACATATTCAGATAGGTATGGTGAAGTGTGATTTTTGAGAGTTGGAGTCAACTCAAAAGCTATCTTGGTTGATTTTATAAAAATGTTGCAAGGTGCAAATGCTTCTGTCTTATTATTTTTACTAGGAGAGATCTCTAACTCTAATTGAATTAAATCCAACGGGCTTGGGTAGATATTTTCAGTATCTTTCTAACGAAATTGGAATCATTCCATTTGGATTTATAAATATCTCTAAATTGAATTTCAAACTAGTGGATAGAACTAGGTTTAAACTAAAAAGAAAAATCTTAATTCAAACTAACTGGGTTGCGCGGGAAAGCTAATGGGCCGGCCCAGTTTCACTCCGCGGTGCGAGGCTCAGCTGACAGGGGGTCCGTCGGTCAGCGGCTCATAACGCGTGAAGCGGTATGGGGCGATATGGGTTGTTGGATTAGAAAGGAGATCAACGACTGGGGATCGTCGTCGACGACAAACTGGTCGCCGGTGAACTCTAACCCTAGCGGCTTGGCAGGGGTGCTCAGGAGGCGTACTAGAGGTCCAGCGATGACGGCGAGGCGGGCAAATGAACTGGTGGTCGACGGCGAGCTCAGGAATGGTCAAGGCAGCTCCGGGGGTGGTCGCAATCAGCGGCGCCCTTCTCCTCTAGAGGCGGCCTGCTCCAGTGCAATTCCGCCGAACTGCTACTCGCTTTGCTCCGTCTAGAGGTGTGGGATGGTCAGTGAGGTGAGGGGAGGTGAGTGGTGTGTCGAATGGGGTTGGGGTGGCCTCTATTTATAGGATGACGACGCGACCGAGAGGGATGGACGAGCGGCTCCGGCGAGGGTTGCACAGCATGCTAGCAGCGTGGCTCGAGGTAGGGGCGGTCGCTGGTCTCCTAGCGGTGCCCTACGTGATCAATCCGGGACTAGGGGCGGTGGTATGCGGTCGGGCGATGCTGGCGCTCTGAGCGGCAGAGGCGGCGGTGTCCACGGCGAGCGGTGGCTGTGATGCGTTGGGCGGCAAACGGTGTTGGGGGAATACCCCCGGGTAGGGTCACGCCGTGGTATGAAAGGCCGAGTTAGCCGAGGTTCAGCAAGGTCAAAGCAAGTACAGGCCGGGTCACCTCAAGGCAGGCCGAATCACGGGGTAATCCGGACCTGGGGGCGTTCGCCTAACTAGCCCTAATCCGACTTAAACGGTGAGTCGGAAGCGTATGTCTAACCTGTATGCAGGAAAAGGGTGTGGCCGGATGAACCATCGTCCGAGTCGCAGTAACCTTCTAGGAGAAGGAAGGAATCTCGCTGGTCAAAAGGAGCACCGGTACGTACTGCCTGAGCGAAGCGAGCAAGGACTGGACCACCGGGGCGTGGCCGACAAGCGTGACAATGCCCGTGTCAGCTGACAAGGGCGCCGCAGTGGCTCACGTAGCTAAAGCGTAGCTGACGAGGGGGAAAAAGCACCCCGGTCGGTTTACCACTTTGGGAGGGGGCATATTCTTAGGAATATGCCTCCACGTATGCCCTAGGTTGAAACCAAGCCTCCCCTATAAAAGGGGGGCTAGGGCTTCAGTAGAGGGGGTTGGTTTTTTCATTCTCTAGAGATTTCGGTTAAAGATAAGGGTTTCAGGTGAGATCTGTCGGTGAGAGTAAGAGAGCTTCTTCTTCCTCCTCTCGCCAATACAGCTCTAGGAGCACTTGTAACCTTGGAAGAAAATCAATACGAGTTCTGGTGTGGAGAATCACTTCGCTATCCCTCCCTGGATTCCCCTAGCGCATATTAGTCCCCACCTTTAGCCTATACATGGCATTTGCCGTGACACCACCACGACAGTTGGCGCCCACCGTGGGGCAAACGGCGCTAGCAGGGGTCAAGATCTAGGCGGGAAACTTCGTCGCCACTTGCGAACGCATCGTCTCCGGGCTCGTCTAGCGCTTTGAAGCGCGGGACTTCGTCAGCGACAACGCAGGCTGCTTCGGCACGCGCCCTCTCCCGCGCAATGGCGTCTTCTTCAAGCTCGGCGCGCACAACGTCTACGTCGCAGTGGACGTGTCAGGCGTTCATCCGCGCCACGTTGTCGAAGCAGGCGAACCGTCCCTCACTGTGGCTCACGGGGAACGTATCGCTCGTTCCTCGGACCATGCAGAGGTAATGATGACAGCGCCGGGAGCGGTTACGAGCAAGGATCCGGCGCCAGATCCGGAGGTGACACCCAAGGCACCAAGGAAAGGTAGGGGTCCTTCGCTAGAGAGGCCAGAAAACGTGCTGAGAGAGGCAATAGATAGCTTGGCAAACCCTGTAGTAGCAGCGGTAGATCCGGCTCGCGCACAGGCCGAGCTGGAAGAAACTCGGCAGAAAATACTTGAGGGCGCAAAGAAAATAGCCGCGGCCCAGCGGTCGTTGAACATGACGCTACGTGAGTACGCAAAGGCGAACAAAGTTGATGCTGTAAAAGTTAAAAGGGAGGAATCTCATGAGCGAGATGAACAGAGAAGGTGATGTCGAAATCGAGGAATCAGAGAACTGTCTTTCTGTGGGGCTGCCGAGGTATAGTACCCTGGCCAAGAACCTCAGAGCGGCGGATGCAGCTGCATCCGAGTTAGAGGGACTGACGGGTGAAGCCCGGCAAAGGCAGCAAAACCGAGTTAACGAGCTGGTTCGGATTGCGAACAGGCAAAACGAGGAACTGCTCAGGGCGAACCCGGAGAGAGCTGGGGCCTCCAATATCGTCCATTCGGCGATGGGTAACCCAGAGAAATCCGCTGGAGCTACGTTGTCCCCTCATGGCGATCCAAGGAGAGAGGAGGTGGTAACCTCGGCTAGACGGAACAAACAGATTGTCCCGTATGACCCGACACGGGCGGGGAAAGAAAAAGAAGCGCAGAAAAATGATGATCGACGGAGTGTGAGCCGAGGCGAAGCTGGCCGAGGTAACCGTGACCAAGGCAATGCCGGTCAGAGGAACGTTGTCAACGGCAATGCCGGGCAGCAAAACTCAGCAGGGGCAACACAACCGCAGCAGCGGAACATGCCGAGGCAAGAGCATAGTGACGGCCGAGGTATCCAACAGAAAGGCGCGCCGCAAGAGCAAAACCGGTATAACGACGGTGATTCGGAGATGGCAAATGCGGGATACCCGAGACCGGACTATCATGTGATAGGTTCGAGACTGGGAAGCAGGGATTTGATGCCGGACGATGCGAGGTTGAAACTGGATCGACTATATAGGTCGGAACAGATAGAATGTCAGGGTCCACCGGGTCCAGCATGTTTTGGACCCCGGATCATGAAAGAGCCACCAGTCCCGAACTTTCAATTGCCCAGGGGGACCAAGACCTATGATGGTAGTACCAAGCCAGAGGATTGGCTGATAAACTATGCTACCGCTGTAAAAATTACCATAGGCAACCTGAGATGGGCCGTACGATATGTACCCTAGATGTTGGAAGGCCCAGCAAGGGTGTGGTTGAACAATTTTCCGCCAGGAAGCATCAACTGCTGGATTGATTTCGAGGAGATGTTCATCAACAATTTTTCGAGTACGTATCAAAGGCCAAATAGGCCACAGACCCTAGCTATGTGCAAACAGCGAGCCAATGAGATGGACCGGGAGTTTTTGACCCGGTGGTGTACCGTGAGAAATTCGTGTGAGGGCGTGATAGAATCATAGGCCATAGCATGGTTTGCACAGGGGTGCAGGTATGGAAGTGAGTTATGGATGAAGTTGCAACGGAAAATGCCGGCAACATTGGCAGAAATGATCCGAATCGCAGATTCGTATGCATTGGGTGACCCGACCCAACCAAGGCTCGCCTCAAACGAGTCAAGCGATGAGTAATATCAGAGGGATGGATCCGGATCATCCCGGAGAAATGATTACAGAGGAAAAAGGAGAGATGATCGACCGGATCATCGGTACGGTTCGCACCAAGTAGCGGCCGTGAGGCAAGACCAACCTGGAGCAGGGGGTAGTCAGCGCCAGAAAACTGGAGGTCAATGGACCCCAAGGAACGATGGGAAGAGAACTTGGACACCAGAGCAAAAGAAGCAATGGCAAGAAAGGAAAGACCGTCCGAGGTACACTTACGAGTCGATGTTGGACCAGCCGTGTAAGTTTCACACGCCAAACCCGAACAATCCAGCGGGTCATACGACGAGGCAATAAGAGTGGATGCGCAAGATCGAGCAAGGTGGTTCGGGGAATGCTCAGGCACCTCGGAATGATCAGCCTTGGTAGGAGTTACCCCGGCAGCAATTGCTCTCCGGAGCGAACACGCAACAGCTGATGTTGCCTCCCCCTCCGCCGAGGTATGATAACAATGAAAGAAGGGATGCAGTGCATCAGGTAGAAAATCAGCAGCCGGATCAGAGGCACCCCGGAAATGAGGGGAGAAACGAGTACAGGGAGCATCACCAGAGCTACTGTGTATTTACCACAGAGGAAACTAATAGACAAAGCTTGCACCGTAGGCATATGGAGGTGAATGCGGTAATGCCGGTAGTGACGAGGCACATGCCTTGGTCCGATCAGGAAATCACTTGGAGCATTAGGGATCACCCCAAGCTCATGCCGAGCCCTGGTTCGTATGCGTTGGTGCTAGATCCTACATTCATTGGGCCTACTATTAACGTAAGATTCTCAAAGGTACTGATCGACAACGACAGTAGCATAAATATCATGTACGCGGACACAATGCGCAAGTTGGGTATCTCGGAGAACATGCTCCAGGCCACGAGGACAACTTTCCATGGCATTGTGCCCGGCATTTCTTGCGGGCCCATTGGCAAGGTCCGGGTCGACGTCTTGTTCGGCACGAGGGACAATTGCCGAACTGAAAATCTGGAGTTCGAAGTGGTGAACTTGGAAAGCGCGTATCATGCATTGCTCAGAAGGCCAGCGCTGGAAAAGTTCATGGTAAGTTGTCACATCAGCTATTTGAAAATGAAATTGCCCGGACCAAATGGAGTAATTACAATTGCTGGGGACTTCCGACGTTCGATGGAATGTGCGTCGGCTGGATCAAACTTAGCCGAGTCACTTGTGATCACACAGGAAAAAAGGAAAATTCAAGAGGTGGCTGCGTTGGCTCAGTCCGCGCAACAGTGTATGCCGGCGCTGAGTAACCCGCATGGAACTGTCTCCTTCCAGGCCACGAAAGATACCAAGAAGGTCCCTGTTGATAACATGTTCCCAGAGCGCACCGTAACAATTGGTGCCGGGCTAAGTGATAAATAGGAAAGCGAGCTCGTCAGCTTCCTCCGTGAGAATCGGGACATTTTTGCTTGGTCCACACAGGACTTGCAAGGTGTTCCGAGGGAGTTGGCCGAGCACTCTTTAAATGTGAGACCCGGAGCTAAGCCGGTGAAGTAACCTCTCCGCCGCTTCGCCGAAGATAGGAGGAAAGTCATTGGAGATGAGATAGCTCGGTTGCTAGCTGCAGGATTTATCATGGAGGTCCTCTACCCCGATTGGCTGTCTAATCCGCTGCTGGTGGAAAAGAAGAAGGATGATCCGAACGTGGCAGTGGTTTGGCGCATGTGTATCGACTACACGAACCTGAACAAGGCGTGTCCGAAAGATCCATTCCCGCTGCCAAGAATAGATCAGGTCATAGACTCAACTGCTGGATGTGAACTGTTGTCATTCATCGATGCTTACTCTGGTTTCCACCAGATACCTTTGAATCCGGATGATGAAATAAAGACTGCATTTATTACCCCGTATGGGGCTTATTGCTATCGCACCATGCCGTTTGGTTTACGTAATGCAGGGGCAACGTACCATAGATGTATGCAAAAATGTTTGCATGACCAAATAGGTCAAAATGTACAGGTATACGTGGATGATGTGGTTATCAAGACCAAGGAAAGCAAAACGCTCCTTGACGATATCAGGCAAACGTTCGCAAACCTAAGGAGGTTCCGGATGAAACTTAACCCGGAAAAATGCACCTTCGGTGTGCCGGCTGGAAAATTACTCGGCTTTCTGGTTTCTAGCCGAGGTATCGAAGTTAATCCAATCAAGATCCGAGCCATCGAACGAATGGAACTGCCGAAGTGTCTTAACAATGTCCAGAGGTTTACAGGTTGCCTGGCCTCGTTAAGTCGGTTTGTATGTCGGTTGGGAGAAAAGGCATTGCCTCTCTATCAACTCATGAAAAAGTCGGATAAGTTCATTTGGACGCCGCAGGCTGATGAGGCCTTTTCCTAAAGAAAATGTTAGCCACGGCACCAGTACTAGCCTCACCACTATCAAAAGAGCCAATGTTGCTCTATATAGCCGCAACCAACCGGGTTGTAAGTGTAGTGATAGTGGTGGAGCATGATGAGGAAGGTAAGTCAGTGCAAAGGCCGGTGTATTATTTGAGTGAAGTGTTGTCAACCTCAAAGCAGAACTACCCACACTATCAAAAAGTGGCGTATGGCGTGTACATGGCCGCCAAGAAATTGAAGCATTACTTTGAAGAGCATCCCATCCGGGTCATATGTGAGGCCCCTATATCCGAGATAATGAGTAACAAGGATGCAAGCGGAAGAATTGCAAAATGGGCAATTGAGCTAGCTCCTTACGCTCCGTAGTATGACCGGAGAGAAGCCATAAAGTCTCAGGCTGTGGCGGACTTTTTCGTGGACTGGGCCGAGGTACAGTACGAACCACCACTTCCGGATCCGAACTATTGGCGGATGCACTTTGACGGATCAAAAACCAAAACCGGGCTAGGTGCCGGAGTCGTACTCGCGTCGCCAAAGAAGGACCAGTTGAAATACGTGCTGCAGATCCACTTCACCGCATCAAATAATGTCGCTGAGTATGAAGCACTTGTGCATGGGCTGAAGGTAGCAAAGGAAATTGGTATACGTCGGATTATATGCTTTGGCGACTCGGATTTAGTGGTGCAGAAAGTGTCCGGAGTATGGGACGCTCTTGATCCAAACATGGCACTATATAGATTTCACGTGCAGAAGATTTCTGGTTACTTTGAGGGATGCAAATTTCATCATGTACCCCGGGTGGAAAATGAGGCTGCCGACATGCTGTCGAAGCTCGGGTCAACCAGACAAGTAATTCCACCGGGTGTAGCATTAGAGCACCTCAAGAAACCATCCATCAGGCAATCCCCGGAATCCGAGTCCATCTATGTCCCGGAGGACGCAGAGTCCGGAGCTGCGCCCATGGACGTTGACACGGGAAGTGGTGCGCAAAACCCGGGGACTGCTTCGGCAAACCCGGGGACTGCTTCGCAAGACCCAGGGACTGCTCAGCGTAGTCCGGTTGAAGTTATGCCGGTGGATCATATGGAGATAGACGAGGACGTGTTCCCCGTGCGGCCAATACCGGCTTGGGCACTGCCTATATTTCAATTCCTGAAAGATGGAACGTTACCCACTGAGGAGGTGTTATCCAGGCAAACACAGAGGAGGGCAAAGGCTTACACGATCATCAATTCCGAGTTATACAAAAGAAGTGTGACCAATGTCCTCCAGCGGTGTGTTGACCCGGACGAAGGGCTTGAAATCATTCGAGATATACATCAGGGGGAATGCGGGCATCACGCCTCATCCCGAGCCTTGGTAGCGAAAGCTTTCCGACATGGATTCTACTGGCCAAACGCCTTAGAGCAAGCAGAAGATCTGGTGACAAAATGTAATGGTTGTCAGAGGTACGCCACAAAGACGCATATGCCAATGTCGGAACTCAAGACCATCCCAATCACTTGGCCATTTGCCGTATGGTGCCTGGATATGGTGGGCCCGTTCAAACCAGCAAGAGGAAACATGACTCACATTTTGGTAATGGTGGACAAGTTTACGAAGTGGATCGAGGTAAAGCCTATAAGAAAATGTGATGGAGCTACGGCCGTAACTTTTATCAAAGATATCATCTTGAGGTACGGTTATCCACACAGTATCATAACTGATAATGGCACAAATTTTGCGGATGGAGCATTTGCTCGTTTCTGCCGGGATAAGAGGATCCGACTTGACGTAGCTTTGGTAGCCCACCCCACATCGAACGGGCAAGTGGAGAGATCCAACGGATTAGTATTATCCGGGATAAAACCCCGACTTATTGAGCCGCTGCAAAGATCAGCGGGGTGCTGGATAGAAGAACTACCAGCGGTACTGTGGAGTTTAAGAACAACTCCGAATCGATCAACAGGCTATACGCCGTTTTTTCTGGTATATGGGGCAGAAGCTGTATTACCAGCCGACATAGAGCATGATTCGCCTAGAGTCACCCAATACACAGAAGCCGAAGTGCAAGAAGCCCGGCAAAATGATGTTGATCTGCTAGAAGAAGCGAGAGAACTGGCACTGTCCAGATCCACCATATATCAGCAAAATCTCCGACGCTATCATAGCCGGAAAGTGTGCCCCCGAGTCTTTCGGGAAGGCGATCTGGTGCTTCGGTTGGTACAACGTACTACTGGAATGCATAAATTATCCCCCCCATGGGAAGGGCCATTCATCGTAAGCAAAGCATTGCACAATGATTCTTATTATCTTATAGATGCAAAGCCACAGGAAAAGAACAAGGCGGACAGATCCGGTGAGGAATCTAAACGTCCATGGAATGTAGCTCTCCTTCGTCCTTTCTACACTTAGCGAAGAAGTGTATGTATCCGGGTTATCTCATATGTCGGTATGTGTGTCGGCAATGAGCTTATCAATGAAATGTTGGCACCTCGAGCAGTAACTCGGGGACTGCCTTAATAATGTTTGTTGTCTTTTGTTATTTGTGCGTCGGCTGGAATAGGTTATTCTACTTAGCTCGGATTAGTAGTGTGTGAGCACCAAAAACCCAACTCTTCGACTTGCTGCTGTCCAACAAGAATTGGCTTCATGGCAAGCAAGAGAACAAGTTTGGAATTGCGTAGCACATGAAAAACGACTAATGAAAAGAATTTATTCGTGCCGACGTTTGTTTTCTGGACTAACCACGTATTTATTTTTGAGCTAAGTCTAAAAGTTTCCCAGTATTGTTAAGACAATTTTTCAGGCTCAGATTCGTAAGTTGTAAAACCGAATCAAGCTAGACACGATCCGAGCCAAAAGATTGAACGAATAAGAAAAAAGAAACTTGGGGACTACACCCACGTTAATCCGGCATAAGTTCTCAGTAGCAAAATATCACATGTATTTGGAATACAATTCCACCCGGCATACCGGGGATCTCATGAATTTTCAAAGTGTTTTTACTTAGGAGCAGCAGGAGGGAGTTCGGCATCATCGTCGCCCTCTTCGATATCCGAGGCAGTGTCCTCCTCGTCTTCACCCGAGTCATCTTCAATGTTCTCAACTTCCTCTTCGCATGCGGCTTCTAGGAAGCTCGGACCCTTAGTCCATTCATGAATGGGGGCATATTCAATGAGGCTGTGGGCGCAAGCCTGGCGCCGAGCTACCCACTCCGGGTCATCTGTCCATTTGGACCCGGTGCGCAGCCGTGTGAGGAGGCTGAGATCTATCTTTTCGTACCACGTCAAAACGTGGTGAAGGACGGTATTGGCAGCAGCGCGGCCAGCGGATTCTCGCCAGAGGTCGACCTGGGTCTCAACTTCTGAAAGCCTTTCAGCGAGCTGCGTGACTCTCTCCGGAGTGTCATCGGCGGGCCAGAAGGCGTTGAAGATCCGGACTGAAACATCGAGGAGGTCCCTGCCGTAGTTCTTGATAATTTCCACGCGAGATGACAGGCTGACCAACAGGTCCTCCATGTCAAAGGGAATGCTGTCACCCTTAGCAGTGACCGGAGTACCTCTCTCTCGGCGGAAATTGGCAACAGCAGCACTTGCAATGGCAGTACCCTCTGGAAAGTGGCCTGGGAAACAAGGCAAAGGACAAAGTTGAGAAAATAAGACATGAGAAATAACCCGGAGAAGTAAGGCGGATAAAGGAAAAGAAGTTACGAGAGATGTGACTGTGAATCCGGGTCAACTCCTTGATGCAAGCATCACGCCTTTTCCGAAGCTGCTCGAGCTCAGCATTTGCCAACCCAAGTTTGACCTCGGCTTCCTGAAGGAGCTCGCGAGCCTTAGCACTTTGGAGTTTGAGGCGCTCGCGTTCCTCGGTGAAGTCCTGGCCAACCCTTTTCAGCTCGTTTTGGTGTTGCGCCTTCATCTTAGCCATTTCAGCTTTGAGCCTGGCTATGTCATCATCTTTGGTCCGGAGGAGGGCGAGCTCATCATCTTTCTTCTTCAGCTCGGCTTGATGCTGTCCTGCTTGTTCAAGAAAATGCAGCATCATGTCAGGAAAATGCACACTTTCTTCAAGCAATGCTGAAACCGTGTGTTGGCCCGGCAGAGCCGAGGTATGAATGTTTGCCGAGCCAAGGAGGTAAAATGATGAGAAGCACAGTAAGAACAGATAAGAAGGACGTACCCTTGATCTGCTCCAAGTTCTTTCGCATTATTTTGTTTTCAGCTTCCACCCCAGCTGCGGAAACAGAGCAATCAGATTAGTTCGGCAAGTGAAGTGGAAGAAAAATGAGGAAAGGAATGAGAAATAAATTTACCCCTTTTCTCGTACTCAGCTACTAGTGTAGCCTGTTTCGTGCGAAGATTTTTATGCGTATCCAACAAGCGCTGGAATTCGGCACTTCGGCGGTTGGTGGTCACCTAAAAAAGATACAGAAACTTAAGTCAGCCTAGTGCATGTTCGAAGTGTACTAAGATACGGGCCAAGTGGAACTTAACCCGGCTCTAGGTGTGTGCATGTTCGAAGTGTACTAGAATCCGGGCCAAGTGGAACTTAACCCGGCTCTAGGTGTGTGCATGTTCGAAGTGTACTAGAATCCGGGCCAAGTGGAACTTAACCCGGCTCTAGGTGTGTGCATGTTCGAAGTGTACTAAAATTCGGGCCAAGTGGAACTTAACCCGGCTCTAGGTGTGTGCATGTTCGAAGTGTACTAAAATCCGGGCCAAGTGGAACTTAACCCGGCTCTAGGTGTGTGCATGTTCGAAGTGTACTAAGATCCGGGCCAAGGGGAACTTAACCCGGCTCTAGGTGTGTGCATGTTCGAAGTGTACTAGAATCCGGGCTAAGCGGAACTTAACCCGGCTCTAGGTGTGTGCATGTTCGAAGTTATTATGGAGTTACGTTAGTTCTATAAAAGAGCATCCGGCCGAGTAACAAGTTACTCCCCCGGAGGCTCGGGGACTAATGGTTATTATCTACAATTTGCGAAGGAGAAACGGCGTACCTCCATCATCTGTCCGGCGAGGTTAATGGCCTTGGCGGCGGTATTCACTTGATCAGATTCGTGGATTACCTCGGCCTTGTTCCAGTTCATGACGAACTCCATCAGGCTTGGGGGGTACCGTTCGCCTGAGGGCATATGTGGCGTCACTAAACCTTTAGCATGTGCCTCCTTCCTCTCCACCAAGGCAAGGGCGGGGCTGGTGTGCAGAACCAACTGCTGAGCTTCGGTTGGCTCGGCAGGCGCGTCCTTTGCCGCTGGTGCCTTCTTGGGGAGCATTGACTCAAGGGTACGTTGCCCAGGCTCGGCAGTGCTGGGCTTGGTAGCGTCTTGAGTCTTCTTGCCCTTGGCTTGCTGGGAAGAAGAAGCCGTAGCAGCGGTTTTCCCCTGCCGAGGTTGAGAGGACTCGGAAGATGCAGAGGAATTGGGCGCTGCTACTTTCGTTGCTAGACTTGGTGCCGGCGCTGACGTTTTCGCTGCCGGGGTTGGTGCCGCTGCCGAGGCTGGAGTTGGTGATGTTTTGGCTGCTGGTACTGGAACAGATGCTGGAGTCGAGGCAGCTTTAGTGGCTGCTGGTTGTGGCATCGCCGAGGTAGTGGCTGCCGTTGTTCTGGCTGGGCTAGTTTCCCCCGCCCCAGGATGATCCGGAGCGGCCGCAGAGCTTTCCGGAATGGGGCTCAGCGGACGTGACTCGTCATCACGACGGGCGAGGGGCTGGCCCGGAGAGGCGATGAGATACTGGACCCACTCTGAGGGACCTCCACCGGAGCCCTGTGAAATCAGGTAACGTCGGAAGGAAAATTACGACGAAGTAAGGAAGAGCGAGTTGCAGAAGAAAGAAGGACTTACGCATCTGAGGTTTCGGCTGCTCTAGGTTTCCGAGCCCTTCGTGTTGGGGCCTTCTTTCGCCGGAAGGTTCGGAGGAAGAGCTTGCGGAGGCCGCGCGCTTTTTCTTCGGCGCCACCAGAACTGGCTCGCCTGTGGCGAGGGGAGGATCCTCGTGGATATGGCCACCGGCGTGAGCTGATGGCAGAAAAGCAAAAGAAAGGGGGACAGCCTCAAACGGTTCAATTATCTCGATATCCGAGTAATCTTCATAATCGGGCCAATCTCTAGCAGAAGAGAAGTTACCCGTGGGTCGTTTCGTGGCGTCGGTCATGGGGAGAAACATCTCTTGGTCCGGCTCCTCCACGTCCGAAGTCTCCCGGTCCGGTGCCCACTTAAGGGTCGGATCCGTGCCGTCCTCGAGCGTTTGCTGAAGGAATAGCTGAGGAAAAGAGTAAACAGACGAATCAAAAATGCAACAATAATAGACAAGTAACTGGTCCGGGGAAAGTTTGCTACATGAAACTTACCATGGGAGGAAGCCGGTCACGGCAGAAATGCTCAATCCCCCAAGTCCAGTCAGAGGAGAAATCCTTGTGAGTGGTGAAGAGAGCCTTAACCCGGCGGAAGATCTCCGTATTGTTCAGCTCGAAAGATGAAGTCCGGTTGGGATCGTGGCTGTAGCTCATATGGCACACCTTGTGGGTGCGCTTCTAGAGAGGGGAGATTCGGTTGTGCACGAAAGTGATCATCGCATCCTCGTTGCGCAACCCGAGCTCCTTCAGCTCCGCGAACCTCTTATTCACTTGGTTGGCCAGGGCTGTAGGTTTCCTCGGAACGGCGTCCCACAGATCCGTGTTCGGCGGACCCGGGGTATAGGGAAGCAACCGGATCAAATCTTCGGTGCCTGTGTTCCGGACATAAAAAAACGTCCGGGCCCAACCTTTGCAGGATTCTAGCCCTGTGACTCGAGGGAAAACAGAAAACCTCCGGGGTGAGATGGAGGCTGATCTGAACTGCGTGAGCCGCTTGTCCTCCGGGTCAGTGTGAATGTCGGGGATAACATTGCGGCGAAGGGCGAAAAACCGGATCCACAGCTCCTTTGTGGGCCATAATCCGGCGTAGCCTTCAATCGTAGAGGCGAAGGCGGAGAGGGAAGTAATGGCATTGGCTGGAAGATGGTGCGGCTGGAGATGGTAGGTGCTGAGCCAATCATGGAAGAAATCACTCACCGGGAGTCCGAAGCCCCGTTGAAAATGAGACAGGAACACAACGAACTCCCCGGGGTTGGGCGAAGGAGCTAGCTCGGCAGAGGCGAGGCGAGCGGCGACGCCGGTAGGGAGGCGTGTGGTCCGGTAGAGCCAATCCAGATCGTCCTGGCAGACCTAGGAGCCGGCCCATGCGCCACGGTCCGCAGCGGCGGCGTCCTCCTCCATCTCTTGCTCAGCAATGGCGAGCTCTTCTTCAGTCATCTTCTCCTCGAAGCCCTCGCTGGCGCTGGAGGCGGCGGGGGACAGTGGCTTGGATTGGCGAGGACCCGTAGCGGGAGATTGGCGTCGCAGTGATGGATTCGCAGAGGTGAAACGGAGAAGTGCGGCGGCGATGCTGTTTTTTGGCAGTGCTGGCGGCGGCGCAGTCGCGAGGAAGACGAAGGAGATTAGCAGCGGGCAGAGGCGTGTGGAGGGGAAAAATCCTAAGGAATGCACCCCTCCGCTATTTAACCACCCACGTAAGCAGTGAGTGGGATCGCGCCCTGTGGACCGGCCACACGCTGTGGCCGTGTATTACCCTTCCGGACCAATCAGTAAGGAGCCACACGGAAGGCCACAGGGCGGAAAGAATCCTGGGACGTGACGCACTGATGCGATAAACGAGGGGGCAGGCGTGACGTAAATCCAAGCCGTCCGAGGTATAGAGGTAACTCGGCAAACAGCAACAGGAGCACGAGATGGAACCTAGTGTGCCCTTAGCGGCCAAGGCGGCTAAGACCGCACCAGCTTCGGGGACTAATGTTGGGGGGATACCCCCGGGTAGGGTCACGCCGTGGTATGAAAGGCCGAGTTAGCCGAGGTTCGGCAAGGTCAAAGCAAGTACTGGCCGGGTCACCTCAAGGCAGGCCGAATCACGGGGTAATCCGGACCTGGGGGCGTTCGCCTAACTAGCCCTAATCCGACTTAAGCGGTGACTCGGAAGCGTATGTCTAACCTGTATGCAGGAAAAGGGTGTGGCCGGATGAACCATCGTCCGGGTCGCAGTAACCTTCTAGGAGAAGGAAGGAATCTCGCTGGTCAAAAGGAGCACCGGTACGCACTGCCTGAGCGAAGCGGACAAGGACTGGACCACCAGGGCGTGGCCGACAAGCGTGACGACGCCCGTGTCAGCTGACGAGGGCGCCGCAGTGGCTCACGTAGCTAAAGCGTAGCTGACGAGGGGGAAAAAGCACCCCGGTCGGTTTACCACTTTGGGAGGGGGCATATTCTTAGGAATATGCCTCCACGTATGCCCTAGGTTGAAACCGAGCCTCCGCTATAAAAGGGGGGCTAGGGCTTCAGTAGAGGGGGTTGGTTTTTTCATTCTCTAGAGATTTCGGTTAAAGATAAGGGTTTCAGGTGAGATCTGTCGGTGAGAGTAAGAGAGCTTCTTCTTCCTCCTCTCGCCAATACAGCTCTAGCAGCACTTGTAACCTTGGAAGAAAATCAATACGAGTTCTGGTGTGGAGAATCACATCGCTATCCCTCCCTGGATTCCCCTAGCGCATATTAGTCCCCACCTTTAGCCTATACATGGCATCTGCCGTGACACCACCACGACAAACGGGCATGTCCGTCGTGCTCCCTGGGTCGTGGCCAAGCGGTGGGCGCGGGCTGTGGTCGAGCGGCGGCTTGAGTACGCGTGTCGGGCGCGGCGCTCTGGCGTGTGCTTGGCATGGCGCAGTCGCACTGGGCGCGGCGGTTCCTCGGTGGTCCATGTGCTGGCTTGGCTCGGGGAGGGGACAGTGGGTGGCGGTGAGGTGAGGGCTAGCTAGTAGACACGGTGAGAGAGAGGAAGGTGGTCTGTTGGGGCGGCGACCAAGTTGGCCGGCGAGTTGGTGCTCGACATGGCTTGGCCTTGCTGCTAGGGGGTAGGGGATGGGGTGATAATGGCATGGTTTGATCATTTAGGGACAATGGGAGTGTTTTGAGGACAAATGGGAGACAAGTTTGGCTAGAACACTATTCAAATAGTGGATTTGGTTTTTGTTTGAAATTTATCCACAAGGTGTTTGTTAAAATGGCCGAAAGAACTTTACTTTTGAATTTTGAAAATATTTTTGGTGGGTGTGCTAGTACTAAGCTTGAGACTCTGTGGGTGCTTGGGTTTTGAAATTTGATCTTGTTTCAGTGGTTTTTGAAATAGGGTGATCTTGAGACATACACTAGATTCAATTTTCAAATGCCATTTAATTTAGGGTTTGAATGTTTTTGACAGATCACAAAGTGGTCCTTGGTACATAATTATGTGTACTAGCAAGGGGTGCAAAGATCCACAATTGTTTCTGTTAAGTTTTGAGTTCTAGGAATAGCCAAAGTAGGCATGGTAGTTAATTTGGCAAAAATGACCATTCACTTCTTTTCTTCATTTTGATTTGTTTTTCTTTGGAAAATGTTTGGGAATGATTTAGATGATGTTTATTTCACCTAAGAATCATTTTACAAGCAATGGATCACAAAACCATGGCAATTCAAGTCAACTCCTAATTAAATGCACATACACATGATTGCTTTAATAATTTTAATTGGAAAAGTTTTTGTTAACCCCAATTTTGATGATTTGGATCTTGATAACCTTGGATTAAAGTTTTGGGATGTTACAATATCTCCCCTCCAGCAGGGTGCCGGGAAGAGCTTCGAATCCCCCGATCTAGGGATGGAGATGGCGTCTACCGACTCTTTCGTGGATTTTTAATCGGGTACTTAGGGTTTCTACATCGGGATACTTTATAGGCGAAGGGGCAAGGTCGGTGGCCATCCGAGGGGCCAGGGCCTGGCACGCCCAGGGGCTGCGTCAGCCCTAGGTGTGGCCACCTCGTGGCCTCACTTCGACTGCCCTTCGGACTCCGTGTTCCTTCTGGTAAAATATTGACTTTGGCTTTTGTCCCATCCAATTCCGAGAATATTTCCTTACTAGCTTTTCTAAAACCAAAAACAGAAGAAAATAGGCAACTAGCACTGTGGCATCTTGTTAATAGGTTAGTTCCAGAAAATGTATAAAAATACCTCAAAGTGTAAACAAAACATAAGAAAGTTGATATAAAACAAGCATGCAGGTTGGGGATGATCAAGTTCCTTTTTGATTTTGGTTTTCTTGCTTGAGGACGATCAAGTTTAAGCTTGTGGATGTTAATGGCTCTGAAATATAGCCATCTATGTCCACATTTAAACTGGATATTATTCATATTTGTTATGAAATATCTCTCTAAACCCTGCAACTAATGCCTAATAATCAAAGGGGTATGCAATCATTTCTTTATATTTTTCCCTGCACAGATAATGGCGTTGGATGATGGGAATCACAAAATTAAAGTCAAAGATACGAGATTTCTGACAACTAGAAGAAACCAGGAGTCGTGGGTTGGAGGCAGACACTTTAACGACCAACTATATGACCGAAACAAAATTTCGGTCGTATAGTTGCCATGGACGCCACTAGGTCAAACAGAACAACTTTCATGAAGGGACCCCAATATAAAGAAGCCTCGGGCGACGAGAACACAAGCCTCGAGAATCCCTGCCCCAGATCATCAGCCACCTCCAGATCTCCATCCACCACACTGAAGAGCCGCCGAAAGAATAGACTTAGATCTAATCTCCAAAGCCATTCTCCACCACCATAGCCATATTGCATCACTTGTAATAGTAGATCTCATCTTCGATTGGAGACATTGTAAGACTATCTGCTATCAATCTTATGATTTCCATTACAATATTTGTGATTGTTGATCTCATCTCTATGTGTGAGTAATTCTCCTTGGGCTAAGGGCTTTGGCCTAGCCATGTAGCGTTTGTGCATGTTATTTATCATAGATGGGATCATGTATTAGTTTGTATGACATGATGATTATTGTATCTTCTCTTGCCTCAATCTAAGGACTTGTCAGATACCCAAGACCCCGAGGATTGAGCTAGGTATAGGGAGTATGAGTAATGACTAATCTGCAGGTTAGGAACCCTAGTGATAGAAGGGGTAGTACGGTTGTATGTGAGGGATTTACTTGGGATTAACGGTGACGTCACTATGCATATAATTAGTTCTATTTCTTCTATTGATGAGACTAGTAGGTTATTGCTATAAGTGGTTGCTGAGGTAATAGAAATTATGGATGCACTGCCCACATATAATTTATGTTGCTCTAACAATTACATGCATACTTTATTTTCTATCTTTTATTCCCATCAGATGTTTTGTGTAGCTACAGGTGCAACAGAACACCCTAGGCCCTCCCTCTCCATCATCGACAACAAAAAAAGACACAAACTCTTGGTCTGGTAAAAAAACAAAAGGAATTATAAAACTCCCGAAGGTCTGTTGAAGTAACTTCACTACGCATCTGCTTCCCAAGGATTCGATAAACCTAGGACTACTAGGAAAAAGAATCTATACTACATCCGTAATCCGGATCGAAGGTATAAGTGCTCCGCTAGGAAGTTAACTAGCATAGAAAGAGGGAGTTAACTTATACACAAGGGACAGTTAAGAAGTTCGCGGAAGTTAACTTGCACATGTGGAGGTTAACATTTATTATCACTGCTATAGACTGGAAGTTAACTTGAAAATAAAAAAGAAGTTAACTCGTGTTTGCATGAAAATTAACAAGGGGGTCATGTGTGTTCGCATGAAAGAAAACCGGTGGTCCGTCAGGAAGTTAACTAGCATAGATGTGGGAGTTAACTTGTACAAATGGGGGAGTTAAGGAGTTCGGGGAAGTTAACTTGCATAGATGGAAGTTAACATTTATTGTTTGTGCTACAGACTGGAAGTTAACTTGAAAAGAAAAAAGAAGTTAACTCATGTTTCTGTGAAAATTAACAAGGGGTTCCTATGTGTTCGCGTGAAAGAAAACAGGTGGTCCGTCAGGAAGTTAACTAACATAGAGGTGGGAGTTAACTTATACAAACGGGGGAGTTAAGAAGTTCGCGGAAGTTAACATTTATTATTACTGCTACAGACTAGAAGTTAACTTCGAAAGAAAACAAAGTTAACTCTTGTCCGTGTGGAAGTTAACAAGGGGTTCCTGCTGTTCGCGTGAAAGGAAACAGGGGGTTCCTGAATAGTTATTCAGGAATCGGTTCTTGAATAGTGGAGCTATATATATATATATATGTTCCCCCTCTTTAGCCTTACCAAAACAAAAATATCTCACTCTTGTGAAAATTAATTTTTTAATCCATAAAGTTGCTCAAATATACAAAGAATCAACTTGATATTCATGGCCTTTTCAAAGTCATGCTCCATGAAAAAAATTGTATCATCAGCATATTGTAGAATAGAAACTCCTCTCTCAACCAAATGACCAATGAGTCCACCTACCTGACCATCCTCCTTTGCCCTTGTAATGTGAATGGCCAACATATCTGCTATTAAATTGATAAGCATCGGTGAGAGAGGATGCCCCTATCGAATACCTTTTTTATTTTGGAAATTGTGTCCAATATCATCATTGAATATTATTCTAACACTACCATCTTGTACAAATTTTGTAATCCAGTCACACCAATTAGGATCAAAACCCTTCATACGCATGACCTGTTACAGGAAAGGCCATTTAACTTTAACGTATGCCTTTTCAAAATCTATCTTAAAAAGGACCGATCCTTGTTCTTCCTATGAATCTCATGGATGCATTCATGTAGAACCACAACACCCTCTAGTATGTGCCTACCCGGCATAAAAGCCATTTGAGATGGCCGAGTAATTTTATGCGCAATTCTAGTGACTCTATTATCTGCCACTTTCGTAAAAATCTTGAATCTCACATTTAAAAGACATATGCATCTATATTTTTGAATCTGAACCGCATTTTATTTTTTCGGTAAGAGAGTTATAACCCCAAAGTTTAACTTAAGCAATGGTAAATCCCATGTTTGTAATTGTACAAACAATGCCATCAAGAAATTCTTAATAACATCCCAAAATTGCTGGTAAAACTCAGCTGGAAACCCATCTGGTCTAGAGCTTTATTATGTTCCATTTGAGAGACCGCCTCTAATACCTCCTTCTCATTGAAGTTAGCAACTAAAATAGAGTTATTTTCCATGGATAATTGCGGTATATCTTGGATATCCTCCGCTACTAAGGAAAAATCATTCGGCTCTAGCGACCCGAACAACTTCTTATAGTATTCAGAGACATAAACCTTAAGGTTATGTTCTCCCACTATGGTTCCCTTCATCTTACTCGGGTTGGAATATTTTTCTTTCTATGTTTCCCATTTGCAATTAAATGGAAATACTTAGTATTGTTACCTCCTTCTTGAACATGTTTAACTTTAGCGCGTTGAGCCCATTTAATTTCCTCATTATGC
The DNA here is from genome assembly GCA_910589775.1 of Avena eriantha. Lineage (NCBI taxonomy): Eukaryota > Viridiplantae > Streptophyta > Magnoliopsida > Poales > Poaceae > Avena > Avena eriantha. The sequence continues at coordinate 263,764,613 of OU342740.1, forward strand.
CTTAGTTTGCTCATTTGCTCATCAGCCTCTTGTAGAGCCTTACTTTAGACTTCGCTAAGGGGACAAGAATCGGCTTTGAGATCCAACGCATCAATAATAGACAACAATCTCTCCTTTTATTTTTTATATTTTCCACTTAAATTCTTCGCCCAACCCTTTAGGAAGCAACGAAGGTGTATGATTTTGTTCTGCCATATTTCAATAGGTGAGTTCCCACTATGAACAACAGCCCATTTGGCTGCTACCAACTCCTGGAACCCTTCATGGTGAAGCCAATCTAATTCAAAAGAAAAGTGGGCTTTATTTCCTCGATGAGGCCTTCGTGCTTGGCATGCAGTGGGTGGTTGGGATGCAGTGGGTGCTTGGGAGAATATGGTGAGGCCTCTTGTGGCGCGGGTGGTCTTAGTACCGCCCACCCCTCCAATGAGACGTATTCCCTTGTAGGTAGGAACTCAGTAAAATATCATCATCTCTGTGTGCCTCAGTTATATCTATACTCGAGCATGTTCTTATGCACTTTACTGTGTGATAGCCTTCGTGCTTGAAGTCATATATCTTGCTATCACTTAGTTTCTTGTATTGCTTAGCATAAGTTGGTGGTTCACATAGGTGAACCATAGTTTATATAGGTTTGGTGCTTGAAAAAGTAAACTCTAGTTTTATTCCGCCTTTTAAGCCCATCTAGTAAAGTTTTAAACCGCATATTCACCCCCTCCCCTCTAGGTGTCATATGTGTCCTTTCAATTGGTATCAGAGCAAAGGTCTCTCTCTTTTAGGCTTCACTGCCTTGAGAGTAAAGATGTCAACTAGGGGATTAGTGCATGATTCCTTTTATATATTCTATGGCACAAGTTATGATTTTTGGAAATTTGGCATGCTTGATTATTTCTGGGGCATACACCCAACTATTGAGGAAATTCCGTATATAGGTTTTTCTCCTCCTATGGATCCCCAAAATTAATCTTTAGAGGAGAAGGTAAACTCTTATATAGATGATGAAGCTACTAAAGTGCTTTTACTTGTTGTGAGAAATGTAGTTATTTCTACAATCATGCCTTATCGGAGTTCTCATGATATATGGACAAATCTTCAAGATAAATATGGTGGGTCCAACACTATTGAGGATGATTGTTTGCCCTCCGCCCCTGGCTGTGATGATTTCTCATCTTCTCCCACTTCACCAACATGTGATTTTTCATAAGGTAATGATATGGTGATTTTTGATAGAAATTCCAATTTGTATAGTGAGCTTAATTTTGGTAATCCATCATCTCTATCTTGTTTGCAATGTTCAATCTTGGGACCTTAACACTTCTAGCACTCAAAATTCCATACATGATTGTGTTGATAGTCCTTGCATATCATGTAGATATGGATTTAATAAATATCATGATGATATGCGTGTTTTGTCTTGTTTCCATGATAAAAAAATGCTTCTATTTCCTCTAGTACTTGTGTTGCTAACCATTTAGAGAAAACCTAAGAATATATGGACCAAGACAAGGTTTTGTATGGAGCTTCAAGTAATTTCTCCTCATCACCTCCTTGTGGTTCTCACATATACCCTATGGCCAGGGGAACAAAGGTAACCTCTTTGGATCCCATTGTATATCATGATGATGTTGATAATGATGATGATCTTGTTGATTATGATATAGCATCTATTCAAGAGAAGGGAAAGATTGTCTTTCCCGCTCTTCATAAAAATAAAATTGCTTGCTCCAACTTTATTAAATTATGACTTGTGCTATTGAGGGCAAGAAACTTATTAAGGAGCAATACAAAATCATTTTTCAAAATAATGAACATGAGCGTGAGTATGCACTCAAGATTTCTTATCTAAAGAGCTCCCTTGAAGAAGAACAAACCACCAAGGAAGATCTTGGGGAGACATTTACTCTAGAATTATATATAGTAAAGGAAACCCATGATAGATAACTTGAGGTGGCAAAATTTTTCAAAACTAAAAATGGTGAACTTGTAGTTGCCCATGCTAAACTTGTTGAGGATTTTAAGCACCTCAAAAATGGCTCTCGGTTCGTTAAGAGTGATCTCATCAAACTTACTGAGTCGCATGAGCAACTTAAAGCTTAATATTAAAAAGAGCTTGCCAAGTTGCCCTCACCTCTTGCAATTAATTATGATGCTTATGTTACTAACTCTATTTATTGTGAAGCATATATTTTGAAGGAAAATTTTGAGCTAAAGGCTTAACTTGCTTTGCTAACTAGCAACTACGGTAAGATAGAAGAAAGTCATGTTAAGCTCTCAAGCTCGCATGAGGATCTTCTAGTCTCCCTTGGTAGGCTAAAGTTGGCTCATGTGGATATTGTGTCAAAGGTAACATCTAATGAGCCGCATGTGGACTTTAGAACTATATCCACTCCAAATTGCATATTGCCATGTGCTAGTCCTTGTAATTCATCCACTCATGCCATTGCTACATCTTGTGATGAATTACAATCCATGCCTTGTTGCTCTAACAATGTAGCATCTACTTCATCTAGTATTTTTGTTGACACTAACCATGTAGAGGAAATCAAAGAGCTCAAGACTCAAGTCACTTCTTTGAAGAATGACTTGAAAAGGGGTCATAAAGGGAAGGCCACACTCAAACACATCTTGAGTGTGCACAAATCCCCCAATAACAAAAGTGGACTTGGATTCAACTCCAACACCAAGAACAAGTCCACTAACAAGAAAAATTCAAGGGCAACAAGAAGAATGGCCAATATCAAGTCAAGAATCCAGCCAACATTGTTTGCTTCAAGTGTAAGGAAGAAGGGCATCATGTTAGATCTTTCCCATTAGAGAAGAAGCCCCTTAGCGAGAAGCAACAAGGGAAGCTACATTATGCTCTACCTCTAGCTAGAGGTGTTCCTCCTTCTAAGAAGACTCGATCTCTTCCTAAAGTTGTTGGTTCACCTAAAAATAAATATAGCAAGAGAAGAACTTGCTACATTTGTCGTGAGAAGGGGCACATTTCTTCCTCATGCACCATTGTATCTCCTCATCCAACCCTATCATGATTGATAATGCTTATTCTCTTCGTAAGGATGAGGTTGGCAATGTGTTTGCAAAATATGTTGGTGCCCAATATTGTGTCAAGAAAAGCACCATTTGGGTTTCCAAGCCTATTGTCACTAACTTCTTAGAACCCAACTTGATTGGGGACCAACAAGCCAAAACTTGATCAATAGGTGTAATTGGAGGACATTGGAGACTTGGCTAAATCATAAATAATTGAGGGATCTTCATCTATTATATTTACTCAAGCCAAGTAATTTGCAAAATCATATCATATCTTATATACAATGTTCCTTCTTGTGGTAACTTGTACTCAACTTATTTACATTTAAAATTACTTGGCCCCTTATGCATGTGTTGGTTTTGTACCTTGCGTATGTTTGTATATGTTGTGCTTACCTCTCACTTATATTGAGTTATCAAGTATATTTATGTATGATTGGGTGACACACCATGTACATGTGTTTCTTGTTAGTATCTTATTTAGTTCTTGTGGGGAATAATGGACTATAACATTTTGGGGGAGTGTCATGCTTGGTCATTACACAGTCCTAAAAATGTGTGTACATGAGGAATACCACTTAGTATTTATATTGCAATATTATCTAGTATCTATGTGGTATGTCATCCTCATGAGCAATTCAAGTTCTATAATGTCCATTGGTTACCTCTATTTGGATCTTTTTGCCTCTTGTTGAGAATTTATGGTTTATCACATTATGCGGGAGTCACATGCTTTGTGCATATTACGAGCATAGAAAATGTGAAAATTCGAGGTAGTGCCACCGAGAATTGATATTGATAATCATCTAGCTCCTATGTGGCACATTTGCTCAAACAAGTTCAAATTTTCTTGAATGCTTTTGTTTATCATCTTTTGAATCTTTTTTGTGAGAGTTTTCTTGGGATGTGTTTCCTCATATTTGGATCTGTATATCCTCCATGGACACCATTTGCTTCAAGTTACTCTAATCATGAATGATTGTGTATCTATTTGGAGCTATCAAGATTATCTATCTAAGCATCGAGCTTAATTATTATATGTTTCCATATGCTTATGTTGTGAATATGATCTTGGATATCCTTGCAAGCTACCTCGGGAAATTATCCCTATACTTCTTATGTTTGTACAATTGGTACTCCATATATGGTAGAATTTATTGATCATATTTACATTGTTTTTTGTTTGTATGTGTTGACTCCCATGTTTTCCTTGCTTCACTTGAATCACTTGAGTTTATTGGAATTAACTTGTGTTTTATTTAATGTAGGTAGTAGTGATGATCCCATTTGTGTGAATTTGCATTCAAACACAAACTCCTACATAAAGCACTACTCATGGGGGTTCTCCTATATTATTTATAACACTCATTTTTATGCTTCTTGTTTTGATCCATATCATGTTTTATGTTCTTGGAAGTTCGATCTTTTAGTTTTGGTACTTTGTGCCATCATGAAACGTGTGGAGAGTTTGGTTTATTTGTTGGAACCTTGCTCTTTTGGGGAGTTGGTTTTGCCTTATTCCTTCCTTCTTGTTTTAACCTTTTAGAATGATATCAATCCTTGAGCATTTGTGTTCTTATCTATCTTTTTCTCTTTGGCTTCTGCTTCATTCATTTGTTAAACTTGTGATCATTCATGTGTTCATTTGGTTCTTTGATACAATCTAGACAACCTTTTCTTGTGTCACACTCTTGTGTGTGTCGTCTTGGTTTACTTAGTGTTTTTGTTCAAATTTTATCTCATTTTTGGTTCTTGAAAGTCTTGTGCATGCATATTTACTACATGGTTATACTATAACGTGCTTGCTTTCTTTGATCCAATATATAGGAGAAACTCCACCAAATCCTAATCGGCTAAGATATGCATGAAATTCAATTTCATATCAATATGCACATATATATGTGGAGCTGTGCCTATGTATTGTAGTTGTTCTAACTACTTTGGATCCAATATGTTTGGGGACCATTGTGTACTTAATATTATTTTAGGTACATTGGAGATATATTGGATGATTGTCTCTTCAATTAGAAAGAAGGGGTTCTTATATGTCAATTGGAGGCAAGCTAGGATGATCAACGAACTTATATATACTACATCCAAAAAATGATATCTGGTAACAAGTATCTCTCTCATGCATATATATCTTGATTCCAACTTCTTGTAGATTGCATCTTGGCATGATTTTTTGCATTTGCAATTGTTGTGATTCTTGCCTTGGTTGTGAGTAAGTTGAGATGAGTACATATGATCAGGACTATCAAAATCATGATTATAATTCACCAATCCCAAATATGTCAATCTAGCAATTTTATTGTCTATGTTTTCCTCTATTTCCCTCATGTGCAATAGTGAGAATTTGCAAAGTTGACTTTTACTTTGTGATACCTATTGCCCTTCTCCATATATTCAAACTATCTCCTTTCCCTTGGTGTTAGTTGTAATGTATGTTGTGTTTTGGTTTTTGAATCACATTAATATACATTAAGATAAAATTGTGCCTTTGGCCATGCTTTTCAAGAAAAAATCTTATTGGTATATTTTATGACTTCATCTTGCTTTTCATACGATTTCTTGTGCATCTATTTTGCGTGCGCATGTTTATTTGTGTGAATATGTTTTTGTGATGTTATCCACCTGGAAACTTATACACACAATAAAATATAAATATTTAGTTAATTTTGTAGCCTTTGAATACCACCTTTTATTTCATTTGATACTTCGGTGGCTTCCAAATTTATTTTCCAATGAGTGCTTGTACCTTTTGTTTGAAACTTCGGGCACTCATATTTGATCTCTCATGCCTTGTATTATTAGATGAGTTTTTATGAGTGAGTATTCCATGGTTGTGCAACTTATTTTCAAATGCAATTATTATAATTGGTGCATAATCTTTGGGGGGCTCCTCTAATTTACTTAAGAATGCTCATCTGCCTTCTTTCTCACCTTTTGTGTCTTAAATGTTTATGGGGGTGAGAATTCCATATTTGTGCATGTTTTATTCAAATACAACTATTCTAATGTGTGCACGAATCTTGGGGAGCTTCTCTATTTCATTTAAACACTCATTTGATCTTTTCATAATATCTTGATGTGTTCAATTGGTTATTTCGGAAATTTTGATTGCTTGCTTCATTTGTTGATTCTTCTTTCATATTATTTTATTTTTGCAATCATTGGGTCCTCAACATAGTTTCACTTCCTCCCAAGTATTCATCATTGGATATGTGAAAATGTACACCTTTGGAGGAATTCTCACAATATTGGCCGTCTAGAACTCTTCACCCATTTTGGCACAGTCGATGCCAACGGGGAGACGTTTCAGAGGGTTTAAGGGAAGTTGGTTTATGCTTTGAGTTTTTTATGAAGCATTTGTCTTTCATGATCTTGTATCCTTGTTGTTACTTTGCATGTTGAATATATAGAGCAAATTCTACCTACGATAATGGTTGGCAATCTATGCAATGAAATTCAAGTTCATCACACATGCATAGATTGTGGGGAGTTTGATCTATATATTGTGGCCATAGCAACATCACATACTTGTGTAGTATTTGATGTTGGTGCAACCGTTTTGTTTGTTAAATTCCAAATATAAACCCTCTCAAAGGGGTTGTCTCAATTACCAAAATGGGAGATATTGAAAGGGCATGTTGAAAGGATAGAGATGTCGCCTAGAGGAGGGGTGAATAGGAAATTTCAAAACTATTACGGTTTTGGCTTGATAGAATGCAGAATTAAACTAACGTTTATTTTACAAGCACAAAACCTAAATACACTAGGCTCAACTAAGTGCACCAACAATAAGTTAAGCTAAGCCAGATAGCACAAGATAAATATACCACAGGTGATAAGCAAGATATAAGTACTTCAAGATCGATGGCTATCACAAGGAAAGTAAGCTCGGGTATAGGGATAACCTAGGCACGCGGAGACGAAGATGTATTCCCGTGTTCCCTTACAAGAAGGTACGTCACGTTGGAGAGGTGTGGGATTCCACGAAGAATTTCCCAACGCCACGAAGGCTCACCTTCTTCTCCGAGTCTATCCCACGAAGGAATAGGCCCTTTCCTTATGGCTAGCGTTTCCCCCACTCCGGAGATGGAAAGCTCCACAACCACTTCACAAGCTCCACGAAGGAGAATCCTGGGTCTCTTCACAATCTTCCACGAAGATGACACCGCGGTACCAACCTCCAAGCCAACTAGGAGGTCAACCTCCAAGAGTAACAAGCTCACGGTCTCTCACTCGAACAAATCGTAATGGAGAGCTCAACACTTATGCAAGAATGAAAAGCAAGAACACCAAGGGTGTTCAAATCCCTCACTCTCAAATACCACCAAAGAAACAAGTGCTAGGGAGGAATTAGAGAGGAAGAACAATGGTGGAAGTCAACCAATGACTTCAAGATTTAGGTCCAATGGGTTCCCCTCACTTAGAGGAGGAATTGCTTGGTGGGGATTGTAGATCTAGATCTCCTCTTCAAAAGCCCTCAAAAAGATGCAAGAATCATAGGAGGGAAGGGAGAGGAAGCAAGCTCAAAGGGGTCAACAATGGTGGTTAAAAACATGCTCAAGAACCCTAGAACTTTGGGGAAGAAACCCCCCTTTTATATCCCTTCAAGGGGGATAACCGTTGGAGACAAAACGAGCTGGACGGACACGTTTCGGCGGGGAAATCGGCGCCACCGGATCTGGCGCCAAAATTTTCGGTCGACCATAAAAATTCCGGTCAAAACCAAAACAGCATTCAGAACAGTTTTTCGGCGGTTTGCCGGAAATTTCCAGTCACCGCCGGAAATTTCGGCCCCAGAACCGGCGTCGCCGGGATGCCCGCTCGAAACAAAACAGGCACACAAAAACGGCGATAACCTTTGCGTCCGAACTCGGATTTTAGGAAACTTGGGGTTTTTGAAAAGCTAAGAACAAGCTCTATATATTAGAGAGAAGGAAAACCAAGAAATAGAAAGAGGTAAAGAACCAAATAAGGTGAGGTATGAAACCTCCCTAACAACGAACAGGTAAAACCTCTAAACTCGAAAACACAATAGAAGATGCATCCTAATTCCGTTTTCAATGAACTTGGGCTTGTTGAAGATCTAGAAAAAAGCTCAAGAACCTCACACAGAGAAACACCAAGAAGCAACAAAATAGGAAGATACAAAGTATGCAAAGGATTGAGCTCCCTACAACGATGTGATCAAGTTACCCAACCGAAAGCCCCTCTTGATAGTGTGGCTATCTATCATATAACCCGGTCACCCAACAACCACCTTGAGACCGGTAAAAGGAAAACCTAGCAAGGACATACCTTTGCCTTGCACATCTCACTTGATCTTGATGACAACGCTTCAAGATCCATCCAAGTCGGAATGCATCACTTGATCATTGTTGCTATGTGAAGCCTCATAATTTGCTCCCCCATACACCACTATGGGATAGCTTCATTAGGACACGTCTTCACACGTCCATTATCACCAATATGGATGGCAAGCTTCAAGAAAATGAACTTCTCGAGATGCTTATCTTGAACTTTCCTTCTCAACCTTGATGACGATCACCACTTGATGCCATCCTCTCATGGGCTATATGAGATCTCCACTTTTGAAGCATGCCCATGGAAATATACCTAACCAATATAGATAACACAAAGGCACATATATAATGGGTTAGTTCATGAAGCATAATTGACAAGCTTACCATACCACAAGATATGAGGTACATTCTTTATGCTTCAAGTGTTGACCAAGCTTGAATCTAATCTTCACTCTTTGTATTGGTCAATCAAGTATCTTCTCATGCTCCATCTCAATATCTTGAGGTACATAAGGAACTCTTCATTTGAGTACATGCTCTAAATCTTAGTCAACCATACCTCAACGAATGAGGCTATCATGACACCGACTTAGAGCCATAACTTGAATTCTTCTATTGAGATCACACTCTCAACATCTTGATCATATCATATTATTCTCTTCAACATGATGATCTTGATGCCAATACTCAAGGTATATCTTTATCTTCATGGAATCCATACTAGAATCCAACACATGGACTACAAGCATGACTAATGGAATATTCCTTCATATAAAACTCAATGAAAACATTAGTCCATAGGGATTGTCATTAATCACCAAAACCACACATAGGGGAAATTACACTTTCAATCTCCCCCATTTGGTAATTGATGACAATCACAACAAGAGGGTTTATAAAATGAATATTAGGAACAAGTATGCAGCTTATCCGAGAATAAGTTGTATACAAGAGGTTGTATTTGATATGGTTAAGTAACAAAAAGATACTAGCCCATATCAAAACTGATTCTACTCACACAAACTACAAGTAATGCAGGAGTTGTGAGTAGAACCAATATATATAGAACAAACTCCCCCACAAAATATCAATGAACTTCACCAAAGAAAAACAAAAACCTCAAAAGCATCACAACTAACACTAAGGTGACTAATACTAGTTGGGATATTTTGCGAATGGCAACAAGTATCAAAAGGAAGGATTCAATGCAATTTCAACAATATTGAACATGAGAGTACCTTGAGGAATTGATATGCAACAAATTGCTAGAAGGCATATTAGGGATTGGTGACTCATGAGCATGATTTTATATACTCCCCATTATATGCATCATCTCAAATTACTCACATAACCAATAAGGATAGAAAAGTCTTTCAAAGATCCTTGCAAGAACCGCAACATTTACAAACAAATAAATTCATGCCAAGATGCAACCTACAAGAGATTGGATGGAAGAATTGTATACATGAATAAGATACTTGTTACTGAGATACCAATGGTATGATGTAGTAGATAAGAATTCTGCAATCATCCTAGCTTGGCTCCAATTATCATGTGGTGACATAACTTTCTTATAGATGAGACAAGCATCCATTGCATCTCCAATGTACCTAAAACAACATTCAAGTACATCTTGGTCCCCAAACTCATTAGGTCCAAAGTGGTTAGACTAACCACAATACATAGGACACGCACCATAAAAATATGTGCATATTTAGAGATAAAATTTGAATTTCATGCACATCTTAACCATTTAAGGATTTGATGGAGTATACCCTATATATTGGATCAAATAAAGCAAGACATGATATAAGATATACATTTAGTAAACATGCATGCACGAGACTTTCAAGATCCAACGAAGATATAATTTGGACAACATACCAAAAAATTCAAGAAGCCATACAAGGAGTGACAAAACACATTTTTTGTCCAAACTATATCAAAGAATCAAATCAACACAAGATTTGTTCAATAAAGTTCAACAAATGAACTAAGCAAAAACTATTGAGCATAAAAGATGAAATAAAAACACAAATTCTCAAAGAATTATCTCATTCAAGAAAATAAAATAGATAAGAAAGAATGAGATAACAAACTCCCCAAAGAGCAAGGTTTCAACAAATAAACCAAACCCTTAACACTTTTCACAATGGCACAAGGTTCCAAAAAAGGTTTGTCTTCCACTAAAACACATTTGATAATAATCAGAAACATCATCAAAGAGATGTTCAAAAGCCAAGGAACACAATGGGAGCCACAACAATTTTTTGGAAAGAAAATAAGGCAATAAGAGGTGAAATTCAAGGTGAAGATGATCCACAAATGCTACCACACACAAGTATATCAATTGTCGAAGACACTGAGTGTATTGGAATTGATTTCCGATGGTATATTACACGGATATTTAAAGATAAATCTTCACAAAAAAAACATAGGATAGGAACAAAAAGATCAAGCACTATGCAAAGATAGAGATTCTTGATAGCTTAAACTAGTCACACAATCATGCAACGCAATGATTAGAATAACTTGAAGAAAATGGTCTACCAAATAAGATATGGAGATATGCATTTGAGGAAGGCCACACCAAGAATTTCTTACTCAAACAAAGACCGAAAAGATGAGCAATTAAGGCTTCTAACAAAAATAGGACCTTGTTTGAGCTAACATGCCACCTAGATACAAGATAATCAATAATATCAACTCTAAGTGGCACCACCTCATATGTTAACATTTCTTAGTATTGTGATATGCAAAAGAAGCATATTACTCCCCCATAATGTGATATTCATTTTTTCTTAATAAGAGGCAAAGCAACCTCAATAAGAGATAATTAATGGACATTTAGAATTTGAATTTCTCATGAGTATGACACATCACGTAGTGACTAGATAAGCTTGCAATATAAATTCTAAATGGTAGTACTCATGTACACACATTTTAAGGTATGAGAGATGCACAAGGCATATCACTCCCCCAAAATGGGATGTTCCATTAACCACTCGAAAAGAGCCAAATAAGATATCATCAAGATGCATTAGAGGCTCAAAACAAAACACACGAGTAAATGATGTGCCAAACACCTAGACATACTTGAATACACAAAATAAGGAAGCATGAGGCACAACAAATACGAACACATACTTGGTATAAAACCAAAATATGTAAAGGGGCAAGTAACTTGCAATATAAAAGAGATCAGTTTGACTTACCGCAAAGAGGCGCATTGGGTATATGGTAGGGAGATGATAATCCTTATAACTTGGCTTTATCAAATATAATATATGAAGGTCCCTTAATTATTCATGAGTTAGCCAAGTCTCCAATGCCCTCCACAAAAACCTATTGATCAAGTTTGAGCTTGTTGGTCCCCAACCAAGTTGGGCCTAAGAGGTTAGTCACAATAGGCTTGGTAACCCAAATGGTTCTTTTCTTAACACCACTTTGAGTTCCAACAAACTTGGAAAACACATTGCCACCCTTATCCTTCCCAAGAGAATAATCATCATCTACAATGATAGGGTTAGATAAGGTACCGTTTGAACACGAAGAGGCAAAGTGCCCCTTCCCGCGACATATGTGCAACAAGTTCTCCCCTTTATCTTTTTCACTAATTTCTTGGCTTGGGGAGCCTTATCTTGACTCTTCTTGGTAAGTGGCCTAGCTTCAACTTGAGGTTGAGATTTGGCTTGACCTTGAACTTGTGGCCGCTTCCCTTGTTGCTTCTCACTCAAGTGATTTTTCTTTAATGGATAAGATCTTACATGATGTCCTACAACCTTGCACTTGAAGCAAATAATCTTGACCGAATCCTTGACTTGGTCTTGGCCCTTCTTATTGTTGCTCTTGGACTTGTTCTTGTTATTGGAGTTGAATCCAAGTCCACTTTTATCATTGGGGTATTTTTGCACACTCAAAATATTATCGAGTGTGGATTTGCCTTCATGAATCTTTTTCAAGTCTTTCTTCAAAGAAGTGACTTGGGCATTAAGCTCTTTGATTTCCTCTTCATGGTTAGTAAAAATAGAGGTACTAGAGGAAGTAGAGGCTTCATTGTTAGAGCAACAAGGCAAAGCAAGTAATCTAACACAAGGTTTATCACTAGTATGACTAGAAGGATCACTAGGACTAGCACATGGTAAAATAGCATTTTGATTAGAAGTTGTGCTAATGTCCAAAAGAGGCTCACAAGATGCTACCTTAGTGATACTTGCCTCACGAGCTAATGTTAGCCCATCAGAGGAGATTAGAAGGTCATTATGAGAGCCGGAGAGCATTTCATGACTCTCTTCCAATTTCCTATACTTGCTAGTTAGCAACTCAAGTTGAGCCCTTAGCTCAACATTCTCCTTTAACATAGATGCTTCACAAGAATTAGAGTTAGTAGCACTAGCATCATTAATAGATTTTTCATTATCAAGCTCATAAGATTCAATTTTTTGTGTGAGGAGACAATTAGTGTGCTTCTCCTCGGCAAGCTCTTGCTTAAGGATATGGAATCTACGACTCCCATCATCAAGTTGGAAATCCAAATCCTCTATGGTTTTCGTTTGTTTAGTTATGGTGTCCATAACGTGTTTGAGACAAGCAACGGCCTTATTATTACCACGAAGAGAGGTACACAAAAAAAGTTAACTCAAGCACAAGAGTACTAGTATCCTCATCAATGTCATCATCATTATCATTGCTATTATCTAGAGTAGATATGTTGGGATCCAAAGTAGGAGATACCTTTGATCCTCTTGCCATAAGGCACATGTGAGTATGGGAGGATGAAGATGAGGATATTATTGAATCTTCATTCATGATTATGTCTTGCTCCATATGGTGTTTTATTTCCTCTACATTGTTAGATACACAACTAGAGGAAATAGAAGCATTTTGTTTATTGGAACAAGACAAAATAAGCATATCATCTACACTAGTACTCAAATAATTTCTAGACAATATGCAAGGACTCACAACACAAGGGGATATAGAACTATTGTTGCAAGAAGTGTTTAAGTCCAAACTCTCTACACCATTAACATTTCTAGAACAAGAATCATCGGTGTAAAGAGAAACACTTCCATCATCATATATGATTTCTCCACTCACCATGCCATTACCTTGTGACTTGTCACATGTAGGTGAAGTGGAAGGAATTGAAATCTCATCACGGCCAGAGGTGGAAGAAATTTGGATCTCATCATGATATGAAGGAGAAGAGAGCTCCTTGGAGATACCACCGACCATATGAGAAATAGATCCATCAAATATTTCTTTAAGCTTGCTCCACATCTCATGAGATGACTTGCGCTTTACATTTGTTAGGAACAAATTAACTATTGGGCTCAAGGAGAAAATAAGCTCATTAGATACTTTAGCTTCGATATGTAAATTTTTCTCATCCTCTAAAGATAGATTTTGAGGATCCATCGGAGGAGAAAAACCTACATCTAGAAATTGTTCAATATTTGGACACAAAGTCTGAAGATTATAAAGCAAGCAATTTCTCCATAAAGCATAATTTGTCCCATCAAAAATAATTGTGTCATTGTGCACTATACTACTAGCTGACATATTTACACTCTAGGCGGTGAAGCCTAAACAAGGAGAGATCTCGCTCTCATACCGATTGAAAGGATAGAGATGCCGCCTAGAGGGGGTGAATAGGAAATTTCAAAACTATTACGGTTTTGGCTTGATAGAATGCAGAATTAAACTAACGTTTATTTTACAAGCACAAAACCTAAATACACTAGGCTCAACTAAGTGCACCAACAATTAGTTAAGCTAAGCAAGATAGCACAAGATAAATATACCACAAGTGATAAGCAAGATATAAGTACTTCAAGCTCGATGGCTATCAAGAGGAAAGTAAGCTTGGGTATAGGGATAACCGAGGCACGCGGAGACGAAGATGTATTCCCGTCTTCCCTTACAAGAAGGTACGTCATGTTGGAGAGGTGTGGGCTTCCACGAAGGATTTCCCAACGCCACGAAGGCTCACCTTCTTCTCCGAGTCTATCCCACGAAAGAATAGGCCCTTTCCTTATGGCTAGCTTTTCCTCCACTCCGGAGATGGCAAGCTCCACAACCACTTCACAAGCTCCACGAAGGATAATCCCGGGTCTCTTCACAATCTTCCACTAAGAGGACACCGCGGTACCAACCGCCAAGCCAACTAGGAGGTCACCCTCCAAGAGTAACAAGCTCATGGTCTCTCACTCAAACAAATCGTAATGGAGAGCTCAACACTTATGCAAGAATGCAAAGCAAGAACACCAAGGGTGTTCAAATCCCTCACTCTCAAATCCCACAAAAGCAACAAGTGCTAGGGAAGAATTAGAGAGGAAGAACAATGGTGGAAGTCAACCAATGACTTCAAGATTTAGATCCAATGGGTTCCCCTCACTTAGAGGAGGAATTGATTGGTGGGAATTGTAGATCTAGATCTCCTCTTCAAAAGCCCTCAAAAAGATGCAAGAATCATAGGAGGGAAAGGAGAGGAAGAAAGCTCAAAGGGGTCAACAATGGTGGTCAAAAACGTGCTCAAGAACACTAGAACTTTGGGGAAGAAGGCCTCCTTTTATACGCCTTCAAGAGGGATAACCATTGGAGACAAAACGAGCTGGACGGACACGTTCTGGCGGGGAAATCGGCACCGCCAGATCTGGCACCGAAATTTCCGATTGACCAGACAAATTCCGGTAAAAAACCAAAACAGCTTTCCGAATAGTTTTTCGGCGGTTTGCCGGAAATTTTTGGTCGGCCCCAGAACCGGCGCCACCGGAATTCCCGCCGAAAACAAAACAGGCACATGAAAACGGCAATAACTTTTTCGTCCGGATTCGGATTTTAGCAAACTTGGGCTTTTTTAAAAAGCTAAGAACAAACGCTATCTATTAGAGAGAAGAAAAACAAAGAAAGAGAAAGAGGTAAAGAACCAAATAAGGTGAGGTATGAAACCTCCCTAACAACGAACCGGTAAAACCTCTAAACTCGAAAACGCAATAGAAGATGCATACGAATTCCGTTTTCGATGAACTTTGGCTTGTTAAAGAGCTAGCAACAAGCTCAAGAACCTCACACATAGAAACACCAAGAAGCAACAAAATAGGAAGATACAAAATATGCAAAGGATTGAGCTCCCTACGATGATGTGATCAAGTTACCCAACTGAAAGCCCCTCTTTATAGTGTGGCTATCTATCCTATAACCCGGTCTCCCAACAACCACCTTGAGACCGGTAAAAGGAAAACCTAGCAAGGCCATACCTTTGCCTTGCGCATCTCGCTTGATCTTGATGACAACGCTTCAAGCTCCATCCAAGTCGGAATGCATCACTTGATCATTGTTGTTATGTGAAGACTCATAATTTGCTCCCCCATACACCACTATGGGATAGCTTCATTAAGATACGTCTTCACACATCCATTATCACCATTATGTACGGCAAGCTTAAAGCAAATGAACTTCTCAAGATGCTTATCTTGAACTTGCCTTCTCAACCTTGATGACGATCACCACTTGATGTCATCCTCTCATGGGCTATATGAGATCTTCACTTTTGAAGCATGCCCATGGAAATATACCTAACCAATATAGATAACACAAAGGCACATATATAATGGGTTAGTTCATGAAGCATAATTGACAAGCTTACCATACCACAAGATATGTGGTACATTCTTTATGCTTCACGTGTTGACCAAGCTTGAATCTAATCTTCACTCTTCGTATTGGTCAATCAAGTATCTTCTCATGCTCCATCTCAATATCTTGAGGTACATAAGGAACTCTTCATTTGAGTACATGTTCTAAATCTTAGTCAACCATAGCTCAACTAATGAGGCTATCATGACACCGACTTAGAGCCATAACTTGAATTATTCTATTGAGATCACACTCTCAAGATCTTGATCATGTCATATTCTTCTCTTGAACTCGATGATCTTAATGCCAATACTCGAGTTATATCTTTATCTTCATGGCATCCATACTAGAATCCAACACATTGACTACAAGCATGACCAATGGAATATTCCTTCATATAAAACTCAATGTAAACATTTGTCCATAAGGATTGTCATTAATCACCAAAACCACACATAGGGGAAATTACACTTTCAATCTCCCCCATTTTGGTAATTGATGACAATCACAACAAGAGGGTTTATATAATGAATATTAGAAACAAGTATGCAGCTTACCCGAGAATAAGTTGTATACAAGAGGTTGTATTTGATATGGTTAAGTAACACAAAGATACTAGCCCATATCAAAACCGATTCTACTCACACAAACTACAACTAATGCAGGAGATGTGAGTAGAACCAACATATATAGAGCAAACTGCCCCACAAAATATGCACGTGTGATGAACTTGAATTTCATTGCACGCATTTCTAAGCATAACCCCTTTGGGAGAGTTTCCACTATATATTCGACCATGAAAAACATAATAAAGATGAAATGCATGAAAGGCAAACACTTAAGAACAAACCAATCTTAAGTACAAAACCATTTCCCTTAAACCCTCTAAACTTCTCCCCCATTGACAACAAGTGCCAGAATGGATGACAAGGTTAGAAGGACAATACAATATGAGTTCCTACCCAAGGTGTGCCTTACTCGTAATATGAGTGAAATCATATGCACATATCCAATGATGAATACTTGGAGGAAATGAAACTATATTAAGGATCAAAGATTGCTAAAAAGATAACAAGGTGAAGAAATTTCAACGGATGAAGCAAGCAATCAAAAGATCCAAATAATCAAATTGACAAATAGTGCTCTAAATGAAATAAGGAAGCTCCCCAAGGTTCGTGCATAAATTAGTTGTTTCATTTGAATATAATATGCACAAACATGGAATCCTCACTCCCTCTATATAATTTAGAGCACAACCAAGATACAAGGAGTATAGATATAAATCAATACACTTGTCAAGACAAGCTTAAGTCCAAAAGAAGGCGAATATGAGATATGAGTGCATGAAGATGCAATAAAAGTAAATCAAGCACTCATAAATCAAGGCCTTACCAATACCAAAAAAAAAGAGGATAGGAGAGATGGTCGGCAAAGAGCGAGCATATCAAGGCGGAAGATTAACACTCTTGTGTATATAAGTTTCTAAGTGGACAAAACATGAGAATATTCCACAAAGAAACATCCACACATAAGAGGTTGAAAAATAGGAATACATGATATCCAAGAGAAAGTCATAAGATATACCAAAAAGGATATTTTGCTTAAGTGCATATATAGCCCATGGCTCTAATTTGTTTTTCTTTATGGTATATCAATGAACTTCACCAAAGAAAAAGAAAAACCTCAAAAGAATCACAACTAACACTAAGGTGACTAATACTAGTTGGGATATTTTGAGAATGGCAACTAGTATCAAAAGGAAGGATTCAATGCAAATTCAACAATATTGCACATGAGAGTACCTTGAGGAATTGATATGCAATAAATTGCTAGAAGGCATATTTGGGATTGTTGAATCAGGAGCATGATTTTATATACTCCCCATTATATGCATCATCTCAAATTACTCACATAATCAATAAGGATAGAAAAGTCTTTCAAAGATCCTTGCAAGAACCACAACATTTACAAACAAATAAATTCATGCCAAGATGCAACCTACAAGAGATTAGATGGAAGAATAGTATACATGAATAAGATACTTGTTACCGAGATACCAATGGTATGATGTAGTAGATAAGAATTCTTCAATCATCCTAGCTTGGCTCGAATTATCATGTGGTGACAACACCTTTCTTATAGATGAGACAAGCATCCATTGCATCTCCAATGTACCTAAAAGAACATTCAAGTACATCTTGGTCCCCAAACTCATTAGGTCCAAAGTGGTTAGACTAACCACAATACATAGGACACGCACCATAAAAATATGTGCATATTTAGAGATAAAATTTGAATTTCATGCACATCTTAACCATTTAAGGATTTGATGGAGTATACCCTATATATTGGATCAAAGAAAGCAAGACATGATATAAGATATACATTTAGTAAACATGCATGCACGAGACTTTCAAGATCCAACGAAGATATAATTTGGACAACATACCAAAAAATTCAAGAAGCCATACAAGGAGTGACAAAACACATTTGTTGTCCAAACTATATCAAAGAATCAAATCAACACAAGATTTCTTCAATAAAGTTCAACAAATGAACTAACCAAAACTATTGAGCATAAAAGATGAAATAAAAACACAAATTCTCAAAGAATTATCTCATTCAAGAAAATAAAATAGATAAGAAAGAATGAGATAACAAACTCCCCAAAGAGCAAGGTTTCAACAAATAAACCAAACCCTTAACACTTTTCACAATGGCACAAGGTTCCAAAAAAGGTTTGTATTCCACTAAAACACATTTGATAATAATAAAAAACATCATCAAAGAGATGTTCAAAATCCAAGGAAGACAATGGGAGCCACAACAATTTTTTGTAAAGAAAATAAGGCAATAAGAGGTGAAATCCAAGGTGAAGATGATCCACAAATGCTACCACACAAAAGTATATCAATTGTCGAAGACACTGAGTGTATTCGAATTGATTTCCGGTGGTATATTCCACGGATATTTAAATATAAATCTTGACAATAAAAAGCATAGGATAGGAACAAAAAGATCAAGCACTATGCAAAGATAGAGATTCTTGATAGCTTAAACTAGTCACACAATCATGCAACGCAATGATTAGAATAACTTGAAGAAAATGGTCTCCCAAATAAGATATGGAGATATGCATTTGAGGAAGGCCACACCAAGAATTTCTTACTCAAACAAAGACCGAAAAGATGAGCAATTAAGGCTTCTAACAAAAATAGGACCTTGTTTGAGCTAACATGCCACCTAGATACAAGATAATCAATAATATCAACTCTAAGTGGCACCACCTCATATGTTAAAATTTCTTAGTATTGTGATATGCAAAAGAAGCATATTACTCCCCCATAATGTGATATTCATTTTTTCTTAATAAGAGGCAAAGCAACCTCAATAAGAGATAATTAATGGACATTTAGAATTTGAATTTCTCATGAGTATGGCACATCACGTAGTGACTAGATAAGCTTGCAATATCAATACTAAGTGGTAGTACTCATGTACACACATTTTAAGGTATGAGAGATGCACGAGGCATATCACTCCCCCAAAATGGGATGTTCCATTAACCACTCGAAAAGAGCCAAATAAGATATCATCAAGATGCATTAGAGGCTCAAAACAAAACACACGAGTAAATGATGTGCCAAACACCTAGACATACTTGAATACACAAAATAAGGAAGCATGAGGCACAACAAATACAAACACATACTTGGTATAAAACAAAAATATGTAAAGGGGTAAGTAACTTGCAATATAAAAGAGTTGAGTTTGACTTACCGCAAAGAGGCGCATTGGGTATATGGTAGGGATATGATAATCCTTATAACTTGGCTTGGTCAAATATAATATATGAAGATCTCTTAATTCTTCATGAGTTAGCCAAGTCTCCAATGCCTTCCACAAACACCTATTGATCAAGTTTGAGCTTGTTGGTCCCCAACCAAGTTGGGCCTAAGAGGTTAGTCACAATAGGCTTGGTAACCCAAATGGTTCTTTTCTTAACACCACTTTGAGTTCCAACAAACTTGGTGAACACATTTCCATCCTTATCCTTCCTATGAGAATAATCATCATCTACAATGATAGGGTTAGATAAGGTACTGTTTGAACACGATCAGGCAAAGTGCCCCTTCCCACGACATATGTAGCAACAAGTGCTCCTCTTTCTCTTCTTCATTAATTTCTTGGCTTGGGGAGCCTTATATTGACTCTTCTTGGGAAGTGGCCTATCTTCAACTTGAGGTTGAGATTTGGCTTGACCTTGAACTTGTGGCCACTTCCCTTGTTGCTTCTCACTCAAGTGCTTTTTATTTAATGGACAAGATCTTACAAGATGTCCTACAACCTTGCACTTGAAGCAAATAATCTTGACCGGATCCTTGAATTGGTCTTGGCTCTTCTTATTGTTGCTCTTGGACTTGTTCTTGTTATTGGAGTTGAATCCAAGTCCACTTTTATCATTGGGGTATTTTTGCACACTCAAAATATTATCAAGTGTGGATTTGCCTTCATGAATCTTTTTCAAGTCTTTCTTCAAAGAAGCGACTTGGGCACTGAGCTCTTTGATTTCCTCTACATGGTTAGTATAAATAGAGGTACTAGAGGAAGTAGAGGCTTCATTGTTAGAGCAACAAGGCAAAGCAAGTAATCCAACACAAGGTTTATCACTAGTATGACTAGAAGGATCACTAGGACTAGCACATGGCAAAATAGAATTTTGATTTGAAGTTGTGCTAATGTCCAAAAGAGGCTCACAAGATTTTACCTTAGTGATACTTGCCTCACGAGCTAATTTTAGCCCATCATAGGAGATTAGAAGATAATTATGAGAGCCTGAGAGCATTTCATGACTCTCTTCCAATTTCCTATACTTGCTAGTTAGCAACTCAAGTTGAGCCCTTAGTACAACATTCTCCTTTAACATAGATGCTTCATAAGAATTAGAGTTAGTAGCACTAGCATCATTAATAGATTTTTCATTATCAAGCTCATAAGATTCAATTTTTTGTGTGAGGAGACAATTAGTGTGCTTCTCCTCGGCAAGCTCTTGCTTAAGGATATGGAATCTACGACTCCCATCATCAAGTTGGAAATCCAACTCCTCTATGGTTTCCGTTTGTTTAGTTATGGTGTCCATAATGTGTTTGAGACAAGCAACGACATTATTATTACCACGAAGAGAGGTACACAAAAAAAGTTAACCCAAGCACAAGAGAACTAGTATCCTCATCAATGTCATCATCACTATCATCATTATCATTGCTATTATCTAGAGTAGATATGTTGGGATCCAAAGTAGGAGATACCTTTGATCCTCTTGCCATAAGGCACATGTGAGTACGGGAGGATGAAGATGAGGATATTCTTGAATCTTCATTCATGATTATGTCTTGCTCCATAGGGTGTTTGACTTCCTCTACATTGTTAGATACACAACTAAAGGAAAAAAGAAGCATTTTGTTTATTGGAACAAGACAAAATGAGCATATCATCTACACTAGTACTTAAATAATTTCTGGACAATATGCAAGGACTCGCAAAACAAGAGGATATAGAACTATTTTTGCAAGAAGTGTTTAAGTCCAAACTCTCTACAACATTAACATTTCAAGAACAAGAATCATTGGTGTAAAGAGAAACACTACCATCATCATATATGATTTCTCCACTCACCATGCCAGTACGTTGTGACTTCATGTAGGTGAAGTGGAAGGAATTGAAATCTCATCGCGGCCAGAGGTGGAAGCAATTTGGAGCTCATCATGATATGAAGGAGAAGAGAGATCCTTGGAGATACCACCGACCATATGAGAAATGGATCCATCAAATATTTCTTTAAGCTTTCTCCACATCTCATGAGATGACTTGCGCTTTACATTAGTTAGGAACAAATTAACTACTGGGCTCAAGGAGAAAATAAGCTCATTAGATACTTGAGCTTCGAGATGTAAATTTTTCTCATCCTCTAAATATAGATTTTGAGGATCCATCGGAGGAGAAAAACCTACATCTAGAAATTGCTCAATATTTGGACACAAAGTTCGAAGATTATAAAGCAAGCAATTTCTCCATAAAGCATAATGTGTCTCATCAAAAATAATTGTGTCATTGTGCACTATACTACTAGCCGACATCTTTACACTCTAGGCGGTAAATCCTAAACAAGGAGAGACCTCGCTCTGATACCAATTGAAAGGATAGAGATGTCGCCTACAGGGGGTGAATAGGAAATTTCAAAACTATTACTGTTTTGGCTTGATAGAATGCGGAATTAAACTAACGTTTATTTTACAAGCACAAAACATAAATACACTAGGCTCAACTAAGTGCACCAACAATAAGTTAAGCTAAGCAAGATAGCACAACATAAATATACCACAAGTGATAAGTAAGATATAAGTACTTCAAGATCGATGGCTCGGGTATAGGGATAACCAAGGCACGTGGAGACAAAGATGTATTCTGGTGTTCCCTTACAAGAAGGTACGCCAGGTTGGAGAGGTGTGGGATTCCACGAAGGATTTCCCAACGGCACGAAGGCTCACCTTCTTCTCCGAGTCTATCCCATGAAGGAATAGGCCCTTTCCTTATGGCTAGCTTTTCCTCCACTCCGGAGATGGCAAGCTCCACAACCACTTCACAAGCTACACGAAGAAGAATCCTGGGTCTCTTCACAATCTTCCACGAAGAGGACACCGCGGTACCAACCGCCAAGCCAACTAGGAGGTCACCCTCCAAGAGTAACAAGCTCACGGTCTCTCACTCAAAAAAATCGTAATGAAGAGCTCAACACTTATACAAGAATGCAAAGTAAGAACACCAAGGGTGCTTGATGGCTCAGTGTTGATGTAGAGCTCGTTGGGAACCCCAAGAGGAAGGTATGATGAGCACAGCAGCAAGTTTCCCTTGGTTATGAAACCAAGATTTAATCAAACCAGTAGGAGCAAGGAAACACCCCAAAGGTGTTGCTAGCTGAACGATGGCAGGGCGCAGTACCGGTGCCAGCAGCAACGTGGAGACCTGCACAACACAACCATAGAACTCTGTCCGCAACTTGCGATGAGGTTGTCAATCTCACTGTGTTTTGCTGAAAACAAAGGATTAAACGTATCGAATGGAAAGAAGTAATAGTTTGTAGAAAGTAAACACAAAGCGGTAAACAGTTTATAGATTGTATGTAAAGAAAAGGACCGGGATCCATAGTGCACTAGAGGTGGCTCTCTTTAAGATAGATAACATGCTGGGTGAACAAATTATAGCGGGGCAATTGACAAACACCGAGAAAGCAATACATGCATATACTAATCATCTTGACTCCTTTGAGACTTGATTCGGCATTACAACATTATACCTAGACCGCCATCCAACTACATCTATGACTAATAATCCACCTTCAGGTTATCATCCGAACCCCCTCCAGTATTAAGTTGCAAGCAACAGATTATTGCTTTACAAATTGCGTGTAAAGTAAACAATACGATTGTTCTATGAACAACGGATTGTTGTTTTCTCCCTAGTAGCAACAGCACATCTAGTACCTTAGAGATTTCTGTCACTTCCCCAGATTACCAGAGGCATGAACCCACTATCGAGCATAAATACTAACTCTTGGAGTTGCTAGCATCTACTTGGCTAAGATAGCTACTAACAACGGAAAGCATGCAAGATCACAAATAACAAAGACATGATAGAATCAATAATCAATCTGAAATAGCATCTCAATATCCATCGGATCCCCGCAAACACACCATGCGGAATTACAAATAGATGATCTTGATCATGAACGTAGCTCACAAGATCTAAACATGAAAGCACAAAGGAAGAGAACCAGCCATCTAGCTACTACATGGATCCGTAGTACAAGGATGAACTACTCACGCATCACACCGGAGGCTTGCATGGTGATGAAGAAGGCCTCCAGGGTGAATTCCCCTCTCCGGCAGGGTGCCGGGAAGAGCTTAAGATCCCTCCCTATCTAGGGATGGAGATGATGGCGACTACAGACTCTTTCTTGGATTTTTGATCGGGTACTTAGGGTTTTCGTCCCGAGGGCAATATATAGGCGGAAGGAGAGGCCGAATGGGTGCCGGAGGCGGCCAGACCACCCCCTGGCGCGGGCCAGGCTGGGCCGCATGGCCAGGTGGTGTGGTGGCCCCCTGGCCCCTCTCCGTCTTGTACTCTAGCATCTGATAGCTTCCAGAAAAATAGGCACTTTGGCTTTTGTCCCATCCAATTCCGAGGATATTCATTTTCTGACTTTCCTGGAACCAAAAACAGCAGAAAACAGGCAGCTGGCACTGTGGCCCTTGTTAATAGGTTAGTCCAAGAAATCATATGAAAAGTAGTCCAAAGTGTGGACAGAACACAAGAAAGTGGATAAAACCAACCATGGAACATCAAAAATTATAGATACATTTGCAATGTATCAACATCCCCAAGCTTAACTTCTGCTCGTCCTCGAGTAGGTAAGTGATAAAAAGAAAGAATAATTTTTTAGGTGAGATGCACCATCAAAGACTTGATCAAAGTATTTGTAGAACACATTCAAAGCTGGGATCATAGTACTTCAATCATAACATGAAAGACAAAGTTCTAGCAATAAGACAAAGAAACTATGATGCAACATATAAAGGCACACACAAAAGATTCATGAATAACAATGCTTTGCAAGACGTTTGTTTGTTTCACATAAAGAAAACATAGCATAAGTATTCAGCTTGTCCCTCATAGAGTAGAAAATATAAATGCATATGACACCTTCAAAGTTCATAAGAGTGACTAGATACAAATAGT
Source organism: Avena eriantha (assembly GCA_910589775.1). Lineage (NCBI taxonomy): Eukaryota > Viridiplantae > Streptophyta > Magnoliopsida > Poales > Poaceae > Avena > Avena eriantha. Next base: position 263,789,392 of record OU342740.1, read on the forward strand.
TTCAAACAAGCAATATCAAGTTATGCATCAATCAACTAGTCTTGGTACAATGCACATAGAACTAAGTATGGCCACTATGCTCTCAAAGTAGGTGCATAAAGGTAGAAGGTGGAGACTCAATATAATGGTGGAAGAAAGGCCTTCATAGAAGGAAGTAGGGATTCAAGTCTCATAAAGAGCTTCCAAAAATTATGGTACTTATAGCTTTCAAATCTCATTGCCCCTATCATAAGCATCTTTAAGGTGATTATGGTTAAAGTGAGACAACTAAGAGGATATGCTTGACAAGTTATAAACCGAAATCTCATGCCCCTTACTTACGAAGACCGATCCTCATGCTACTCAACTTTAGTCACGAGTAAGCTCTTGTCATTGTAATTACATGTGTATCATAAAGAACCGCCAACGCGGTACCTGATGTCTACGCACTTCTATTCTTGTAGACAGTTGTTGGGCCTCCAAGTGTAGAGGTTTGTAGAACAACAACAAGTTTTCCCTTAAGTGGATCAAGCAAGGTTTATCGAACTCAGGGAGGAAGTGGTCAAAGGTATCCCCTCTCAAGCAACCATGCAATCAAGATACAAGAAGTCTCTTGTGTCCCCAACACACCCAATACACTAGTGAGGTGTATAGGTGCACTAGTTCGGCGAAGAGATAGTGAAATACAAGTGTGTATGGATAATTATAAGATAATGGTGCTAGAAAATAACTTGATGGTGTGGAAGAGACTAAAAGCAAACTGAAATAAAGATAGAAGCAAGCAAACATGTAATAGATCTAATTGCAGTAGTGTGTTGGCGAGGAACAGAGCATAGTAGAGGATGGTTGGGTTCTGAATGGTGGACATCTTCTTCTGATAAAAGTGTCTGCCACCATTAACAGAAATAACCTCCCAAGTCTCTCCACTTGTGACGCTATAGAGGTTAGTACATTAGGATCCCCAGTATGAGGGAAGCTGAAAGCATGGCAAAATTGTTCGAAATTTATTTCATAGTGCTGCTGGTTCATGGTGAAGTTTATCGTGCACATGTTACCTTTCTCCCTGTGGTCGTCATAGAAGGAGGCAAGGAACTCGTGGGTAAGTTCGGCGTAGGTGCCGTGGCTTGCGAAGCCAAGTACCACCAACCCCACCATGCTGCACATGAGGTCAAAATCTTCCTTCAACCCTGCCGCGGTGAGGAAGTTGTGGTCGGCCCATCGTGTGGGCAGCAACCTCCTCGATGAGACAATGTCCAACTTGGAGTCACATGAAGAGGGGGTGCCTTGGGCATCCCCAAGCTTTGACGTTTGTACTTCTAGGATATTTCTTGGGGTCACATGCGTGGCATCCCTAAGCTTGAGCTTTAGTCCATCCTTCATCTCATTACTCATTCCTTCCATACACCTGAAAATTTTCCTTCATACAAAACTTCACACAATCTTTATTAGCAACATTAGTGCACTCAAGATAATAAGTCTTTAGGTTCAGTTCTAACACCAATAAAACTTCCATTAAAACACAAGATACTGTAGCACTTCCCTCAAAAAGCTCAATTCCCCAAAAGAACTCAAAAAGGAACCAACAAGAAGCAAATGCAGAAAATGGTAGAAATCTATCAAAACAGACCAGCAGGTAATGATGAATTTTTTCGAAGACCTTCTGTTGCTCAAATCAAAAAGTGTTGAACTAAGGAAAGTTATATAACAACCTGGGGCAGAAGCACAAAATTTCAAGCCTCAAAACGACGTTCAGAGATTCTACACGAATTTTTACAGTGAAGCACAGAAATGTGTTTCGGGACAGCAACTTTCCCAATCATTACTTCTCTCTCATTAGAGGTTACTCTTGGCACAAAAAGCAAATAAAAAGGATAAGGAGCGGTTATTACAGAAGTAATAACTTCCAAGCCTTATCTAAAACTTTTGGGTTATCTCCCAATAAGTACTTTTCTTTAACGCCTTTAAGTTAGGCATGATAGTTTGAGAAGATGCTCACATAAGAAATATGAATTGAAGTAAAAGAGAGCATCAAGAAGCAAATTCAAAACACATTTAAGTCTAACCCACTTCCTATGCATAGTAATCTTGTAAAGAAACAATTCATGAAAGCACAAATCAACAAGCATAGGAAAGCAAAACATGTGCAACTTCAAAATTTTCAACATAAAGAGGGGAAACTTAATATTATTGAGATGCATAGAACGATGTTTCCCTCTCTCATAATAACTTTCAGTAGCATCATGAATAAAAGTAACAATATAACTATCACAAGAAACATTCTTATTATGAGCCACATGCATAAAAGAATTAATAGTCCCCACATAAACATAGTCATTCTTATTGATTCTAGTGGGGGAAAATTCAACAAAATAGCTATCATTATTATTTTCATCACCATAATCATCAAATATAGGAGGCATATTGTAATCATAATTAACTTCATACTCAATAGTAGGTGGACTGAAAATATCAGATTCATCATTGCAATCATCATATATTGGAGGTGTAGTATCATCATAAGCAATAGAATAATTATCTTCCAAAGTGTGTTCATTTGTAAACATATCATCATTGGAAGGATCATGGATAGCACTAATAGTACAGCAATTATTAATATCATCATTTTCAGAATTGGTACCAAAGAGATTTTCAATATCAAAAGAAGTGTGCTTTTCCTAATCATGATCACTAAGATAGGTAACAGGCATAGGAACATCATCGAGTTCAGACTCATCAAAAACTATAATAGGATCTACATGCTTAGGGGAAATACTGCTTCCCCTCCTTTTACTCCTCCTTTTCTTTTTTATCTTCTTCTCTTTAGGAGGGATAGGCTTGAAAGGAAGCTTCTCCATATACCCTGGTTTATTATTACAGACAATAGAAGAAACTTTGGAGGATTCCTCCTTTTCATTAATAAGACCAAAACACATATTAGCCATGTCATATTTTGGTAAGATCTCATCTTTTATAATATTTTGTATGTAAGTATTTGTGTGGCAATTATCAACACAATAAATATGACAACCATGCATGACACTATTCATATCAAAAGCACCCATATCTACCAAAGAGGTTTTTCTTGATAACTCTTCACACCCCAAAAATAATGAAAGTTCATCATGCTGATTAGGAGTGATCATGTCATCGCAATATAAACTTGTAGTACTCATTGGATTAGAAGGGCTATTATTATGGCCTGAGCACTGAAAATTGAAATGACCCACTTCAAAGCAAAGTTCACAAATAAAAGGATAAAGGGCATAAACTTTTTTACCAAGATCATTTAAAGCCCTATACCACATTCTAGTTTTTTCAATCCTGTGGGTGATACAATATTCTTCTTCAATTTGATTATTCTCACAATATCTATGTATTCCACAAAAATTAACATGCTTATAAGAAATAGTACTTTCAGAGGTTTGAGCATGTTTATTTCTATCATTATCAACAATTTCATTTTCCATGCAAGTGTCTTTAAAAGGCTCATGATACATGTCCCACTTTTCTTTAGGAGCATTAATATGAGAAGCAAAGGTTTTAAAACAATCAATAAGAATTTGAGGATCAATACCATATTTAGCACTAAGCTCTTGAAAATCAGCAGTTTCAGCGAAAGACTTAATGCAATCATACTCATAGTTTATACCTAGTTCTTTACCTTTGTTGTTATCCCAATCTTCGGTATTGCTTTGAATTGTTTCAAGAAGATCCCACTTAGCTTTGACCTCCTTACTCGTGAAGGATCCCTCTAAACAAGTATCTAGATAGTCCCTTTAATGTCCAGAAAGCCTTGCATAGAAATTATTAATAACAATATTCCTAGGGAGCTCATGAATGGGACATTTGAGCATTAGTGACTTCAATCTCCCCCATGCTTGGGCAATACTTTATCCATCATGAGGATGAAAATTATAAATATAATTACTATCTTTATGAATTTCATGAGGAGGATAAAATTTAGAGTAAAAGAGAGATTCAAGTTCCTTCCACTCCAAATTATGAGGATCATCTAGTAGCTCATACCACTCCCTTGCTTTGCCCTTAAGTGATAAAGAGAATAGCTTCCTCTTAACTTGGTTCATTGAAATACCTGCACACTTGAACAACCCGCATAATTCACATATAAAGAGTAAATAATCACCAGGATGGACAGTTCCATCTCCAAAATAAGAGTTGTTCATAACACGTTCAACAATTTTTATAGGTATCTTAAAAGCGCTACTTTCAGTATGCGGATTTAAAATATCACAAGTATCATTAGAATTACCACATATGGGAGATAAAGTATCATCAGAGCAAATTTTCTTCTTTAAAACCGGGGAACTAAAAAGACCATTTTCATAAAAACTAACTTCCCCAAGCTTAGATGTTTCCACAGCATTAGTAACAAAGGTGTTCAAAAGATTCATACTAATAACATTGCTATTAGCATGCAAAGAAGGTTCCAAGGGTTTTTTAATTTTCTTTCCAAAGAATTCATGTTCTACTTTAGGGAAAATACTAAAAAGCTCTCTAATTTTTTTTTCCATTAAGCCTAACTAGTGAAAACAAGAAACAAAAAGACAAAATTGCAGAATCTAAAAGAAATATCTTCGAGCACTCACACCGGAGGATGTGAGTACCTTTTACCTTACCTCCCTGGCAACGGCGCCAGAAAATAGGCGTTTGCTGTGGGAGGTTCTTCTTTTTAAATCCTCCGGTGTGAATACCTTTTACCTTACCTCCCCGACAACGGCGCCAGAAAATAGCTTGATGTCTACGCACTTCTATTCTTGTAGATAGTTGTTGGGCCTCCAAGTGTAGACGTTTATAGAACAGCAGCAAGTTTTCCCTTAAGTGGATCACCCAAAGTTTATCAAACTCAGGGAGGAAGTGGTCAAAGGTATCTCCTCTCAAGCAACCCTGCAATCAAGATACAAGAAGTCTCTTGTGTCCCCAACACACCCAATACACTTGTCAGGTGTATAGGTGCACTAGTTCGGCGAAGAGAGAGTGAAATACAAGTGGTATGGATAATTATAAGATAACAGTGCTAGAAAATAACTTGATGGCGTGGAAGAGACTAAAAGCAAACTGAAATAAAGATAGAAGCAAGCAAACATGTAACAGATCTAATTGCAAATGATGTATCAATGCTTAGAAACAAGGCCTAGGGATCATACTTTCACTAGTGAATACTATATATTCTTCTTTATGATACTACGCTGAACTACTCTCCGGTTGGACACTCTAATCAATGGTAGGGCTATAACAGCACACCTCAAAGTTCATCTTTCCCATCTAGAAAACCCCACACTGTCACCTTGAGTACTAGATGAGTCCAACAAACACCACACTTTCATAAAGACATCCAACTCCAAATATAACTCATAACAAGTATTTGTAATCTCTAGCCTAAGTGCCACCATAGTGTGCACGCTGCCACTTTCACTCACATGGAGAGAGTAGAGATCTATTAAAGCACTTGAGTAGCAAGGTAGATCTATAGATTACAAGCTCATGATCTCAATAAGATCATGCATAGAGAGAGAGATGAACACATAGCTACCGGTAGAACCCTTAGCCTCGAGAGAGAACTACTCCCTCCTCATCATGGGAATCAGCAACGGTGATGGAGATGGTGGTGTAGATCGATGGAGATGGCTCTGAGGGCACTTCCCCGTCCCGGTAGGGTGCCGGAATAGAGACTTTCTGTCCCCCGAATCTCTCCTTCGGTGGCGGCGGTGCTGCGGAACTTTTCGTGGCTGGAGGCTTAACGATTTAGGGTTTATGCATCGGGAGGCTCTTATAGGCGAGAGGGGAGACCGAGGGGGTGCCGGAGGGGCCCACACCACCCCCTAGCATGGCCTGGCTTGGCCCGCGCCACCAGGTGGTGTGACTAGCCCATGGCCCCTCTCCGTCTCGTCTTCTGGCTCCGTGAGTCTTCCGGTAAAATTTCGACTTTGGCTTTTGTCCGGTCCAATTCGGAGAATAATTATTTTCTGACTTTGCTGGAACCAAAAACAGCAGAAAACAGGCAACTGGCACTATGGCATCTAGTTAATAGGTTAGTCCAAGAAAGTCTCTGAAAAGTACTCCAAAGTGTGGACAAAACACAAGAAAGTAGATAAAACCAAGCATGGAACATCAAAAATTATAGATACATTTGCAATGTATCAGTACCCCTTGCACATGATACAGGAGCTATCCCATAATCAAAATTACAAGGCAAGCAGACAATGAGCATCTAAGCGATCTTTTTATTTGCTATTTGCATAGGTTTTTATTGAGGATGCTTCATAGAGTGCTCATTATGGTGATGCTGCAAGTTTCCACCATGATTAGGCATGGCTTAGGCTAGCGGGCCAGGTGTTTCTCTAACACACATACAAACTCCATGATCTTACAAGTTCCACTTTTATTTCACACTACCGGGATCCGTAAGCAAAAGAACATGATATCAACGGGGTACAAAGTAAAGTGAAATGTTGAAAGCGTTACCAATGATACATGGTTCTGCTAATTTCAACTTATAAAGCGCAAGCATATACGCAACAAAGAAGGGTCCAATGGTTCAAGTTTATTAGATGCAAAAAAGTAAAGTGTGCCATCAAGTTCATGAGAGCTTTAATCACTAGTTTTCTCGTAACAAGTTTAATTTGGAAGGTAAAGAAAAGCATGAATATACTTGGAATAGCATAAGCTAGTAGGTAGGTATGGTGGACTCTTTGGAATAACTTGGTTTAGGGAGTTGGATGCATGAGTGGAACTCGTACTTGGCTGTGGAGGCTAGCAAAAGACTGGGAGCGACAAACTAAGAGAGAAATAATGGCCATAATCATGCAGAGCGACAAAACATCATTGATCAAAGCATAAAGTGATACTAAAAGTTGAAAACTAAAGGATCATAAAGGCTATGGTGACTTGAGCTAGTCATAACATGGTGTGAGCATGCGTCAAGTCAACCCAAATAAAGCAGCAAAGGAGAATACCACTATACTATGCTTTAATATGCTAAAACAACGCATGATTCATCCAAGGCACAATAAGAAATCTCAATTGTTTATAAAAAGTCATGCTACAGCAAACAATACTAAGCATAAAGCCAAAACAATATCAAGCATGGCATGACAAAGCATAGGCCATAGTCAAAAACAAGCTCTTTTTACCACATAAACATGAACTTTCCTACTCTTTTCCAAACCAAACCAAACTATTTGCAAACCAAATTCTGAAAGAGGGGGTCCAACCAATTTATTCAGAATACTAAGAAAACCAAGCAAACAAAAAACCAAAAAAAAACGAAAAAGAAGACGCTCCAAGAACAACACAACTGCGCATGAAATAATAAAAATGAAGCGTTTAGAAGAAACCTGGGATTTTTATTGATGAAGAAGGGGATGCCTTGGGCATCCCCAAGCTTTGACTCTTGTAATTCTTGGATATTTCTTGGGGTGACACACGTGGAATCCTCAAGCTTTAGCTTTAGTCCATCCTTCATCTCATTACTCATTCCTTCCATACACCTGAAATTTTTCCTTTCATACAAAACTTCACACAATCTTTATTAGCAACATTAGTGTACTCAAGATAAAAGGTCTTAAGGTTTAGTTCCAACACCAAATAAACTTCCATTAGAACACTAGATATTTTAGCACTTCCCTCAAAAATCTCAATTCCCCAAAAGAACTCAAACAGGAACCAACAAGAAGCAAATGCAGAAAATGACAGAAATCTGTCAAAACAGACCAGCAGGTAAAGACGAATTTTTTCGAAAACCTTCTATTGCTCAAATCAAAAGGTGTTAAACTAACGAAAGTTAGATAACAACCTGGGGCAGAAGCACAAAACTTCACGCCTCAAAAGGACGTACAGAGATTTTAAACGAATTTTTACAGTGAAGCACAGAAATCTGTTTCGAGACAGCAACTTTCCCAATTATTACTTCTCTCTCATTAGAGGTTATTACTGAAGTAATAACTTCCAAGAATCATCTAAAAATTTTGGGTTATCTCCCAATAAGTACTTTTCTTTAACTCCTTTAAGTTAGGCCTAAGAACAAAGAAAGAATCAAGTGTTCTCAAATGAAGAAGCATTAAGACCAAATTTTGTTTTCATAGGAGAAGCAAAAGAAATCTTCTCTCTTTTCTTAGGGAAGTGTTCTATACCTTTCTTGAGTGGAAGTTGATATTTAATGGTGCCTTCTTTCATATCAATAATGGCACCTATAGTTCTAAGAAAAGGTCTTCCCAAAGTAATAGGACAAGAAGCATTGCATTCAACATCCAAAACATAGAAATCAACGGGGACATAGGCATTGTTAACCATAATAAGAACATCATTAAGACTCCCCATGAGTTTCCTTTTAGCATTATCATCAAGTGAGACATTCAAATAACAATCTTCAAGTGGAGGCAAATCAAGCATATCATAAATCCTTCTAGGCATAATAGAAACACTACTATCAAGATCACATAAAGCTTTGAAATCAAAGTCATTAACTTTCATATTAATGATGGGTTCCCAACCATCTTCTTGTTTAATAGGAATAGAAGCTTTATGTTTCATCTTTTCTTCTTTAATCTTTATGAGAGCATCAGTAATGTGTTTTGTAAAGTCCATGTTCGTTGTACTAGCATTAGGACTTTTAGCAAGCTTTTGTAGGAACTTAATAACTTCAGAGATATTGCAACCATCAAGATCAAAATCGAAATTATCATCTAAAGTAGTAGAACTATTACTAGCCTCAACACTAGTGGTTGTAATAGTAGAAACACTAATGTTTCTAGCAATTTCATCTTCTCTTTCCCACTTAGCATGTAATTCAGCTAATAGTCTAACATTTTCATCAATTCTTACTTGTATAGCATTGGTGGCTGCAAAGGGATTGTCATTAGTTTCAGGTTTAGCAGCCATTTTATTCAAAGAAGATTGAGCTTCAGCCAAAGATGCTATATTTCTTTCAGCATTTGAGAGTTTTTCCTCAATAGTTTTATTGAAAGCAGTTTGTTTACTAATAAAGTCCTTAAGCATAACTTCAAGTTCAGAGGGAGCACTCCTGTTATTGTTGTAGGAGTTTCCATAAGCATTACCATTATTGGGACGATATGGCTTATAATTGTTGTTACCAAAATTATTCCTATAAGCATTGTTGCTAAAATTGTTATTTCTTATAAAGTTCACATCAACTTGCTCTTCTTGAGCAACCAAAGAGGGTAAAGGGACATTATTTGGATCAATATGGGCTTTCCCATTAACAAGCATAGACATAATAATATCAATCTTATCACTCAAGGACGAAGTTTCCTCAACAGAATTTACCTTCCTACCTTGTGGAGCTCTCTCAGTATGCCATTCAGAATAATTAACCATCATATTGTCCAGAAGTTTTGTTGCAACACCCAAAGTAATGGTCATAAAGGTACCTCCAGTAGCAGAGTCCAATAGGTTCCTTGAAGAATAGTTCAATCCTGCATAAAAAGTTTGGATGATCATCCAAGCAGTCAGTCCATGAGTGGGACAATTCTTTACCAAATATTTCATTCTTTCCCAAGCTTGAGCAACATGTTCATTATCAGATTGTTTAAACTTCATTATTTCACTTCTCATAGATATAATCTTAGCAGGAGGATAGTATTTTCCAATAAAAGCATCTTTGCACTTAGTCCAAGAATCAATATTATTCCTAGTTAAGGAATTCAACCATTCTTTAGCTTTTCCTCTCAAAGAGAAAGGAAACAATTTCAGCTTAATATTATCACCATCTATATCCCTATGCTTTTGCATCTCACAAAGTTCAACAAAGTTATTTAGATGGGCAGCAGCATCTTCATTACCAATACCAGAAAATTGTTCTCTCATAACAAGATTGAGCAAAGTAGGTTTTATCTCAAAGAAAGTATCTTCAGGCATAGGTGGAGCAATAGGTGTGCTCATAAAATCATTGTTGTTGGTGCTAGTGAAGTCACACAACTTAGTGTTTTCAAGAGTAGTCATTTCTTTGTGTTTTCAAATAAGAAAGCAAACTAGTAAGACTAATTTTGTGCGTGTTTTTATAACAAAACAAGCAAACAAAGAAAAAAGAAACTAAGCAAAACAAAAATAACAAACTAAAGAGAATGGTTATGAGGGACTCCCCTTGTGAAGATGTCCTTGACTCCCCGGCAACGGCGCCAGAAAAATGCTTGATGGCTCAGTGTTGATGTATAGCTCGTTGGGAACCCCAAGAGGAAGGATGATGAGCACAGTAGCAAGTTTCCCTCTGTTATGAAACCAAGGTTTAATCGAACCAGTAGGAGCAAGGAAACACCCCAAAGGTGTTGCTAGCTGAACGATGGTAGGGCGTACTACTGGTGCCAGCAGCAACATGGAGACCTGCACAACACAACCACAGAACTCTGTCCCCAACTTGCGATGAGGTTGTCAATCTCACCGTGTTTTGCTGAAAACAAAGGATTAAACGTATCGAATGGAAAGAAGTAATAGTTTGTAGAAAGTAAACACAAAGCGGTAAACAGTTTATAGATTGTATGTAAAGAAAAGGACTGGGATCCATACTTCACTAGAGGTGGCTCTCCTTAAGATAGATAACATGATGGGTGAACAAATTACAGCGGGGCAATTGACAAACACCGAGAAAGCAATATATGCATATACTAATCATCTTGACTCCTTTGAGACTTGATTCGGCATTACAACATTATACATAGACCGCCATCCAACTACATCTATGACTAATAATCCACCTTCAGGTTATCATCCGAACCCCCTCCAGTATTAAGTTGCAAGCAACAGATTATTTCTTTACAAATTGCGTGTAAAGTAAACAATACGATTGTTCTATGAACAAAGGATTGTTGTTTTCTCCCTACTAGAACAGCACATCTAGTACCTTAGAGATTTCTGTCACTTCCCCAGATTACTAGAGGCATGAACCCACTATCGAGCATAAATACTAACTCTTGGAGTTGCTAGCATCTACTTGGCCAAGATAGCTACTAACAACGGAAAGCATGCAAGATCACAAATAACAAAGACATGATAGAATCAATAATCAATCTAAAATAGCATCTCAATATCCATCGGATCCCCGCAAACACAACATGCAGAATTACAAATAGATGATGTTGATCATGAACGGAGCTCACAAGATCTAAACATAAAAGCACAAAGGAGGAGAACCAGCCATCTAGCTACTACATGGATCCGTAGTCCAAGGATGCACTACTCACTCATCACACCGTAGGCTTGCATGGTGATGAAGAAGGCCTCTAGGGTGAATTCCCCTCTCCGGCAGGGTGCCGAGAAGAGCTTCAGATCCCTCCCTATCTAGGGATGGAGATGACGGTGGCTACAGACTTTTTCGTGGATTTTTGATCGGGTACTTAGGGTTTTCGTCCCAAGGGAAATATAGGCAGAAGGAGAGGCCGAGGGGGTGCCGGAGGCGGCCAGACCACCCCCTAGCGTAGGCCAGGCTGGGCCGCGCGGCCAGGTGGTGTGGTGGCCCCGGGGCCCCTCTCTGTCTCGTACTCTGGCATCTGATGACTTCCGGAAAAATAGGCACTTTGGCTTTTGTCCCGTCCAATTCCGAGAATATTCATTTTCTGACTTTCCTGGAACCAAAAACAGCAGAAAACAGGCAGCTAGCACTGTGGCTCTTGTTAATAGGTTAGTCCAAGAAATCATATGAAAAGTACTCCAAAGTGTGAAAAAAACACAAAAAGTGGATAAAACCAAGCATAGAACATCAAAAATTATAGATACATTTCCAATATATCAGTGTTCAAATACCTCACTCTGAAATCCCACCAAAGCAACAAGTGCTAGGGAGTAATTAGAGAGAAAGAACAATGGTGGAAGTCAACCAATGACTTCAAGATCTAGATCCAATGGGTTCCCCTCACTTAGATGAGGAATTGATTGGTGGGGATTGTAGATATAGATCTCCTTTTCAAAAGCCCTCAAAAAGATGCAAGAATCATAGGAGGGAAGGGAGAGAAAGCAAGCTCAAAGGGGTCAACAATGGTGGTCAAAAATATGCTCAAGAACCCTAGAACTTTGGGGAAGAAGCCCCCCTTTTATACCCCTTCGAGGGGTATAACTGTTGGAGACAAAACAAGCTGGACGGACACGTTTCGGCGGGGAAATTGGCGCCGCCAGATATGGCGTCGGAATTTCCAGTCGACCAGAAAAATTCCGGTCAAAACCGAAACAGCATTCAGAACATTTTTTCGGTGGTTTGCCGGAAATTTCGGGTCGGCCCTAGAACCGGCGCGGCCGGAATTCCCGCTGGAAACAAAACAGGCACACGAAAACAGCGATAACTTTTGATTCGAATTTTAGCAAACTTGGGATTTTTGAAAAGCTAAGAACAAGCTCTATCAATTAGAGAGAAGAAAAACCAAGAAAGACAAAGAGGTAAAGAACCAAATAAGGTGAGGTATGAAACCTCCCTAACAATGAACCGGTAAAACCTCTAAACTTGAAAATGCAATAGAAGATGCATACGAATTCCGTTTTCGATAAACTTGGGCTTGTTGAAGAGCTAGCAACAAGCTCAAAAACCTCACATAGAGAAACACCAAGAAGCAACAAAATAGGAAGATACAAAGTATGCAAAGGATTGTGCTCCCTATGACGATGTGATCAAGTTACCCAACCGAAAGCCCCTCTTGATAGTGTGGCTATCTATCCTATAACCCGGTCTCCCAACAACCACCTAGAGACCGGTAAAAGGAAAACCTAGCAAGGTCATACCTTTTACTTGCGCATCTCACTTGATCTTGATGACAACGCTTCAAGCTCCATCCAAGCCGGAATGCATCACTTGATCATTGTTGCTATGTGAAGACTCATAATTTGCTCCCCCATACACCACTATGGGATAGCTTCATTAAGACACGTCTTCACACGTCCATTATCACCAATATGGACGGCAAGCTTCAAGAAAATGAAATTCTCGAGATGGTTATCTTGAACTTGCCTTCTCAACCTTGATGACGATCACCACTGGATATCATCCTCTCATGGGCTATATGAGATCTTCCCTTTTGAAGCATGCCCATGGAAATATACCTAATCAATATAGATAAAACAAAGCACATATATAATAGGTTAGTTCATGAAGCATAATTTACAAGCTTAACATACCACAAGATATGTGGTACATTCTTTATGCTTCACGTGTTGACCAAGCTTGAATCTAATCTTCACTCTTTGTATTGGTCAATCAAGTATCTTGTCATGCTCCATCTCAATATCTTGAGGTACATAAGGAACTCTTCATTTGAGTACATGCTCTAAATCTTAGTCAACCATCGCTCAACTAATGAGGCTATCATGACACCGATTTAGAGCCATATCTTGAATTATTCTATTGAGATCACACTCTCAAGATCTTGATCATATCATATTCTTCTCTTCAACTCGATGATCTTGATGCCAATACTCAAGGTATATCTTTATCTTCATGGCATCCATACTAGAATCCAACACATGGACTACAAGCATGACCAATGGAATATTCCTTCATATAAAACTCAATGAAAACATTAGTCCATAGGGATTGGCATTAATCACCAAAACCACACATAGGGGCAATTACACTTTCACATCCCCATGTGTAGTTTTGGTAATTAATGGCAATCTCTATGGACTAATGTTTGCATTGAGATGCACTTGTAGGATTTGTCCATTGGCATCACTTGGACCATGTGTTGGATTCAAGGTTGAAGAAATGAAGAACAATAAGAAATGTCCAAGGGATTTGGGCCTATTGGAATATTTTTGGAGAAGAAGGAGAATAAAGAAAATAAGATCAAGAGTGTGTTGAAGAAGATATAGTTCCTCGTGTATATCTTCAAGACATCATCCTAATGGAGTTAGAAGAAATGAAGTGCAAGCTCAAGATGCGCCATCTCTAGAAGATCACATGCTTGAAGCTTGCCATCCTCGATGATCATGGATTGATGAACACAAGTTAAAATAAGTGGTTCCCCATGGTGTATGGGGGATAAATTCGCAAGTCTTCATCAAGCAAGCACGAGCAAGAGCAATTAAGAAATAAGTTACATCTTCAGGAGGACAAGATCATCTACATTAATCTCAAGTGGAATGCTCAAGGAAAAGGTATGATCCTTATAGGTTTTAACTTTTTTTGGTTCCATGTTGTTAGTTAGGGGACCGGTTTATAGGTTAGATAACCGTACTATCAAGAGTGAGTAACTTGATCATATCCTTCGGAGAGAGCTCAAACCTTTGCATACTTGGCATCATCTTTCTTGGTTATTATTTGTTTCTTATCCATGATAGGATTTAGAGCTTGTGTTAATCTCCATTACAAGCTCAAATTCATCGAAAACGGATTTCATATGCATTCTCTATTGCGTTTATGATGTTGGAGGTTTTACCGGCTTATCTTTTATAGATAGGTTAAACATTTAATCATTTGGTTCTATCTTCCCCTACTGTACTATTATGGTTCCCTGTATAATCTTTTACAACTTGTTACTATATTTAAAACAAGCCCAAAATCATCAAAATCGGAGTCCGGATGCAAAAGTTATGATCAAAAAATTTGTATTGGTGTTTCTGCCAGTTTTCAGAGGGGCTGAGACTCCGGGGTTCGCACCCCGAAGACACCGGGGGGTGGGGTGGAGACTCCGGACCTAACTCTGGGGTTTTAACAGGATCTTATGTTAATTACTCCCCTCGACCTGGATGTTCTAGAGGGCTGGAGACTCTGGGGTTTGGACCCTAGAGACTCCAGGGTAAGTGCCCAACAATGGCTATATTTCATGGGGAACCTATAAAAGGCCCCCTTATCCCCCAAGGGGCTGGCTACTTCTTCCCATTCTCTCTCCTCAATTGTTGATCTTGAAGAGCTTGCCTTTCTCACTAATACTCCCATGATTCTTGCATATTCTTGAGGGAAAAGAGAGTCGAGATCTAGATCTATAACTCCACCAATTAATCGATATATCTTCTAAGTGAAGGGAACATCTTAGGATCTACATCTTGGAGACTTTTGTGGTTTTCCTCTTGTGTTTTTCCTCTCTTATTGCCCTAATAGATTTTGTAGCTTTGGTGGAATTTGAGAGTGAAGGACTTGCCATTGCATTAGGTGCATGGGTTTGATTTCTCCTTGGAGGATTTGGTTGGTGAAATCAAGAAGCTTGTTCTCTTGGGTTCTTGGAACCCTAGACGGTGAAGTGGCCTTGGTGGTGATTATTTGGCGGAGATTTCCCAAATCTTCTAAAACATGAATATAACATCATATATGTAGCAAATATGTGGGAATTCATACAACAAACTACAAAGTTTATGTATGCATTTTACAAGCATCAACATCACCAAGCTTAACCTATGCTAGTCCTCGAGCATGAAGGTGATAAAACTAACATGGGCTTTGGAGTTTGGTGCTTCTTTTCACTAGCAAGTATCACAAAAAAATTAAACGGTTCAATGCTTTAAGAGAATAACATCAAGTAAGCATATCATAAAGTGATACTCCTTATAATATCATACTTGACAACACAATGTTCATAATGTCTACCACAAATGCATATAGTAATATGAAGCACTAGTGCATTCTTCGCATAGAGAAAAGTATATATAGTAGTGGTCCTATGGTCAGAATATTTGGCAAAGGTGGTTGGAAAGAGTATATGACTAGCAAGTATGGAATATGATATGTGAGACACCAGATAATTTCCAAATACTATCATTAAGTTCATGGTTGAAGCATAGTTCATCACTAGTGTTTGATTCCATTGCCCCTCATTACCTGAGTCTTTTTGGCATTCTTGTTTTAGCACTTTTGCTTCTTTCCTCTCTCTCTCTCTCTCTCTCTCTCTCTTTATATGTCACGTTTTGCTTGTTTTAATTTTTGGGAAGGCATACCCTCTACATACTCACTCTCTCACCTTTTGATATCATATAAATGCTTGGAGGGTGTTTGCCCACATCTTAGAGGTGGTACCCCTTCTATGGAGGGTTTGTGCCCTCATCTTTTACGTATGCATCCTCTTATTGCTTTTTGGGAAGGGGTACTCTATGACCAATGAGTTCTTGGCCACCCCATGACTAACTTCTCCATGTCACTCATACACATAACAATAGTATTTGGAAACTAAATAATATCTCACACATGATAGTATACTTTGGGATATATCTTGAGCTATTTGGTAAGGTGTTTTCTATATATAAATACTAAGTTTGTTTTTCTAAAGGATGTTGTTTCAATATGGTGGGGCTAGCAATGGTAACCATTTGACCTTCTACAAGAATGCAAAGTGCCCATAGTACTAAGTTGTCTCTAGAAGACAATATAAGCATTGAGTATCATTTATGATGAATATAATAATTAACACAAGATGATACCCTTACAAATGATCACTCCTTAAAGAATATGAACATTCCAACTTAGAGCAATAACATGCATAGTTTGGTTCCCCCTTTTTCTACTTCAAGCCAAACATCTAATCAAGCATGGCATTCATTCAAGGGATAATTTATTTCAGTAAATCTAAGCATACAAAGTATCTATCATGGTGGTCCTATTTATTTCCAAATATATCAGGCAAAACTAGACGTAACACTAAACAAATATGCTCCAGGTTTCTATGATCATTCTATGTTGCTCAAAAAACAAAGTTCAGACGTTTGCAAACTGAGAGTTTAATAGGTCCAGTGGGGTGCCTTGGGCATCCCCAAGATTATGGTCTTCATCATTCTTGGATAGCTCTTGGTGTGGTGTTCCTCCATTCCATGTCAACAAACGTTAACACAAAACTCTCTCCCATTTTCTTTTCTATGGGGTGATATTAGTTGTAAAAGGATATGATAGTACCTACCATATATATCAAAGACAAAAAATCCTTAGTAGGACAGCAATAATATGGTGTCCTACACATTCCTAGCATATCAAAAGACTCATGGCAAATCATTTTGGGACCCAACAAAATGGCCCAAACATTAGTGGGCAGAATCTATCCAGATTTTCAGCAGCAGAAAAATGGATTTGTTTTGACCACCTAGATATGTCAGGAATTTTGGCCACTTTTTGTGCATATATAGGATGGAAAGTTGCAACTATACTATAAATATGAGAGCAATCAGAGTTACAAAAAAATTAGAGATTTTTTCTGCTAAATAGGGTTGTGCAGGAATTTGCTACTCCATGTATTCTAACAACTTTCTAGCATCCAAAATGGGTTCTACTTTTTATGTTATTGCTAAATAATGACTGCAAATGCATAGACCAACTATAGCTAGTTTAGAAGTAAAGATATCGAACCTACATAGAGCTATTGGTAAAGGTCTTTATGCCCCTCGTTACTCTCTACCAAAGTATACTTATAAGTTGTATTTGATCTCAAGTAAAGGGTGTTTGAAAGGTTTATGGTTGTTTGCATAAAAGTAATTAAAACAAGTAAAACAAAACAAGTTACAAGATTGTATGAAAGCGTGGTTGAACTCAATAGGACTAAAACGTTCTCGGGGATGTAGGATACACCACTAGCATAATATTATTGTTATATGTAATCTAAATAACATACTCCTTGTGTCATGGTATGTGTGGAGAGAGCCCCATAATAAGATTTTCATGACAAGGCTCGTAGTAATACACTTTGTTGAGCCAAGTGTGAGGTCACCTATAAATAACCACTGCGATGTCTGAGAGCAGTCACCCATACAAACCACCGCAATAAGGGTTTCCCCATGGATATCATAATTAGCTTAGGGAGTCCCTCTTTAATCCCCTTTTCACCGTGTAGGTTACGAGCTGGAAGATCTAATGCAAACCACAATTGGACCTAGAATTACAAAGAGATCTAATAGATGAAAGATGGGAGTGATCATGGTGATGGAGATGGAGCGGATGATAATGAAGGGAATGATGTGTTGTCCTCCAATGATCCGTGAAGCAGCCGAGATTTTACTCCAGCCAAGTTCCTCCTTCAGATCCCTCTCGGATGTGGTGTTTTGTGGTTTCTGGTGGCTATGAATGTCAGATATCTCCCTTGTCTTCACCAGGACAAACTATTTGACGAGGCGGTCATGATGGCGCCTGGTACGGGTGGACGGTACGGGCGGGCTCCGCCCGTACCAGTGGTCATTATCGGTACTGATGCCTCCTCCTTGTTTATTATTTTTCCAGGTGCGAAGGTAAATTTATAAAATGACATTATCAGTTAGAAATATCATATAATTACACAATATGATAGCTCTAATTGATATGTTCATATATGACTCCATGATTTGGGATCCTGTTGAAACAAGAACAAAATAGCGCCTGTAGGCGCAGTGAAATACAAAAATCCCTACTCTATTTATGCAAAAACAAAAGGTAAATATGCTTCAATTTTGGACGCATCAACTCCCCCAAGATAGGCTCTTGCTCGTCCCGGATCAAGATGGTGGCTTATGGACAAGATCATCATGTTCATGAGACACGAGACATTACAATAAATGAGGCGGAAACTGAAGCAGGAGTACAACATCGGATATAGAGATACGTCAGGGGTATTACCATACCCTTACACATTACATAACTTAGAGGCTTCCACACCTTTTCCAGTATCAATAAAATTATAAGAAGCTACTAGTGATTCAACATATCATATATCACGGAGTTTAAAGATATGTAGCACTAAGTTCAGTAATGAAGATTCGTGATCATTTTATTTTTTGCTCTATCTCTTTTTTCTATGTTTGATTCTTTTGATAGCTGCTTTCTTCTTTTCTTTTGATACTTGAATGTCTATATTTGAACTTACTCCCTTTTTCTCCTTTTTCTTTTCATCAAGATATTAGATCATGCTCACTACTTCAATGGCTTTCAAAAACTCTTAATTATAATATGCTACCAGAATTCTTATTCTCATAACTTAATCAATACTTCTATTGGTGTTGAAGACCCTAAAAGTATGACAGATGTACAAGTATCATAACACTCAACCTAGTTCAATCATTCAATATAATAATCATGAATCAAACACAACTTCAATTATCATAAAGTCTCATAACTCAACGGATATATAATTCTTCTCTTGAACAAGGGAACTCGAAGTTGATGCACCTAATGCAAATTTAGAAACGTAAACCTAACCATGTCTGCAGAAAAAGTAAATATGCAAAAACTATGAGATAGATTACAAGGTTCTCATAGATCCCCCAAGCCTGGAGTCAAGCTGGGTGGATCAAATAATCCCTTGCGATTATTTGATACCGTGGCGTGCTTCATGGTGGAGAGGCTCCGGAATCGCGAAGACTTGCATGGAGCATCTTGTTTGATGTCTCCAAGATCAAGATACGGATTCGGCATTGCTCATTGACCTTCTCCAACTGCTCACCAAGAGCTTTGTACATTTCTATTGTTTGCTTCCAAGTGTGAATGGATCTGAGGCTGATGTTGAGATTCGCCTCTAGTCCCTTCATTATCTTCAAGTCCATCTGTTCCAGGTAGCGGCGCAACAATTCAATATGTTTAGAAGATCCTGGAGCTTTTACCTCAATCTTATTGATGCGGCGATCAAGCTTGTCCAGGGAGGCTTGAATCTCCTCCCCTTATCTCTTCACCTTTTCCAAGAAAAACTCCCCATCTCCTTCTAAATCAAGTTGAACTTCGTCAAAGTCGCCTTGTTTTCCAATGCCCAGGCTGAACACCTTGTGTCCATCCTTTATTGTTTCCATAAGCTTGAATCCATCCCCATCTTCAAACTTCTTCTCTTCTGGTACAGCAGCTTTGTCTTCCTCCGTAACCCTTGAAGAAGACCAATAGAGATATTCCTTCTCTTGAAGGGTCCTCCATGTAGAGGTGATGGTTCCAAAGAGTTTTTTGGAAGAAGTAGATTGCGCAGAGGATCTGTATTATCAATGCAAATATAGAACCCTTCTGGGAGACCTATAAAGGGTTAGAGGCAAGGTAAAATTCATGCCGGGATGAAAAGGATCGCCCAAGAAAATAATCTTAACAAATATGGAAACAAATAAGTGCAAAAAGAAGGAATTTCGGGCCGTAACGACCAGTCGATACGGGCGCACGCCTATATGGCTTACCCGTACCGGGTCGTTTACAAAAATAACAAGGGATGAAGTCAGTAATTAGTCAACCGACTAAGCAGTACGGGCAGGACCCACCCGTACTGCCCGTCCATAACGACTTCACGGTGGTTCAATTTCAGTGTTTTTTACACATAGTAAACGGAAATCGGTAAGTGGTCACAGAATAGATAACGACCGACCATATGGGGTTGCGCCCGTACGGTGTGGTCATACCAATTATGTGAAAACGGAGCCTAGCCATCATCAGGCTTAATGACCAGCGGTACGGGCGGATCCGGCTGTATGGCCCGCCTGTACCGACCTTGTAAGACTGGTAATGGACTCAAAAAAACGAGAGGAAATCAAATATGCAAAAATAAATAGTAGAAAATCATCCAGAACAAAGATGTGTTTAGGATTTCATAAGTCATGATCATCGAGGGAATATGGTCTCATTTGAGTTCCTTTTCTTCCTCTCTTCGAATAAAACAGGTCGTAGAAAATCGCCAAAACCATTGCAAGAGGAAATAGGGAACTTCTTTTTTGGTAGTGGGGTTCCCACAGGTATACACATGGATGATACCTCTTTAGGATGAACAACTCCTTGAGTATCCACGAATACTTCATCCACCTCTTCCTTCCTTTGTAAGATCTGTAAATCAAATTCTTGCAAAAGTAGAGTCCAAGAGGTCATTCTTGGCTTAACATCAGTCATTTCTAGGATTTCCTTTAAGCCAACACGATCAATATGTACTCTAACTTTGGAGTCCATGATATAAGATCTAAATTTATCACAAGAGAAGACTAGATCGAGGAATTATTTTTTAGCCATAGGATAGTTCTTTTGGGACCCATTTAAGGTATGACTAGCATGATGAATGATATTAAGATCATCACCATCATACTAACAAATAATTGCTCCTACAGCTTCATGGCTAGCTTCGCAAAATAGCTCAAAAGGTTTCTTCCAATTAGGTGGCCTTATAACAGGATTCAAAAAGGGCTTGTTTTAATATGTTGAAACAAGTAAGACATGTTTCATCAAAATTAAAACGAACATCCTTTTGAAGAAGGTTAGTTAATGGTCTAGCAGTTTTCGAAAAATTCTTAACGATCTTCTATAAAACCCTACATGACCTAAAAATCTTCTTATACCTTTTATATCTAGAGGAGGGGCAACCTTTCTATTGCTTCAATCTTTGCCTTATCGACTTCTATGCCCTTAACCGAGACTTTTTGACCGAGTACTATGCCTTCTTAGACCATGAAATGACATTTCTCCCAATTCAAGACTAAGTTAGTGTCTTCACATCTCTACAGAACTTTGTGAAGATTATGGAGACAATGATTAAAGGAAGTTCCATAAAAAGAGAAATCGTCCATGAACATTTCCATAATACTTTCAACATAGTAAGCAAAAATAGCAGTCATGCATCTTTAAAAAGTGGCAGGAGCATTGCAAAGACAAAAGGGCATACGATGATAAGCATAAATGCCATAAGGACAAATGAAAGTAGTCTTTAGTTGATCATCAGGGTGTACAACAATTTGGGAAAAACCAGAATAGCCGTCTAAGTAGCAAAAATGAGAATGCATAGCAAGCCTTTCTAAAGTTTGATCTATAAACGGTAAAGGGTAATGGTCTTTCCGAGTTTCCTTATTTAGTTTCCTATAATCAATGCACATCCTGTGTCCAACAACAGTCCTAGTAGGTACCATTTCGTTATGTTTATTTTCCACCACTATGAACCCACCTTTCTTTGGAACAAAATGAATGAAACTTACCCATTCACTCTCCTCCACATGAAATATGATGCCTGCATCCAACAAACGTATTATTTATTTTCTTACCTCCTCTTTCATGTGAGGTTTAAGACGTCGCTGAAAGTCTGCGACCAGCTAAGCTCCTTCTTCCACGAATATTCTATGGGTGGCTATTGAGGGACTAATCCCCTTCAAGTCACTCATTGAATACCCAATAGCATTTCGATGCATGCGGGGAACTTTCATTAAGTTTTCCTCCTATTTCTCTATGATGTTAGCACTTACAATAAAAGGGAAATTATTTGTCTCATCGAGAAACCTATATTTTAGTTCTTTTGGTAGAGTTTTAAGAGTTGGAGGAAGGAGAGCCTCATCTCTTTTCCTTACAGGTTCTTTATATTTTTTATTAATCTCGATGTCCACCGCAGGTGTGGAGTCAAGATAGTTATCTATTTCAAATTTTTCTACGTCTTGATAAATATTATTATTATTGACTAAACTTCTTGCTAGATCATCATCGGGAGTCTCGATGACTATTGAGGCTAAATTTACAATATTACCTTCTTCCTCGCATTCGTACTCATCATCATATAACTCTTCAATAGTCGGCTTATGGTCGAATTTGGAGAAATGAAAATCCATTTTCTCTTTGCCAAACTTGAGGGACACAGTTTGCTTCTTGCAATCTATGTTTTCTCCTGTGGAATTTAGAAAAGTTCTTCCAAATATGATGGGACAATAAACGTCAGTGGGCATATCAATAAGCACAAAATCAATAGGATATTTGTAAGGTCCAATACATATTGGTACATCCCTAATTATTCCCATAGGGACTCTTAGAGTTTTATCTGCAAGCATTATAGTCATATCCGTATCTTCCAATTCAAATGGGGCTAATTTGTTTTGAATTTTTAAATAAAAATTAAAAGGGATAACATTAACAGCTACCGATATCACAAAGACCATAATAGGAAGTTCCTCTAAAAGTGCATGGAAGAATAGGCTTACCCACTTCTTTAGTTTTTACCTTTCCTTCAACAAATTGTGACGCTTCAAAATCTAGCTCAATCATGTTGCAATGTGCAAACATGGTTAAAATATCTTCCTTTGTCGTTGCCTCTACCTCTTGTACACGCTCTTCTTCAGTTTTCCTTATCTATGTTTCCTCTCCTAGCTCCTTGAGAAATAATTCTTCATGTTTGCGTTGATCCTCAAGTTGTTGAGCCATCATATGTCTTCTCATCGTCCTTGGAAAAGGAAAGGGTTCAACATACGGGGGTACCGCCCTCATTGGCTCGACGGGGGCCATAATTATTGGATCATCTTGAACAACTAGCTCAGGTGGCGGAGTATAATGAAGCCTGATGACCCACAAGTATAGGGGGTGTATCGCAGTATTTTCGAGGGAAATGAAACCCAATTTATTGATTCGACACAAGGGGAGCCAAAGAATACTTTTCAGCCTTAACAACTGAGTTGTCAATTCAGCTGCACCTGGAAATAATCTTGCTCACAGCAGTTTATCAGTAGCAACAGTTTTGTAGTAGGAATAGTAAAGTACAGTAGTAGCAAAGCAAAGACAATAGTAACAAAAGCAGTAAACAGTGGGATTCGAGTGCGGTAGGCATAGGGATGGATGGACGGGCGTTGCATGGACAAGACAATTCACATAGCAATCAGAACATAGGGCAATTGCAGATAAATAAGATAAAGCACCCAAGTACTAGACAATCCTAGGCATGTGTTCCATATATAGTCATACGTGCTCGCAATGAGAACTTACACAACATCTTTTGTCCTGCCAGCCCGTTTGTAGCGGGGCCTCTAGGGAACTACTGGCAAATAAGGTGCTCCTTTTAATAGAGCACCGGAGCAAAGCATTAACACTCCGTGAACGCATGTGATCCTCACATCAAAGCCTTTCCCTTCCGGCTACCTCGATTTCTGTCACTTCGGGACCATAGGTTCCGGACAACGACGTGTGTATACAACTTGTAGATAAGACCCAAAACAATACTATCATGATGAATCAATAAGAAGTTCAGATCTGAAATCATGGCACTCGGGCCCTAGTGACAAGCATTAAGCACAACAAGTCGCAACAAAGTCATAAAGCACTAATAAAAGATACTAGGCACTATGCCCTAACAATCTGATGCCATTACATGAACAATCTCATCCAATCCCTACCATCCCCATAGCCTACAGCGGGGGATTACTCACTCATAGATGGGGGAAACATGGATGGTCGATGGAGAAGCGATGGTGATGATGATGGCGATGATCTCCTCCAATTTCCCGTCCCGGCAGGGTGCCAGAACGGAGTTTCTGGTGTTGTTTCGTGGAATCTGGTGGTGGCAGCGGAGCGGAACTCCTTCTGGAAAAACGTCGAACCCCCCGGAGTTTTTAGGTCAGAAGGCTTCTTATAGGCAAAGAGGGAGACCGAGGGGGTGCTTGGGGCCACCACACCATGCCCTGGCGCAGCCAGGCCCAGCCTGCGCCTGGGGGTGGTGTGGCCAGCCCCTGGCCCTCCTCCGTCTCGTATTCTGGCTCCGTGAGTCTTCTAGAAAAATAGGCACTTTGGCTTTTGTCCCGTCCAATTCCGAGAATATTCATGTTCTGACTTTCCTGGAACCAAAAACAGCAGAAAACAGGCAGCTGGCACTGTGGCTCTTGTTAATAGGTTAGTCCAAGAAATCATATGAAAAGTACTCCAAAGTGTGGACAAAACACAAGAAAATAGATAAAACCAAGCATGGAGCATCAAAAATTGTAGATACATTTGCAATGTATCAACATCCCCAAGCTTAACTCTTGCTCGTCCTCGAGTAGGTAAGTGATAAAAAGAAATAATTTTTGAGGTGACATGCACCATCAAAGACTTGATCAAAGCATTTGTAAAACATTCAAAGTTGGGATCATAGTACTTCAATCATAACATGAAAGACAAAGTTCTAGCAATAAGACAAAGAAACTATGATGCAACATGAAAAGGCACAAACAAAAGATTCATGAATAACAATGCTTTGCAAGACGTTTGTTTGTTTCTCATAAAGAAAACATAGCATAGTGGCATTCAGCTTGTCCCTCAATAGAGTAGCAAAAGTAAATGCATAGGACACCTTCAAAGTTTACAAGAGTGACTAGATACAGATAGTTTAAAACAAGCAGTATCAAGGTATGCACCAATCAACAAGTCTTGGGACAATGCACATAGAACTAAGAATGGCCACTATGCTCTCAAGAAGTGCTCAAAGAATATTTGGAGACTCAACAAGTAGAAGAAAAGGTTTTGAATAGTTTGAAAGGCTTCCAAATGCTGAAAGTATGGTACTCGTTAGCTTTGAGCTCTCATTGCCCCTATCATAAGCATCTTTAAAGTGGTTAAGGTGAAAGTGAGGTCCAATCTGAGTTATATGCTTGACAGACTATAAACTGGAAATCCCAAGTCCCTTGAGTACGAGGGCCGCTCCTCATGCTACTCAACTTTAGTTACCAGTAAGTTCTTGTCATCGTAAGTATGTGCGTATCATTGAGAACCGCCAACGGGGTACCCCTTGCCCGATGATACGGAAGAATCCCCATATCAAAATGACAAGGAAAGCAGACAATGAGTATCTCAGCAATCTTCTTATTTACAATGGGAAAATGGTGCTTTTTTCTCTCTTTCCTCTTTTCATAAATCTCTTTTTTTTTCTTTTTCTCAATAGCTATCTTTCTCTCTTTTTTTATAAGAAGAATGCTTCATAGATATCATTATGGTTATGCTGTAGGTTTCCACCATGTCAACATGGATTAGACCAGCGGCCCAGGCGTTTCTCTAACACACATACATAACTCCATGGACTTACAAGCTCCCCTTTTATTTCACACCGACGACATCCGCAAACAAAAGAGCAAGGTATCAACTGGGTATATATTTACAAGTGTTGAAATCGTTCCCCGTGACAGCACGGTTCTGCTAATCCCCAGCCTATATTTAGCAAGTATATAACTTTCATGGAGAGTTCACAATGGTTCAGGTTTATTAAATGCAAGAAAATAAAGTGTGCCATCAAGTACGTGAGAGCTTTACTAACTAATTTTCTCAAAACAAGCAAACATTTTATTTGGAAGAAAACAAGGCATATTGAATATGCACGGAAGTAGCAAATGATGCTAATAGGTAGGTATGGTGGACACTTTGGAAATATTTGGTTTAGGGAGTTGGAAACTTTAGTAAAACATACTCAGTGCAAGTGAAGGCTAGCAATAGTAAGGGAGCGACAAACGAGAGAGCAATAATGGCCATAATCATGCAGAGCGACAAAACATCATTGATTAAAGCATAAAGTGATATTAAAAATTGAAAACTAAAGGATCATAAAGGCTTATGGTGACTTGAGATAGTCATAACATGGTGTGAGCATGTGCCAAGTCAACCCAAATAAAGCATCAAAGGAGAATACCACTATACTATGCTTTAATATGCTAAAACAACGCATGATTCATCTAAGGCACATTAAGCAATGTCAATTGTTTATAACAAGTCATGCTACAGCAAAGAATACTAAGCATAGAGCTAAAACAATATCAGGCATGGCATGACAAAGCATAGGCCACAGTCAAAAACAAGCTCTCTTTACCACTTAAGCATGAGCTTTCCTACTGTTTTCCAAACCAACCCAAACCAAAATATTTGAACACCAATGCATGAAAGAGGGGGTCCAACCAACTTATTCAGAAAACTAAGAAAACCAAGCAAACTAAAAAACAAAACAAAAACGAAAAATAAGACGCTCCAAGAACAACACAACTGTGCATGAAACAATAAAAATGAAGTTCGGAAGAAACCTGGGATTTTTATTGATGAAGAAGGGGATGCCTTGGGCATCCCCAAGCTTTGACGCTTGTACTTATTAGATATTTCTTGGAGTGACACGCGTGGCATCCCCAAGCTTGAGCTTTAGTCCATCCTCCATCTCATTACTCATTCCTTCCATACACCTGAAATTTTTCCTTCATACAAAACTTCACACAATCTCATTAGCAACATTAGTGCACTTAAGATAAATAAGTCTCAAGGTTCAGTTCTAATAATAAATAAACTTCCATTAGAACACTAGCTACTGTAGCACTTTCCTCAAAAAGCTCAATTCCCCAAAGGAACTCAAGAAGGAACTAACAAGAAGCAAATGCAGAAAATGGCAGAAATCTGTCAAAACAGACCAGCAGGTAAATACGAATTTTTTCGAGGACCTTCTGTTGCTCAAATAAAAAGGTGTTGAACTAACGAAAGTTAGATAACAACCTGGGGCAGAAGCACAAACAATTACAGCTCAATCCGACGTATAGAGCTCTCTCAGGAATTTTTATGGTGAAGCACAGAAATCTGTTTCGGGACAGCAACTTTCCCAATCATTACTTCTCTCTCATTAGAGGTTACTCTTGGCACAAAAAGCAAATAAAAAGGATAAGGAGAGGTTATTACAGAGGTAATAACTTCCAAGACTCAACTAAAACTCTTGGGTTATCTCCCAACAAGTACTTTTCTTTAACGCCTTTAAGTTAGGCATAAGAAGCAAAAACTAAAATAGATAGAATAGGAGTAAGCGGAGATAATCATGGTGAAAACATTGTTTTGTTCAATGAAATCCTTTTGTTAACAAGGTTGATCAGGTCTTGCTACCAAAAAAATTCTATATGAGACAAAACTTTGTATTCCACTAATGATTATGTTACCTCAACCTTGATAGCAATGATCCCAATTATAATAGTTTCAAATTTTTCGCTTCGTATGGGACAATATATTTCTCCAACTTGAATGCCCTCAACATGTTAAATTGAATTAAAACCATAATTCCTTTCAATATTCTTGAGGAAATAGACAATGTGTTCATTGAAGGTCACTTTCCCTTGATTACAATTAATAACAGCTCCTGCAGTATTTAAGAAAAGGTCTCCCAAGAATAATTGACATATTATCATCTTTAGGCATAAAAGTTTGAGAGGATGCTCTCATAAGAAATATGAGTTGAAGTAAAAGAGAGCATCAAGGAGAAAATCCAAAACACATTTAAGTCTAACCCACTTCCTATGCATAGGAATCGTGTATGCAAATAAATTTGCAAAGAACAAAGTGACAGGCATAGGAAGATAAAACAAGAGGAACTTCAAAACTTTCAGCACATAGAGAGGTGTTTCAATACCATGAAAACTTCCACAACCATATTTTCCTCTCTCATAATAATTTTCAGTAGCCTCATGAATAAACTCAATAATATAACTATCACATAAAGCATGCTTTTCATGATCTACAAGCACTAGAGCTTTATCATAAACATCTTCAAAAGAATCCTGAGGAACATAACATTCATCCTTATTTAGTAAGCATGGGGACAATCAAATAATGTAAGGGATAAAGAGTTACTCTCATTAGAAGGTAGGCATGGGTAGCTAATCCATTCTTCCTCCTTTTGTTCATCACTCTCCTTCTCTTTTTCATCTAATGAGATTTCAGGTTCATCAATTTCTTCTTTCATAGGATCCTGCAAGGCATTAGTCTCTTCCATTTG
Organism: Avena eriantha; assembly: GCA_910589775.1. NCBI lineage: Eukaryota > Viridiplantae > Streptophyta > Magnoliopsida > Poales > Poaceae > Avena > Avena eriantha. The sequence goes on from OU342740.1 coordinate 263,817,717, forward strand.
TGGAAAGCATCTATTAAAATATTCAAGAATATAGCCATTTTCATCCTTGTAATTATCAAAGCAAAATTAAAGTATACCATAATCCTCATACTTATAAGGTGAATCATCAATATTTTCAAGCAAACTAGCAAGTTCAAAAGCACCCTTCCAAGCAATAAATTCTTCAATTTGTTCCGCATAATCAAAGTCATAAATTCCTTTAGCATAGGAAGATATGGTATCATTATCACTATACTCACATTGAAAAGGGAGGTGTTTATACCTCTTTCTGCAACAAAACTCATCACAGCAATAAGTAACATTATAAGTAGAGCACATGTTTCTAGCAATGGTATACAATCTATCAATTTGTCCCCATAAGTGTTTCCCTTTTTGTGACAAGCGGTGTTCCTTAAAATAATATTTTTCATCTTCCGTGAACCCACCTTGCCAATAAGATTCAGTTTCAAAGAAACCAACCATTGACAACAAGCATGATAAAGCAAGACAATAACAGACCAACGACAATAACAACTAGAGTAGGAACTACTTTTTTTGTATTTTTGAATAAAGAAACAAGCAAACAAGGAGAAAATAAACTTAGCTTGAACAATAGTGATTCCAAGTGGACTTGATAAATAAAGCTATGCTCCCCGGCAACGGCGCCAGAAAATAGTCTTGATGACCCACAAGTATAGGGGGTGTACCACAATATTTTCGAGGGAAGTGAAACCCAATTTATTGATTCGACACAAGGGGAGCCAAAGAATACTTATCAGCCTTAACAACTGAGTTGTCAATTCAGTTGCACCTGGAAACAATCTTGCTCACAGCAGTTTATCAGTAGCAACAGTTTTGTAGTAGGAATAGTAAAGTAACAGTAGTAGCAAAGCAAACACAGTAGTAACAAAAGCAGTAAACAGTGGGATTCGAGTGCGGTAGGCATAGGGATGGATGGACGAGCGTTGCATGGACAAGACAATTCACATAGCAATCAGAACATAGGGCAATTGCAGATAAATAAGATAAAGCACCCAAGTACTAGACAATCCTAGGCATGTGTTCCATATATAGTCTTATGTGCTCGCAATGAGAACTTGCACAACATCTTTTGTCCTGCCAGCCCGTTTGCAGCGGGGCCTCTAGGGAACTACTGGCAATTAAGGTTCTCCTTTTAATAGAGCACCGGAGCAAAGCATTAACACTCCGTGAACACATGTGATCCTCACATCAAAGCCTTTCCCTTCCGGCTACCCCGATTTCTGACACTTCGGGACCATATGTTCCGGACAATGACGTGTGTATACGACTTGTAGATAAGACCCAAAACAATAGTATCATGATGAATCAATAATAAGTTTAGATCTGAAATCATGGCACTCGGGCCCTAGTGACAAGCATTAAGCACAACAAGTCGCAAAAAAGTCATAAAGCACTAATAAAAGATACTAGGCACTATGCCCTAACAATTTGATGCCATTACATGAACAATCTCATCCAATCCCTACCATCCCCATAGCCTACAGCGGGGGATTACTCACTCATAGATGAGGGAAACATGGATGGTCGATGGAGAAGCGATGGTGATGATGATGGCGATGATCTCCTCCAATTCCCCGTCCTGGCAGGGTGCCAGAATGGAGTTTCTGGTGCTGTTTCGTGGAATCTGGTGGTGGCGGTGGAGCAGAACTCCTTCTAGAAAAACGTCGAACCCCCCGGAGTTTTTAGGTCAGAAGGCTTCTTATAGGCAAAGAGGGAGACCGAGGGGGTGCTTGGGGCCACCACACCATGCCCTGGCGCGGCCAGGCCCGGCCCGCACCTGGGGGTGGTGTGGAAGGCCCCTGGCCCTCCTCCGTCTCGTATTCTGGCTTCGTGAGTCTTCTGTAAAAATAGGCACTTTGGCTTTTGTCCCGTCCAATTCCGAGAATATTCATTTTCTGGCTTTCCTGGAACCAAAAATAGCAGAAAACAGGCAGCTGGCACTGTGGCTCTAGGTTAGTCCAAGAAATCATATGAAAAGTACTCCAAAGTGGGAAAAAACACAAGAAAGTGGATAAAACCAAGCATGGAGCATCAAAAATTATAAATACATTTGCAATGTATCAAAGCCAGTCTTTCTTTGGAGCTTCAATATGGTTTGTAAAGACTAGAGGATTTGCAAGATAATATCATCATCAAGTTGCAGTTCATTAGCAGTTTCTTTTACCTTATCGGAGTCTTTATAAGCATTGAAACAATCATATTCAATTTCTATACCTCCTTTGCCTCCTAAATCAAATCCCCATGTTTCTCTATTACGGCAAATTTGTTCTAAAAGTTCCCAAGCTTTTATTATAGTTAACTCCATGAAAGAACCTCCTAAATTCATGTCAATCTCATGTTTAATTTCTTGATTAAGTCCTCCATAAAAAATATGCAATACATACCATTCTGGTAAATCATGATAGGGACATTTGTGAAGTAGAGACTTGCACCTTTTGTAGGCTCTTACCAAACCTTCACTTGGGTGGTTCTTGAAGTTTGTAATTGCCCTTCTTACTTCAGTAGTTTTTACCTTAGGAAAGAATCGAGAAACAAATTCTACTTTAAGTTTTTCCCAGGTATCAATTTTCTCTGTAGGGAAAATTCTGTACCAAGCCAAAGCAGTGTTGGTTAGAGATTAGCTTAATAGTTTAAGTTTCAATTCATCATCAGAATTGCCTCTCAATTGTAGAGTACAACATAGCTCAGTAAAGTGCATCAAATGACTATAAGGATCCTCATCGGGATCATCTCCTACAAAAGTTTTCTCTTTAATGATAGCGATAAAACAGGGGTTGACCTCGTACTCTGGTTTGCTCCCACTCGGGAATTCTTTAACTAATCCTCTATTGAATTTCCCGAGGTATTTAGTAGTATTGAGTTGATTAATTAGTCCGGGTGCAGTCAGGGTCTGTACCTGAAACTAGTAAACAACTTTAATAAAACAATGAGTAAAATAAGTAACTAAGAACAAAGACCAAAAGCACTTAGCTCCCCGGCAACAGCACCATAAAATAGCTTGACGACTGCAAGTACACAGACTAATTGTAGCTAGTTTCGAAGTAAAGATATTGAACCCACAGAGAGCTATTGGTAAAGGTCTTTATGCCCCTCCTTACTCTCTACCAAAGTATACTTATAAGTTTTCTTTGATCTCAAGTAAAGGGTGTTTGAAAGGTTTATGGTTGTTCGCATACAAATAATTAAAACAAGTAAAAGAAAATAAGTAACAAGATTGTATGAAAGCGTGGTTGAACTCAATAGGGATAAAACGTTCTTGGGGATGTAGGATACACCACTAGCATAGTATTATTGTTATATGTAATCTAGATAACATACTCCTTATGTCATGATATGTGTGGAGAGAGCCCCATAATAAGATGTTCAGGAAAGGCTTGTAGGAAGCCACTTTGTTGAACCAAGTGTGAGGTCACCTATAAATAACCACTGCGATGTCTGAGAGCAGTCACCCATACAAACCACCGCAATTAAGGGTTTCCCCATGGATATCGTAATTAGCTTAGGGAGTCTCTCTTTAATCCCCGTTGACCGTGTAGGTTATGAGCCAGCGCCAATCTGTCACGGGGCATTCCGGGTATGCTTCCAAGACACATCCAAAGGGTTTCTTCCTCCCTTTAGTCCTGAAGGCAAATGATATGTGGTCGACTTCACATATCATCTAAAGAGACAAATCAAACACAAATCATAATTATATCATACACAAGCAAGTCATATGGACACAAGAATAGATCATCTTTATTACAAGTTAATAATGGTGCTAGGTTTTCTCCATATCCCAAGAACAAAGGAACTACTCACTCATGGAAACAATCAACAATATCATCATAATCAAATGAATGGATAAAAGTATGATGGTAGATCTAATGCAAACCACAATTGGATCTGGAATTACAAAGAGATCTAATAGATGAAATATGGGAGTGATGGTGGTGATGGAGATGCAGAAGTTGATGATAAAGGGGATGATACGTTGTCCTCCAATGATCCGTGAAGCAGTCGGGATTTTACTCCATCCAAGTTCCTCCTACAGATCCCTCTCGAATGTGGTGTTTCGTGGTTTGTGGTGGTTGTGAATGTCAGATCTCTCCCTCATCTTCGCCAGGAGAAACTATTTGACGAGGCGGTCAAGATGGCGCCTAGTACGGGCGGATGGTATGGGTGGGTTCTGCACATACCAGTGGTTGTTATCGGTACTGATGCCTCCTCCTTGTTTATTATTTTTCCAGGTGCGAAGGTAAATTTATAAAATGACATTATCACTTAGAAATATCATATAATTACACAATATGACAGCTCTAATTCATATGTTCATATATGACTTCATTATTTGGGATCCTGTTGAAACAAGAACGAAATAGCGCACATAGGCATAGTGAAATACAAAAATCCCTACTCTATTTATGCAAAAACAAAAGGTAAATATTCTTAAATTTTGGATGCATCACTAACCTACAGCAAATACATTAAAATGACTCTTTTACTACAGAAAGCATGCATACAAATAATTAAACGGGTTGCCTCCCGCAAAGCGCTTTCTTTATAGACATATAGCTAGGCTTTACTTACTTGATTCAAGTGATGTGGAGATCATGTGGTAGCTTGTACTTTGGCGTTATCTCCTTCTTACTTAGGAAGTGTTCCATACATTTTACTAGGTCCCATGGTTATCATCTTTGATAGGTTCACATAAATCCCCATGTTTAGGTTGGACCATATCTTCTTCCTCTTCTTCATTCCTCTCTTCTTTGGGGTGCATGGACATCCCCAAGCTTAGGATTTTATCCTCTTCTTGTGTTTTCTCATCACTCTCCTCTTCTTGGGGGTGCATGGTCATCCCTATCTTATGTTTTTGTCATTTCTTCCTGCAAAACATGAGTGCTTTTCTATGGCATTTTTTTGTAAACATTAGTACAGGGAGGAAGATTCAAACTTTTAACATATCTAAATAATAATTCTCTCATATAGTTATTACTATAAGACTCCATTGTCTAGTGCACACAAGAATGGAAACTTAAGTGCTATGCTCCCTGGAAATGGCGCCAGAAAATTTACTTGATACCCCCAAGAGCAGGGGATCACTATAGTACCTCTCAATGTGGAAGTAGGATATCGATCCGCAAGAGCAAGAAGGAAAAGCTATCTATTCTCTACAAGTAAAGTGTCACAAGTTTTAGTTGATTATGCACTAAACAAGTTTAAGGAACAAGGTTGTTGATTTAAGGCTTGGAAGTGTAATGTAACAAAGCAAAAAATTTAAGAGTGTCCCAATCATCTTCAATGAAAGAGGGCAAGACAAAGGTTTTCTCTTATATGAACAATGGACATGGGTTCATGGGTTCACTCAATCCTCTCTCTCTACATCTATGGGGATGATCATGTTATGGATAATAGAAGTACACACAATTTTCATGTTTTAATGGTAACTTTTATGACGGCTACATGTCCTAAAACATATAGTTGAAAAATAGTCATTTGTGTTGCTAGGTCACCCTCGTAAGGCTAGCATTGGTTGTTGTCACTCCACACATCATACTTCTCCCTTTTTACCCCCAGATAAAGGATGTTTGGCTACATTGTGTCACTCAATACATATGTCGTTGTCACTCAGCCATCCAATACCTACATACATCATACTTCTTGATGGAAAATATTTCAAACACTAGTGCGATGATTCATCTGTTGTGTGCTGATGTCTGCAAGAGCACAGATCATTTGTAGCTAGTTTTGAAGTTTAGATATCGATCCCATAGGGAGCCCAAAGGTAAGTGTTTATTGATGAAGTCTCTGTCACACCCGAGGTTGTCACAGGTCTTCGAGTGAATTGACTGCAAGTGTTGAAATAAGAATGGGGTTTTAATTAAATGCAATAATTTAAATAGAACTAAAATGTAAAGTTCAGAAATATAAAGCATAAAAGTAAAGAACGACTTGGTTGTTTGTTGTTTTCTGCAGATGGCAAAAGAAGGTGTGGGGAGATTCAGTTCATGGTGATAGTGACTGTGCCAGGTGGACCAGTGATAAATGTAACAATTATAATCTTATAAATATATGTATAGGCGAGCAACCCATAATTAGTCGGAACTCCTCTTGGTAGATTTTATCCCAACTTCAATAATTCTACTATCCTGTTACCAAAACCATGGTCAGACACTAGACGATTAAGACCCTTCAGCTTGCTTAGCGATTAAGCTCCTTGGATCAGACTAATGCAATAAGCACAGTGGTTCCTCGTTATCCTCGAGTCTACTAGCTTTCCATTGATATCCCCGTGTCACCCGGGGGTCGCCGGTCCACTAGCAAACAAGATCTTATCTATGTAGAACAAAGTATCATGTTGTCTGGGCCCTTAATTGTACAACAAGCATTAGGCATCCCATAGATAGTCAAGCACACATAATATAGTAATTAGAATCAATCACAAACTAATGGAAAATATGAAGGCACATCACATCCACCAATCCCCTACATCTCCCACGCCCAAAGGAATTACTCACATATGAGAGAATAATGGATCATCAATATAATTAAATAAAGGGAATTGTCTTTGTATTACCGTGGAGATCCACAGTAAGAAAAAAATATTCAACACAATTCAAGATGGGAAGAAACAATCTCAAACCCTAGTCTTGCAAGGTGGACATCTCTCTCTCTCTCAAGTACAAGTAGTGGCTATGGAGGTGTAATGGATAGGAGGTCGAAGATCATGGAGCGAGATGAAGAATGTCTTCCCCTTCTTCTTCTTCGGATCTCTTCTTTCTCCCTTCTTGATTGTATGGCGGCTACTGTGTTGTGTTTTCATCCTCTGTCCCTTCACGGAAGTTGTCCCTTTTGACAAGACAGAGGCAGTGACAACTATATGGCCGAAAAAATATTCCCGCGGTATATTTGCTCATTAAAGCTTCTGTGAGCTCCCTTCGTGTGCTTCCAAAGTGAGACTCGCTTGTTTTCTCCAGAATATTGTGTTTCTCTGGTTAAATTCTTGTTTTGACGTTCAGAACCTAAAACACACATTAAAAACCAAGTTTTTCTTTGCTACTGAAGTATTAGCGTTAGGTAAAGGCAGAAAAGGATCAAATCCGGGAGAAAACCATCAAATAAAGCCATAAAAAATGTGTAAAATCTCACAGGTATCAACTCCCCCAAGCTTAGATGTTGCTCGCCCTCGATTGACAAGGAAATAAGGAAAAATAGCGGAGATTCGAGACTGAAAAATAAAGGAACTCACAAGTTTGAATTGGTGTCCAATTTTTTTCTTCACAATCCCTGCAATCTTAAATATGATCATATAAGTATTCACAAGATTGCACTGAGTCCACTTCCTAACCATGTATATCTTATTATCAAATAAATCATATGCCCAAGAAAATGTCGAAAGTTTAGCTAGGAAAGTGAGACAAATTCTTTTGGTGCCTCTCTTTAGAGAGATGAAAACTTTTTGTTCTTGTTTGTTTAACCGTTAGGAGTACTCAAGTTGTCATCAAAGCATGTAATTTAAGAACAACTCATCTATTCCATTTCAAAATTTCAAGACTATTAAAGAACCTCTTTCTTTTCTTCTGCCTTTCAAAAACTTTAGCTCTTTCATAGAGAAATCATGCCACTATTTTTATCATGTTTAATGGGGTTGTGTTGTGCACTCGTGACCATGCCAATAAATAATTGTTCAGCAATAATGGGTTATAGGAGTACTACAACTTCACTTGGAACATGAAACCATGAGGAGGCTAAAAAAATTACTCGTCATACCATTGCTGCTATAGACGTTTACATAACTCAATAGCCGAAATCAAGTGGTTTCCCACATTTAGATCGTCCGTTGGCCAGTGGAGTTAATAGTTCCCCATGGAGCACGACATAGTTGTAATGACACGTGTAAAGCAATATCTTATGTTTATTATTAGAAAAAGTAGTCGCATAATTTCTACTACTTCGAAGCATCCATTTTATCAAACAATTTCAATCAAATGTACTATCAAGTCTATCTGTATTAAGCTCAAATGGAGTGCAGTAGTTCTAAAATTAAATTCTTTGGGCTAAGCATGGACTCGAGTCATCTTCAGATGCTTTTACTTGTTGTAAAAATGTAGGAAGTATTTGTAACCAAGTTCTTTGCTCATTGTTTCAAAGCTAAAAATGAGACACTAGCAAAGGAATAGAATTTATAGGATAACAAGCTAAGTGGGGAGCGATCTCAATGCAAGCGAGTAAATAATTGTAGGGTCAATTTAAGTTTGCAGAAAGAATGATGAAAGGAATGTGATACCTCTTCTAACTTGCTTCATTCTTGTATTTGAGTCGAACCTCCTCTATGCTTTCCCTATTGCCAAGTCACCTAAAATTAAGCAATCTATGAGAGAAACAAAGAAACGAACTTGTGAATAAAGTTGCAACTATTTTTTTTGTATTTTCGGTTTAGAAATGCAAAGTTGGAAATAAACATGTAAATTTGAAGAAATAAATCAAAAGAAGAAATGAAAATATGAATGCAAAGTTTGGAGGTTTTCAAACCTCCCCCAAGCTTAGGAGATTGCCAGGCTCAGTTGTTGCTATCATTTGGCGGCTGGTGCGAATACTGCTGGTAGAAGTCGGGGAAGTGGGTTATAAAGTGACTGAAGTTGTGAGTCAAAGTATTCACATCTTCATTCACATCCTGAAGAGTGTGGTCGATCTCCCCAACGTGCTGGTTAAGCTGTTGGAACTCCTGATAGGGGACGTAGTTGTACTCTTGTTGTGATTGGTTGGGCCACGGGTCCCAGGCTCCTCCTTGCTACTGCTGATGTCCCTACTAAGCAAGGTTGTGTCCCTGCTCTTCCTCCTGCTCCTGCTCCTGCTCCTGCTCCTCCCCATCCTGATGCCCTTCACCTTCCTCTTCCTCGGGCTGGAGCTCGGCCAAGATCTCTATCACTTGGTCCTTGGTGAGGATCCAAGTGTCCTTCTCCACAATCGAGAAGGCTTGGGGGCAGGGAAACTGAACCTGCTCACTTTGTGTATCATCAAGATAACTAAATTGATATGCTCGGAGCCTCCGGTTAGCATGATAAACACCAAGGAAGCCACAAGCTTTCAAATATTTGATGTCCATGAGTTTGGAGCCGTCAACAGGTTCCATAACAGATAGTACAATGTTCAATGCATAGGCAAGGTGGGTTACCAATTCACCAATGCGAATATCACCTTTGGTCTTGTTGCTTTGGTGGCGGAAGTGCTAGATGAGTAGAGCTGCAGGACTGTGGCTTTGCGGTGAAGTGGGGAAGAGAGCCTTGGTGATCATTGTCATGTTCGCATTGGCCATGGAGCCTGTGTCACCTCTCCCCAGTAGTGTGTTGGCGAGGAACAAAGCATAGTAGAGGATGGTTGGGTTCTGAATGGTGGACATCTTATTCTGATAAAAGTGCCTGCCACCATTAACAGAAATAACCTCCCAAGTCTCTCCACTTGTGACGCTATAGAGGTTAGTACATTAGGATCCCCAGTATGAGGGAAGCTCAAAGCATGGCAAAATTGTTCGAAATTTATTTCATAGTGCTGCTGGTTCATGGTGAAGCTTATCGTGCACATGTTAAATTTCTCTCTGTGGTCGTCATAGAAGGAGGCAAGGAACTCGTGGGTAAGTTCAGCGTAGGTGCCGTGGCTTGTGAAGCCAAGTACCACCAACCCCACCATGCTGCACATGAGGTCGAAATCTTCCTTCAACCCCACTGCGGTGAGGAAATTGTGGTCGGCCCATTGTGTGGGAAGCACCCTCCTCGATGAGACAATGTCCAACTTGGAGTTGCGCGGAGCTTGGGACCCCGAGCCCGAGCCCTCACCTCGTTGGTGCTTGCTCGAACGAAAAAGGTTATCGATTTTGTTCACCGTGATGTCCTGAAAAATTTCACCATAAAACCTTAGGCATATAGTTTCTATATGATATATGAACGATTCTACATGGAAAAATTCAATACTAATGTGAAAATTAATAGGAAAAACAAAATAAGCTTGAGTTCATCCACTAGATCAATGTTGGAGTTTCAACCATGGACATATGAAAATAAAGCATGGATAGGGAGAGAAACATACGGATTTGTTGATTCCCCCACTGAAACGAACGAAATCCGCGAAGAATCAAGAGTTCTAGGTGGATTTTGAGAGGTTTGGAGAGAGAATATGAGAGAAATAATGAGGAGAGGAGGAAGACCTAGCCACCCCAATGCGATTTTGTGGTCACACCGAACTAAACGGGCGGGTGATGTTGCTCCGCCCGTATAGTTGCAGCGGCGCCGCCAACTAGGGTTTCTTTATACAGAAAACAGTTATACAGGAAGAACTATAAGGCCGGATCACAATGATCCCGCCATATAGTTGGTCGTTAAACCGCCTGCCTCTCGAGATAAATTTCTAAAACTGGCATCGATATCTATACGACTAGAACTATATGGCCGGAATTTTTGTTCCTGCCGTATAGTTGGTCATTAAACTCTCAGTACCTTTGGGATAAAATTCTACGAAGGCATCGATATCTATATGACCGGAACTATACGACTGGAATTTTTATTTCTGCCGTATAGTCAGTCGTTAAACTCTCAGTACTTTTGGGATGAAATTCTACGAAGGCATCGATATCTATACGACCGGAGCTATACGGCCGGAATTTTTATTCCCACTGTATAGTTGGTCGTTAAACTCTCAATACCTTTCAAAAAAAATTGTACAAAGGCACCGATATCTATACGACCGGAACTATATGGCCGGAATTTTTATTCCCGCTGTATAGTTGGTCGTTAAACTCTCAGTACCTTTCAGAAATTTTTATACGAGGCATCGATATCTATACGGCCATAAGTATATGGCCGGAATTTTTATTCCCGCCATATAGTTGGGCGTTAAACTCTCTGTGCCTTCGAGGAAAATTTGTTGATGGCAAAGATAACTATACGACCGAGACTATACGGTTGGAATTTTTATTCCCGCCGTATAGTTGGTCGTTAAACCTTCAGTAGTCATCAAAAAATTTCTATTTCTTCGAGGATACCTTCTTATCCCATAACTTAGCGAAATACCTAGTTTTTAACAGAAACTTGATAGTAAAAACTGTCGACGAACATTAGCATATTAAAATCAAAATGTTAGCTTCTATAAATAGAAAACTCAAACTTGTATTCGTATTATTATTCTCTACTCATTCAATCGACGTTTCTACTAGTTTTTGGCAGCTGCATCTTCACAGGCGCATGAAAAAGTGGTGGGAATGCGATGAACTTCTTATTCTCTATTCTACTAAATTGACGAAAATTGGTTGACTCTCATTAAGCATTTATTAAGAATGGTTGAATAACTCAACCTCTTCTCTCTTCTCGAATTCTTACCTTTGGTTGTGAGGATCGAAGTGTCCTTCTCCCCAATCGAGAAGGCTTGGGGGCAGGGCAACTGAACCTGCTCACTCTATGTATCATCAAGATAACTAAATTGATATGCTCAAAGCCTCCGGTTAGCATGGTAAACACCAAGGAAGCCACAAGCTTTCAAATATTTAATTTCAATGAGTTTGGAGCCGTCAACAGGTTCCATAACAGATAGTACAATGTTCAATGCATAGGCAAGGTGGGTTACCAATTCACCAATGCAAATATCACCTTTGGTCTTGTTGCTTTGGTGGCGAAGTGCTGGATGAGTAGAGCTGCAGGACTGTGGCTTTGCGGTGAAGTGCGGAAGAGAGCCTTGGTGATTATTGTCATGTTCGCATTGGCCATGGAGCCTGTGTCACCTCTCCCCAGTAGTGTGTTGGCGAGGAACAGAGCATAGTAGAGGATGGTTGGGTTCTGAATGGTGGACATCTTCTTCTGATAAAAGTGTCTGCCACCATTAACAGAAATAACCTCCCAAGTCTCTCCACTTGTGACGCTATAGAGGTTAGTACATTAGGATCCCCAGTATGAGGGAAGCTGAAAGCATGGCAAAATTGTTCGAAATTTATTTCATAGTGCTGCTGGTTCATGGTGAAGTTTATCGTGCACATGTTACCTTTCTCCCTGTGGTCGTCATAGAAGGAGGCAAGGAACTCGTGGGTAAGTTCGGCGTAGGTGCCGTGGCTTGCGAAGCCAAGTACCACCAACCCCACCATGCTGCACATGAGGTCAAAATCTTCCTTCAACCCTGCCGCGGTGAGGAAGTTGTGGTCGGCCCATCGTGTGGGCAGCAACCTCCTCGATGAGACAATGTCCAACTTGGAGTCACATGAAGAGGGGGTGCCTTGGGCATCCCCAAGCTTTGACGTTTGTACTTCTAGGATATTTCTTGGGGTCACATGCGTGGCATCCCTAAGCTTGAGCTTTAGTCCATCCTTCATCTCATTACTCATTCCTTCCATACACCTGAAAATTTTCCTTCATACAAAACTTCACACAATCTTTATTAGCAACATTAGTGCACTCAAGATAATAAGTCTTTAGGTTCAGTTCTAACACCAATAAAACTTCCATTAAAACACAAGATACTGTAGCACTTCCCTCAAAAAGCTCAATTCCCCAAAAGAACTCAAAAAGGAACCAACAAGAAGCAAATGCAGAAAATGGTAGAAATCTATCAAAACAGACCAGCAGGTAATGATGAATTTTTTCGAAGACCTTCTGTTGCTCAAATCAAAAAGTGTTGAACTAAGGAAAGTTATATAACAACCTGGGGCAGAAGCACAAAATTTCAAGCCTCAAAACGACGTTCAGAGATTCTACACGAATTTTTACAGTGAAGCACAGAAATGTGTTTCGGGACAGCAACTTTCCCAATCATTACTTCTCTCTCATTAGAGGTTACTCTTGGCACAAAAAGCAAATAAAAAGGATAAGGAGCGGTTATTACAGAAGTAATAACTTCCAAGCCTTATCTAAAACTTTTGGGTTATCTCCCAATAAGTACTTTTCTTTAACGCCTTTAAGTTAGGCATGATAGTTTGAGAAGATGCTCACATAAGAAATATGAATTGAAGTAAAAGAGAGCATCAAGAAGCAAATTCAAAACACATTTAAGTCTAACCCACTTCCTATGCATAGTAATCTTGTAAAGAAACAATTCATGAAAGCACAAATCAACAAGCATAGGAAAGCAAAACATGTGCAACTTCAAAATTTTCAACATAAAGAGGGGAAACTTAATATTATTGAGATGCATAGAACGATGTTTCCCTCTCTCATAATAACTTTCAGTAGCATCATGAATAAAAGTAACAATATAACTATCACAAGAAACATTCTTATTATGAGCCACATGCATAAAAGAATTAATAGTCCCCACATAAACATAGTCATTCTTATTGATTCTAGTGGGGGAAAATTCAACAAAATAGCTATCATTATTATTTTCATCACCATAATCATCAAATATAGGAGGCATATTGTAATCATAATTAACTTCATACTCAATAGTAGGTGGACTGAAAATATCAGATTCATCATTGCAATCATCATATATTGGAGGTGTAGTATCATCATAAGCAATAGAATAATTATCTTCCAAAGTGTGTTCATTTGTAAACATATCATCATTGGAAGGATCATGGATAGCACTAATAGTACAGCAATTATTAATATCATCATTTTCAGAATTGGTACCAAAGAGATTTTCAATATCAAAAGAAGTGTGCTTTTCCTAATCATGATCACTAAGATAGGTAACAGGCATAGGAACATCATCGAGTTCAGACTCATCAAAAACTATAATAGGATCTACATGCTTAGGGGAAATACTGCTTCCCCTCCTTTTACTCCTCCTTTTCTTTTTTATCTTCTTCTCTTTAGGAGGGATAGGCTTGAAAGGAAGCTTCTCCATATACCCTGGTTTATTATTACAGACAATAGAAGAAACTTTGGAGGATTCCTCCTTTTCATTAATAAGACCAAAACACATATTAGCCATGTCATATTTTGGTAAGATCTCATCTTTTATAATATTTTGTATGTAAGTATTTGTGTGGCAATTATCAACACAATAAATATGACAACCATGCATGACACTATTCATATCAAAAGCACCCATATCTACCAAAGAGGTTTTTCTTGATAACTCTTCACACCCCAAAAATAATGAAAGTTCATCATGCTGATTAGGAGTGATCATGTCATCGCAATATAAACTTGTAGTACTCATTGGATTAGAAGGGCTATTATTATGGCCTGAGCACTGAAAATTGAAATGACCCACTTCAAAGCAAAGTTCACAAATAAAAGGATAAAGGGCATAAACTTTTTTACCAAGATCATTTAAAGCCCTATACCACATTCTAGTTTTTTCAATCCTGTGGGTGATACAATATTCTTCTTCAATTTGATTATTCTCACAATATCTATGTATTCCACAAAAATTAACATGCTTATAAGAAATAGTACTTTCAGAGGTTTGAGCATGTTTATTTCTATCATTATCAACAATTTCATTTTCCATGCAAGTGTCTTTAAAAGGCTCATGATACATGTCCCACTTTTCTTTAGGAGCATTAATATGAGAAGCAAAGGTTTTAAAACAATCAATAAGAATTTGAGGATCAATACCATATTTAGCACTAAGCTCTTGAAAATCAGCAGTTTCAGCGAAAGACTTAATGCAATCATACTCATAGTTTATACCTAGTTCTTTACCTTTGTTGTTATCCCAATCTTCGGTATTGCTTTGAATTGTTTCAAGAAGATCCCACTTAGCTTTGACCTCCTTACTCGTGAAGGATCCCTCTAAACAAGTATCTAGATAGTCCCTTTAATGTCCAGAAAGCCTTGCATAGAAATTATTAATAACAATATTCCTAGGGAGCTCATGAATGGGACATTTGAGCATTAGTGACTTCAATCTCCCCCATGCTTGGGCAATACTTTATCCATCATGAGGATGAAAATTATAAATATAATTACTATCTTTATGAATTTCATGAGGAGGATAAAATTTAGAGTAAAAGAGAGATTCAAGTTCCTTCCACTCCAAATTATGAGGATCATCTAGTAGCTCATACCACTCCCTTGCTTTGCCCTTAAGTGATAAAGAGAATAGCTTCCTCTTAACTTGGTTCATTGAAATACCTGCACACTTGAACAACCCGCATAATTCACATATAAAGAGTAAATAATCACCAGGATGGACAGTTCCATCTCCAAAATAAGAGTTGTTCATAACACGTTCAACAATTTTTATAGGTATCTTAAAAGCGCTACTTTCAGTATGCGGATTTAAAATATCACAAGTATCATTAGAATTACCACATATGGGAGATAAAGTATCATCAGAGCAAATTTTCTTCTTTAAAACCGGGGAACTAAAAAGACCATTTTCATAAAAACTAACTTCCCCAAGCTTAGATGTTTCCACAGCATTAGTAACAAAGGTGTTCAAAAGATTCATACTAATAACATTGCTATTAGCATGCAAAGAAGGTTCCAAGGGTTTTTTAATTTTCTTTCCAAAGAATTCATGTTCTACTTTAGGGAAAATACTAAAAAGCTCTCTAATTTTTTTTTCCATTAAGCCTAACTAGTGAAAACAAGAAACAAAAAGACAAAATTGCAGAATCTAAAAGAAATATCTTCGAGCACTCACACCGGAGGATGTGAGTACCTTTTACCTTACCTCCCTGGCAACGGCGCCAGAAAATAGGCGTTTGCTGTGGGAGGTTCTTCTTTTTAAATCCTCCGGTGTGAATACCTTTTACCTTACCTCCCCGACAACGGCGCCAGAAAATAGCTTGATGTCTACGCACTTCTATTCTTGTAGATAGTTGTTGGGCCTCCAAGTGTAGACGTTTATAGAACAGCAGCAAGTTTTCCCTTAAGTGGATCACCCAAAGTTTATCAAACTCAGGGAGGAAGTGGTCAAAGGTATCTCCTCTCAAGCAACCCTGCAATCAAGATACAAGAAGTCTCTTGTGTCCCCAACACACCCAATACACTTGTCAGGTGTATAGGTGCACTAGTTCGGCGAAGAGAGAGTGAAATACAAGTGGTATGGATAATTATAAGATAACAGTGCTAGAAAATAACTTGATGGCGTGGAAGAGACTAAAAGCAAACTGAAATAAAGATAGAAGCAAGCAAACATGTAACAGATCTAATTGCAAATGATGTATCAATGCTTAGAAACAAGGCCTAGGGATCATACTTTCACTAGTGAATACTATATATTCTTCTTTATGATACTACGCTGAACTACTCTCCGGTTGGACACTCTAATCAATGGTAGGGCTATAACAGCACACCTCAAAGTTCATCTTTCCCATCTAGAAAACCCCACACTGTCACCTTGAGTACTAGATGAGTCCAACAAACACCACACTTTCATAAAGACATCCAACTCCAAATATAACTCATAACAAGTATTTGTAATCTCTAGCCTAAGTGCCACCATAGTGTGCACGCTGCCACTTTCACTCACATGGAGAGAGTAGAGATCTATTAAAGCACTTGAGTAGCAAGGTAGATCTATAGATTACAAGCTCATGATCTCAATAAGATCATGCATAGAGAGAGAGATGAACACATAGCTACCGGTAGAACCCTTAGCCTCGAGAGAGAACTACTCCCTCCTCATCATGGGAATCAGCAACGGTGATGGAGATGGTGGTGTAGATCGATGGAGATGGCTCTGAGGGCACTTCCCCGTCCCGGTAGGGTGCCGGAATAGAGACTTTCTGTCCCCCGAATCTCTCCTTCGGTGGCGGCGGTGCTGCGGAACTTTTCGTGGCTGGAGGCTTAACGATTTAGGGTTTATGCATCGGGAGGCTCTTATAGGCGAGAGGGGAGACCGAGGGGGTGCCGGAGGGGCCCACACCACCCCCTAGCATGGCCTGGCTTGGCCCGCGCCACCAGGTGGTGTGACTAGCCCATGGCCCCTCTCCGTCTCGTCTTCTGGCTCCGTGAGTCTTCCGGTAAAATTTCGACTTTGGCTTTTGTCCGGTCCAATTCGGAGAATAATTATTTTCTGACTTTGCTGGAACCAAAAACAGCAGAAAACAGGCAACTGGCACTATGGCATCTTGTTAATAGGTTAGTCCAAGAAAGTCTCTGAAAAGTACTCCAAAGTGTGGACAAAACACAAGAAAGTAGATAAAACCAAGCATGGAACATCAAAAATTATAGATACATTTGCAATGTATCAGTACCCCTTGCACATGATACAGGAGCTATCCCATAATCAAAATTACAAGGCAAGCAGACAATGAGCATCTAAGCGATCTTTTTATTTGCTATTTGCATAGGTTTTTATTGAGGATGCTTCATAGAGTGCTCATTATGGTGATGCTGCAAGTTTCCACCATGATTAGGCATGGCTTAGGCTAGCGGGCCAGGTGTTTCTCTAACACACATACAAACTCCATGATCTTACAAGTTCCACTTTTATTTCACACTACCGGGATCCGTAAGCAAAAGAACATGATATCAACGGGGTACAAAGTAAAGTGAAATGTTGAAAGCGTTACCAATGATACATGGTTCTGCTAATTTCAACTTATAAAGCGCAAGCATATACGCAACAAAGAAGGATCCAATGGTTCAAGTTTATTAGATGCAAAAAAGTAAAGTGTGCCATCAAGTTCATGAGAGCTTTAATCACTAGTTTTCTCGTAACAAGTTTAATTTGGAAGGTAAAGAAAAGCATGAATATACTTGGAATAGCATAAGCTAGTAGGTAGGTATGGTGGACTCTTTGGAATAACTTGGTTTAGGGAGTTGGATGCATGAGTGGAACTCGTACTTGGCTGTGGAGGCTAGCAAAAGACTGGGAGCGACAAACTAAGAGAGAAATAATGGCCATAATCATGCAGAGCGACAAAACATCATTGATCAAAGCATAAAGTGATACTAAAAGTTGAAAACTAAAGGATCATAAAGGCTATGGTGACTTGAGCTAGTCATAACATGGTGTGAGCATGCGTCAAGTCAACCCAAATAAAGCAGCAAAGGAGAATACCACTATACTATGCTTTAATATGCTAAAACAACGCATGATTCATCCAAGGCACAATAAGAAATCTCAATTGTTTATAAAAAGTCATGCTACAGCAAAGAATACTAAGCATAAAGCCAAAACAATATCAAGCATGGCATGACAAAGCATAGGCCATAGTCAAAAACAAGCTCTTTTTACCACATAAACATGAACTTTCCTACTCTTTTCCAAACCAAACCAAACTATTTGCAAACCAAATTATGAAAGAGGGGGTCCAACCAATTTATTCAGAAAACTAAGAAAACCAAGCAAACAAAAAACCAAAAAAAAACGAAAAAGAAGACGCTCCAAGAACAACACAACTGCGCATGAAATAATAAAAATGAAGCGTTTAGAAGAAACCTGGGATTTTTATTGATGAAGAAGGGGATGCCTTGGGCATCCCCAAGCTTTGACTCTTGTAATTCTTGGATATTTCTTGGGGTGACACACGTGGAATCCTCAAGCTTTAGCTTTAGTCCATCCTTCATCTCATTACTCATTCCTTCCATACACCTGAAATTTTTCCTTTCATACAAAACTTCACACAATCTTTATTAGCAACATTAGTGTACTCAAGATAAAAGGTCTTAAGGTTTAGTTCCAACACCAAATAAACTTCCATTAGAACACTAGATATTTTAGCACTTCCCTCAAAAATCTCAATTCCCCAAAAGAACTCAAACAGGAACCAACAAGAAGCAAATGCAGAAAATGACAGAAATCTGTCAAAACAGACCAGCAGGTAAAGACGAATTTTTTCGAAAACCTTCTATTGCTCAAATCAAAAGGTGTTAAACTAACGAAAGTTAGATAACAACCTGGGGCAGAAGCACAAAACTTCACGCCTCAAAAGGACGTACAGAGATTTTAAACGAATTTTTACAGTGAAGCACAGAAATCTGTTTCGAGACAGCAACTTTCCCAATTATTACTTCTCTCTCATTAGAGGTTATTACTGAAGTAATAACTTCCAAGAATCATCTAAAAATTTTGGGTTATCTCCCAATAAGTACTTTTCTTTAACTCCTTTAAGTTAGGCCTTAGAACAAAGAAAGAATCAAGTGTTCTCAAATGAAGAAGCATTAAGACCAAATTTTGTTTTCATAGGAGAAGCAAAAGAAATCTTCTCTCTTTTCTTAGGGAAGTGTTCTATACCTTTCTTGAGTGGAAGTTGATATTTAATGGTGCCTTCTTTCATATCAATAATGGCACCTATAGTTCTAAGAAAATGTCTTCCCAAAGTAATAGGACAAGAAGCATTGCATTCAACATCCAAAACATAGAAATCAACGGGGACATAGGCATTGTTAACCATAATAAGAACATCATTAAGACTCCCCATGAGTTTCCTTTTAGCATTATCATCAAGTGAGACATTCAAATAACAATCTTCAAGTGGAGGCAAATCAAGCATATCATAAATCCTTCTAGGCATAATAGAAACACTACTATCAAGATCACATAAAGCTTTGAAATCAAAGTCATTAACTTTCATATTAATGATGGGTTCCCAACCATCTTCTTGTTTAATAGGAATAGAAGCTTTATGTTTCATCTTTTCTTCTTTAATCTTTATGAGAGCATCAGTAATGTGTTTTGTAAAGTCCATGTTCGTTGTACTAGCATTAGGACTTTTAGCAAGCTTTTGTAGGAACTTAATAACTTCAGAGATATTGCAACCATCAAGATCAAAATCGAAATTATCATCTAAAGTAGTAGAACTATTACTAGCCTCAACACTAGTGGTTGTAATAGTAGAAACACTAATGTTTCTAGCAATTTCATCTTCTCTTTCCCACTTAGCATGTAATTCAGCTAATAGTCTAACATTTTCATCAATTCTTACTTGTATAGCATTGGTGGCTGCAAAGGGATTGTCATTAGTTTCAGGTTTAGCAGCCATTTTATTCAAAGAAGATTGAGCTTCAGCCAAAGATGCTATATTTCTTTCAGCATTTGAGAGTTTTTCCTCAATAGTTTTATTGAAAGCAGTTTGTTTACTAATAAAGTCCTTAAGCATAACTTCAAGTTCAGAGGGAGCACTCCTGTTATTGTTGTAGGAGTTTCCATAAGCATTACCATTATTGGGACGATATGGCTTATAATTGTTGTTACCAAAATTATTCCTATAAGCATTGTTGCTAAAATTGTTATTTCTTATAAAGTTCACATCAACTTGCTCTTCTTGAGCAACCAAAGAGGGTAAAGGGACATTATTTGGATCAATATGGGCTTTCCCATTAACAAGCATAGACATAATAATATCAATCTTATCACTCAAGGACGAAGTTTCCTCAACAGAATTTACCTTCCTACCTTGTGGAGCTCTCTCAGTATGCCATTCAGAATAATTAACCATCATATTGTCCAGAAGTTTTGTTGCAACACCCAAAGTAATGGTCATAAAGGTACCTCCAGTAGCAGAGTCCAATAGGTTCCTTGAAGAATAGTTCAATCCTGCATAAAAAGTTTGGATGATCATCCAAGCAGTCAGTCCATGAGTGGGACAATTCTTTACCAAATATTTCATTCTTTCCCAAGCTTGAGCAACATGTTCATTATCAGATTGTTTAAACTTCATTATTTCACTTCTCATAGATATAATCTTAGCAGGAGGATAGTATTTTCCAATAAAAGCATCTTTGCACTTAGTCCAAGAATCAATATTATTCCTAGTTAAGGAATTCAACCATTCTTTAGCTTTTCCTCTCAAAGAGAAAGGAAACAATTTCAGCTTAATATTATCACCATCTATATCCCTATGCTTTTGCATCTCACAAAGTTCAACAAAGTTATTTAGATGGGCAGCAGCATCTTCATTACCAATACCAGAAAATTGTTCTCTCATAACAAGATTGAGCAAAGTAGGTTTTATCTCAAAGAAAGTATCTTCAGGCATAGGTGGAGCAATAGGTGTGCTCATAAAATCATTGTTGTTGGTGCTAGTGAAGTCACACAACTTAGTGTTTTCAAGAGTAGTCATTTCTTTGTGTTTTCAAATAAGAAAGCAAACTAGTAAGACTAATTTTGTGCGTGTTTTTATAACAAAACAAGCAAACAAAGAAAAAAGAAACTAAGCAAAACAAAAATAACAAACTAAAGAGAATGGTTATGAGGGACTCCCCTTGTGAAGATGTCCTTGACTCCCCGGCAACGGCGCCAGAAAAATGCTTGATGGCTCAGTGTTGATGTATAGCTCGTTGGGAACCCCAAGAGGAAGGATGATGAGCACAGTAGCAAGTTTCCCTCTGTTATGAAACCAAGGTTTAATCGAACCAGTAGGAGCAAGGAAACACCCCAAAGGTGTTGCTAGCTGAACGATGGTAGGGCGTACTACCGGTGCCAGCAGCAACATGGAGACCTGCACAACACAACCACAGAACTCTGTCCCCAACTTGCGATGAGGTTGTCAATCTCACCGTGTTTTGCTGAAAACAAAGGATTAAACGTATCGAATGGAAAGAAGTAATAGTTTGCAGAAAGTAAACACAAAGCGGTAAACAGTTTATAGATTGTATGTAAAGAAAAGGACTGGGATCCATACTTCACTAGAGGTGGCTCTCCTTAAGATAGATAACATGATGGGTGAACAAATTACAGCGGGGCAATTGACAAACACCGAGAAAGCAATATATGCATATACTAATCATCTTGACTCCTTTGAGACTTGATTCGGCATTACAACATTATACATAGACCGCCATCCAACTACATCTATGACTAATAATCCACCTTCAGGTTATCATCCGAACCCCCTCCAGTATTAAGTTGCAAGCAACAGATTATTTCTTTACAAATTGCGTGTAAAGTAAACAATACGATTGTTCTATGAACAAAGGATTGTTGTTTTCTCCCTACTAGAACAGCACATCTAGTACCTTAGAGATTTCTGTCACTTCCCCAGATTACTAGAGGCATGAACCCACTATCGAGCATAAATACTAACTCTTGGAGTTGCTAGCATCTACTTGGCCAAGATAGCTACTAACAACGGAAAGCATGCAAGATCACAAATAACAAAGACATGATAGAATCAATAATCAATCTAAAATAGCATCTCAATATCCATCGGATCCCCGCAAACACAACATGCAGAATTACAAATAGATGATGTTGATCATGAACGGAGCTCACAAGATCTAAACATAAAAGCACAAAGGAGGAGAACCAGCCATCTAGCTACTACATGGATCCGTAGTCCAAGGATGCACTACTCACTCATCACACCGTAGGCTTGCATGGTGATGAAGAAGGCCTCTAGGGTGAATTCCCCTCTCCGGCAGGGTGCCGAGAAGAGCTTCAGATCCCTCCCTATCTAGGGATGGAGATGACGGTGGCTACAGACTTTTTCGTGGATTTTTGATCGGGTACTTAGGGTTTTCGTCCCAAGGGAAATATAGGCAGAAGGAGAGGCCGAGGGGGTGCCGGAGGCGGCCAGACCACCCCCTAGCGTAGGCCAGGCTGGGCCGCGCGGCCAGGTGGTGTGGTGGCCCCGGGGCCCCTCTCTGTCTCGTACTCTGGCATCTGATGACTTCCGGAAAAATAGGCACTTTGGCTTTTGTCCCGTCCAATTCCGAGAATATTCATTTTCTGACTTTCCTGGAACCAAAAACAGCAGAAAACAGGCAGCTAGCACTGTGGCTCTTGTTAATAGGTTAGTCCAAGAAATCATATGAAAAGTACTCCAAAGTGTGAAAAAAACACAAAAAGTGGATAAAACCAAGCATAGAACATCAAAAATTATAGATACATTTCCAATATATCAGTGTTCAAATACCTCACTCTGAAATCCCACCAAAGCAACAAGTGCTAGGGAGTAATTAGAGAGAAAGAACAATGGTGGAAGTCAACCAATGACTTCAAGATCTAGATCCAATGGATTCCCCTCACTTAGATGAGGAATTGATTGGTGGGGATTGTAGATATAGATCTCCTTTTCAAAAGCCCTCAAAAAGATGCAAGAATCATAGGAGGGAAGGGAGAGAAAGCAAGCTCAAAGGGGTCAACAATGGTGGTCAAAAATATGCTCAAGAACCCTAGAACTTTGGGGAAGAAGCCCCCCTTTTATACCCCTTCAAGGGGTATAACTGTTGGAGACAAAACAAGCTGGACGGACACGTTTCGGCGGGGAAATTGGCGCCGCCAGATATGGCGTCGGAATTTCCAGTCGACCAGAAAAATTCCGGTCAAAACCGAAACAGCATTCAGAACATTTTTTCGGTGGTTTGCCGGAAATTTCGGGTCGGCCCTAGAACCGGCGCGGCCGGAATTCCCGCTGGAAACAAAACAGGCACACGAAAACAGCGATAACTTTTGATTCGAATTTTAGCAAACTTGGGATTTTTGAAAAGCTAAGAACAAGCTCTATCAATTAGAGAGAAGAAAAACCAAGAAAGACAAAGAGGTAAAGAACCAAATAAGGTGAGGTATGAAACCTCCCTAACAATGAACCGGTAAAACCTCTAAACTTGAAAATGCAATAGAAGATGCATACGAATTCCGTTTTCGATAAACTTGGGCTTGTTGAAGAGCTAGCAACAAGCTCAAAAACCTCACATAGAGAAACACCAAGAAGCAACAAAATAGGAAGATACAAAGTATGCAAAGGATTGTGCTCCCTATGACGATGTGATCAAGTTACCCAACCGAAAGCCCCTCTTGATAGTGTGGCTATCTATCCTATAACCCGGTCTCCCAACAACCACCTAGAGACCGGTAAAAGGAAAACCTAGCAAGGTCATACCTTTTACTTGCGCATCTCACTTGATCTTGATGACAACGCTTCAAGCTCCATCCAAGCCGGAATGCATCACTTGATCATTGTTGCTATGTGAAGACTCATAATTTGCTCCCCCATACACCACTATGGGATAGCTTCATTAAGACACGTCTTCACACGTCCATTATCACCAATATGGACGGCAAGCTTCAAGAAAATGAAATTCTCGAGATGGTTATCTTGAACTTGCCTTCTCAACCTTGATGACGATCACCACTGGATATCATCCTCTCATGGGCTATATGAGATCTTCCCTTTTGAAGCATGCCCATGGAAATATACCTAATCAATATAGATAAAACAAAGCACATATATAATAGGTTAGTTCATGAAGCATAATTTACAAGCTTAACATACCACAAGATATGTGGTACATTCTTTATGCTTCACGTGTTGACCAAGCTTGAATCTAATCTTCACTCTTTGTATTGGTCAATCAAGTATCTTGTCATGCTCCATCTCAATATCTTGAGGTACATAAGGAACTCTTCATTTGAGTACATGCTCTAAATCTTAGTCAACCATCGCTCAACTAATGAGGCTATCATGACACCGATTTAGAGCCATATCTTGAATTATTCTATTGAGATCACACTCTCAAGATCTTGATCATATCATATTCTTCTCTTCAACTCGATGATCTTGATGCCAATACTCAAGGTATATCTTTATCTTCATGGCATCCATACTAGAATCCAACACATGGACTACAAGCATGACCAATGGAATATTCCTTCATATAAAACTCAATGAAAACATTAGTCCATAGGGATTGGCATTAATCACCAAAACCACACATAGGGGCAATTACACTTTCACATCCCCATGTGTAGTTTTGGTAATTAATGGCAATCTCTATGGACTAATGTTTGCATTGAGATGCACTTGTAGGATTTGTCCATTGGCATCACTTGGACCATGTGTTGGATTCAAGGTTGAAGAAATGAAGAACAATAAGAAATGTCCAAGGGATTTGGGCCTATTGGAATATTTTTGGAGAAGAAGGAGAATAAAGAAAATAAGATCAAGAGTGTGTTGAAGAAGATATAGTTCCTCGTGTATATCTTCAAGACATCATCCTAATGGAGTTAGAAGAAATGAAGTGCAAGCTCAAGATGCGCCATCTCTAGAAGATCACATGCTTGAAGCTTGCCATCCTCGATGATCATGGATTGATGAACACAAGTTAAAATAAGTGGTTCCCCATGGTGTATGGGGGATAAATTCGCAAGTCTTCATCAAGCAAGCACGAGCAAGAGCAATTAAGAAATAAGTTACATCTTCAGGAGGACAAGATCATCTACATTAATCTCAAGTGGAATGCTCAAGGAAAAGGTATGATCCTTATAGGTTTTAACTTTTTTTGGTTCCATGTTGTTAGTTAGGGGACCGGTTTATAGGTTAGATAACCGTACTATCAAGAGTGAGTAACTTGATCATATCCTTCGGAGAGAGCTCAAACCTTTGCATACTTGGCATCATCTTTCTTGGTTATTATTTGTTTCTTATCCATGATAGGATTTAGAGCTTGTGTTAATCTCCATTACAAGCTCAAATTCATCGAAAACGGATTTCATATGCATTCTCTATTGCGTTTATGATGTTGGAGGTTTTACCGGCTTATCTTTTATAGATAGGTTAAACATTTAATCATTTGGTTCTATCTTCCCCTACTGTACTATTATGGTTCCCTGTATAATCTTTTACAACTTGTTACTATATTTAAAACAAGCCCAAAATCATCAAAATCGGAGTCCGGATGCAAAAGTTATGATCAAAAAATTTGTATTGGTGTTTCTGCCAGTTTTCAGAGGGGCTGAGACTCCGGGGTTCGCACCCCGAAGACACCGGGGGGTGGGGTGGAGACTCCGGACCTAACTCTGGGGTTTTAACAGGATCTTATGTTAATTACTCCCCTCGACCTGGATGTTCTAGAGGGCTGGAGACTCTGGGGTTTGGACCCTAGAGACTCCAGGGTAAGTGCCCAACAATGGCTATATTTCATGGGGAACCTATAAAAGGCCCCCTTATCCCCCAAGGGGCTGGCTACTTCTTCCCATTCTCTCTCCTCAATTGTTGATCTTGAAGAGCTTGCCTTTCTCACTAATACTCCCATGATTCTTGCATATTCTTGAGGGAAAAGAGAGTCGAGATCTAGATCTATAACTCCACCAATTAATCGATATATCTTCTAAGTGAGGGGAACATCTTAGGATCTACATCTTGGAGACTTTTGTGGTTTTCCTCTTGTGTTTTTCCTCTCTTATTGCCCTAATAGATTTTGTAGCTTTGGTGGAATTTGAGAGTGAAGGACTTGCCATTGCATTAGGTGCATGGGTTTGATTTCTCCTTGGAGGATTTGGTTGGTGAAATCAAGAAGCTTGTTCTCTTGGGTTCTTGGAACCCTAGACGGTGAAGTGGCCTTGGTGGTGATTATTTGGCGGAGATTTCCCAAATCTTCTAAAACATGAATATAACATCATATATGTAGCAAATATGTGGGAATTCATACAACAAACTACAAAGTTTATGTATGCATTTTACAAGCATCAACATCACCAAGCTTAACCTATGCTAGTCCTCGAGCATGAAGGTGATAAAACTAACATGGGCTTTGGAGTTTGGTGCTTCTTTTCACTAGCAAGTATCACAAAAAAATTAAACGGTTCAATGCTTTAAGAGAATAACATCAAGTAAGCATATCATAAAGTGATACTCCTTATAATATCATACTTGACAACACAATGTTCATAATGTCTACCACAAATGCATATAGTAATATGAAGCACTAGTGCATTCTTCGCATAGAGAAAAGTATATATAGTAGTGGTCCTATGGTCAGAATATTTGGCAAAAGTGGTTGGAAAGAGTATATGACTAGCAAGTATGGAATATGATATGTGAGACACCAGATAATTTCCAAATACTATCATTAAGTTCATGGTTGAAGCATAGTTCATCACTAGTGTTTGATTCCATTGCCCCTCATTACCTGAGTCTTTTTGGCATTCTTGTTTTAGCACTTTTGCTTCTTTCCTCTCTCTCTCTCTCTCTCTCTCTCTCTCTCTCTCTCTCTCTCTTTATATGTCACGTTTTGCTTGTTTTAATTTTTGGGAAGGCATACCCTCTACATACTCACTCTCTCACCTTTTGATATCATATAAATGCTTGGAGGGTGTTTGCCCACATCTTAGAGGTGGTACCCCTTCTATGGAGGGTTTGTGCCCTCATCTTTTACGTATGCATCCTCTTATTGCTTTTTGGGAAGGGGTACTCTATGACCAATGAGTTCTTGGCCACCCCATGACTAACTTCTCCATGTCACTCATACACATAACAATAGTATTTGGAAACTAAATAATATCTCACACATGATAGTATACTTTGGGATATATCTTGAGCTATTTGGTAAGGTGTTTTCTATATATAAATACTAAGTTTGTTTTTCTAAAGGATGTTGTTTCAATATGGTGGGGCTAGCAATGGTAACCATTTGACCTTCTACAAGAATGCAAAGTGCCCATAGTACTAAGTTGTCTCTAGAAGACAATATAAGCATTGAGTATCATTTATGATGAATATAATAATTAACACAAGATGATACCCTTACAAATGATCACTCCTTAAAGAATATGAACATTCCAACTTAGAGCAATAACATGCATAGTTTGGTTCCCCCTTTTTCTACTTCAAGCCAAACATCTAATCAAGCATGGCATTCATTCAAGGGATAATTTATTTCAGTAAATCTAAGCATACAAAGTATCTATCATGGTGGTCCTATTTATTTCCAAATATATCAGGCAAAACTAGACGTAACACTAAACAAATATGCTCCAGGTTTCTATGATCATTCTATGTTGCTCAAAAAACAAAGTTCAGACGTTTGCAAACTGAGAGTTTAATAGGTCCAGTGGGGTGCCTTGGGCATCCCCAAGATTATGGTCTTCATCATTCTTGGATAGCTCTTGGTGTGGTGTTCCTCCATTCCATGTCAACAAACGTTAACACAAAACTCTCTCCCATTTTCTTTTCTATGGGGTGATATTAGTTGTAAAAGGATATGATAGTACCTACCATATATATCAAAGACAAAAAATCCTTAGTAGGACAGCAATAATATGGTGTCCTACACATTCCTAGCATATCAAAAGACTCATGGCAAATCATTTTGGGACCCAACAAAATGGCCCAAACATTAGTGGGCAGAATCTATCCAGATTTTCAGCAGCAGAAAAATGGATTTGTTTTGACCACCTAGATATGTCAGGAATTTTGGCCACTTTTTGTGCATATATAGGATGGAAAGTTGCAACTATAGTATAAATATGAGAGCAATCAGAGTTACAAAAAAATTAGAGATTTTTTCTGCTAAATAGGGTTGTGCAGGAATTTGCTACTCCATGTATTCTAACAACTTTCTAGCATCCAAAATGGGTTCTACTTTTTATGTTATTGCTAAATAATGACTGCAAATGCATAGACCAACTATAGCTAGTTTAGAAGTAAAGATATCGAACCTACATAGAGCTATTGGTAAAGGTCTTTATGCCCCTCGTTACTCTCTACCAAAGTATACTTATAAGTTGTATTTGATCTCAAGTAAAGGGTGTTTGAAAGGTTTATGGTTGTTTGCATAAAAGTAATTAAAACAAGTAAAACAAAACAAGTTACAAGATTGTATGAAAGCGTGGTTGAACTCAATAGGACTAAAACGTTCTCGGGGATGTAGGATACACCACTAGCATAATATTATTGTTATATGTAATCTAAATAACATACTCCTTGTGTCATGGTATGTGTGGAGAGAGCCCCATAATAAGATTTTCATGACAAGGCTCGTAGTAATACACTTTGTTGAGCCAAGTGTGAGGTCACCTATAAATAACCACTGCGATGTCTGAGAGCAGTCACCCATACAAACCACCGCAATAAGGGTTTCCCCATGGATATCATAATTAGCTTAGGGAGTCCCTCTTTAATCCCCTTTTCACCGTGTAGGTTACGAGCTGGAAGATCTAATGCAAACCACAATTGGACCTAGAATTACAAAGAGATCTAATAGATGAAAGATGGGAGTGATCATGGTGATGGAGATGGAGCGGATGATAATAAAGGGAATGATGTGTTGTCCTCCAATGATCCGTGAAGCAGCCGAGATTTTACTCCAGCCAAGTTCCTCCTTCAGATCCCTCTCGGATGTGGTGTTTTGTGGTTTCTGGTGGCTATGAATGTCAGATATCTCCCTTGTCTTCACCAGGACAAACTATTTGACGAGGCGGTCATGATGGCGCCTGGTACGGGTGGACGGTACGGGCGGGCTCCGCCCGTACCAGTGGTCATTATCGGTACTGATGCCTCCTCCTTGTTTATTATTCTTCCAGGTGCAAAGGTAAATTCATAAAAGGGGATGATACGTTTTCCTCCAATGATCCGTGAAGCAGCCGGGATTTTACTCCATCCAAGTTCCTCCTACAGATCCCTCTCGAATGTGGTGTTTCGTGGTTTGTGGTGGTTGTGAATGTCAGATCTCTCCCTCATCTTCGCCAGGAGAAACTATTTGACGAGGCGGTCATGATGGCGCCTAGTACGGGCGGATGGTATGGGTGGGTTCTGCCCATACCGGTGGTTGTTATCGGTACTGATGCCTCCTCCTTGTTTATTATTTTTCTAGGTGCGAAGGTAAATTTATAAAATGACATTATCAGTTAGAAATATCATATAATTACACAATATGATAGCTCTAATTGATATGTTCATATATGACTCCATGATTTGGGATCCTGTTGAAACAAGAACAAAATAGCGCCTGTAGGCGCAGTGAAATACAAAAATCCCTACTCTATTTATGCAAAAACAAAAGGTAAATATGCTTCAATTTTGGACGCATCAACTCCCCCAAGATAGGCTCTTGCTCGTCCCGGATCAAGATGGTGGCTTATGGACAAGATCATCATGTTCATGAGACACGAGACATTACAATAAATGAGGCGGAAACTGAAGCAGGAGTACAACATCGGATATAGAGATACGTCAGGGGTATTACCATACCCTTACACATTACATAACTTAGAGGCTTCCACACCTTTTCCAGTATCAATAAAATTATAAGAAGCTACTAGTGATTCAACATATCATATATCACGGAGTTTAAAGATATGTAGCACTAAGTTCAGTAATGAAGATTCGTGATCATTTTATTTTTTGCTCTATCTCTTTTTTCTATGTTTGATTCTTTTGATAGCTGCTTTCTTCTTTTCTTTTGATACTTGAATGTCTATATTTGAACTTACTCCCTTTTTCTCCTTTTTCTTTTCATCAAGATATTAGATCATGCTCACTACTTCAATGGCTTTCAAAAACTCTTAATTATAATATGCTACCAGAATTCTTATTCTCATAACTTAATCAATACTTCTATTGGTGTTGAAGACCCTAAAAGTATGACAGATGTACAAGTATCATAACACTCAACCTAGTTCAATCATTCAATATAATAATCATGAATCAAACACAACTTCAATTATCATAAACTCTCATAACTCAACGGATATATAATTCTTCTCTTGAACAAGGGAACTCGAAGTTGATGCACCTAATGCAAATTTAGAAACGTAAACCTAACCATGTCTGCAGAAAAAGTAAATATGCAAAAACTATGAGATAGATTACAAGGTTCTCATAGATCCCCCAAGCCTGGAGTCAAGCTGGGTGGATCAAATAATCCCTTGCGATTATTTGATACCGTGGCGTGCTTCATGGTGGAGAGGCTCCGGAATCGCGAAGACTTGCATGGAGCATCTTGTTTGATGTCTCCAAGATCAAGATACGGATTCGGCATTGCTCATTGACCTTCTCCAACTGCTCACCAAGAGCTTTGTACATTTCTATTGTTTGCTTCCAAGTGTGAATGGATCTGAGGCTGATGTTGAGATTCGCCTCTAGTCCCTTCATTATCTTCAAGTCCATCTGTTCCAGGTAGCGGCGCAACAATTCAATATGTTTAGAAGATCCTGGAGCTTTTACCTCAATCTTATTGATGCGGCGATCAAGCTTGTCCAGGGAGGCTTGAATCTCCTCCCCTTATCTCTTCACCTTTTCCAAGAAAAACTCCCCATCTCCTTCTAAATCAAGTTGAACTTCGTCAAAGTCGCCTTGTTTTCCAATGCCCAGGCTGAACACCTTGTGTCCATCCTTTATTGTTTCCATAAGCTTGAATCCATCCCCATCTTCAAACTTCTTCTCTTCTGGTACAGCAGCTTTGTCTTCCTCCGTAACCCTTGAAGAAGACCAATAGAGATATTCCTTCTCTTGAAGGGTCCTCCATGTAGAGGTGATGGTTCCAAAGAGTTTTTTGGAAGAAGTAGATTGCGCAGAGGATCTGTATTATCAATGCAAATATAGAACCCTTCTGGGAGACCTATAAAGGGTTAGAGGCAAGGTAAAATTCATGCCGGGATGAAAAGGATCGCCCAAGAAAATAATCTTAACAAATATGGAAACAAATAAGTGCAAAAAGAAGGAATTTCGGGCCGTAACGACCAGTCGATACGGGCGCACGCCTATATGGCTTACCCGTACCGGGTCGTTTACAAAAATAACAAGGGATGAAGTCAGTAATTAGTCAACCGACTAAGCAGTACGGGCAGGACCCACCCGTACTGCCCGTCCATAACGACTTCACGGTGGTTCAATTTCAGTGTTTTTTACACATAGTAAACGGAAATCGGTAAGTGGTCACAGAATAGATAACGACCGACCATATGGGGTTGCGCCCGTACGGTGTGGTCATACCAATTATGTGAAAACGGAGCCTAGCCATCATCAGGCTTAATGACCAGCGGTACGGGCGGATCCGGCTGTATGGCCCGCCTGTACCGACCTTGTAAGACTGGTAATGGACTCAAAAAACGAGAGGAAATCAAATATGCAAAAATAAATAGTAGAAAATCATCCAGAACAAAGATGTGTTTAGGATTTCATAAGTCATGATCATCGAGGGAATATGGTCTCATTTGAGTTCCTTTTCTTCCTCTCTTCGAATAAAACAGGTCGTAGAAAATCGCCAAACCATTGCAAGAGGAAATAGGGAACTTCTTTTTTGGTAGTGGGGTTCCCACAGGTATACACATGGATGATACCTCTTTAGGATGAACAACTCCTTGAGTATCCACGAATACTTCATCCACCTCTTCCTTCCTTTGTAAGATCTGTAAATCAAATTCTTGCAAAAGTAGAGTCCAAGAGGTCATTCTTGGCTTAACATCAGTCATTTCTAGGATTTCCTTTAAGCCAACACGATCAATATGTACTCTAACTTTGGAGTCCATGATATAAGATCTAAATTTATCACAAGAGAAGACTAGATCGAGGAATTATTTTTTAGCCATAGGATAGTTCTTTTGGGACCCATTTAAGGTATGACTAGCATGATGAATGATATTAAGATCATCACCATCATACTAACAAATAATTGCTCCTACAGCTTCATGGCTAGCTTCGCAAAATAGCTCAAAAGGTTTCTTCCAATTAGGTGGCTTTATAACAGGATTCAAAAAGGGCTTGTTTTAATATGTTGAAACAAGTAAGACATGTTTCATCAAAATTAAAACGAACATCCTTTTGAAGAAGGTTAGTTAATGGTCTAGCAGTTTTCGAAAAATTCTTAACGATCTTCTATAAAACCCTACATGACCTAAAAATCTTCTTATACCTTTTATATCTAGAGGAGGGGCAACCTTTCTATTGCTTCAATCTTTGCCTTATCGACTTCTATGCCCTTAACCGAGACTTTTTGACCGAGTACTATGCCTTCTTAGACCATTGAAATGACATTTCTCCCAATTCAAGACTAAGTTAGTGTCTTCACATCTCTACAGAACTTTGTGAAGATTATGGAGACAATGATTAAAGGAAGTTCCATAAAAAGAGAAATCGTCCATGAACATTTCCATAATACTTTCAACATAGTAAGCAAAAATAGCAGTCATGCATCTTTAAAAAGTGGCAGGAGCATTGCAAAGACAAAAGGGCATACGATGATAAGCATAAATGCCATAAGGACAAATGAAAGTAGTCTTTAGTTGATCATCAGGGTTGTACAACAATTTGGGAAAAACCAGAATAGCCAGTCTAGTAGCAAAAATGAGAATGCATAGCAAGCCTTTCTAAAGTTTGATCTATAAACGGTAAAGGGTAATGGTCTTTCCGAGTTTCCTTATTTAGTTTCCTATAATCAATGCACATCCTGTGTCCAACAACAGTCCTAGTAGGTACCATTTCGTATGTTTATTTTCCACCACTATGAACCCACCTTTCTTTGGAACAAAATGAATGAAACTTACCCATTCACTCTCCTCCACATGAAATATGATGCCTGCATCCAACAAACGTATTATTTATTTTTTACCTCCTCTTTCATGTGAGGTTTAAGACGTCGCTGAAAGTCTGCGACCAGCTAAGCTCCTTCTTCCACGAATATTCTATGGGTGGCTATTGAGGGACTAATCCCCTTCAAGTCACTCATTGAATACCCAATAGCATTTCGATGCATGCGGGGAACTTTCATTAAGTTTTCCTCCTATTTCTCTATGATGTTAGCACTTACAATAAAAGGGAAATTATTTGTCTCATCGAGAAACCTATATTTTAGTTCTTTTGGTAGAGTTTTAAGAGTTGGAGGAAGGAGAGCCTCATCTCTTTTCCTTACAGGTTCTTTATATTTTTTTAATCGATGTCCACCGCAGGTGTGGAGTCAAGATAGTTATCTATTTCAAATTTTTCTACGTCTTGATAAATATTATTATTATTGACTAAACTTCTTGCTAAATCATCATCGGGAGTCTCGATGACTATTGAGGCTAAATTTACAATATTACCTTCTTCCTCGCATTCGTACTCATCATCATATAACTCTTCAATAGTCGGCTTATGGTCGAATTTGGAGAAATGAAAATCCATTTTCTCTTGCCAAACTTGAGGGACACAGTTTGCTTCTTGCAATCTATGTTTT